>CM044886.1:35350928-35950928 GCA_024500025.1 Syzygium aromaticum | reverse complement strand
TTCCTAAGTAGTTCCTGTCAACAGGGTCGTTAAGAGCAGCTAGCTGAGTAGCATACTCAGATGACCTCAAATATTGAAGATACAAGGGATCCACAAAAGGTGCCTGCACAGCACCACCTGACATTTGATTTGCCATCCTACTAAGACTTTGTTCAGAGGCAGCAGCCATCAGATTTGATCCAGCACCCAAACCTCCTCCCAGCACCCTTGATTCAGTTCCAGGCATTCCAATGGCCGAGGCCGCAGCTGCATTCTCATATAAGGGGGGCAGACTGCCCATTCCAAGTTGACCACCCATTACTGATGCTAATGCTGGATCTAAAGAGAACCCACTTAAGCCGTAGTTAGCGAATGATGAATTCGGACTATCTAGATGCTGATATTGGGAAGCTAAGTTGCCCCCACCATTAAGAGGGGAGGTTGGTGAGGCTCTCAAATAGGGGCCTCTGGAAACAGCAGGAGACTTCTGAAGTTCAACATGTCTGTCGGCTAACAGTGCTGCACTAATATCAGTTCCACCCCCATTGCTTTTCACCGGATCAGATGAACTAAGACCAGAAGGTAAATGTAGATGCCCAGACTCTGACTTCTTTAGAAACATATTCTGACCACTTTGTAGGCCAAAGAGATAGTCCTGGTGATTATCAGTATCCTGTTCCATCTTTGGGGCCAAACGTTTCTGTTCATCGATTGTACCATTTCTTGACAGGTTCATTTCAGAAAAAGCACCCACCACGTCCCCAGGCTTGCTATTGTTTGAAGAGGCGCTATGTAAAGAGTGAGGAGCACCAACTGCTCTTGTTTCGGCAGCACCAGCTCTCCCTGATCCAATGGGAGTGAGGCATGGACTAGGAGCCCTGGCGACGAGCTGTGGATCAGGGGTGCTGCTTCTTGACAATGAAGAACCAAGAGCTGCAGCATACGAATATGAAGAAGGATGACCAATATTCTGCACTGTAGATGAACCACCATTTGCACCAGGTCTCGAAGTATCAGCAGATGCCAACTCATTGTGCAAGTAAGCAAGCTCAGCTTCGGCAGAAGCAACCAACTCGATATTTTCATCAAATGCATTACGGCTTGCCGGACGAGAGGGGTGCCCTGTGATCGGTGTTGCCTGTCCCAAATCGTCCTGTAGGAGCAACAAGCAAAAACAAGCCAAACCAAGAAAGAGAAGTGGTCATAAGGACTTATAACATTATTTTGATTTTGTAATTAAAATATTGTGAGATCACTGAAATTGCTTTTGGCTTCAGGCTAAAGATTGGACCAATGTATTGCCAGCTTATATCGCCATCTTACTTCGTCATTACATCCAACTACTCTTCTTCGGCACTAGCAACCAGCAGCATATAGATGCAGTGCTCCGAAATATGAAGAGCACTGCATTATCAGTTTTGATATTTGTTAAAAAGCAGAAAATGCAAGTAGATATATATATATTGGTTCGAAGGTGAAGGACTATAAGAACGTGTTTTAACTCGATTTACAATGATCCATAGATGAGATAAATGATTGCTTCGGGAAACTTTGATCCCTTGGAGATTTAATCCTACATAAAGGTTTCCTCAGACAACCACTTATTTTTTGTCCCGCGTGAGAGGTTAGAACCTTTCCATTGATATGCATCTGAAACGATCCAATTCACAGTAAGACAAAATGAAGCACGGTACTGAAGTAAAATATAGTACCGCAACACAAAAGGTCCGTTTAAAGACCTGTCAAATGTGGGAACATTTTCAAGCATCAAGTGCTTGGCTCTCGGAGAATGACTTTGATGTAAACGTCACAAGAGACTGAATACAAAACTCAGATTCACTGAAATCGAGACTAAAGAACTTAATTAGAAGCGCAATTAAAGAGAGATCACCTGAAAAATTTCGGCAAGGCTCTTTTTCTTACTCCCTAAGCCTAATCCAGACAATCCAATTAAACCGTCGCCTCCCCACTCAGCTGAGCCATGCACCTTCTCCAAGTCAGCTTCGATCCCTTGTTTTCTGGAACTAAACCCGGGCGGCATAGAAAACAAAGACCTAGTTCCACCATTTTCAGGCCTACTCACTTTCCGTTTATCTCCGATACCACCTAAGGCTGAGCCGCTACCCTTCAGCCTCTGAGCAAACCTCCAGTCCTCTTTGGAAAGTAATGGGGGTGGAAGTCGTGGGTTCAGATTCACATTAGAGTAATAGTAAGAATGGTAGGCAGGATCGGACCGCAACTCCTCTTCGGATGCAAACCCATTACCGTTCTTAACCTCAGCAAAGTCTGGAAACACAGAATTGCCGCCAACACCGCCTCCGAACATCCCTCCGACTGCACTTAATGAACCCTCAACCGTTGGGGGAGCAGAGCCGCTTCTGAAAATATTGAGCTCCCGCTCCCGATCGTCGGCGTCTGCCCGTCGCTGCTCCCGAAGCAGCAGCCCAATCTCCTTCTCCAACTCATCTCCAAACGATCCTTCGCCACTTCCCAACATCGGTCCGCTACGGTGATCGACAGAAGGAATCCTCGAAAACTCAAGCCCGATTCCCAACTCGCGACCGAACCGACGATCATCACACCTTACCCATCAACAGCTCGTCCGATCAAAACCCATGACCAAGAAACCAATCCTAAGCTCGAACCCAGCATAAAAATCGAAACTTTGACCGAAAAAACACCTAATTTCCATATAAACACGCACAAAACCGCCTCCTTTAAGCTGATCGAGCTCCTAATCACCAAAGCCAGGAATGTCAAACAGTTATCCCTCGACCTATACGGTCCTCAGCTGTATCTACATACAATATGCACAGAAGACCCAACTATGCACTCATGAAATGGGGTCTGGGGGGATTCGCGCGGCTGCAAATTCCAGCAACGAGTTCCCATGCAACGGCACAACAAGAGGAGCGGATACCGATACCGATACCGATAGACAATTCAAGGGAAGCAGAGTGCTGCTGCTGCCCAAAAAACGAAGCGAGGAGTCAGAAGAACAAAAAGACACGAGCTTGGATTCCTTAAGAAGAGTGACGAGGGGGAAGGAAGGGAGGGGAAGGGAGGGGAAGGGAGCGAGAGAACTGACGGCCCAGATCAATCCGGCGGCGATCGGTTCTTACAAGAACACTTTAGGGTTTTTGTTGCATTCGAACGAGGGAGGCGAGATTAACATGCGGCGAAGTTTAAAAAGGAGGGGAAAATCTCAGGCAGGGGGAGGGTTTCTTTTTTTGTCATAATTTTTCCCCCTCTATTCTCAAAAAAAAAAAAAAAAAAAGATGGAACACAAATATAATTTTTTTAAAAAGGCAAATCTCATTAATCGTTTTTTCCTAAATTCGAGGGGGTAAATTGACCAAGCGGATAACCGACTGATGTTAGCAGCAGCTGCTGCAGCAAAAAAGAAAAAATTAAAATCAAAAATTAAAAAATTTGGGGAGAGAGAGAGAGAGAGAGAGACAAGCTTTTGAGTTTCATGAGGAAGAATCTAGGAGCGACACGTCAGCCGCGTAGATTCGCCGGTCCGAACCCGAGGGGGGGCCTTCCGTTTCCTCATTGGGGGGACCTTTTGCCGCGTGACAAAGCGAGGGCCCGGACGGTGATTCCGGTTACCTCTTTTTTTACCCGAAGTAAATATATTCCTATTTCGCTTGTTTTTTTCTTTTTCTGGGGACATTTCCTTCATTTTCTCTTTATCAACCCGCCACGGATAGTTCCTCCCTCCCTTTGATTATCCTTTTTGGCCTTTGCCTCGTGCCCGGGATATTCGTTGCATCGATTGCCATCTTTCCTCCCTTTTTTTTTTCTTTTTTTATGATTTCCTTTTGCTAGTAAGGACAGATGTGTATCTTTTGGAGCTCCACGGTTCATCTCGTCCGCAAATCAGCATGGGGATTTGTGATGCCCGAGCTCTTTGTGGATCGTGACGGTGAGTCCAGCTATGGAATTTGGGAGTGTGGTGACTTCATTTCGTTCCTCCGGCATATTGCTTTGTTCCTCGTTTATGGACTGGGATCTGTGTTTTCAGTTGTTCCCCTTGACCGCAAGTGAATTGTGCATCAGATATAACAAGGTTGCGGGTCACCGAAATTAATCGTGAACGACAGAACGGAATCATCTGGGCTGAAAGGATATCGTGTTTGCACCATGTAATCGCAACATTTGATAATCACCTCCGTCCCAAAGGGGAGAAAAGAAATTCCTCCGTATCGTAGCACATCCACTTTGGTACCGGGAGATTTCAAATTTCCGCACCGCAAGCCAAATGATAAGGACATACGAGATTGGGCTGGGAGCATGTTCCGCCTCTTTTGCTTAGTGGGCCGCCTCCTATGCGGGCGCTAAAATCCCAAGCCCGTGGTGATCGAAGGAGGCCCACCGCACCGCACCACCTCGCCCCTTCCGCCTCTTTTCTCGTCCCACGCACCTAAAATTTTTATCATTTCAACATGGGCCTTTTCCCCTTCACTTACTATATTCCTTCCGAATCCGGAAAGAACATGTTTTTATTGCATACCCCGTCAGTCGGCAAAGTACAGAGAAACAACACAATTTCGGTAATTTATGAACGAGATACGGAAAATTGTCCCGAAGGTCCTAGATCTATTGCGCTTTGGGTAATTCAATTTTAAACTTTTCAATTTTACTAATTGAGTCCTAAATTGTTTTCATGTTTTGCCAATTCAGTCCATCCGACCAATTTTAGTCAGAAATCGTTGATGCGGACGATGATGGGCGTCCTATGTGGCATGGCCAGCACCGGTGTTGACGTATACAAATTTTATAATTTCTTTTAAAAAAAATGAATTCTTTTTTTTTCATTTCTATTTTTTCTTGCTTTCTTTTTCTTTTTTTTCCTTCCAAGCCCGGCAAAGGCCACTGGCCACGGGCGAGGGCTTTGCGACCCCCACCCAATGGCCGATGACGGCTAATGAGGGTCACCAACCCTCATCTGTGACCAACAAGGGTTGGCCGACGACCCTCATTAGACTTGGTAGAAAAAAAGAAAAAGAAAAAGAAAAGAAAGAAAGTAAAAGAAAAATCAAAATAAAATCAAAACTTTTAAAAATAAGAAAAAAATTGTCCATATCAACGTCAATCGTCCTACGTGGCATTACTACCAGCATCCATGTCTCTAATTTTCAGTTAAAATTGACCGGATAGACTCAATTGGCAAAACATGAAAAAATTTAAGACTCAATTGATAAAATTAAAAGGTATGAGACTGAAGAGGCCAAAGTCCAGTGGGTTTCATGACATTTTCGACAACCTTCCCATTGAAGATATGTAATTTGTCCGTTCCTTTGCCAATCGCTATCCGATCATTGCTCCCTTAATTTGTTTATGCTCCGGGGATTGCTCTTGCCGGTTGATTATTAACAAAATACTAATGAATTCAGTTTCTATCCAGCATCGTCTCGCGAAGTTAGCAAAGAGTGGTCCACCACCGATAAATTAAGTGGAGACGCATGGCCTTACGTATGCATAAGCATCATTTGCCAGCTAACTCATTTGAGCTTGCGATCATGCGCCGCAGACTCCATTCGAGCTTAGGTCATCTAGGTTTTCCTTCTCCGGTGATCAAAGAATTTAAATTAATTGAGGATGTGTTGATATTCCAAAGTAAGGGAATGAATTGAAGTCACAATCGCTATTGCCTCCGTCGCCATAAGATTCAACCATACTACGCCTGAAGGCAACGGTATCGGCATTCCTTAGGTTGTGTTGATAACATCCACGTAATTAACCGTATAGATATTAAGTGTGAATTAATAGGTATCGAGTTTGACCCCATGAAAGAAATCCGTTGATTTTCTAATTTATGTAGGAGTTCTAAACTAAGTTTCCTATTTTGGACATATAAGAGGTGGATGTTGGTTTTTGCACCTATTAGGAGTTCTAATTTATGGGAGGGTTTGAGCTAGATCTCTCCCTCCCCTCCCTTTTTCCTTTTTCTTTGGTTAATTTGGTTTTCTAATTCTTTTTTTCTTCCTTTCCTTCTGTTTTGCGAAGCTTTTCTCTTCTAATTTAGTCAAGATTTGAAGGTTTTTGTGTGTATGATCTCATGGTTTCTCTTTGCTCGAGTTTTGATGATGTACAAATCCAAATTCAAAGAAGATCAAATGAGTTTTGTGAAGGTTTCATTCTTACATGTGTCAAATTTATACTTGTTCAACATTATTACTCTGAACGACGACGATGTTCGGAATGATGAACCAGTCATGCACTGTCATAAGGCAAAACTGTAGCAACAGATGGAGATCTTGGTATGTGTTTATTACTGAAGATAGATTCGGTGATTGACTGCCGATTTTGATTTGAAGAAATCATAAATTTACTTTTTGAGCAGGCGATCCCTAACTTTATTCTAATGATTTATCTTGTTATATGGAGCTTATTTTGTTTCGATTCTTGGTTTGTAGTTGGATTGGATGTTGTTTTTCTATTGTATTTACGTGGAAATGAACGATATGCTACTTTGACAAAAAAAGAAGAAGAGAATACTTATGCTATTGGGTGAGATTGAGGTATGCAAAACAATTTGAGTGATTTGTGTGTGATTATAGTCATCGTTATATCACTTAATTTATAATGGAATCCCATCCTTCTGCTCCCATTAAGAAGTTATACCAACCAAACCATGGTGCTCTTTTTTTCCTTATTTTATTTGTTGTGTTATATTGCTTTTCCCGCATTAATTGTACACATGAAATATTGCTAGAAATCTAGAGATTGGTTCATGAAATGACATGAAAAGCTTTGATATATCTAAATAAGTGAAACCATCAACGATTATCATTGTCAAATCAAATTTTGTGAATTAATGTGTCTTCAATATCGGGTAAAATCGTACTTGTATTGCCTTCTCTATAAACGAGAACCCCAACATATATCAACCATTGAATAATATGGGGAAAAGAACACCACTTTCATTCGGTACTCACTCAAGTACCATAATTTTTTTTTCGATCACCAAGTGCTATAAATTATGTGCGGCACTCATTTGGGTAAAATAATTTTTTCCCAATTACTTACGTATCATTTAACTTTTCAAGTCACTTGAGTGTCATAATTTTTTCAAAATATTCACTATAAGTGCTATGCCACGTTAGACTTTCGGCATTTGGATGAACATTTTTCAGAAAAATTTGCACTTAAATAATCGATTGGAAATTATGGTACTCGAGTAAATACTTAAGTAATCGAAAAAAGTCACGGCATTCAAGTGTCATGCCACACAAAAATTATGATACTTGTGATGCTCTTGTCACGACAACGTATCATTCAATAATCGGGGATTATTTAGGGTTCGGATGCCCCGAGATTCTGCAGCAATGACGAACGAAGCCATCCGGAACAAGCCGGCCATCGGGAATGAGCTGGTTTTATTGTGCAGTACAAAGCCGCAAAGTCAAACCTGTACTACCACCATGAATTTTGGGAAGCTCGAGTCAGACAAAACACTTCCCCTAATCAGTTCTCTTCTCGTCAATCTCCTGTATACATCCACACAAGCCGCATTTTGATCAAAACCCAATAAGTTTGTGATGAAATTAACCTCTTCACCCATGGCTTCTCCCCCATCTCTAGCAACTCTCAAGTCAACCCTCTTCTTCTTCGCCGTCCACCTCTTCCTACACTTCCCCCTCTCCACCGGCGACGGTGGCAGCAATGGGTCCCCCGGCACCGGCGCCACCCCAGACTTGCACGCGAGGTGCCTGATCCTGGTCAAAGTATGGTGCCTCGTCATCATGCTGGTCACCACCTTCGCCGGAGGCGTGTCCCCCTACTTCTTCCGGTGGAACGACGCGTTCTTGCTGCTGGGGACGCAGTTCGCGGGCGGGGTCTTCCTCGGGACCTCGCTGATGCACTTCCTGAGCGATTCAACCTCGACGTTCGGCACTCTGACGGACAAGAGCTACCCGTTCTCGTTCATGCTGGCGTCGGCCGGGTACTTGCTGACGATGCTCGGGGATTGCATTATCGTGTACCTCACCAGGAAAGTCACCGCCGGAGATTCAGCTAACAAAGTCGGAGTCGCAGAAGAAGGAAGGTTGGATGACGGTAATCAGAGAGGGAAGGAGGTTGTGAATCCCATGTTCTTGCAAACGACCTCTCTCGGGGACACGATCCTGCTCATCTCGGTTCTTTGCATTCACTCCATCTTCGAGGGCATTGCAGTCGGAGTTTCGGGTAATTAAGTTCAATGAGTTCGCCGTATAATACTGTTTTGCACGGCTAATTACTAGCTAATATAATGCTTAGTATAGGTATCATAGTCTGCCTTTGGTGAACATTCTGCATTAGAAAGCAGCTAAATATGAAGACGGGACTAAGCTATTGGTAGCTAAATGTATCATTTTATGAACACACATATAAGCTTCGCCAAGCCTTTGGGAGCCCAGCCCAAGGCTTGATTTTGACATCATCAAAGATGTAAATACTAGGCATCAGGTGCATCTAGTTCATTGAACCTAGTAAGATCACATCAAATTATAATTAGGTGAAATATAGGGTAGAAATTAGTTAGGGTTTGTAGCATTCAGCTTTTGTTGGTTTTGATTGCTTGTGGATTGCATGTGTTCAATAGCCAAGAAAAAAATAGCCCCCTTCTAAGTATAAACCATAACGATTGATGCATTTCGAGTTATTAATATGGTATCACGGAACTTTTCTTGACACAACTTTTATCATTGTAATTAATTCGCATCTTCTGTCTTTGGATCGAAAGAGACCGAGAGTGAGGCATGGAGGAACCTGTGGACGATATCGTTGCACAAGATTTCCGCGGCCATCTCGATGGGAATCGCCCTCCTCAAGATGCTACCGAAGAGGCCGTTCCTAACAACCGCAGGGTATTCCTTTGCGTTCGCCATCTCCGGCCCCATTGGGGTTGGAATCGGGATTGCCATCGACTCGTCGACGGAAGGCCACGTCGCCGATTGGATCTACGCCATCTCCATGGGCCTCGCCTGTGGGGTGTTCGTCTACGTCGCCATCAACCATCTCATCGCCAAAAGGTTCGAGCCTGAAAACGAGTGCGTCTTCGACACTCCTTTCAACAAGTTCCGTGCGGTGCTTCTTGGGGTGGCCATTATAGCTGTTGTCATGACTTGGGATTAAAAGGCTTCTGCCTTTCATTTGCGTGAGCTTTTATTTTGTTTGTTGAATATTGTCCAGAAAAAGGGCAAAAAAATCACCAAAAAGTACGTTCCTCTTTTTCTTGTGTATTTGTGTGCGATCGATATTCTTGTCATATGTACAACTTCTGGGATCACTTCCGATTTCATGTGTGATCAGATTATTTGGTTGGATTACGTGTTTGGGAATAAAACTTGAGGAGTGATCAACTGTACCTTTTGTTAGTCTTCCATTAGAAGATGAAATTCTTGTAAGAGAAGAGACATATATTAAGTTTCGAGTTTGAGCTTATCAAGGAACTCCGATCCAAGTAGAAATTCTAAATCCCAATAGGATATGTGATTTGACGTTCGAACAAGCCAGATGGAAATAATTTCTATATTGAAATTGGATTTCTACTTAGAGTCGACATGTCATATAATAACATATAAAAACAAAACTCTACTAAGTTATTACACACTAAGGCAAACAAGAGGAGTCTTAGAGTTTTTTCTATGGAAGTTTTTTAAGCAAGCTATCCATGAGAGAATGTGATATAACATTTGTGGGTTTGCTTTGGGTGTATTCTACGACTATGAAACACTTTAACGATTGAGCGATTATAGCTTTGTAGTTTGCCGGATTTGTAATGGATTTCTTTGCAATTAGCTCTTCTCGTAGAATAGGTATTGATACTCGGATCAAATCAAATAAATTTCCAGCATCCTTATCATTCATCATTGATTTTTCCAGTGATTTTTTCTTCTCGCACTAGACTTGAATTGCAAAATTCGTTAATTTCCACATTACTTCACAACAATTAGTGACAAAGCTAATGTTAGGGTTTCTAGAGTTAATTTGGAACATTTGCTTGTCTGATCACTATCTAGAAATGTTATGTTTGAAATTATCTAGAGTCATGAGAAGACAACATAGCTTATGATATAGTACAAGGTTTGGTTAGTGGGGTAATGATGAATGCAGAGGGTTTGGAGATAGTAGATGTACGAGTCGTTCCAAATCGAGATCCATTGTTCGGAATTGTTGATGTTATCATTGGAATGAGGTAGAGCACAATAGAAAATATTGTCAAATTATAAGAGTAAAGAAGTTAAGATGAAGTCTACAGGCAACGATGAGTAATATGACTAGGCTACAAACATCGACTCAAGGTTGAGAATTGTAAATTATATCTCAAGATTGAGCTGACGAAAGAAATCCAATCAAAGTAGTAATTCAAAATATGAATAGGACTTGTGGTTTTACGTTTGAACAAGCAAAGAAATAATTGCAATACGTTCCCAGTTTGAGTCTACATATTGCTGGAAGACATATAAAATAAAATCCTACTCAGTTATTTCACACTAGAGCAAATAAGAAGAATGGGAAGGATTTTCTCTCTATGTGTTTTCTGAGTGTACACACTAAATTATGAGATAACACTTGTTGATTTCACGTTGAGTGCATTTTAGGGCAAGGAACATTTGAGTGATGGAGCGATTGTAACTTTGTAATCCTTCAAATTCATAGAGGCATAACAATGGCTTTTCCCAAGGAGTGGATACTAATATTGAAATTGAATCACATAAATCTCTAGTATTCTTATTGTTACTCGTTGATTTCTCTTATAATTACTTCTCATTATATTAGACTTAGATTGCAAGATTCATTGGCTTCCACATTACTTCAAGACAACAAGAATGATTAATAATTTTATCATATGTATGCATGTTTTTATATACATATTTATGTTGCAAAATAGATGAAGACGCATTAATGAACCTTTGGAGTGATGAACCATATTTTGTTTAGGATCACTCATACTAGCACTGGAGAAAGTTTGGACCAGTTGGGGGCTTTTCCTCATGCTGTTGACCTATAAAAACTCTCCAACTAAATAGTCCTTTGACATCAAGATACTGATATACAAACGAACACTTCAGCTAGAAGAGGAATTACACGAAATCATCAACTACTCTAATAATGTGCACTTTTGCATATTGATATTTCATGAAACTACATCTTACGGCTTTGTGAAATTTTAGGGTCCGAAGTGTAGAAACAAAAAACTAGGCGATGCAAAGTCTTGATTTTAAAAGTAGAGAATGCAAAGTGTCACTAGCTAGCAAAAAGAATCTAGTAGTGAATTCTCGTAATGTACCTAATTTATCAACCAAAAGAAGCTTAACCTATACTTTCTAGTGTAAGCTAAGGGATAGTATTGGAGTGAGCTTTCTAATGTTTCTTACTGTAGATCATGTGCGGGTATCATGTGTGGGCAAGTTGAAACTATACTTCACGTTCTTAGAAAGACTACCGATCAAATACGACATTGGATTGTCCCGGATAACTAGAGGAGGACATTACGGAGTTGAACTTATTTGTGCACCTAATCCGTACACATGTTCTCGTACCTCACTTGTTTGGACAATTCTCAGAATCTTAAGTTGAGTTATTATTACTTAGACTCGTTTTGCTAAATCAAGTTAATCACATGTCAAGAAAAAAAATGAGAACTACATTATAAAATTCTTGAAAAAGTACAAATAAATTTTTATGAAGTATTCCATTCACGATGATTAATTCTCACTACAAAAAAACTAGTTTTTTGCCACGAAAATTTGCGATGAAAAAATTTTCGTTGGAAATTTGCGACAACTTTTCCAACGAATTTAAAAATTTGTCGGAAATTAGCGACAAATAATTTTTCATTGGAAAAATCGTCGGAAATTAGCGACGATACATTTTTCGTCGGAAAATTCGTTGGAAATTAGCGACAAAAAATTTTTCGTGGAAAAATTCGTCAGAAATTAGCGACGAAAAATTTTTTGTCGGAATTTTGCCATGAAATACTTTTCGTTGCCAAATTCGATAGAAGTTTCCGACTAAAATATTTTTCCTTAGAAAATTCGTTAGAAATTTCCAACGAATTCAAAAATTGATCTATATAATGAAAATTCGTTAGAAAATTCGTTGGAAATTACCAATAAATTTTCCAATGAATTAGAAAAGATGAATAATTGTTCGGAATATTTGGAAATTCGTTACAAAATTCGTTAGAAATTACCGATGAATTTTCCAACGAAATTCGATATTCGGTACAAAAATTTTTTGTTTGTACTAACTTCGTTGGAAAATTCTCCAACAACGAAATAGGTTTTCAATTCAAAATTTTCAATTTCGTTGGAAAATTCATCAGAAATTTCCGACCAACTTTCCAACGAAATAGGTTTTGGTTCATATATTTTAAATTTCATTGGAAAATTCGTCGGAAAAATAGTAAGGGTATTTATCGGAAAGAAATGGGAAATTCGTTGGAAATTGAAAATTTGTTGGAAAATTTGTTGAAAATTTACAATAAATTTAGTAACGAACTTAAATCTTGGTCACATGAAATTAGTTATGTACCAATTTCGTTGCAAAATTCGTTGTTAATTTCCAACGAATTTTGCAACGAAATATTCCACATCATAGTTCGAGTCAATGAAATTGGTTGTAAAATTCGTTGGAAATTACCGACGAAATTTGCAACGAATTTCGATATTCGGTACTATAATTTTGTTGGGACTAACTTCGTTGGAAAATTCGTCGGTAATTTCCTACGAATTTTCCAATGAAATAGGTTTTCCATGCTTTTTTTTCAATTTCGTTGGAAAATTTGTTGGAAATTACCGACGAATTTTCCAACGAAACTAACTCAGTTCAATAACTGGCCAGAAATGTGAAATTCGTTTGAAATTTAAAATTTGTCGCAAAATTCGTTGGAAATTTATAACGAATTTAACAACGAACTTAAATATTTGTCACATTAAATTAGTTGTGTACCAATTTCGTTGCAAAATTTGTTGGTAATTACCAACGAACTTTGCAACGAAATATTGCACACTATCGTTCCGTTTCACTGAAATTTGTTGTAAAATTTGTTGCAAAATTACCGACGAATTTTGCAACGAATTTCAATATTCGGAACAATAATTTTTGCTTGTACTAGGTTTGTTAGAAAATTCGTTGGAATGCCCAACGAATTTTCCAACAACATAGAATTTCGGTGCAATTATTTTTCTATTTCATTGGAAAATTCGTCGGAAATTTCCGACGAATTTTCCAACGAAAGTAGGTCTGTGCAATTATTGGCCAAAAACGTCAAAGTCGTTGGAAATTTAAAATTTGTTGCAAAATTCGTTGAAAGATTCCAACGAATTTTGCAACGAAAATAGAAAAACATGTTTATATATTCGCAACAAACATTTCGTGTGTACCGAGTATTTTTTGCTGAACAAAAACTCTCTTTCTCGTCATTCTCTTGGCCGTCCACCTCTCGGTCCTTCTCGCCATCGCCGCCCTCGCTGTCAAACGGCGAACAACGCCAGGACCGAGTCCAGCAGCTCCAACTGGGTGTCGAGGGCGAGCCCGTGGCGGCTCTAGGTGCGTGTCTATTCGAAAGTCTCCCAATACATTTGAACATTGCGATTCTTAAAAAATTGTCAATACTTGGTAAATTTTCTCGACATGATAATTTGCGCAATTTTTTTTAAGTTTAATTTAGTTGTGTTCAATTTTTGGTGCATTAATTTAGTTGTGTTCTAATTTCATTGAAAAATTCGTGGGAAATTTCCCGCGAATTTTCCAACGAATTGTAAAACACTTTGTTTGTTCCGTGTAGTCCAAATTCATTGGAAAATTCGTTGGAATTTTCCAACGAATTTTGCAACAAATTGCAAACATGCCGACCGTCCTTTGTATTCGTTGGAAATTTCCAACGAATTTTCCAACGCATTTCCATTAAACCTTATTTTTCGGCATAATTCGTTGGAAATTTCCAACGAAATTTCCAACAAATTTGAATAACATATTATTTTTAGGCATATTCGTAATTCGTTGGAAAATTCGTTGGATATTTCTAACGAATTTTCCAACGAATTTACATCAAACCTTATTGTCAGAAGATTTAAAATTCATTAGAAAATTTGTTGAAAATATCCAACAAATTTTCCAATGAATTTGAAGAACACTTCATTTTTAGGCATATTCGAAATTCATCGCAAAATTCGTTGGAAATTTTCAACAAATTTTGCCACGAATTTCCATTAACCTTATTTTTCGAAATATTTTAAATTCGTTGGAAATTTCCAATGAATTTTCCAACGATTTTTAAGAAAACATTATTTTTAGGCGTATTCGAAATTTGTTACAAAATTCGTTGGAAATTTCCAACGAATTTCCATTAAACCTTATTTTTCCGTATATGTGTAATTCGTTGCAAAATTCATTAGAAATTTCCAATGAATTTTGCAGCAAATTTCAAGAACACATTACTTTTAGCCATATTCGAAATTCGTCGCAAAATTCGTTGGAAATTTCCAATGAATTTTACAGCAAATTTCCATCAAACCTTATTTTTCCATATATTTTAAATTCGTCGAAAAATTCGTTGGAAATTTTCAACGAATTTTCCAACGAATTGGAAGAACACATTATTTTTAGGCATAACAAATTTTGCAACGAATTTTCATTATACCTTATTTTTCTGTATATGTGTAATTCGTTACAAAATTCGTTGGAAATTTCTAACGAATTTTGCAACAAATTTCAAGAACACATTATTTTTAGGCATATTTGAAATTCGTTGCAAAATTCATTGGAAATTTCCGACGAATTTTGCAACGAATTTCAATATTCGGTGTATTAATTTTTTTATGTACTACTTTCGTTGGAAAATTCGTTTGAAATTTCCCATCATTTTTGCAAATAAGTCAAAAAACACCTTCTTGTTCCGATTAATATAAATTCGTTCCAAAATTCGTTAAAAAATTTAGAACGAATTTTGCATCGAATTCAAAAAATCGATTCATTAATTTTGATTTGTACACAATTCGTAGCAAAATTGGTAAGAAATTTCCCACGAATTTTGGAACGAATTGAATAACACGTTATTCTTCGGCATAATAGAAAATCGTTGCAAAATTCGTTGGAAATTTACCCATATCTATGAAAGTTCTATGTGAGCTCGCTGGCGTCGAGGCTGGCTCTCGCCGGGACTGGTGAGGGCCAAGCTCGCTGTGGCCGGCGACCTCGTCGGTCGTCGGCCCAGCTAAGAAGAAAGGGAAAAAAAATAAAAAGAAACAGAAAGAAATAAATAAAATGTATTTAATAAACGAATCTAATGTAATTATTTTTTATTTTAGGTACGTGTCCATTCGAAGGTCTCGCAATCCAATTAAACGTTGCAATTCTCATCAAATTGTCCAATTTTTACTACAAAGATTTTGACCAAATACTTTGTAAGTCTTCTTGACATAGTAAATTTTCCAAATTTTTCAAGTTTAAAGTAATTGTTTCGTAAACAACATAATTGTAATTTTGTGCATTTTATGGTTTTATTAACAATAGATATTAAACAATATATATGATATGTTGAATAATTTAGGATAATTTTTTTATTTTGAAGCGTGACACAATGCAAAGAGACAGGGATTGGATGTATAATAAGAACTTACCTGGACGGCGAGGATCGACTGATGAGTTTCGTATCGGGTTGGAATTATTTTTGAATTTTGCTAGTAGTAAATATGAGTTCATGGATGAAAATAAGTTAAGATGTCCATGTAAAAAGTGCAGTAATGAAAAATTTCTAGCCATTGATACAGTTAGAAAACATCTTTGTAGATTTGGGTTTACTCCAAACTATTATAATTGGACTAGCCATGGTGAATCATTTATATATGATGACGGATATCGAAGAAGCGATCAATTTTCAGTTAGGGAAGAATGTAGCTATTTCGAACAATTGAACCCATGCCAGGGGATGGTGTTTGATGAAGCCAGTCATAATTTGGATTCAGAATTAAATCATGCAAAAACTAGTTTTACTCTTGTACCTGAACAAGTGGGAACTAGTTATGCAGCAGAAATGGAAGAGATAGGAGTTACAGGTTGTGATGAGAATGTGTGTGACGGAACTTCTCAATGTAATAATTTTCGAGAAATGTTGGAAACGGCAGATGAACCTTTATGGGCAGGTTGTGACAATCACACGAAGTTATCAGTGATAGCAAGACTGTTAAATATCAAGGCAGAGCATAATGTGTCTGTGGATTGCTTCAACTCTTTTATTGAAGTAATGCGGGAAACAATGACTCATGATAACATTATGCCAAATGACTTTTACGATATGAAAAAGTTGGTGGCTAACTTAGGTCTTCCAATTGTACGGATTAATATATGTGCTATGGGTTGTATGTTATAATGGAGAGATGATGAATATGCAGAATCTTGCAAATTCTGTAATCAACCTAGGTATAAGATTAACATGAGGCAAGGTCGTAATCAGAAGCGTAGACCATGCAAGCAAATGTTTTATTTGCCCTTAATCCCCAGGTTGCAAAAGCTTTATGAATCGCAAGCCACTGCTGAACACATGACTTGGCATGCAAATCATGAAACAGAATAGGATGTAATGTGTCATCCTTCAGATGCAGAGGCATGGCAACATTTTGATAGAACATACCCTGAGTTTGCGCTAGAGCCTCGAAATATCAGGTTAGGTCTGTGTGCTGATGAATTTGCCTCATTTGGGAAATCAGGAAAAAGTTATTTGTCTTGGCCAATTATCTTAACTCCGTATAATCTTCCACCCGGTATATGCATGAAGACACCTTATATGTTTCTGACATTGATCGTGCCTGGCCCGCAAAATCCGAAAAAGGCCATAGATATTTATATGCAACCATTGATTGAAGAGTTACAATGGCTATGGGTTGAAGGTGTCTCAACGTATGACGTTTCTACCGACCAAACATTTATAATGAAGGCTGCGCTTCTTTGGACGATAAATGACTTCCCTGCTTATGGAATGTTATCTGGATGAAGTACAATTGGGATCTTAGGATGTCCGATTTGTATGGAGAGATCGAAGGCTTTTAGATTAAAACATGGTAAGAAGGCCTGTTATTTTGATTGTCACAGACAATTTTTGCCGCTTAATCATGCATTCAGAAGGAATAAAAAAGAGTTCATCAAGAATAGGATCAAAAGAGCACATCCACTATTGAGGTTGACCGGGCATCAAACTTGGGAACGCGTGCAAGAGTTTCTAATTGTTGTTGACAACCCTCACGGCACAACTTTTGCGTACGGAAGTACACATAAGTGGACTAAACGCAGTTTATTTTGGGATCTACCATATTGGAATGCTCATCTTATTCATCATAATCTTGACGTCATGCACATAGAGAAGAACGTTTTCGACAATGTCATAAATATTGTGATGAATGTCACTGGAAAAACAAAAGATAACTTGAATGCAAGAAAATATATGAGGGATATTTGCGATCGACCAACACTAGATGCGGATGCAAGCAACAGGGGACCGAAACCCAAAGCAGTTTATACATTGAACAAGGAGCAGAGACGGGTCATTTGTCAATGGTTGAAATCGGTGCGATTTCCTGATGGATATGCTTCCAATCTCGGCAGATATGTTGATATGAATGAATGCAAGTTGACAGGTATGAAGAGTCATGATTGTCACATATTTATGAAAAGACTAATTCCGATAACCTTCAAGGAAGTTCTACCAAACTTTGTATGTGGTGTCATTACAGAGTTAAGTAATTTCTTGCATGATATTTGCTCAACAACGTTGAAATCATCACACATGGAGAAACTAGAAAGAGATATTCCAATTATTCTTTGCAACTTAGAAATGATATTTCCTCCATCATTCTTCGATTTAATGAAGCATCTCTTAGTTCACTTACCTTATGAGGCCAAAATTGCAGGTTTCGTCCAATTTCGATGGATGTATCCATTTGAGAGGTAAATTTTTTTTAAAATTAAATGTGAAATTACTTTATTACATATTATGTTACGATAAACTTTTTTCTACTACAATTAGGTTCTTATATCATTTGAAGAAAAAAGTGAAGAATAAAGCATGTGTCGAAACTTCAATTTGTAATGCATATATTGTGGAAGAAGTGACAACATTTGCATTATATTATTTTAAACCACATATGCAATGCAAGAGGCGGAGAGCTGGAAGAAATGATGAGGGTCCCATTGATCCTAATTGCAAATCATTCTCTATTTTCAATTATTTGGGTCAACCTAGCGACACGTGTAAGTTTCGTCACTTAACAGGCGAAGAAAAGCTGGCAGTCCATACATATATTTTATTAAATTATCCAGAAGTGGAGCCATACTTCGAGTAAGTGTATATTTGTACATACGCATCATGTGTTTCAAACCGTTGCTAATACATAAATAGTATTTGTTACTAGGAATTTCCGAAACGTAATGCATGGACTACCACCAAATGAGTTTGACCGTTTGTACTAGGAGCAATTTGAACATGGTTCAAAACATATATAAGTTGAATATGGACGAAATCCTATTTATTCGAATTTTTAATACATCATATTTTGAAATATATATTATTGACATTGCGTGTGTGTCACCTTAGGTTCACAGTATTGATGCTCAAGTTGGACAGTAAGGAATGCTATATCATCTGTCATGGGTTCCAAAGTCAAGAGTACGAACTTGGCCAGCATATTTCATTAACGGGTATAATTTTCACACTCGCGAATATGGAATGGGAAATGCCACAATAAATAGTGGGGTATGTGTTTAGTCATCCAATGGTGGCAATTCACAAGGTGATTTCTATAGCTTGTTGGATGAAATCATAGAGATTGATTACCATGGACCGTTAATGCGGGTTGTCTTATTTAAATGCATGTGGTTTGATCCCGTGAAAGGAATGAATGTGCATACCAAATTTAATTTGGTTGAAATAAATCACAAAAAAAGATATATGAAATATGAACCATTTGTCTTGGCACAACAAGCAATTCAAGTCTATTATGCATCATATCCTAGTTTGAAGCGTAACAAAACCGATTGGTGGGCTGTATGTGAAACCAAAGCAAGAAAGAAAATCGAGGAACACTGGAAGGACACGGCATATCAACAAGAGGAAGTTCGTAACATGAATGAAACTGCTGAATATAACATTCATACTTTACGAGATCCATGTGGTGCGATGATCGATGTAGATCCAACTGAAATTTGGGAATCAAATTTTCAACTTGGTACACAATGTGATTTGGAGATAGAGGATGAAGATGATAATCAGGAAGAAGATGAAAATGAAGAAGAAGAAGAAGATAAAGACGAAGAAGAATGTGAAGACGAAGAAAAAGGTGAAAATGAAGGTGAAGATGCAGATGAAGATGAAGATTATGATTATGATTTTTGAGACTTTTTATTAATTATGTCTAATTATTAGTAGTAATGCGACATACATGTTTTGTTGTTGTCGTAATTTTTAATATTTCTGTTGTTATTGTTTTGTAATAATTTCATTTAATGGTAAGTCTTTTTTTTCGGATTGTATAAAAAAACGTTGCAAAATTCGTTTCCAACGAATTTTGCAATAAAATTTTAATAAACAAAGTTCTTAAGGTGAAATAAAAATGGTTGGAAAATTCGTCGGAAATTCCTAATGAATTTTGCAACGATTTTTGAAAAGTTTATGACGTCGGGCAGCATCAAATTCGTTGGAAAGTTTGTTGGAAATTTCCAATAAACTTCCCAACCAATGTAAAGTTTTCGGAATATTATTTAATTGTTAAAAAATTTCGTTAGAAAATTCATTGGTAATATCCAATAAAGTTTATGACTTCGGGCATTATCAAATTCGTTGCAAAAATCGTTAGAACTTTCCAACGATTTTTGCAACGAATTAAAATTTTTGTTTTATTAATGTAATTATTAACTAGTTTCGTTGGAAAATTCGTGGGAAATTTCTCACGAAATTTCCCACGAATTAAAACATAACTGTTTATTTGGTCTATTGAAAATCCGTTGGAAAATCCGTTAGTAATTTCCAATGATTTTTCTAACAAATATTTTAAAATTTTGGTTTTTCCTTTTAAATGAAATTCGTTGGAAATTTTCCGCGGATTTTTCAACGAATTAATAGTTCTCGGCAATTATATAGTTTTGATTGGAAAATTCGCTGGAAAATTCCAACGAATTTTCCAACAAATTAACACTTATCCGTTAGATTAGTCTATTTAAAATTCATTGGAAAATTCCAACGAACTTTTCCAACAAATTATTAAAAGTGTTCGTTTTTCCACTTAAAATGAAATTCGTTGGTAAAATCGTTGGCAATTTCCAACGTATTTTCCAACAAATTATAAGTTTTTAGCAATTATATAGTTTTGGTTGGAAAATTCGTTGGAAATTTCCAACGATTTTTCCAACAAATTTTTAAATGTTTTTTATTTTCGCTAACATAAAATTCGTTGGTAAATTTGTTGGAAATTTCCAACCAATTTTCCAATGAATTAAAAGTTTTCAACAATTATAAAGTTTTGGTTGAAAAATTTGTTGGAAAATTTCAACGAATTTTCCAACAAATTAGCACTTAACATTTTGTTTAATTGGTTAAAAATTCGTTGGAAAATTCCAACGAATTTTCCAACGAATTTATAAAAGTTTTGGCTTTTCCACTTAAAATAAAATTTGTTGGTAAAATTATTGGAAATTTCCAACGTATTTTCCAATGAATTATAAGTTTTCGGCAATTATATAATTTTGGTTGAAAAATTCGTTGAAAATTTCCAACAATTTTACCAACAAATTAACTCTAAACGTTTTCTTTAATTGGTTCAAAATTCGTTGGAAAATTTGTTGGAATTTTCCAACGAATTTTCCAATGAATTTTTAAAAGTTTTGGTTTTTCTGTGTAAAGAGAATTCATTAGAAAATTCGTTAAAAATTTCCAACGAATTAAAAGTTTTGGGTATATAATTTAATTTTTAACTAATTTCGTTGGAAAATTCGTTGGTAATACCAACGAATTTTCCAATGAATGTTAAATATTAATTTTTCTGCCTTTTTTACGATAATTTGTTGGAACATTTGTCGGAATTTCCAACGAATATTTATTTCGTTGGAAATGTTGTTGGAATTTCAAAAAAAAAGTGTTGAAATTTTTCTTAATATTTCAAGTTTGTTGGAAATTTCGTGGGAAATTTCCAACAAAATTTCCAACGTATTAGTTTTTTGTTGCGAATTTCGTTGGAAAGTATTATTTCGTTAGAAAATTTGTTGGAAATAGTAATTTTGTTGCAAAATTCGTTGGGAATTTTCAACGAATTTTTCAACGAATTAAATGTTTTGGGTATATTATTTAATCGTTAACTAATTTCGTTGGAAAATTCGTTGGTATTTCCAACGAATTTTAAAGATTTATTTTTCCACCTTTTTAACGATAATATGTTGGAATTTCCAACGAATATATAATTCGTTGGAAATGTTGTTGGAATTTCAAAAGAAAAAATGTTGGAATTTTTCGTAATATTTGGAGTTTGTTGGAAATTTCGTAGGAAATTTCCAACAAATTTTCCAACGTATTAGGTATTTGTTACAAATTTCGTTGAAAAGTTTTATTTCGTTGGAAAATTTGTTGGAAATAGTAATTTCATTGCAAAATTCGTTAGAAATTTCCAACGAAAATAGATATATGTTTCGGTTTTGTTCGGTGTCTAACACATTTGTGTCTACCAAGTATTTTGGGCTCGACCAATTTTCTCTCTTCTCGTCCTCCTCGCCGTCGCCGCCCTCCCTCGCCAAATTCGGTAAGTCCTCGACGTCCGTTCACTGTCCAAAATTCGGCCGGGGGATTTTGCGGGCGGTGGTGGTTGCGCAGAGGGGGGGTTGCGGTCGGGGGAGGGGGTGTCGTCGCTGGGGGGGTTGTGCGGCCAAGGCATCTAGCCATTGGGAGTGGGGGTCGCGGCTGCGCAAGGGTAGGGGGGTATGGCCGAGGGGGAGGGGGGGTTGCGGCGACACAGGGTTGGAGGGGTGCGATCGGGAGGGGGGGGGAGGAGGTGCGCGGGCAGGGGGCTGTCGCGGCAGGGGGGTTGGTCGCGGCCGCGCGGAGGGGAGGGTTGCTGCCGGGTAGGGTGGGGAGTCGCCGCCGGGGGGACGGGGGGGTTGTCGCCGGGGGAGGGAGGCGCAGCCGCACGGGTGGGAGGTTGCGGCCAGGGGGGGAGGGGGGGTCGCCGTCGCGGGATTCGCCGTCCGATTCCGGGGGGTTGGCAGCCGGATTCCGGCGGGGGCGTTCGCAGCCAGAATCCGACCAAGTGGGGTGGCGGCCGGATTCCGGTGGGGGGCTGGCCCGACCGCCTGATTCCGGCCGCCGGAATCATGCCAGCCAAATTCCGACCGCTGGAATCCAGCCGGGTGGGAGGATCGTGGATGCAATTATAATTTTTATTCAAACTTGTAATTCATTTTGCAAATTAAATATACTTCATTATACAGTTTAGTGGCATCTGATGTGATCTAAATTATAATAGGTTCTTCCGACGAGGACTAGTGACTGGGCTATTTATTAGAAGCGGTATTCTGTTAGTTTCAATTTCTTAAAATTATTTCTTGATATCTAATACAAAATGGTAAGGAAAATGATTTCATTTTTTGTCCCTAATACCTGTTCATATTTTTTATAATATTTGTCTAACCTATTTACTAATTGTCAGCATAATCGAGGATATCACATGCGGGGTGGGGGTTCACAAAGAAGACCAGGCCCCTTCGCTTCATCATCCTCGTCCCCGGCCCTATCTTCTTCTCCCGCCTTGTTATCGAACCCTGTTCTACCATTTGTGTAGGGACAATACGAATACATTAACCCATCCTTCGACCCACAGCAACATATTCAGGAAGAACTGGGGACATGTGAACTGATTTTACTTTAGTTCCATTTCCTTTGATGCCACCTGTTTCATCAGTGCAATATTTAAATGAGGAAGAAGAGAACCGATTCCTTATATCCCCATGCGAAGATTCGTAAGTAATTCATTTTTGTATGTATATTTAAATTATGGATGTAAATAAAAGTGTCCATATGTCGAAATTTCCATATGCTTGATTGTCTTATTCTATATTGTTATAACTTGTTTTCAGATTTACGGATTCTACGCATGTTGTGAGGGAACTTAATAAAATAGTCAATAACTGTTGGATATGGCAGTTTTCAACTTTCAGCAGTGCTCTTAAAAAAATAAAGACTTTGTAGTGGAATGAGTTCAAGGTTAGTGTTGTTTTTATTCATTTTCTTATAACGTAACTTCGGTGTAGCATACTAATAGTCAATAATGAAATTTGTCACAAATTATTTGGTGCATTGTAAGGAATATCTCACATGTGACCATTACAATTAATTTCCGTTACTTTTGCTATTGATTGTAACGTAAATTTACATGGGATGAAATGAAAGAGGTTGAGATTAGAAAAATTTTTAAGAAGAAAGTCGGTGACCACATGCGTTATGTGATAAATAAAGCCAATAAAACAAAAGAAAAGCCGGATTTCATTACATTTGACGATTGGATAGAAATTACGAAAATTTGGAAAACTGACAAGCATAAGAAAAGGTGTGAACAAAACATGAATAATCGAGCTTCTAGTTCTAATGACGGGTCTACGTCAACCACATATACTGGGGGCTCTATTAGTATCGGCGAGCATAGAAGAAGAATGGTAAGTCTGTTTAAACTTGTGAGTTTATTTAATTCGATGGTGACTAATTTTTGTTAAATTTTTGTAGGCAGATGAATTGGGGACGGAACCCATATTTACAGCTACATTTGAACGAACATTTCAGGAAAAAAAATAAGACATGGATTAACGATTGGGCAAAAGCTATTAAGGTATGGAATGTTATAGTTTGGATTTTATCGAAACTAGAATGAAAATCATGCACGTTTTTTATATTTATGGTAATATATACGAATTTATTTTATTTTTATCTATACTGTTAATATAGGAAAAATATGATCAATTTTTTATAAGCACTGCTAGTGATTCCGGTTGTGGTGATGATGGTGGTGGTGGTGATGGTGTTGTTGTGTCTGAGCCATCGGTTGACAGTGTGGCATTATGGGTAGAAGCGGCGAGTGGGATGAGAGGAAAAATATTTGGGATGGGATCCTTGTCAAGGATGTTCAAAACGAAGGCTATTGCATCTTCATCCTCCAATGCGGCTACTGCAAGAAGGACACGACATGAGGAGCACATGACTTAAGAATTGTGCCAACTCAAACGGTTGCTTATACAGAAGGACGAAGAAATGAAGCATTTACTTGGACAGAAGGATGAACAAATAAGAGTGATGCAATCACAAATGCAATATATCATGCGACACCTCGACATCGATCGCAATGACGTTCCTTCAATACCTCTTGTTAATGTAGCCGATCGTGGGCATATTGATGAGCCACACCATGATGCGGCGATTGGTGATGATGCTGGTGATTTTATTGTCAGTCCTCCTTAGGTAAAAACATTTTTTTATAGCTAGTTCTACGTCAATGCATAAATGTTTTTTTTATATTTTGGACAAATTTCATATCTTTATTTTTATTTTCATATTTCATCAAGTGTCGATACAACTGACTGTTTCTGATATCATGCTCAGTACTGAAGCTGCCAATGTCTTATGGTTATTCCCCGTCCTTTCAATGTATTATTTGATGTTCATTCTTGCCTACTCTATATATTATGAGATTGAATATTTAATACTATCATGTAAGACTTTGAAACTTATATGCATTGTAGAAATTAATATTGTATATCTAATTAGATTTTAAATAGAAGCTGTTCCGAAACAAAATTCGTCGCAATTTAGCGACAAAAAAAAATATTGCTGCAAATTAGGAACGACTTTTTGCACAAATAATTACGGATGAATTTTGTAACGACCAATTAATGACATAATTAGTGACGACTTTTCCAACGAATAATTAGCGATGAATTTTCCAACGAAAATTCCAAGGAATTTAGCCATTAATTTACCGGCGAAATTTCCAACAAAAATTCAAATTTTTCATTAGAAAATTTTCCGACGACGAATTATCCACGAATTTTTCAGCATTTTTCGTTGGAAATTTCGTTGGAAAAAACTTGTTTTTTTGTAGTGTCTTTTCACCATGTTATTCGTAGAACTATTATAACGCATCTTTCAAACTTCTATTAAAGCCCAGATCATAACCAAATTACTAGGGAAGCAAGCTTCTTTCCAAGACATATACTTCAACATCTACAGACCTATAAACTTCTGTAGTCTTATCTTACAGTCAATGAAAAGATGTCAACTTTGCATGTATCTTACTTCAAGAAACTAAGGGAGCAGTGTATCAGTGTCCGTAAAAGAGCCACGCGTTGACCGGCGCAATTTGCGTAGCAAGTATCCTACGGCAAGATCAAAAACAGTACACAACAAGAACTGTAGTGGGTGCAACTACGCAATCTCCGTCGCTGTATTTGACAAACTTACACTCACCTTAACCGATGAAGCAGAACCTCGAGCAAGCCCATCTATCAGGTGTTCTAGCTTCCCAGTGAAGCTTGCGAGATTGATTAGTTCGGTCGTTAATTTTTTCTGTGTGAGAACGAACCGACGAGAGAGGCGCTACCTAACCGCCCACCATATCATTGCATTCCATTCTGTTGCTTGAAAGAAAGGTGGGTCAAACGTCCTCTTCTCATGGCTAATTTTCTATCGAACGGATGCAACGACTTTGGAAACCTCCGGTTGTAGACCAGGCCAGGTTAGGGTTTTGTGTCTGTTGTTTGCTTGGTTAAGAAAGACGCATGCACCAACCCATTGGCGTTACAATCTTCCATGTTGTCCCAAAGGGTGTTGTTAACATGGACGGAATGATGATTAACATGAACGTTAAAGTGACTTAACAAGATGGATTGACCCGACGACGATAGGAGTAGGAGATTTGGTGGAGGTAGACCCCAAAGCTTCGAGAGTTTGTCTTCTTCATCAAGGCTTAACGGTTCAACAAGGAAGTCGTTCTTGGCATATATAGCCAGCTAAAACACAGCTGATGATAGAGACTGGCGTGCCTCCACGAGATTCCACATTTCTATTTACTTGTGCCATATGAATTTTCGAATTTTAACTTGCTTATTGGACCTACAATATCTCCGATACCATGTAAGTGATGGATCTGTTTATGAACTCTCCATTGCCTTCAATAATGGTAAGAACCCCAACAATCGTAACACCGAATTATAGAAGCAAGAATGGTAATGCATGTAATAACGGTAAATTCTGTCAAAAATCTTTTTGACAAGCAATGCTTTACTGCAGATGGGGGTTGGCGGTCGTAGGGAAGACCAAAGGTAATATATTATCTAATATAATGAATTAGTCGACTTGGTAAACACTCTATAGTGATCATGTGGACCGACAGTAGGTAATCCTTTCTTTCTCACATCCGAAACCCAAATGAGTTAAACCAAACACCCCACTATTCTCTCTCTTTCTCCTATATATACATAAGAACACCTTGTTGCCTCTCACAATCCACTGACGAGAGCCAAGCTCAAGAGTGAATTTGAGTTTCATAAACATGAGTTCTTCATTTCTCTTGGCTCTTCTTCTTGCAGTGATGAGCTGCTTTCTTCCCGAGGTTGCCCATGCAGGCATCACGAGGCAGTACAAGTTCAATGTACGTTGCATTCATTCATACACTCACGATTTTAACGTTCTCTCTATACCTAACTGTGTTCGAAGGGCATCGTTATGTACTCTCCACCTGTGAGTTCATTAGAGCATGATGATTCCCTTAATCTGGTGCAGATAGAGATGAAGAATGTGACCCGGTTGTGCCACACGAAGAGTATGGTGACTGTCAATGGGAAATTCCCCGGGCCTCGCATCATCGCCAGAGAGGGGGACCGGGTACTGATCAAGGTGATCAACCGTGTTTCCAACAACATCAGCATCCACTGGTAATTAGGAGTTGATAATCACTACAAACATATATATCATTAAAATCTCTCATGGCAACAACATTAAATTTGATGAGCAAATTGACGAGCACAGGCATGGAATAAGACAGCTTCGAAGTGGATGGGCAGACGGGCCGTCATACATTACGCAGTGTCCGATTCAGACCAACCAAAGTTACGTTTACAACTTCACAATCACAGGCCAAAGAGGCACCCTCTTTTATCATGCTCACATCTCATGGCTCAGAGCGACCGTCTATGGACCGCTCATCATCCTCCCAAAGCTGGGCGTTCCTTATCCCTTTGCTAAACCCCACAAAGAAGTCCCGATCATCTTAGGTAAATAAATACTATCGAGCTCTTTAGCTTTTTCAATCAAGAGAATTCTGTTCAGTGAACGCATGAGATAATCTTGATAAGCACCAAATTATATCTTGAACTTTTTTCCGGGGAATACGAATTGCAGGAGAGTGGTTTAATGTCGATCCGGAGGCCATCATTAGACAGG
This sequence comes from Syzygium aromaticum, assembly GCA_024500025.1. Lineage (NCBI taxonomy): Eukaryota > Viridiplantae > Streptophyta > Magnoliopsida > Myrtales > Myrtaceae > Syzygium > Syzygium aromaticum. Next base: position 35,923,495 of record CM044886.1, on the reverse strand, counting down.
CACTCCAGACCGGAGGCGGCCCAAACGTCTCCGATGCTTACACTATCAATGGAAAGCCCGGGCCGCTATACAACTGTTCATCAGGCAATGGCAATTATAACAAACTTTATTAAACAAGTCCATTAATTTTCAAGTGGAAAGAATAGACTATCCCTATAACGTCGTTAACTAAATTTGATAAATCGACTGTTTTATTTGCTTGCACGCATGCAGATACATTCAAGCTAAAGGTGAAGCCAGGGCAGACGTATCTCCTCCGTGTGATCAACGCTGCGCTCAATGACGAGCTCTTCTTCCGCATAGCCAACCATTCGTTTACCGTCGTTGAAGCCGATGCAGTCTACATCAAGCCCTTCAAGACCGACATCCTGGTCATCGGTCCGGGCCAGTCCACCAATGTCCTCCTCAAGACTAAGCCGAACCCTCACAAGGGCACGTACCTAATGGCGGCCCGGCCCTACTTCACAGGTCAGGGCACTATCGACAATTCGACCACCGCTGGATTTCTCGAGTACTTCGAGTCCTCTCCAAATAACACTATTCCAAAGAACCTTACCCTATCTTTACCGACGCTACCTGCGATAAACGCGACCACCGTCGTCGCCAATTTCAGCCAAATGTTCCGCCATTTGAATAGCCGTCAATACCCCGCCCAAGTTCCCCAGACCGTCCAAAAGAGGTTTTTCTTCACAGTCGGCCTTGGAAACAGCCCCTGCCCAAAGAACCAAACTTGCCAAGGACCCAACGGGACCAAATTTGAGGCGTCGGTGAACAATGTCTCTTTCATCCTCCCTACGACCGCGATCCTACAGTCTCACTTCTTCGGAAGCTCCAATGGCATCTACACCACGGACTTCCCCGTCACCCCCTTAATGCCGTTCAACTACACCGGAACGCCGCCGAACAACACATTCGTCAGCAACGGGACTAAGGTGGTGGTGCTCCCATACAACACAAGCGTCGAGCTCGTGATGCAAGGCACGAGCATTTTGGGCGCGGAGAGCCACCCTCTTCATCTGCACGGGTTCAACTTCTTCGTCGTCGGGCAGGGATTCGGGAACTTCAACCAGAGTAAGGACCCGGCCAAGTTCAATCTGGTCGACCCCGTGGAGAGGAACACCGTTGGCGTGCCGTCTGGCGGTTGGGTGGCTATCCGTTTCCTGGCCGATAACCCAGGTTTGTGTCATCAAAATTCCAATACTTTGAATATTGAATTCCTCTTACTCAAACTGATTTAAGCTGCTGCGGGTTTTGAATGAAAAAAAATAGGTGTTTGGTTCATGCACTGTCACTTCGAGGTCCATTTGAGCTGGGGCTTGAAGATGGCGTGGATCGTGCAGGATGGGAAGCTCCCCAACCAGAAGCTCCCTCCCCCGCCGTCCGATCTTCCAATGTGTTGACCCTCCTTTGACCCCTTCTTCCCCCATCGGCAGTTCTTGGTTTCGTCCCCTGTTTCAATTTCAAACACTCCATCCAGCGCTTCCTCCCTAACTTATTTGTCGCTGTTCCTGCTCGGTGTCCAAGGTCGAATTCGGCATTTGAGGAATACATGTCTGTCTCTCTTTGCTTTCTTCTTCATGTCTGTTTCCCTTCGTGGGGTCCGATGAATTTTTGTTCTTTTACCACGGGATAGAGTGAAACGTAGATTTTGAGGGAATTTTGTATTTAGCCACAGGATGTGTCGATGCTTTGGTTGGAGCCTCAGCATTCAGCAATAAGCAATAATATTCCTCTTCATCTCTCTCTCTCTCTCTCTCTCTCTCTCTCTCTCTCTCTCTCTCTCTGTTGTAATATTTGTTTTGTTGGTTATTCCTAATCTCCAGCTACAAATACCCACCGAAAATATTAGGTTGCGAGGTTGCCAAACTGGAATTTCAAGCAAACATGTTCAAACCGGACCGACCCAGAGCCGGGCCAGGCTTGGCTCAGTTCGAACGGGCTGGATCTTACCACTAAGAATGAATCTATTTTTTTTGCATGTAGTATTGGCCCAAAAAATGCATTAGACATTTCATTAGAAACTTCAGGGAAAATTGTTCAAAAGTCGCAAACGTATTGCACTTTTACCAATTCAGTCATAAACCTTTTAATTATGCTAATACAATCCTAAATATGTTTACGTTTTTCCAATTGAGTCTATCCGGCCAAATCGCTAATGTGGACGTCGGCCATCTTATGTGGCACGGCTGACGTTGATAATTTTTAATTTATATTTTTTGGATGAGTGCACTGGAAGTTTTAAAACTGGTTGTGAAAGTGCAATTGAGTCCTAAAACTTTTAAAAAGTGCAATCAAGTCCTAAAACTTATCAAATTTGTGTAATCAAGTCTTTCTATTAACACCGTCAATTAGTCTAAAGGAAAATATTGACGTGGCATTTTTAAATTAATTTATCTCCCATACGTGGCATTCATTTTTTTCTTGAAATCATATTTAAATTAGATTTAAAATATAAAAAAGCTTAAATTTTATTATAAACAAAACTGGAAAAAAAAAAAAGGAATGGTAGAGCCTACTGGTGGGCCACTGCTGCCTCGTCGGAGGGCCTGTGGAGGTCGCCTACCTTGGGGGATAGTGGCCGGCCCTTACCAACACCAAGAGAGGCCTCGCCAGCCCAAGTAAGGGGTGACGAGGCTTGCCCATATCTGGGTGACATTGGTCCTCACCTAGGGCCAGTGACTACATCGGGGCAACACTAGCCCTCACTTGAGGTCAACGAGGGTTGGCAAGGTCGTGGCCCCCAAGTGAGAGCCAGCGTCACCAAGATTTGGGTGAGCCTCGCTTGGGGCAGGTGATGGTCAACCACTCTTGCCTGAGGGCTGGTGACCTTCGACGGTCTCTTTAGCAATGGGTGGGGGTGACAGTGCCCCACCAGTGAAGCCCTCACCCAGCCCCTTGCCTATACCTAGTGATGGTTGGGCACAATCTCACTAGCCAAGAGTTATAAAAAAAATAAATAAAAGGAAAGAATATTAAAATATTATTAAAAATTATTTAAATTAGCGTTGACCATGTCATGTAGTATGACGGGCGTCCACATTAATGATTTTCAATCAAAATTAACCGAATGGACTCAATTAACAAAATATAAAAAGTTTTAGGATTGAATTGATACAATTAAAATATTCATGACTTGATTGAAAAAAGTGAAATATGTTTAAAACTTTTTAGATAATTTTCTCGTAACTTAATGAACTTTTGGTCGATTGGTATTTAGTAACTTCATATTTGGGCTAATTTCACTTTGGTCACATTGACATAACTTTTTACTAGCTAGTATAAAGTGATAAATAACCTAAGTACATAATGTCGAAAAGGGTGAATGATGGCATGAGTCCTAAAACTTTATCTTGGTACTCTCAAGTTCTAAAGCCTACACGCTTCGTCCACTTTACGACGTCCTATGTAATTATCTTTTTCCTTTTAAATGACAAAAAAAAAATGTCACACAAATTTCCGTCCAGAAAAAAGGAAAACAAACGTGTCAAACGGAAGGACTAAAATGTCAAATTTGAATAAGTTTTACGACTAAATTGCAAGAGGATAAAGTTTTAAAACTGAAGCGGAGCCCACACCGTTTTCCGAGAACGCAGCGTTGTTATCTTAGAAAAAAAACAAGAAGAAGAAGAGGAGGACCCCCTCGATCTGTATGGAATGTACAAAAATATATTTATTTGAAATCCGTTTTGTGAATTACGACTGGTCCCTGTCCAGGAACTCAAGAAGTGGACCACAACAGGAAGTCCATCTTGGTGTGGGGGCCTACGTTCGCACATGAAAACGACGCGTCGTTTACTTCGGCGATGCCACTCCTGTTTCCCTCTGTACTCCGCGAGAAACATCAATGCCCTAGAAACACACACAGTACACCACAGCCTCCCGCCCTTTATCTCCCCGAACAAATAATAAATACATTAATCACAGTAGATACATCGAATCATTTTTTTTTTTGGGTAAGGTGTAGATACATCGAATCATTCCATTCCAGTCGTACCAATAATGCAGCAGCAGCATGTACTGCTGAGTAAATATTGCCCCTATGTTCAAACTTTGTCGACCCGTCTCGGCTCGGCTCAACTAGATCGGTCGGGCTAGTCATAGAGCACGTCGATTCGCAGTCGAACGCGTTCTTGATACAGTGCTGTACAATCCCCACATCCTCTTCTACATCAATGTACGTAGCTTTCAGGCTCTTCCCAATGTGCCTCCAAATAATCAAAATTGTCTTCTTTACTGTGGTAGTTCCAACATCTGAAAAAGGAATCTACCCTCTCTCTTTCTCTCTCTCTCTCTGTGATTCCCACATTATATATAAGAAAGAAAACAAAAGGGGAAAGGAAAAGGAAAAGAAATCTTACCTTATCAAAAAAAAAAAGGAAAAGAAAGAGCAAGAAAACACAAACAGTGGAAGAGATAACATGTAGTACGCACCGACCAGCTCCGACCATCTCTGAAATTCACAGCTCAATGATTTCACATGGGGCGAGCGAGCGCGAGAGAGAGAGAGAAAGAGATTGTTGATTTCGTCTATATCCTCAAAACCCTGACCCCAGATGCGTAACCCATAAAGGAAATTACATTGACGTACTTATACGTATCGTAATTCGCGTTGCTTGTCATCTCTCTACGTACCTACGTGACGGGCTCGTAGCGGACGGATCGAATTTAGCGATCTCTAGGGCCGAGTTCCTTCGCCAGATCTTTTACGAGAGCGAATGCCGGGTGTCCATTGGATAAACTCTAAAATATGCTTCGGGAGCAATCGTGCGACCTGTCAAATTTCAAATGAAGCCGGATCAGTCGCCGTGCTTGTGCCAGCAGACGAGCATGGCGACGCACCGACGCATGATGTAGAACCGGGCCTTCTGCTCCTTGGCGAGGTTGCTGTACTTGCGGGTCAGGTTCGACCCGCTCGCGCTCTTGGAGGACGAGCTCCTCGAGAGAGACGAGCCGTTGTTGTTACTGCTGCTGCTGCTGCCGTGGTGGTGGTTGTGGTTGGAGGAGGAGGAGGAGGAGGACGCGGTGTTCTTGAGCGAGTGGCTTCGCGGGAGCGAGGACTTGGAGGAGGAGGTGATCTTCTGAGAGAAGCTTCTGAGGAGACGAGGCTTCGAAGATGAAGACGATGAAGCGCCTGTTTCTTTCTTGGAGATCTTCTTCCACGTTTCGTCCATGCTCGAGCTCGAGTGACTCTGTGAAGTGAAGAGAGAGAGAGACAGACAGACAGAGTGTGTGTGTGTGTGCGTGTGTGGACGAGGGAGTGTGTTCTTAAGCAGCAATGCCTGTTCAAATGTCTTCCTTTGGGGCTATTTTCGCTTGGACTTTTATTAGATTCACCGGCACCGTAAAATACGGAAAGAGTATTATTGCATTTTTGTCTCTTTAATAACATGCAAACCAAAAGCTCATTTGCACTTTGAATTACATGTATTCTAGAGCATGCAATCACTTATTCTGCATTCAAAGAAAGATACGAACGGGATCATTTTACAAGACAATCATTGAAGGGGAAGCCGGTCGAAATCAATTTTTACCTCGACGGTACACCTTCAGTCTTCTTTATTAAGACAGGAAGTCGTCAAAGAACGGCCAAATCACAGCTCAGCACGCTAAATTTTGAGCAGTAATGAGTTTGAGTATGGTAACCCTAGCTGCATTCATTTTTTAAATGCAGCTAGATTTGGTGTTCGGATCTTAGCTATTTAAGGGTCCACATTAGAAAAAGGAGAGATTGATGAGAGATGATGGTGCTAATTTTAATTTACTAAAAAAGAGAAAAAGAAAACAGAGGGATGGAAGGGGCTTTTGGGAATAATTATTGAGTTTTTTTTGCTAAAGGAATAATTATTGAGTTGATTCTTATCGACAATGTCCCTACTGCTTTCTTTGAGAAGTGGTGTTCAAATAGTATGTAGAATGCTAGCAAAAAAGGGCATCTTCGTTTACAATGTTCAGTTTGAAATACATTCTTTTTGTATCTTATCACTTTCCATAGATTCAATCTCCATGCATTTTGGACTGCCTTAAGAGCACCAATTGCCATTTTTTTCATTAGATTTTGGGTTTCTTTTTTTTTATGGAGATGTTGATACCTAAAAATGGGCAAAATAGATATTGACCATTTTGAGAAGAAAACATTGATTTTGTAAGAAATCGACCATATTAAGGAAGATATCGACATTATAATTGTAAAATGTGCAAGTCATAACAACCAAATTGTGATTAGTATACGTTTGGCCAACAGGAGGATTGATGAATGAGAACTGGCATTAGCCAATGTTGGCACCAAAATTCGACAAATTTTGGCATGAACGGCAGGTATCAAAGAGGGGAATGAAGATTGGTACGTTAAGAGTTGTCGACATACACGTGGCACAAGCAGTCAGCAAACACTTCGCACAATGGGTTGGTAGACACGTGGCAAAAACAATTGGCATACACTTTGGCATAGGCGATTGACATACACGTGGAAGAAATGGTTAGCATGATGCCGAACCGGTTAAAAGTATGAGAAAACTATGAAAATGTTTATTTTCTTGTCAAACGTTATTTCTAAAACATATGAGTGGTGGAGATCATGGTCAAACACTTGACGTGAAACGGTTGGCATGAACACCAAATTGTAACTAGATTTTGATACAAGTTGCATCCAAAACATGAGAACGCTTCCGGTGCGGGGGACGCGCTTAGTCATGAGGACACATCCAAAACCCATACTAGCGCTTGGGGCTTCATATTCAGAATTTGGGGAACAAACTCTTTAAACATAGAAGGGAGATCTCAAAGGCTCATGACTATAAAACAAATAAAGTCCGTACACTCAACCAAATTGAAAGATTTTACCTGTTTTATCCAAGTTTCCATTCATTTTCTTTTACTTTGTCAAACTCTTGCTTTCGCGAGTTTATTTGAGCTTTTGTTGTAGGTCTTTAGCTTTTGAATCACTCATAAAGATTAACTTCGTTCAAGCTCCTTTCTAAGCCGTAAATCATTTTTATTTTTTTTGATAACCCAGGGAACCCCCGCACGGCCGACAGCCGGGGAGTAAACCCTGGAGGCGACACGTGCCAGCCACCACACACGTGCCACCGGTTAAGTCACCCTGCGGCGCCTGGGATTCGAACACTCAACCTTTTGCGAGAGGAAGAGTGCGCGCTCCAGTAGCACCACCCAGGCGGGTGGTAGCTGTAAATCATTTAATCTTATAATAATACAAAAAAAAACTATGTGTTTTCATATTTGCAGTTTAGTCTTCGTTGAGGAATCTTCCTTGAAGGGACTAGCACTTATTTGACGAATTTTGATAGAAATGGGAACACCGCAATGCAAACTTCGTTTTACGTAATTATGCTTATCAAGCCACATGTTGCATGATGATTACCTATCATCAACTAAATGCATACGTGTCAATTAGATTAGCACCCTTTTTTATGCTGATATTTTTCCAATCAGGATAATTTCCAAAAAAGTTTTAAACCCTATTGTACTTATGTTAGTTCAGTCCTAAACTTTTTAATTGCCCCAATTAAGTAATAAACATTTTCATATTTTATCAATTGAATCCATCCATTTAATTTTGATCGGAAAACATTAATGTGGTAGTCCAATCAATGTTGTTTGTCCTATGTGATGAACCGGCGCTAACTTGGATAACTTTTTAAAAATTTTCAAAATGTTTTTTTTTTCCTTCTTCTTCTGTTTTTCTTTCCTTTTTAGCGATAGCCAGTCTCAGGGAATGGCCGGATGTGATCTTGTATTCGAAAAGAAACATAAGGAAATGCACGCAATCGAATTTTTACAGGAATATATAGTTTAATTTTTTACATCGACATTGGACCTAATAAATATCCAAATTTCAAATTTGATAAACTTTTTGCGACCTTTTTTTATCTATTTAGCAGGTGAGTGGGTGGTTTGACATTTTCTTCGTCTCATGGGTCTCGATTCACGACGAATATTCTTCCTAGATCGGCCAGACCTTTTCTCAAAGCGAAAAAGCCCGATGGAGAAAAGGAAGAGAACCAAACACATACCTAACCCTAAAGGAAAACACGTGACCTAACTTGAAACTTGAAAACACAGAGAGTTCGTAAAATGTAGAGTCATATGGTTCGAGGGTTAACAGGGCTGGTAAAAGATGACGACAGACACCAAATTTTATAAAGACGACGACAGACACCAAGATTTATCTTTCGTCCTTGTAAATCATCTAACTTGATGTGGATGGAAAAGAAAACAACCCTAAAATCACCTCGAACTAAAATCGACAGACATTTTATCCGACTCGAAATTTCAATAGACATTGAGCGATCATAGGCACAGACCGATCCCGAGTTTTTCATGTTAACCTAATTAACACATTAGGTCAAGCGTGTATCTTATCTTGGATTAGTTGAGTCGTACATATGAATTCGCCAGGACACACCGCCACACGACAAGGAGGAAAGAAAAAATTGTACCGGTAAAAAAAAACACGTACAGCTTTGGAAAGAAGGCGGCCGTGGGCCCCAGGAATGCAATTCTTTTTTGGAATTTCTTGTATTAAGTTCTATGAGCATGGATTTGACCGGTCAAAGAAGCTCACATGCATTCGCACTAGTACAAACAACCTAAGCGTTCCCGGTAGATACGGCTTTGCATTAGGACAAAAGCCATCTCGATTAGGATCATGCACTAGACAGTTCAGTTCATCAACCCCACGAGTTTGTTTAATAAAAGGGATTCGCGCACGAGCAGACATGTTCGGCCGTTCGGGTACTCACTGGCCATTTAGTCAAACTTAGCCCTTTTCACTAGGAGAGGCCAATAAATGTGTGTTTTTTTCTTACTTTTTTCCTACTTTCCGGCAAGGTTAAAAATTTGCATAAAGTGATCTATGTCGCAAGCACAGTCAATTTGCTAGCCCCGGAGTATCTCCTAGTAAAAACATTCTTTCGTGGGAGTTACGCCAACTGTTCTCAACTCTTTATTAAGTTGTCACGTGGAAGCGTGACTAAATATTTTAAGAAAATTATAAATAAGGATTTAGAATGGATTTTATTTATAATATGAGATCGAAATGGTCATGTCAGTTTTAAATAAGGATTTTAAGCGGCCATGGCAGTTTTAAATAAAAGCCTGATATTATCGGCCAACTAAATATTCCGGCCAATCAAGGGTATTTTCATCCAAAGACAATATCAAGCTAAATTTTAATAAATTAGATTAATTATTGAGAATTCTAAAATATTTTTAAAAAGAAAAAAAAATACAGGCACCCTCCCACTTGTGGCCGCCGTCTTATCGCTAGTGGGGCGTCACCCATGGTCGACGACCCTCGCCGACCAGAGGCGAGGGCCAGGGTGAGGGTCGCGACCCTCTCTCAAATCTTTATTTATATTATTAAAAAAGAGGGTAAATGATGAAAATGCCATTGACTAATTGAGGTCGGGCCATTCTTTGAGACTAACATGGTAATTTCAGTCTCCTATTCAAAATAAAATCCATTTCATGCCATTATTTGATATTTTCTCAAATATTAATATATTGCGAATGTTTTCAAGCCACGTGAGATGAACGGTAAATTACATTAAAACGATTTAACATAGTTCTTGTCAATACCCATGTCGTGTCGCATCACGTCGCGTCGCGTCATGTCACTAGTCCAATGCCATGCTTTCCTTGGGCCGATGGTACTTTAATAAGATTCCCACATCAAAACCCGCAACGTCATCGATGAGGCATATATATACTATGGTCTTTAGGAACCATTTACCTCGGCGAAGATGGATCATTCAGCGTACTGCTTTTTAACCGGTCTGTGTTCGAGGAAGTACTGCATGCCCACGTGGGTTAAAAGAACACCAGCAATTCCCCTAAAGGTCCACATGCGAGCACGTGATCGGAGCAAATGGGGGCATCCATCCCTCGCAAAGCCCACGGTCCCCATGCAGTAAGACCTCTGCATCTCCAGATTCGTTCATATCTAATCGAAGACCGCCCGTGGGAGCGAAACAGTAGCTTCTGCATCTTCCTCTAGAAGAAACAGGACGTTCAACAAGATTATATAATGTTGACCCTCGGATCACCTCGTAGGCCCCTTGAAGCGGAAGAAGCTTGCATTTCGATATATGCTCGTGAACATCATCAGCGTGACTTGGTGACGCAGCATTAGGAGTGGAGGATGGTCGCTGTTGTCAACTGTTGGCTTGTCCTGGTGGCTGTACCAAGATTGGAATTGAACGTGCGCATACGTGAATGAAGGCCTGCACGTTTCCCATCTTCTTGTCTTCATGTGTTGGGCTCGATTTCGGTAAAAAATTGATTGCAGTCTGCAGATTTGGATCCAGATATTGGACTTTCGTGTTATGGGAAACGGGTTTTTGGAATACAAAAACCTCGTGATTCTGAAATTGTAAATGAACTAGGATGATAGATTTATAATCATTTTCCGACAAAAAAACAGTAGGTTAAAAAGTACGCTAGTGATTCACGAATCTTTATGCATATGAATTTAAGTTTGAAGTGAATTTTTTCACGCGTTTTAGATATCCCACTGTTACCATTGCACCAATAAATTTTTAAAAAAAATTATTCTATATATCTTTGATAACTATCCACCACATTTTCTTTTTGGTCAAACTATCCCCTACATTCAGTAAGGTAAATAATCGCTCAATTTCTCTTTATACATAACTCATCCATCATCACCCGCGTTAGTCAACACTAACTATTATCTGTTATCGTCAAACAAGAAGAAGGATATCTCACCCTCTATTACTTAACACATCAGCAATAATCAATCTTAGGGTCCAGGGTGTTGGAAATATCACACGGAAACGACAGAATCTTGCAAATTAAGTCAATGCGAAAATATCAAAAAAATAAATGAGGAATGATAAAGTACACCAGATATTTACGTGGTTCGGTCCGAATATCGGTACCTACATCCACGGGAAGAGCCAACAATAAATAATCCACTATAATCGGAGAATCAGAGTTACAATTTGCTCAAAACGTTCGAGTGTTTTTCACACCTAAATTTAAGTCCAAACCCAAAGTGTTTATGAATAAACAACTTAATTGGACAAAATAAACTCATTGCACAAATTACTACATGTTCAAACCCAAAGCAAAACACGCGCACGTTCAAGAACGTCTCTATATGTTCTGCCTCCTTCGTGCGGCTTGAATACGAGCGTCTTTGTACATCTTGCTTTGTGCAACTTTGGTCTTCGCTAAAAAAAAAGAAACCCTCAATTTCGTTTCTTTTTATATGCGGTAAAAAACCCTAGTTCTGCTTCCCTTTTTATCTTATTTCCGTGGCCCCACACATTTCTTTTGCACGTCCAAGAAGGGAAGTTCTTCACTGATAAGCATTCAACAAATTGACCTGGCCTACCGAAATAGATATAATAGAATAAAGTGTATCCCTATTTTGCCTTTTAGTAACCTCCTCTATTCGCATTACCGTAAACCCCTCGTCCGAAATCAACCAAATAAAAAAGTAAATTTGTTATGCAGATTTAAACTCAAGGCATAAATTCAATATAGAGTAAGCCACGCTACGATACTCTCGCATACACATCTCTCTCTCTCTACCCTGCCAACCAGATCCTCCAAAGCGCACGTCATCCGGTCGTCATCGTCCACGTTAGCGCCTGTCATTATCTGTCTGTCTCTGTGAAGTCGCATGTGGGGGAACTCGTGATGCTTAGGCGACCTTTGACCAGCCATCGCCTGAGCCCAGTAGGGAGCTTCACTCACATTTCGTAACCTCGCAGAGAGATAGAGGTGGGGCGGGGAGGCAGCGACAGTGAAAGTGGCGGCTGGAGTCGCACATGCGGCGACCGGTGGCGATGGAGCTTCCCATGCTCAACGGCGGATACGTCAGGGGATGGGCAGAGTTGTAGGTGAGCAGGGGGGCTGGGAAAGGGGGAGAAGAGGAAGAGAGAATAGAGGAAGAAAATGGATAGATTTCAAACATAAAAAACAAACGTGGTGATGTGTCAAGTGTCCAAGTAATATAAATATAAGATGCAAATTTAATCCCCTATTTATGAGTATAAAAAAGGGTATAAGTTTTACATAACTCAAGTTAAGAAATAGTTTCGTTTGGCAGTGGGTCACGTATCTTCTCTTTTCGGATCTATCTCGTCCTTGTAAATTGTTTTGTGATTATCGGAATAAAAGATTTAAACAATATTTCCTTCCGAGAAACGTCAAATTCAAAAAAGAACAACTATCTATGAAGGGCTGTATACGGGTGACGATCAATTCTAACTTTACTTTAGGAAAAGTGCCAAAAAAGTCATAAACCTTTTGAATTAGTATCAATTTAATCCTAAACCTTTTTTTGGTATCAATTTAGTCCTAAACCTTTTGCATTTGTACCAATTTAGTCTTAAATCTTTTTTTGGTGCCAATTAAATCCTAAATCTTTTAAATTGATGTCAATTCAATCTTAAACCTTTTTGTTTTTGTGCCAATTTAGTTTTTTCGACCAATTTTGACCAGAATTTGCTGACGTGGACGCCGACCGGCCGGCGACTGGTCACTGGCGCCGACGTAGCGCTGACGTAGACAAATTAAATAATATTTTAATATTTTTTTGATTTTTTTTCTTTTTTTTTGTCTTCTCCTTCCTCTAGCCAATAGCCGGTCCGATAATCAGCCAGAGGCTAGAGGCCGACAAGGTCACCCTCAACGGCCATTGGCGAGGGCGGCCTCACCTTGGTCGGACGAGGCTTGACCTCACCGGATCTGGCGAGGTCGAGCCTCGCCCAGCTGCCAGCAAGGCCTGACCTCACTAGATCCGGCGAGAGCTCGCTCGACCAAGGCAAGGCCGCCCTTGCCAGTGGCCGACGATTGGCCAGAGGAAGGAGAAAGCCCAAAAAAAAAGGAAAAAAAATAAAAATTCAAAAAAATATTAAAATATTATTTAATTTGTCCACGTCAGCATCGGTGACTGGTCGCCGGTCGGCCGGCATCCACGTCGACAAATTCCGGTCAAAATTGGCCGGAAAGACTAAATTGGCATCAATTTAAAAAGATTTAGGACTTAATTAGCACCAAAAAAATATTTAGGACTAAATTGGCATCAATGTAAAAGGTTTAGGACTAAATTGGCATCAAAAAAAGGTTTAAGACTAAATTGGCACTAATACAAAAAGTTTAGGACTTTTTTGGCACTTTTCCTCTTTACTTTCGCAAATTTTTACATCATTCACATAATGACTTATTATAAATGAAAAATCCATAATCTATTAAAATTTTGAAATTTTGACAATTAAGATCGTATTTAATTTGTCTCGACTTTTCCAATTTTCAATTATGTCTCCTTTTCAAATTTTGGAAAGAGAGTCAAATTTAATAAGCAGCCAAGGACTTGCACCAGACCTAACAAAGCTCTATTGTGGCAATATATATTATAAATATCTATAAAAAAATCAGTCACGATTAATTTTCAGGTCTACCTCTGTGATAACAATAATATAGAATCTTGATATTAATTTCTGAAGCATTAACTAATTATATTTTTGTACTGAATGCGAATGTAATGATTACAGTCCTAAATAGCCCACCCGTGTGAATGATTACATCAGTAGAGTTTCGAATGATGACTATATATTTGGCATCTTTGGAAGTAAATAAATTCTACAGGAGAGTCGACATTTTTAGTGTGACTCATGTAACCTAAGTGCTTATCTTTAGTGGCGATTCATTCGTGGATGTCTCAATAATTTCTGGGACCCGCCTCTAATTATCACAAATATGAACAATATCCACGTTTAGATTTAGATAAATTTACGCATCGATTATGTTCTTGACTTGTAAACAGCCTCTTATTTGCACAGTTAAAGCACACTTCCTCCAACATAGCCCGTAACTCCATCTCTACTGCACAGTAAGTTACTGAGTATGCTAATCTAGTCTCGCGTGGAGTGCTTGGCCTTGGTAGGAAGGATACCCTTGTTTTTCCTCTGCTTTTTCTACACCAGAAAAGGCCGCACAATCAAAAGTTTCTAGACGTGTGAGTGGGATTAGCTAAACTCGCACTAATCATGGTTTAATAAGCTATTTTAATTGTCCACTACCTGTTGAAAAAAGACGCGCAGACATTGGAATTTGGAAATGCTAGTTCATCGCTTTCGGTAGCTTTCTTCGTTTAGATCGAAAAAGGATTATAAAAATTAGGGTTTCGGATGGGAGACAGTCGGATGGCTTAGCTGATGGCTTGCATCGCAATCCTTATACGAATGAGATTCGACCATTATGAGAACTGCACGACTTCCTTGTATCCACATGTTGATGTTAGTCGATTTCGCCTGTACAACATACCTGCCTGTCAATAACCCGAGTCTTGCTGATGAGGGAGAATAACATGAATCAATGACCGTGGCCCTGTCTTATACCATATAGCTAATCGTAACATGATAACCCCAGAGTTTTTCATGATTATTGGGAAATAACTCTAAAATATCTTGAAGGCAAATTATCAAAAAAAGTCCTAAATTTATTGCGCTTGTGCTCATTCAGCCTTAAATCTTTTAATTTAACCCCGATTTGTCAATTTAGTCGTTTCAACTAATTTTGACCGGGAATCACTGATGTGGACGCAAGCAGTACTATATAGGACGGCCGGTGCTAAAAATAACAATTTTTATAATTTTTTTAATGTTTTTTATTCTTTCTTTCTTTTTCTTTTTATTCTTCTTAGCCCAACAAGGGTTGTCAATTACGGCTTGGTGGCCCTCACCTGTGGTTGGCCAACGACCCTTGTTGGGCTTAAAAGAAGAAAAAGGAAAAGAAAAAAGAAAGAAAATAATTTTTTTAAAATTTCAAAAATTTATAAAATTTGTCCATATTAGCATTAGCCGTGTCATATAAAACAGTTGATATTCATTTCAGCAATTTGGGTCGTAAGGATTAAATTGACAAATCGTCAAAAGATTTATGATTAAATTGGCAAAATCAAAAGGTTCAAAATTGAAGTGGCACGAGCATAATAGATTTAGAACTTTTTTGGTAATCTCCCAAAATTTTTGATGATATAGAAACTTAATGCAACTATTTTAATGAAGTTAGTTAGGTGTGCAAAGGTTTAAATTAAACCTTATAGGGGCAAAATTCTTATTTTATGAGCATCCGAGCCAAATTTTACCGAGTCCGGAAATCTACAGAAAGGTGTAAAAGTTGAATGCTTTCCATATATTGATTTGAGGACCGTGGAGTTTCAAAATTGAAAACTCAACTCATTGCATTGAAGTATGATGCCATAATATTGTCCATGGACTAATTTGCTTAAGAGATTTATGTAATGTGTGATCAAAACTTGCCAGTAATAAAAGATAACCTGCCACCAATTGAAAATTTGATTGATAGTCTAGATTGAGGGAAGGATCTGCGCATGTTTCCCGAGAAATTTGCTGAAATCTTTTATAGAGAATTAGATGGACATGACGGCTATACAATCCAATGCAATTTGGAGTTTTATATAACGGAGAAAACTGGGGCAAAAGTAACAAAATCGAAAAGGGCCAAAATAAGGAAAATTGACAATTCTGATTGGTTCTTTGAGTCTGTATCTTTATATAAGCTTGGAATATCCATTTGAGAACTATTCCAAGACTTAGCACGCGAGTGACAAGCCTATTGGCAAACACGCAAGACAAATGATTGTACTTAAAGAGGATAAACAGTACGTAGAGGACTCCCTTGATTTGTAATTCGAAAAAAGAACTATTTGAAGGATTCAATAGTCACTTTAAGCGTACAACGAAGGTAGCAGTAGGTGGAGTCATTCGCATGGCAGCAAATTCTACACTCGTGACAAGGCAATCTCTGTACTTTTGACATGATTAGTGAAATTTAGCCTACTTGAATTACAATTGAAAGAGAAGATAAGGCACACTCAATCGGAAATTTGTACACTGACCAAGCCTCGAAAGGCCATAAATCCATAGACACAGCCAAACCGAAACTCTATAAATCCCATTTTTAATCTCTCTTTCCTAAACTCATTAGTTTCTGCTACTTATATTATTAATTCACTCCGCATTGCATGGAGAAGTGATATTCTCCGCATTGTGGGAGTTGATCCTTCTTCTTTTCTTAAAAAATGCAAACATGGCTAGTGCACCAGTCGAACACGAACGTAATTATCAATAAGCAGAACTCACAAAATAAAGCCGCTCCCAGAATAATTACATTAGAAGCATTGGCACCGCTACTTAGTACACATTATAAAAACAAACCAAAAACTCTTCTTCTCGCTCTCTCGCCAAGAAGAAAAAATATGGCCAACGGGCGACCAACAAACATCGAGCGACCAGCATTCGTTCATGTCGTATATACTTCAAGAGCAAGCTTGCCGTTTACCGGCAGCGAAGAGAAGCTCCAGATCGTCCGGAGCCTGGAAATATCCGTTCTTGGGAGGACCCCTCTTCTTGCGGCCGCCGCACATCGGCTTCTTCCTCGGCGGCGGGGGCGGCTCCGACGCCGCCCGTATCCTGAACTCGCCGCGCGTCGGCGTCGCGCAGCCGTCCTCCTCCATCGTCATCACCGCCTCCTCGCGCGGCATCTCCTCCTCGCTCCCCATCTCCTCCTCGATGAATCAAACCAGAGCGACGCAGTATACAACCAAAAAAGAAAAACGAAAAGGAAGCTACAAGATCAGAATGTCGGCGAAGTAGCGAAAAGATTGGCGATGAATTTGCGTTGCGTTTTCTGAGAAACTGAGGTGAGCTCGGGGAGTTTAAGAAACTGAGGAAAAGGAGAAGTTTTAAGAAAGGGAGAGGGGTGTGTGGCGTGTTCCGGAAGTTGGTGGGGGGTTCGGTCGTGCGTGTGGTGGATAAGACGACAGCTCAGCAGGTGTGGGGATAACGTGTTCGTCCCCGGAGCGACGTGGGTGGGACACGTGGCGACTCGGAGGCACCTCGCGCCAAAAAATTCGTGCGGGAGGCTGGTGGCGGGAAGGGCGGAAAATGCCCTGCCCTCCCTTTAGGGTTTGAATCTCGGCCTCTAGTTTTTCGAAAATATAAACGGCGGTACGATTTTATGGTGAGCCGTATTAGGGAGCATTTGGCAACTTGTTAAATAGTGATAATTTCTGTTCTTTTATTCCCAAAATCAGTTTGGGAACAGAAATTCGTTTGTTAAAATTTTTGTACCCAAGCACAAATTTGCAAAAATTTTTTCCCAGAATCATTTTTGAAACAAAATCAAGAAGCAAAAAAAAGTAATTTCTTGATTCTTGAATAATTTTTCCATTTTTTTATTCTTCTTGTTCTTCATCTTTCTTTTTTATTTGTTTTTCATCTTCTTCTCGCTCCGCCATCGGCGGCCAACCGCTGGTGACCGGCCAGGGCCGATGAGGTTGGCCCTCCTCGCCCCCGGAGACAGCAAGATCGCCCTCGCCCAAATTTGGTGAGGCCAAGGTTGAGCCTCACTTGGCCAAGGCGAGACCGATCTCACCGTCACCACCCCCGACGACGGTGAGGTTGCTCTCGTCTTGGCGAGTGAGGCTTGACCTCACCATCATCTGATGAGGGCAACCTTGCCGTCGCCGCCCCCGGCAACAGCAGGGTTAGCCTCGCCCGGCCAAGGCAAAGCCAACCTCACCATCGCGACTAGCGAGAGCCATGATGCCCTCGCCGGCCATGGCCAAAGAAAAAATATATTAAAAAATTTAAAATATTATTACAAAAAAGAAATTTTGTATAGTTACCAAACGAATTTCTGTTCTTTTTCTATTTTAAGAATATAAATTTTGGGCAGTTACTAAATGTTTTCAAATGTTTAGAAATTGTCAATGGGTACAAAATAAAAAGAATCATTTCTGAGCAAAATCAGTTCCCCGGCACGGAATCGTTATCATGCACATCCTTAGTCCTCCCACTTTTGAAGTTTGAGGTGAAATATTACGTAACTTACTAATTCCTGAAAAAAGATATGTGCACTGAAAATCTTAAAATTTGTCACGAAAGTATGAATGGGTCTTGATACTTGCAAAGAGTGCAATCAAGTTATAAAACTGGTCGAATTGGTGCAATCGAGTAATTCTGTTAACTTCATCCTACTAGATTAACGGAAAATGCTAGCGTGACATTTTAAAAAAAATATTTTCTCTCTCCTATGTAGTGATGGCGTGGTTGAAACATAAAACATAAGACCATTTTGGTAAATAAAAAAAAAATTTAATACAAATTTTATTTAAATTAAATTTAAAAAATAAGCTAAAAAAAGAAAGAAAAAAAAGGACAATTAGACCAAGCAAAAAGGGCCACAAGGCCCTTACTACTAGGTGTATGCAAAACGGATCGATTGAACTGAGAACTGCCCGAACCGGTCGGCGGTTCTTGAAGGCATCGGTCCGGTTTTCGATTCCATAAAATTAGAACCGGTGATTTTCAGTCCAATTCCCGATTCTAGGAAGGAACCAGATCGCCTAGACTGGACCAATTATATCTTCTTCTTTTTTTTTTTTTTTGTAAATTTTGCGCCTGCTCTCCTCTTTCTCTATTGGTGAGGGTAAATAAAGAGAAAGGAGGGGGAGACTCCATAAGTGATTTTCTCGGGAGTGTTTTCTCTCAAAGTCATTTGCAGAATCGGCCATTGAATAGTAATCCCGCACCTACCATTGATAAGCCTGCACACTACTGGTTCACCTCCTTACCCACCCATTCACGCACATGTTGGATTTAAATGAGCTGATGTTGTTGACTGCGAACATTCCTTAATGATTTTTTTCAACTCCGGATGTGAGTTTGAGTCCCGAAATGGTTAATATTCCGTCCCTAAACCATTGCACACCATGTGTTCGACAAAAGTCCCGAATATACGTGTCTTCGATTTTGCACTATTCTGAGTATGTGCAAATATGGGTCATATGATAGAGAGATTCTTTCAATGGCGGAGTTTGATTTCGGTTAGATTTCTTTGTCACGAGACTAAATCTGCCTGTATTCCTTTTGTTCTTTGTTTTTACTCTATTTTGGCATGTTCCCATGACCGTCAATTATTATAAATTCACTGTTCCATTGGACCGATTGGTCCGGTCTTCTGTTCCAAAATTTATAAACCGATCATTCTAGTCCAATTAGAACCGAACCAAACCGGAAACCAATCATCCCTACTTACTAGCTTATAGTCCTCTTCGTTGCCGCTCCACCATTTTTGGGAATAGCTAAGATTTAGGACTTGATTACATTTCGTAGCAAGTTTTAAGACTTCTAGTGAACATATCCTTGAAAAAACGTGAAATTTTAAATGCTACAAATTAATGTGAATTTTTTTATCTTAAGTTTTGATAAAGCCATATAACTTCTTGAGAAATCAAACTTAACGTGTCGTGTATAAAATGAAATTCTATCAAATTGAGATATTTGCATATACATATATATATGTATTTACATGAAAAGATCAATTTTATCGGGGCATAAAATGGCAAATTTTTACTATGCGAAATCGTTTTCTAGTTGCTCCAGCCTTTGTTCTTAAAGCAAGGTTCTAGTGCTAACGAAAAGATGATGATGGACCCGCACAAGTAAAACCACATTATTTGGAACAAGATTCGAAGCGCAACACAAAGTCACGAAGTTGTCTTGAAACGAAGCTTGGGATTGACATTACTCTTCTAATATAAGGGTTTTTGCCAATTGGCCCATATCTGGCCCATCTGCCAAATTATGGCCTTGTCTAGTTCGTGATTTTGTTGGTAGGAATGAATCGTGGCCCATTGTGTTGAACCATTTTTTGGGTGCGGCTAAGAGATGTGTTAAACAATGTGGCCTGCTAGTCTTGGCACTGTACAATGAAGAGATGCTTCCCATATAATGTAATGATTCCATATAATTTTTTTGGCTAGCCCAGCAGCAGCACCAACTCTTCGATATATTTATTACTGGAAACATCTCCGATTCCTTCGGCGAAATATACATGTTTGTGAAGATGCGGACAACTCGAAGCACAAGTCTAGCGTATTGATACGTTCAAGAAAAAAACCACTTTAAATATAGTTGATTTTTTTATAGACAAAAACTTGTGCTCGGAAATAGATAGTACGTTATTATTGTTTTCTTTATTGAGTATGGGTTTCTTTAGTCCAAGTGTATCTTGTATTTACCAAGAATTATTTTCCTTGGTGGTAAACCACCCATTGGATAGACTAGATCTCGAAGACTGCAAAGTAGATGCCATAGTAACCGACACAATAAAAGATAGAAGCATTTGAATTGTTTTTATTTAGTTATGTCTTTTTTATCTTGTATATCTATTTATGAAATAAACAAAAAATAGGATCTTTGTATTTGGCTCAATCCCTTTAGTAAAAGATTAGGCCGAGTTTAATTACAGTTCAATTTGAGAAAATGAGCGGTAATTATTAGATTACCTCCGCCCGCAAGCCAAAAACAGCAACCGGGTCTCTACCCTTTAAGAGATGGAGGGGCAAAAGTTTTAGGAATTCAAGAGAAAATCACAACAAGACAAGCCGTTTGTCATTACAGTAAGTGCCAAATGGAAGCGGGGCAATGTATGCGGCTTAGGCATCCTATTAGATTAGTAGATTTGAAACATGTTCCTCTACGACGACCCGATCAATTTGATCAGGCATCAGCCATCTATTTTCATCACTTGACTCACTGACAACACGAAAAAACCAAAAGCCTCACCCTTCGGATAGATTTCTCGAAACCAAGGAAAGAAAAGAAGAACCGCGATAGGAGTTAATAGTTAGAATCAAAGAGAAGGTTTAGATGAGATCTCTCGAAACAATACTTAGGGTTTCCTTTGGATCATCGTTGCTGGCATTACTCAATTACAAACTATACACGAGAAAGCTGGCGGAAGAAGGCGAGACTTTAGGAACTTCGAACTTTCAAACGCATGAGAGTGGGCTGCCCAATATGTCGTTGGACTTCTTGAAAAAATAAAATATGATGGTCTAGAACCCTAATACTTTCTCCGTTTCGCTTGAAGTCATGCAAAAGATATACGATCGGATCGGATCGAATCGAATCGAAACGAGGAGAGATCCGACAAAAACCTCTCCAAGGATACGTGAAGGCTCTCGCCAAAGTCGAAAGAATCACTACGCCCTCGGGTTGCGGAGATCCAAATCCCAACTCGAACTCTCCTGAATATACAATTTATAAATCGTAAATATCTTCTTGACAGGAAGCCAGAAGAATACAAAAATGATTTCCGTGTGGCTAAGCTGACAATCATATCTTTTTGTTTTGGTCAGCTACAATCATATCTTCGCCTGCCAAAAAATATCTTCCTCAGTTCCTTTGCGTCTCCCTTCAGTTCGGCCAGGCAAAAAACAAAGCCAGAAAAATCGGCAAAAAATCCGTGAAATAACACCAAGTTCGTCCCCCCCGTATCCGCACGTGTCGTTAGTATTTTCAAAGAACAGATGCGAGCGCGACTTTCTGCGCTTGACGCCTTGACCGTGTGTGGTTGTGCTTGTGCTTGTGGCTGTGGCGGACAGTTCATGCTGGCCCTCCCCCCAAAGGCCTCATCAAGACGCGATGAAAGGGGGGGGCACGTCGCGGTTGAGACCTCGGTATCATTGACGAGATCCATCGATGTGTCGGGCGTGAAGTCCTACTGATTACGCGAGTTTAAACAAGGCAGAGAAAGGGTTTCCAACTTCCGCGAGGAACTGTGGAGCCGACGGCGAAAGGAGAGAAGTAAAGGAAGGGAGGAAGACTCCAAAGATAGATATTGCTGGCGAAGCCCGACGGTGATGGCGAAGGAATTTTCAAAAAGGGCACCGTCCCCGCGATCGCCACGTACGGCCCCATTGACAACTGGAGCGAATCCGGCGCGCCCCATTCCCGCCTCGATCCGCCCGGCCACTGGGCGCCTCACACGTACGCACCTTCCCCCCGCCCCGCGCGGCCGACCTCAATCAAAGCGCATCGGCCATCCCGAGGAGCGCGCGGCCACACGGCGCGATCGGGGCCGTCGCCGTGTCCCGAATTCCACTGGTCCCGGAGATACGACGCATCGCCCGGGCGTGGGGGGGCTCTTATTGCGCCCGCCGCATTCCCGGGTCGGTGCTTACACGTGCGCACGTGCGGGGGAGGGGGGGGGGGGCTACAGGTGTGTGGTACGGACGCCTCCCCGGGCGCACGCGCGGCACGTACGGACAGAGAGGAGGAGAACTCGAATTCGGGTTGCAGAGGGAGGGGACGGCTCCCCCGCCGAGCTAAGTGGCGACCCCGCACTGCACCACTTGAGCCGTGGGTTGCCGCGGTGAACGTGGAGGAGCGTCTCGCCGTACATAAATTCGTGTTATTTTAGTTATAAATGAGAATTATCTCCCTCCCATAAGTGTTTTGATGAAAGGTCTTGCCATTTTAATTAGAATCGCGTCATCCATTCAATATCCGGCATTTCCGGCATATACTAAGGTTCATATCATTCGGGCTCAAGTAAATTATCATGTCGGATTTACCTTATCCAACATCAAATGCAAGATGGATTCACAATAACAAGTCACGATCAACAACAAATTAAATTTTCTTCATTTACTAATCGTGACTATTTGTTTTCATAATTTTCTTTTTCAGTCAAATCCTTTTTTTAATACATTAATGAGCAACATTTAGTAAAAAATTGCATGGACGACGCCGTAATGGCTTGTGCTAAAAAAACGTTATCCATCCAAAGACTTGCCATGATAAGGAAGATGGGGGAGACTTTATAATATGAGATGTCAAACTTTTGGACTGACGAATTTTCATTATATGCATGCAAAATTTTTGTCTAGGGGGAAATTAGTATTAAGAGCTACATAACATTTAAAGATGGAAACCATAATGGTCAGCTGCATTGGGCATTGAACTCCATATTTATATAGCTCTAATTCCATGTTAAAGTCGGGTACGCAACCATAGCTATCGGTAGAAATAATGCAGCTTACATCTTATATGTAAACAATTACAACGCATGGACCTAACTTAGAAAGTGCATGGTTTGCCCTTTTTCCTTTTAATGTCTAGGTAGATCGTCGATGAAGAAAGGACCCTGAATTCTCAAGAGTTCTCCAGGAATCGTACCCCTACTCGACGGCCCATTCAATCAATTATATCATAACACTTTCCTTTGAAGGGAAATAAAAAGGTTTATTTACAGCACTCGACATTTAGAAATTAGTCGAGCGGACACAAAAGAAGGTGCTCCGGGAAAATCTAATAGGAATTGCTTCAATTGTCTATGGATCAAGTTTTTTTTTTTTTTTTTGGTAAGGTATCTATGGATCAAGTTCATATCACTATAGAACAAGAAATGCCATGAAGTGCACCCCCATGGTATAACCAATCGCTATTTCTTAGTTTCGTGTACTCAATTCAATTTCGTGAAATCTTTCATTCACATTTTTTTTCCACCAAAAACGTTTTATAACGTTCTTGAACCCTCGAACGTGGAATATCCTACTTCACGCAGTTCACAAAGCTCCATGGTGTTTTCCCAATGGGAGGTCAAAAACAGTGAAGGGCCAGATAGGATCAGTTACGCAAGAGAAGCGCAAGCTCAATCGTCACTATTTTCTTCATCAGTACTTATCATGAGGTACCCTCGATCGACGCACCAATTTTTTGCCCAAAATGGCCCCATAAATGGTAAAAGTATATAGGTCCAAGGATGAACCAGAATACATGTAAGGTGCGAAACTAGGTAAGGCCACGCCTAACCCGGTCATTACAAATGCGAGGTTGAAATCGAATCGAGTCGAGTCGAGTCAGCACATTGAGAGTTGAAGCCAGAATAGTCCATGTTCGTTGGTCGGGGTGGGCTGTGCTGACCAGCGAAGGTGAAGGTGAAGGTAAAGGTGGGGAGGTTGTGGAAAATCACAACCATGCATTGTCCTTTTCTTTTATTTGTGGTTGGTGAAATTTCAGATTCGTTTTCTCCCTCTAGTTTCATGAATTAGGCAACAAAATCGCAATTGCTCGGGCTGAACTAGTAAGGTTTCGCATCGACTTTTAGATGAATCGATCATTCACATGGTTCCAGCTTGTTTAAGCACCTCATTCGAGCTTGCCAAGTCACCCGAGAAGCAGATTTTATTGATATGTTAATATCACACAGGAGAATTTTATTTCTTCGTATGATAATTTAATTTAAATATCGATACTCTTGTTTTGTGGGCAAATTCTGTATGTCCCTACAACGCTAGTATTGTTCACAACATTCCTATAGTCTATTGATTTTAGTTCCATGTGAGTCAAATGGCTTCTTATCCCCGTATCAGAAGGGAAAATGACCTAAATTATTCATGAATTTTGACTCAATATATGATGTGATCCTTAAACCTTAACCCAATATGTAATATGACCAATGAGCTTTTAATTTGTTTAATATGATCTATGATCTTTAGGCACATGTTCAAATTAGTTCTCAAATTATACGAAAATATTTAATGTTGTTATTTCATTATATGTCAATCAAGGGTCTTGTTGTTTGAGTTCAATCACACCTTGATTCGTCTAGTTGGATTCTACTTCAGCCCTTTTAAACCCTTGAGTTTGTGACAAATTTTTGCCTCCGCATCGCTTACTAATCAGAGTCTTACGAAAAAACGCGTCCCAAGAGAATTAACACTTAATAGTCGCAAGAGTGAGGTACGATACACACAACTTGAAAAAGATGATGTGATGGATGAAATTAATTCCATAAAAAAAGATAATATTAAAAACTTAGCCTTCTATGCAATCAATCGTAGCTTACATATGGCCCAACAAAAAAATCTCTTTTCGTATTTTTTTTTCTCAGAACGCCATTGGAATGATCTAATAAAGCGAGCTTGGAAAATTATCGGGAATAATGAGCGAGAGAGACCTTCCAAAGGCAAAAGAAAGATGTGTTGTCATTGCGCTGGTGACGCCTGTCCCAGAAACTCCTCCAACTCTATATAAATCCAACCCCCACCTCTCTCTCCGCATACTCTCTCTCCCTTTCTCCTCTTTCTCTCTCTCTCGCTAGCGCTCTCTGTCTCTCTGATCAAATCTGTTCGAGTGACCACATGCCATCTATTGCGCGCAGTCTCCCTCACTCAGTGACCATGCAGCTTCGCTCACCCCCTTCCTTCTTCTATTCTTCTTCTTCTTTTTCTTCTTGGTCGTCCGTGACCTCATCATTCTCTGCATCGTCGCCGCCTGCTCTCCTCCTCGTTTCTTTCGTGCTATCCTATCTCCTGCTCCTCGTGCTCCTCCAATGGCGTCTCCACCAGAAGGGCGACGGCAAGCGCCACCTCCTCCCGCCGGGCTCCATGGGCTGGCCTTACATTGGAGAGACCCTCAAGCTCTACACGCAGAACCCTAACGCCTTCTTCTCCATCCGCCAGAAACGGTACCCGCCCGTGCAACGCGTTATGCTTCTTCTTCTTCTTCTTGTTTCCTTTCCTGCGAGGAAACTCTTATGTTGTCAGGTTTGTGCATGTGTGTGTTCGTGTATCAGGTACGGGGACGTGTTCAAGACGCACATACTGGGGTGCCCGTGCGTGATGGTGACGAGCCCGGAGACGGCGAGGGTGGTGCTGGTGAGCCAGGCGCACCTGTTCAAGCCGACGTATCCCGCGAGCAAAGAGCGGATGATCGGACCGGAAGCTATCTTCTTTCACCAAGGGGCTTATCACTCGCGGCTCAAGAAGCTCATTCAGGCCTCGTTCCTTCCTTCTTCCATTAAAGGGTCTGTTTCCGAGATCGAGCGCATCGTCCTCGCGCTCTTACACGCTTGGAGAGATCGCTCCGTCATCAACACGTTGCACGAAATGAAGATGGTACGTCACGCAACTTACGTGTGTCGTCTTCTGGTTTTTGTTTGTTTTTTTTAGTTCTCTGCGTCTCTTGGAGGTATTGTTGACGACGATGACGAAGAAGAATCTCTTCAAAGCTTTTCACTAGTTTTTTGTCCGAATCCGTTTTCAATTATTTATTTTCCATCTCGGGTTGTGCCAGTTTGCTTTCGATGTGGCAATGATTTCGGTCTTCGGAGGCGAAGTGGACCTCGAATTGAAGAGCATCAAACACCTGTATCAACGCCTCACGGAGGGTTACAATTCCATGCCTTTGGATCTTCCCGGCACTCCCTTTCGTAAAGCCATGAAGGTGAATCAAAATAACAACACCAAAAAGGAAAAAAATTGATCCACATTATTCTTCTAGGAGAAAGAAAATAGAACGGAGCGCTTTCTTTCACGTAACAATTTTCCTGAATCTGCGAGACGGGTGTGGAACCGTCGCTAACACGTGTTGATATACTTGGTCTTTTAAGTTTCACTGTCCAGTCGACTGAATGATACGTGGTGACAACGGGAGATATCAATCAGCTGGCGAGAGTATGCTGATGGTTACAAGAGTTTTTTGACACTTACAGTTTCTGGGCTTGCTTGCAGGCAAGAAGTCTCTTGAACGAGACATTGAGGGGGCTGATAGAGAAGAGAAGAAGAGAGAGCGACAAGGGTGATAGTGGAGGCTTGTTGGAGGTCTTGCTGAGGGCTAAGGACCCCAAAATGGACCAGCTCACCGATTCGCAGATCGCCGACAACGTGATCGGCGTCATATTCGCGGCTCACGACACCACCGCGAGTGTGTTGACGTGGGTGCTCAAGTACTTGCACGATAACAGCCATGTGCTCGAAGCTGTGACCGTGAGTTCCCACTCCATTTTCCTCCACCTACTACTGTTGTTCGTCCAGTCATTCTCGTGTTAGGAGGTGGAAAGAAAACAAAAGTAGCTCTTGAAATCTCACACCTCACAATTTTTGTCAGACACCCAAGGTGATGTTAGGTCACGTAATCGTTCTGCTTATGTACACCATATGTTCGGTTGATTTTTCATCTCGTTTCGAGATTTTTTTGGCATGATTTTCATCCTTTGGACCAAGAGAATTCAGCATATTATTCTTAAAAAAAGAAATATATTTCTGAGCTTCCACACTATTTTTTTTTTGGCATCTGTTTCTCTTTCCACTATTATGGTTCCTATCGAATTATTTCAATAAGAAGGATCCGCCCTGTATAGTGATGTATCTGTTCCTAAGATAAAACACAGATTGGGGTGCTTCTTGTTGTGTTCTTTTGAAACATATATATTGTACTCAAGTATATGAACAAATGTACCAACATATGTTTTCAGAGGGAGCAAGAGGGAATTCGACGCAAATTGGTCGAGTCAAGCCGCAGTCTTACCTGGGACGACACTAGACGGATGCCATTAACAAGCCGGGTATATATCTGTCCTAACTTAAGGATATTTACTTTAGAGACACCAGCCCAGTCAAATATTTATCACGGAAAGTAGTCAATACTACACTTGAGTGTCGTGCCTGTAGTTTCAACGATGCTGTAAGATTAACATGGTATGATCAGGTGATTCAAGAGACATTAAGGACGGCAAGTATACTGTCGTTCACATTTAGAGAAGCAGTGGAGGATGTGGAGCTCGAAGGATATGTGATCCCAAAAGGATGGAAGGTCCTCCCTCTATTCCGAAGCATCCACCATTGCGAAGATTTCTTCCCTCAGCCCGACAAGTTTGACCCTTCGAGATTTGAGGTGATTAATCTCTCACTGTATATAACACCAAAACAAATTTATTCTATCCTTTTCTTTTCCTGCTATACTACATTGTCGAGCAAGTAATTTGCAGATTCATGTCGTGTCAAGAACTGCCTCCTCTAATAATTTTTTCCCGCGTGTATTCGGTACGGATGTATCTACTCGATGGAGTCGTAGCGGTATGTGAAGATACGGCCGAACAAGATACTGTCTATCACGAATGTCATCAAGATTCTTCAGTTGGGTCAGAGCATATGAATCATCCTTCAGTGTCTCCTCTTCCGGCAAGGCTCATTAGCCTCGGAGTTGTCCCTTTCATCAATATCTGTTTTTACTTATGTGTGGATCATATGCATATGCTATTTCAAGGGATGTTGCTCGTGAAACCTATGAAGTATCCCAGTCCCACCACGTGAGTCGCTTTTGTAAGGTAGCAAACCTCGCAGTGAAGATACTTCCAATTGGAAGGATGTCTGTGTTATGTCCCCCCTATTGTCTACATTAAGACACTAGTACTAATTTTGGGTCATAAGGGATCGATCGATCGCTCGAGTGTCGTCATGCACTAGACTAAATTTCTTATTCCTCGACACCAGTTGATCATGGTAGCGCACCAACTTAATGCTCTTGGACAAGTACTGAACACTGCACTCTTTGGATATCAAGCATGCGAATGATATACAACATTTGGGGGTCATGGATTGATTTGAATACATATTACGTCTCTTAATGTGTGATTTGGCGCAGGTGCCCCCAAGGCCGAACACGTACATGCCGTTCGGCAACGGAGTGCACTCTTGTCCCGGCAGTGAGCTGGCAAAGCTGGAAATGCTCGTCCTCCTTCACCACCTTACCATCTCGTACAGGTTCTTATCTTATCCCTTATCTTAACTTGGAAGCATTTTACATGATCAACAAAAATATGGACGACATACATACGTATCACGGAGTTAAGTACGGTACAGGTTCAAATCTCAGACGTTAACGAGTTAAAAAAGTTAAATAACAAGGGATAAGTTAAAGGTCATAGATGCTGTGTGGAGATATAAACGAAGAAGTGATTCATTCTGTATTTTACTATTTACAGTACTTCGATTTTTTCGAACATATTTAGATTGGGTTAACGTTACGAGTTTAAGCAAATGATGGTGGAGAAACGGTCGCATGGGGGAACCATACACGTGTCCTTCATGCACGACGCAATAGTCAGACGCAATAGTCAAACGCAATCCTCGTCTCTTTGCATAGTCTGCCTTAACTTCGAGACCTTGAAAACCTAGCGATGATGTTTCTGTCATGTTATGCCCCTCTTTCTTTCTTTCTCTTATCTTTTTTTTTGTCTTTTATTTTCTCTAATTCTAGTTTTTTCCGTTGCCAAGCAAACCTCAAAACTTAAAAAATCATTTTTGTTTTCTTTGTTAAAGACCAAACGATTGCCGTCCTCAATTTTTCAATCACATGCTTGGTCAAATACCCACCATAGGCATCGAGGTCCATTGTCATATTACAACCAACTTTCGATTTTCTCAAATGGTCACAAGCGCACAAGTGACAGCGGCTCATATCGGCTGCAAAATCTGCGAACCCTGTCGTACGACATGCGACTTTAATTGAGCGGGACCATTCGGCCTCTGGTCTGAACCGGAGGTTGAACCTAGTCCCCTTTCGATGTCCCCCCAATCTCTTTCGTTTTTCTTCTTTTTGTTCCTTTTATCACCATCATCATCATCATTTGCAGATTCCGACATGGATTCATCTCCTTCATCTCCAAAGCCGTCGCAATCGCTTCCGAGTCCCGAAAAATTTTCAGATTTTATCGCATCGAAAAATCTTAGATTTTCTGATCTTCACCGGACCAATCGCATGTTGGTTTTTAGTACGAGGGATAAAGATGGAGAGGCTGGGGACGGGGGTTTTGTAAGCGCATTGTTGTTCTAAACTCCACCACGCATGAGATCCCGACAAAAGAGAAGTGGGCGATAAAAATAAAATCTTTAAGCCACGTAGATTTCATCTACCACCTTCTCTTCACCATATATTTTGTCCGACGTAGGAACTCATCGTGCTGGTCTTGTTCGGCTGCAGGTGGGAAACTGTGGGAGAGGATGATGGTATACAGTATGGGCCTTTCCCAGTACCCAAAGGAGGTCTATCCATTAGAGTCCGGCCATGGAGGAGGGACCGGATCATCTGATGAAACACATCTTTTTAAAGCGTTCTAAAACATGATTCTATCTTTAGTCCAGACCAGAACCTATGCCATCCCACCCAATCTTAGCTTTCATTTCATATCTTTTTCGGTTTATTGGTGGAATTGGCCGCCATTGTGAAGTTTAGGAGGATCAGTCTCCATTCTCTTTTTTCGATTTGTGTAAAGCGTGGAGTTCGTGAAGACAAGGTGGGGACGACAACGAATGTTGTCGAACCTCTCCAAATGCTCGACGACGGTTAATGAAAAGGATGCTCTACTCATCTTGTGATCTCTTTTTCTGTGGTCTTCCTTTTTCCTATGGCTCTAACATGATGTAACGGTGTGTGCTCGGACAACGATTTCTGGTGTCTGACTCAGAGTCGTATATCCAAACGAATTCGCCCAAAGCATCTCCATGTACCTGGGATGTAGACTGAGTGGCGAATCGTCCACGTAAGCGCACTGTCCAAGCAGTCGTATTAGCCTACGTGGATGACTATCCATGCCTAGTTGGAGATGTTGGTTCTGAACGCTCGCTGGAGCTATCCGAAAAGACGCGATTCATAAAAGATCAGTAGGAATCCGAGACAAAATATGCAGGCAAGGCAACCACGAAAGAAGCTAGAATTGCGGCCTGTAATGCAACTACCAATCAGTTTAATGATGAGCATCAGCAACTCAATGTCAAGTGAGAAGATTTCTTTCTAAACGAGAGGACCCGTTTATACTTTCACGACCAAGAATAGTTCTTGCATGTCAATTCTGTGCTAAGAAAGACGCAAAATTGTCTCTCTGCTCATTACCTTGCCCCCCACTGTCGCTCCTAACACGGAGGCTAGGTTGTGAAAAATCAGGAGAACTGCACTGAGTTGGAAAACTCTCTGTCACTCCACACAATTGCAGTTGGGGTATTATATTCCACCAGCAATTCCTACACCATTTCACAGCTCAAAATCAAATCCAGAGTTGCCCTGGGAAAATTTAACGACTGCATTTTTATCCTTGATCCACAGAATCCTTGATAGCAAAACAATAGGCAAGTTATCTTATATACGATTACATTCCTCAACAATGAATTTTCCATTGGATCCAATAAAAGTAAAATCGGATCCAAGCGCATCAAGTGACCCATACCAATATGCAGTTTGTACATCATACACGAGTAAGTGGTTACACACACACCCCTCTAAGTGCTTTCAACCGTTGATTCAATCAAGGCCAAAGGAGATATCAACCAACTGCGTGACCGCGACGCTCATAAGACTAGATAAGGAGTCACTTATAGGTCAAGGATCATAGCCTGAAAAATGATATGAGAAAAAGAAAACAGGATGTACACACGGAATAACCTGGTCCTAAGAGATATGCTGGATTCATATGATCCAATGCAGAGATGTTCGCTGAGAATTGTTTCCACATTGCCTATAGAGATGTTCATTGGACTTGATTTATGAGGTTACTGGTGTAGCGCTGCTCTAGGTACTCTAAAATGCATATGTTTAATAATCACGAGGACACTCTTGAACACATCGCTTCTTTCACGGTGCAAAGCAAAGAGAGATATCTCGGAGGCAGTTTGGTTTGGAAAGGGACCGATTCAGCAATTACTCGCAAAGGGTGTACTCTGGTCGTTAGTTATGCATTGAGACCATCATACAGTCTCCACACCAGATAGTGCTTATACAAGTACACATAGTTGGAAGAAAAATAGTTTCAAGTAAGTAATCTACATACCTAAGGACTTTGTTGTTTCTAAATCATGACGGCCTTAATATTCTGTCTTATTCGGCAGGGTAAACCGAAAAGCACTATAGAAAACTTAAACTATCCAAGATATTTGTGCTAAAGAATACTAAGCCAACAAACAAAGGGGATAACTCCCAAAGAATCAGAAGAGCACAGCACTGCCTCCTGGACTCCATGGATGAGCCATCCCCTGAATTTGTTTCTAGCCCAACATTCAATCATAGTGAACAAAATGCAAGATGATGCCAGTCACATAATGTCACATACCAAAGGAACATTTATAAAAACCCAAATGAAATATAAGAAAAACAATGCAAACAACTTCCTTGGAAATTTGATTGAACAAATTATGTTAAAGACCGTTACTATTTTGGTGGAGTACCAAAGATATAACACACAAGAGTGACCTCTTTCTGGTATCCGCTGAAAGATCTTTTGTGCACCAATGCTTGCATATACAAGGATATTGGCATAGTATTGTTTTCATCTTGATCACTGAGTAAACACATGCACCTGCACTAAGCTCTTTTCTGGTTTTCACCTATATATTCTTCTTCAAGAAGTAGAATCCCACAGTACTAGTGAAAATCTATTTCCATTTTATGCCAAGCCACATCAATGTCCAACATCAATAGTCAGTCCCTCCCCCTCAACCCTCTAACATCAGTGTTAGCTGTTTTCCATGTGTCCAGTCCATTACCATTCTCTACTTTGTTTTCCATTTGTCCAGTCCATTACCATTCTCTACTTACCAAAGCTTCTATACTCACAGGATGTACTTCTCTAGCAAACAAGTAAACGCCCATTTCATCTTCACCAACCAACTTTTATCGGTATTAATAAAGACAAAAACAACTCTTATCGGTTCCCATGTCTCAACTTCCTTATCTTTAAACATTGCAAATCTGCAACTAGTATTTTGCCAAATAGATTTTTCCAGTCAATTTCCAACTAGCATAAAAAAGTGCATTCCCCATTGCCAGTTCCTTCTTCTTCTTATTTTCATCCTTTCATACAAAGGCTTTTCTGTGTCGCCACCTCATGTCAATGACCATTACCCCCTCCCATGGATCCTCTACTCCTTAAAGTGATTTGTCAAACCTAAGTTGCACTAGGTTTTGAGATAAGAAGGGAAGATACTGGCTTTTCCTAGTACTCTGCAACTTTGACTCGAGAATAATCACCTTCATTAAGTCTAGTGGCTTCTATGCCAAGAGTGATGCCAAGCAACACAGTTTCTCACACAATTATATTTCATCAAATTGAGATGGAACAACTGAACATGCAGAATAATCACATATCAACAGAAAATATAAAGTTGAAGTCAACATCAGCACTTACAATGCCATCGGGCTGTTCAAGCCCTTCCTGGATGTGATATGCGGATAAGAATCTAGAATCAAGTCTACAAAAATTACGGTATTCATAGGCTCTATGACTGTGAACTAGGCCTCGCGACTGAAGTGGATAACACTCCTTAAAATCTTGCTGAAATCGGGACAACCGACGATGTGTGACAAAAAGTAATATAAGTCAAAGGCATTAACCTTGCAAAAGAACTAAGTAGAAGCGGCAAGAGAAGTTGCAACACAAACGGTTATGTAGAATTGGCAAGAGAAGTTGCAACAGAAACAATTATGATAATTATAATAACTTCCGCCTCAAGGTCATAAAATAGATTTCAATACCTAAATAATTCACAAGAGATAACTGCAGCATACCCATGACACCCTAGTATACCAAAGGAATGAATTTGTACTTGACTCTACCAGCATACTCCAAATATCCTTCCCCGAATGTCTCAACCATCACTGCCTCCTCCAGTTTTGCCTTCTGCTGATAATACAACAAGCATACAGCAACAACAAACAGCAAGCTCAAAGGAGCCCGAAGTGCAATGCAATATGTGGCGAACAGAAGCATTGTAGACGCGTAAATGGGATGACGAACCCACCGATATGGTCCAAACTGGACAACTGCAGTTGGCACGACCACCTTCTCTGAATATTTTGCGAGATACAATGTGGAATTGTAATGCATCGAGATAGTTATCAATATCAAGACCCACACCCCTACATTGCTCCATCCACCTGGGATGCGGTGGAGCTCCAGCCCTTCAAAGGCGGCAAGCCAGTGACCAGCCATGACTCCAGCACAAAATAAGAGGCGCAGCCATTTAGGTGGGTCAATATCCCACTTGGGATCATGTGGGCGAGCATAGTAATCGCCATATAGTCTTCTTCTCACACTGACATTGAAGAAAAAGAAATAATGGTACACGAAGAAAAACACAAAAGGCCAACCTTCGAGATAACCATTGAAGTGAGCGGGAGGGACAAGGGTGAGCCAAGTAAACGCTGAAGTGACCACAGCAAGCTGCTCAAAGATTTTAGCTTCGCCCTGTAAATGCTTGCGGAGACAATATAATCCATAAAACGCCAAAGCTATGGCCACAGTCCAGGGCCAAAACAACCAACTCCAGCTAAAATACATCCAGAAGAAAGGGTTCATCAGCGAACGGACCGTCCACTTCGCCGCCGCAATTGAAATGGACAGAATCCCAGACAGCTTGACGACATCTATAGGAGTTAACTGAACAAGCTTTTCTTTCACCGCATCGAGCGACAAGTTCTCGAAGAGTTTCGTAATGCGGTTTTGAGATTCTGCAGCTGCATTGCTTGAGTATGAACATTTGAGAGGAGGCATCCGAGGCAACAGATGGGTTCTCGCCCTCTTTGCCGATGATAACGAAACACTCGAGAGCTTCGGATAAAGGAACAAGCTTTGGGAGGAATTATTGACGGTCCGGTCGAGGCGAAAACCGCTCGCGTGTACGCCGCACTGCGGGTGTTCGATGAAACGCCCGCGAGAGCGCGTCCTTTGCAGGTTGAGGCTCAACCCAACTGGGACGGTTCTCGAGTGAAGAAGCATCGAAGTGGCCTCCATGTGTTCTCCTGAGAGGCAAGACTTGCTTCACGGCGAGCTCAACATCGATCCGACGAAACCATCGTGCAGATGGTGGGAACGAAGGGGATGATTGCAGGTAACTACTGATCAGTCAGCGAGGGAACCAAGAAAGGTAAAACGGGCTTTGGCTTGTGGGGATATGGATCGAGCCCTCCTCCTCGAGCTGTCCTCATCTTGAGAAAACGAAAAGCCATACGATAAAGCTCACTGGTCTTATCTTGGGCCCAGTGAAGATCTATGATCAACTAACAAATTACCACGAGAGATAATATTATGACGTAAATGATTATTGAATTTTAACTTAATGCGTAATATGCTCTATAAATTTTTAATTGTCCAATATAGTTTCTGAACTTTATCCCAAATGCGTAATGTGGTCCCCGAATTTTTAATTTGTTCGATGCGATTCTTTAACTTTTGATAAATATTCAATTTTAATTTATAAATAATATGAAAATATTTAATATTATCTTTTTATTAATTCAAATTCATGGATAATATTGAACATTTTCATATAGTTTAGGAATTAAATTAATTATGCACCAAAATTTCAAAGGCCACATTAAGCAATTTAATAGTTTAAAGATAATATTGTATATTATGTTGAAATTTAGGAACTGTATTGGACAGGTTCAGAGAGTAGATTGTACAACGAGTCAAAGTTTAGAGATGGTTTGTATCATTTTCCCATGAAGAGAGAATTGCTTAAGACGGGAACCATTTGCATTCAGGGGGTTAGTTTCTCGTTATTTCCAACTTCCGTTACCGAGCATGACACGGTAAGTGGTGGCCTTGGCAAAACCATGGGCATCGCCCGGGGGATTGTCTTGTTACCCAAGCAGGGCAAAAAGTTTCAACCTACGCCTGCGCTGACGACAGTCGGTACGTACCCCTAACCAGAGTCACAGAGAACCGCGACGCTGGACGTCGAACACCGCCAGCCCAAACGCTCCCTCCTCTATCTCTTCTCTGCCATTCTCCGTTCCATCCCATCTCGCCCACCGGCGCAAAAAAGCGAACAGCTTGTCCTCGTTCATGGAGTCGTCAATGTCCAGCTTCGACTCGACGTCAAACCCTAATTAACTTCCCCGAGACACACCAACCCTCAGCTGCTTTTCTTGCTCGTCGTCTGGTTTTCCGAGAAGTAGGGACGGGCGATTCTCTCCGGAGTGGCCACCTTGTCAGATCTGCTTAAGCAAAGCCCCGTCCTTTCCGGGTGCCCTAGCGATGATTTTTTCCAGGATTGGCCGTTCGCTGTCGAGATCTTCCCGCTCGAGGGTTTGTTCATCGTTGCTTCGATTCCTTTCTCCTTTCTTTCTTTTCGAGGTGGACTCATTGTTTTCGCGTATTGATTGGTTTCGTTTGTCCTTTGATTGTAGAATGCATTGTGCCGTGGTGGTGGACGATCGGGTGGTCTGTTGAGTGGCGCGTCATTGGAAACGCCGCGCTTGGATGGCGGGCTAGGCGGATTGGATGGAAAGTTAGGGTTTTTTAGGGAATACTTAGCGTCTGCTGGGGCTCTCAAGGGGTTTTCTGCTAAATCTTATTTGTCCGATCTAAACTACGTTCTTGCTAATCCCAGAGTCCACCGGTTTTTCTCCAGCGAGACCCCGAAAAAGAAGAGTAAGTGCACATTCGTCGTGTTGAATCGTTCAATCTCTGCCGAAACAAAGCCGGTGTCTTTCTTTGGCAGTTGCAGTTGAGAAGTTATTGGTGTTTGCACGTGTGGTCTTTGAGAGCTTTTTGGCTTTTGAGCTCTGCAAAAATAACTATGTAAGTGGGTTTTATTGTGATCTCTCATATATCTGATGCTATTTCGCAGATTATGAGAACTTCTATCCAAAGGGGAGGAAGGAAATCCCAAAAGGAAATGACCAAAAATCAGAGTCCAAAGGTAGATTTTGTTCTCCACGGTACAAATTTCTATGGGTGCATTGAAATCTTTGTCTTGGTCTGCCTTTTTGTCTTGTCTCTTTTTCATTGAATTGAATTGTTGAGTGGTTTCATTCCGTCAATCGGGTATATTATATTGTTACATTTGAGATGACCACTGGCTGTCGATATTTGCTGCATCATGCGTTGTTTGATGAACAGTCGCCTGGCACTTAACTAGATTATGAGGTCATACTGGATTGTTTACGTATAAGCTGCATATTGTAGTTTCTAGTTGGTCTTTCTGTCTGGTATTGAAGTCCACAACATTGGAATTGTTTCTTTATATCCTATACATATGTCGTGTGTGAAGTTTTCGTCTCACTTGTGAATCTCCAGGGCGTTGATGGAAAAGTTTAGGGGATTAGTTCTAGCTTGTCAAAACTTGACAAACTGTGTAATGAGTGTGCTAAAGACATAATGTTGGTGGCTGCTTGCTTTCTAGGAGTTGTTCTGGTAGACCATTATTTTAGTTGGACAATTTCCTCCCTGCTTGTACTGTGTTCAGACACTGTGATGGGAGAGTACCCATATCATGGGTAGACATTGAGGCTCTCTTGGCTGAATTAGTTGAGATTGAGTTGTTGTTCTGAGATGGACCCAAAGAATGGTAAGTTCTTGTTGTAACCTGTAAATGATCTGTGGATGGATGTATTTCACTATAGTATTCTATGGAGTAGCTGTGGGAATACTGTATTATTGAATGAACAGAAGTAATTGCAGTAAGACAAAATCTGGTTGAGTGAAGGAATGAATGGAAGTAATTTCGAACCAGATATTTCCTTCTTGTCTGAAATAGGAAATGCTTGTTTGTTGTTTGCCCTTCATTTGGTTATCCTTGCAATACTAACCTAAACTTTAGTTTAGATGCAGATATGGATATATGGATTGCAAAGTGAATTGTATGCACACTTTTAAGCACTGCATTGTAGTTCTTTCCAGCTTTCCACTTAAATTAATCAATGTAAAGCGTTCCCTTAAAGTTTTTACCCAATTTTCAGGGGATTCAAATGCAGACGACAATCAGGATACTTTCATGAAGCAGTTCCAGAATTTGATCACACCCTTGGTAGTGATTGGGCTATTCCTTTCCTCCTTTTCTTTTGGTCCTCGTGAACAACAGCAGGTAGATCTGCTAATGAGCATGCTGAAGGTTTTATTTTTATTTTTACTTTTTTGCCCATAATGAGCTTGCTTAGGTTCAGGCAGGCCATTTGGTCTTTTTTTCTTTTGCTGTTCATGGTCATATTATGCATTATGCTGGTTGAACTGTGATCTTTTTCTGATTGGGGTCACGTATGCAATCTTCATCTAAAGACTGGAGATTTAGTCTGTTTTCTTATTCTCGTGCCTGTTGAAAATGTAAATTACAGATTAGCTTTCAAGAGTTCAAAAACAAGCTTCTGGAACCAGGCTTGGTGGACCATATAGTTATTTCTAATAAATCTGTAGCAAAAGTGTATGTAAGAAATTCACCACCAAATCAAACAATTGATGAGGTCAGCGAAGGACCCAAGAGTGGCAATGTTGCAAGAGGACATGGAGGTCAGTATAAGTACTACTTCAATATTGGAAGTGTTGAATCTTTTGAAGAGAAATTGGAGGAAGCTCAAGAAGCATTAGGCATTGACCCCCATGATTACGTTCCTGTTACGTATGTCTCTGAGATGCTTTGGTACCAAGAGATATTGAGATTTGCACCGACTCTTCTGCTTTTGGGATCCCTCTTGTACATGGGACGGAGAATGCAAGGTGGCCTAGGTGTTGGTGGCAGTAGTGGGAGGGGTGCTCGGGGTATATTTAACATTGGAAAGGCTCATGTTACTAAAGTGGATAAAAATGCCAAGAACAAGGTCAGTTGAATGAAACAGTTCCCTTGTTTTCATGCTGTATCCTTTTCCTCTTTTTCCATTTTGTTGTGGGAGGTTTAAAATGTCTAAACCAGAAAACTTGTATCCTGTTTCAATTCTGACTAGGTATTTTTTAAAGATGTCGCTGGCTGCGATGAAGCGAAGCAAGAAATTATGGAGTTTGTGCATTTTCTCAAGAATCCGAAGAAATATGAAGAATTAGGAGCGAAGATTCCGAAAGGTGCTCTTCTTGTTGGTCCTCCAGGTACAGGGAAGACTCTTTTAGCAAAAGCAACTGCGGGAGAGTCTGGTGTGCCGTTCCTTTCTATATCAGGTTCCGATTTCATGGAGATGTTTGTTGGTGTTGGGCCTTCAAGAGTGAGAAACTTATTTCAAGAAGCAAGACAGTGTGCTCCCAGCATAATATTTATTGATGAAATTGATGCAATTGGTCGAGCAAGAGGACGTGGAGGTTTTTCAGGTGCCAATGATGAGCGTGAGAGCACACTTAACCAGTTACTTGTGGAAATGGACGGCTTTGGTACCACCTCGGGGATAGTCGTGCTTGCTGGCACTAACAGGCCCGACATCTTAGACAAAGCCTTGTTGAGGCCTGGTCGATTCGATAGGCAAATCTCCATCGATAAACCTGATATCAAAGGCCGCGAACAAATATTCCAGATATACCTGAAAAAGATTAAGCTTGATCATGAACCTTTGTATTATTCACAAAGGCTTGCAGCACTTACGCCTGGATTTGCTGGTGCGGACATAGCTAACGTTTGTAATGAAGCTGCTCTCATTGCTGCCAGGAACGAGTCAACTGAGGTCACCATGGAACATTTTGAGGCAGCTATAGATAGGATTATAGGTGGTTTGGAGAAGAAGAACAGGGTAATGTGGCTTTTCTCTCTTCCACTCAATCATGCTGGCTCTTGGTCTCTTCTTATTTCGTTTAATTTCAGCAACACTGTTCTCTTGTAAACATGTTATATTTTTCTAGGATCCTCTCTCACAATGACCCAACTAAGCAGTTTATTGTGTCTTTGTGGCTGCTAAGCTGACTGCTTATTGAATGGAAACCATCATAGCTTTTCTTTACTGATGATAGAGATGGTTAGTAGGTTGTTCCAACCGATGGCTTTTGGTCTTAGCTTTTTTGTGTTCTTTGTACTCATCTTCTTATGGGGTTATTGGTTGAAAGTAAAGCTAGAAATTATTTTGATAAGTGTCACCGAACAGTGAGCTTGTGCTTCAGTTA
Organism: Syzygium aromaticum; assembly: GCA_024500025.1. Taxonomy (NCBI): domain Eukaryota; kingdom Viridiplantae; phylum Streptophyta; class Magnoliopsida; order Myrtales; family Myrtaceae; genus Syzygium; species Syzygium aromaticum. The sequence continues at coordinate 35,884,000 of CM044886.1, read as the reverse complement.
TTGATGCTTGTCTTTGCACATGATTTTTAGGCTGTTCACAATCTTGCCATTTAGTATTATGAACAGTGAGAAGTCTTTCTCTTGGCAAGTACTTTGATGTTTGATCTTATGGGTTGATCCCATAATTGGTTTTGTTGCTTTTGGCACGGATTGATGTAAAGATGATGTCAAATAGCGACTTTCTAATTTGGACATGTATAAAGAGAGATAAATCAATCTAACCTTTGGTTTTTGAGCAGGTAATAAGCAAACTAGAACGTCGCACGGTTGCGTATCATGAGGCAGGTCATGCTGTGGCTGGTTGGTTCTTGGAGCATACGGAGCCTTTACTGAAAGTGACAATAGTCCCTCGTGGCACAGCTGCTCTAGGATTTGCCCAATATGTGCCTAATGAGAATCTCCTCATGACCAAGGAACAGCTTTTCGACATGACATGTATGACCCTTGGCGGACGAGCAGCCGAACAGGTGATTTACGGAAATCTTATTTGACCTTCGCTTTGTGGATAGCAGAAGTGCAGAAAATGTTTTCTTTCATCTTTACCCATTGATTTGAAGAAAGATCAATGAGGCAAATAAGTTCCGGTGAGGTTACAATCTTTAAACCTCGATGCTGATGAGTTGAATATTCATGTAAATTTGCAGGTTTTGTTGGGTAAAATATCAACGGGAGCTCAAAATGACCTGGAGAAGGTGACGAAAATGACCTATGCCCAGGTAGCAATATATGGCTTTAGTGACAAAGTGGGACTCCTCTCTTTTCCTCAAAGAGAGGATGGATTTGAGATGACCAAGCCCTACAGCAGCAAGACTGCAGCAATTATTGATGGCGAGGTGCGTGAGTGGGTAAACAAGTCATATGAGCGTACGGTGGAGTTAATAACAGAGCACAAAGAGCGTGTTGCTCAGATCGCTGAGCTGTTGCTCGAAAAGGAAGTTCTTCATCAGGAAGATTTGCTCCGTGTTTTAGGTGAGCGACCATTTAAGTCGAGTGAGATGACCAATTATGACATATATAAGCTAGGGTTTCAAGAGGAAGAGAAGAGTGCAGAGACTCCAGAGACTGGTGCAGTGGAGGACGACGAATCGCCTCCTCCTTTGGATCCACAGGTAGTCCCGACTTAGTTCTCAGGAATTCTAGCTGAGACTTTTTTTGTAAATGATCTGGATTGTTTCCCGAAGTCTTTGCCGGAGCCCAAAAAAAAGAAGCTGTACATTGCATTACAGTGTTCTATATTTATCTTCTGAAATAATTCCGAGAGAAATCTGAAATCGTAGTTCCATATTGTTGTGGTATTGAATTCTTCCATCGTCATTACATGCACTAAGCGCATTATCATCTCACATGTAATTCAGTTCGACGAATCAAGTCCATGTGACATGACAGAGAAGAAGGCAAATATAAATTCTCTTCATGAAAAGTTGATACTGCATAATGATTTCAGTGGAAGGCGATGTCTCGGAAGTTTCTTTACCAATTCCTTCTTTTTGATAAAAGATGCCGATGGTGTCCTCTGCTTAATTTGACTATGATGATGCTTGATGTGGTTGTCAGGTTGCATGATGTGAACTGCTTTTTGAAATTTTCGCTTAGGTGAAGGGAAAGAGATATTGCCCCACACGCTGTAGCACCCTTCTATCATCTTCCACTTCAACGAAATCTTTCTGAGAAACGCGAGATTGCATTTTGTCGGTTTACCCTGGCAGATTTCTGACGCAGTAAAATTTGACTAAGGCAGGAAGGTGATAAACGATTCTTCAACCTCTGCCTTTCCATGAAAGGGCACGAGGAAAGAGTCCGACACAGCGATGTGTATGTACTGGCGTCGACCTAATCGCAGCAGCGAATGAATTGCACTTTTGTACTCCATTATCGATTGGAAGCATAAGGGTACATCGTTGCATGGCACGAATTCGATTGGAAGCATAAGGGTACATTGTTGCACCGCACGAATTGCTTATATGTCATGCAACGGCTTGCTTGTATGTAGAGTAGCGCCTATGCCAATTGCTTAAGGAGGAGGAAATTGCTGGTGCATCCTCAAGTACATTCAATGGATTTCACATATTGTAAGGATAATACAAATTCAGAAGCCAGTAAAGCCGGTAGGTTCTCTTCGGGTTGGGCCCTGCGAGTCAACAACTAATTATCAGACATACAATAAGACCAAGGAAAGAAACATATTTTGATGTGCATGTTCAGATGGAAGGTTATCTGCGTTCCACACTGGTCAACTATGTTAAACCCAGAATGTAGGTGTGGCATGGATGTCGTCAACTAATCTTTTTGAAACAAAGGGTATTTGGTGAGTATTTCGAGAGAAAAAGTTTTCAAATCATATCGTATCACAGAAATTAATAGCATTTTTGAAAAAAATCTAAATTTTTCTGTTTGGTTGCCCGATAAATGTTTCATAGGTACTCGTTGATAAGATAGATCGAAAAAATACTTCGTTTGAGATTGAGCTGTGACATAACTAGACCCATTTCGTGGCTCATGGTGAAAGTGTTTCTTCGTTGCTAAACTACGTACGTACGTACGCTGAGAAACGTGCGTGGCGATGTCTCTTCCTCCCAGAATACATCCACGATGAACCATCCCCCAACAGGGACACGTAGCTTTCCAAGATCCTTCCTTGTTCATTGGGTCATTACCTTCTGGTTCCCTTTGGCCAAGCGTCACGTCTCGTCTATTTATACGACCTCTCTGCGGTCTGTCCCCTGGTCATTTCGTCAATTAAAGCCCTCTGCTTCCTTCTTGTGGTCCAAGTTACGTCTCTCTCCCTGTCTGGGTTTCTCCGTTCAGAGCATCCTTCGCGTTCTCTGCAGTTTTTCTGAGGTAATAACGCTTGCTTCCGGATGCATTGTGTGGCTTTCTGGTTGCTTTTTCGTGAACTCTTGCGTATGATTTCGTGCTTTCGGGTTGCGTTGGACTAGATCTGTTGTTTTTGGCGGTTACATTATGCACGCTTGTCGCGGTTCTGGTGAGAGGCTCTCTGGATTTAGATCTGCTGTTGATAGTGATAGTCAAGACTGCAGTGCAGTGATCAGTTCGCTTTCATGCTAAAATTTTGTGTTCTTTTGCGCTTGTCCTCCTTTTACATTGTCTGTTAGCCTTCAGCTTGCCTCTGTCCGTTGGGGATGTTTTGAAGGTCGAAACTTTGAGCTTTTGTCTTTTTGGGGTATTTTTCACGGCAAGAATGGACGATCTTGCGAGCTTTTAATTATTCTATTTTTTGGGGGGGTTTTGAATATATCTATGCAGAAGTGGTAATCACATGGAGTGTCCAATTTAAACATTACAACCGATCTTTGCCTTTCTGCAGTTTCGTAAACTTTGATAATGCGTTGTCTGATTCAGTTTTGATGCGTGGGTTCTGTTTAGGTTTTCATCCTTTAGTATCTTCAGAACATGGATTACGAAAACAATTACCAGCAGGCTCCAGAGCCCAAATACGAGTGCTTGTTATTTGGTAAGGTTTCTTTTATCAAGGTCGATGCCTTCTTCCTCAGATTCTCTCTCATTCTGTCTTTGATTTGCTTCTAGCCAAGTTACGATGACTTGACTGATGTCATGAATCTAACGTGCTGTTGATTACTCAAATTGCAGATTTAGATGACACTTTGTATCCACTTAGTTCTGGACTGTCTGTGCAGATTACCAAGAACATTCAAGGTAACCCATTCAGCGATCAAAATTCTTTATTTTGCTTTGAGTTAGCCTGCGTTCCTCACAGATGTCTTTCCTTAAATTCTCGTGTCCGTAGAATATATGGTGCACAAGCTTCATATCGAGGAGAGTAAAGTTCCCGAATTGTGTCTATCACTTTACAAGAATTATGGGACGACTATGGCTGGTCTGAAGGTTTGCACTGGACCTTTTAGTTTCATCAAGCGGTCATCTTTGTGTACACTATTTAGTGAATTATGCTAACGAGTGATTTATTCTGGCTTTAATTGATTACAGGCACTTGGATATAATTTTGACTACAATGACTTTCATGGGTACTTGCTTTTCCCTTTTCTTTGTTTTGTCTTGGGCAACCTTTTAGCTGTATCTCTTTGTTGTTTTAGGCGGTAAAGTCCTTATATTATGCACTTTTCACAGTTTTGTTCATGGGACATTACCATACAATCTATTGAAGCCTGACCCTGTATTAAGACATCTTCTACATAGCCTTCCAATCCGCAAGTTTGTAAGTTCTGTGCTCTCGTACTAAATTCTTTAGGTGGGAGGATTCTATTACTGGGTTGTTTGCTGATCAGAGCCTTTTCCTTGTGAATCTGGTCGTATCATCAGATTTTTACCAATGGAGACAAAGCTCATGCAGCTAGAGCTCTTGCCAGGCTTGGTTTGGAGGACTGCTTTGATGGGATTATATGCTTCGACACTCTAAATCCTACTAACAAAAGTAGTGCTTCACCTGATGAGAAAGACAATAATTTGAGATGCCCGCAAATGGGGCCTGTTTCCCGCGATGAAGCTGCTGGTGTTTATGCGGATGCGATGTGTCCTAAAAGTCCGGTTGTTTGCAAGCCATTTGAGGAAGCATTTGAACAAGCTTTTAAGATACTTAACATAAACTCTCATAGAACGGTAAGAGACATGACTTTACCTTTTAGAACAACTCATTTCACTTTTGACTCCCTTGTCAAATGTGGTCTATATTTATAAGTCTGGGTAATTCAGATCTGTTATTCTCATTTTGAATTTTGGATGAAAGCCTCCGACCAGGTCTGAGTCACCGTGATTTGCTCAATTACAAACCTTACACAATCGTTTATGACATTGTGGTTTGTTTCTCATTTCAGGTGTTCTTTGATGATAGTGTCCGTAACTTACAGACGGGGAAACAAATGGGGCTACATACTGTGCTGGTAGGCTATCGATGGAAAATCTGAATTATTGCTTGTCATTCTTTATTTGATAGCATAAAGATTGATGCTTGGAATAGGCATTGATGATTGCTATAAAGAAAAATCCTGAAATTTTTCAGTCGCATGACATCGATGCACGTAGGTTGGCACTGCTCACCGAACTAGGGGGGTCGACCATGCATTAGAGAGCATCCATAATATGCGCGAGGCACTGCCCGAACTCTGGGAAGCTGACAAGAAGTCGGACAGCATTCAGTATCCAGGGGAGGTTGCCATCGAGACACCAGTGAAAGCCTAGCTGTTACAAATTGATCGTCAGGCGATAGTACGACCTGTGTCCGAACTCTGTATCCGTCCCCTACATGCGGATGTACTGTGATTGCATCTCTCTAACCACTCCGTCTTTGTAAGGAAAATAAAAGAGAGTCGACTGTTCTACTCCCATCATTCGAGGTAACTGTTATTGACCCTGTCCAATCAATTATGACATGGAAATGAAAGCTGAAGGAGGACGGAATGAACCAAAACCTCGACACGGCTGAGGACGGGGAAGCTCTCGATGGACTCGTAATAATCGACGATGAAATCGACCATCCTGAGTGCATTCTCTCTCGGTTGCTCTGCATCCGTCGGGCCTCACCCTTCCTCCCTGCATTTGGCAACATTCAAAGCAAAGAAACAAAGGACTGGTTGAGCGTCACCGACGCACGTGCACGCGCACGCCCTTCGTTATACGAACGAACTCGAATTGCGCATGCTCCTGGGTGTGTACTAAGCGGTGTGATGGTGACTCGCATGATCACGAGCCTCTTTTCCTGTTCAAGCTCTCCGTTGCAAATTTCAGGAGGTAAATTTTCCTAATTCCTTGAATCGGGGTATACCTAATTTTGCCTACTTCGTTAATCTAGGACAAATAGATCTACCACTTAGTTATTTATCGCTTTCATTTTGTTGGCGAGCCATGGCGAAAGGTTTATATTAAATTAATGTCACATCGGATTTCCTGGCCAAACATTTTGTTGCCAGCACTCAAGTGAAGGATTTTTAAACAACGTGGAATTCAAGTGATTGAAAGAAAAATGTACGCCACTCAAGCGAGTGCCGTACATTAATTATGGATACTTGTGGTGGCCTTATCTCGAGATTAATGTACGAGAGGTTTACAGAAGTTTTTTCGGTCTGATGATGGGCACAGTAACGAGCATCTTCAAATGAATTGCTCGATCATAATGTGGTTGACATGCGTTGGTCAAGCCGACGATCGAAAGAATTTCTTAAGCTCACCAACGAATTCACGGTGGGATCAGATGATGCCCAGTGGCCTAGGGGCTGTGTGGCATCACCTTTACGCTGGACAAGTTTTTAGTCCTTGCCAGTTGCGTTTGAGCTGGATTAGAGGTGACCAAGGGACCAGCCGTCCTTTGCAGCAAATTAGACCTAACTTGCCTTGCCAAACCCGAGATGCAAATGGACAGGCCTAGAAATGCCCTATTTTCTTCTAGGGCTCCGCTTTCCCAATTAAGCCTGCCCAGATGTGATAAGTTCTCTTGAAAAAAGCTTGACATTTCTTAATCATAGGCGGGCCTAATCCTAACTGGAACCCGCCCTCTATCCGTTAAATACCGGACCTTAAGAAAATCGATTTTTCTCATGACGTGGCAATCTCCGAACAAGCGAAATGGGTCATATTCCAACACCCAATAAATTTTTTTTTTGTTGGGTCCGTACCCAATTAAAAAAGTTAACAATTCACTTTGTATACCGAATTTGTAAGATAGTCTTGGCTATAGGTTGCCCTGATTCAATAAATGCAAATTGCAGAAAACCGATACCAAATAAGGGCCCCCTCTTGGGTTGGGCCGTGAATAAATGGGCCAAGCCCACACCAAACCAAAGCCCAGTCACTCTGCACAACCAGCCGCCAGCTAGGGTTTAGCGCTCGCGCTTCGTCTTCCCTGCGACTCTCGAGTCCCCGACTCCTGAAGGAGACCGAAGGCTGGATCGTCCGTTGTTCCGACAAGATCTTGATCGAGTCGTCACGACCTCGCTGGAGAAGAAACTCTTCGCAGCGCCGCTTCGGCATCTCGCGTTTTCTTGGCTCTTTTTCGCGAGTGAATCATAGCAAGCTTCGTAGCTGGTAATGGCGAAGCGCGAGCTCTCGAGCACCTTGAGGAATTTGAAGGTGACGACCCGAGCTCGAGCTCTCGAGCGCGAGGCTTATTCCGGGAAAACCCAGTCAGGGTTATGGCCGTGCGGTTGGCTTGACTGATAAATTTCGATTCTTGTTGTTTGTGGGTTCGTTTCTTGGGCAGTTCATGCAAAGGGCGGCTGCGAGGGAGGAGAAGCCCAAGAAGGAGGATGAAGCGACAGCTAATGGGGATTTCCTTCCCTCTGCTTCGGTTCGTAAGAAATGGTGCGTCTGAGAAACTGTTCTGATTGATTGATGACGTTTTAGTGGATGGATTGGCTTATTTGATTGCAGTCGTCCATTCATCTGTTGGAATGTTTGTTATGCTTGTTTGCACTGCTTGATTGTTAAGACGATGACTGCAAGGACAACCGAGAAATTCGTGAACCATGTATACCTGCTTTTAAGAGGGGTTAATGTCTCACCTCGTATTTTGTGCAGTATCCGTAAGACTTTCGGTCACTGCCTCATCCGAGTGTTTTCTTCAGCACTTAAGAATTATTATGAAGACAACTTCGACTAGATTGTAAGGCAGATCCCTCGATTTGTTACTTTCCTGGCTATAGGTAGATCTACACCTATCAAATCTACTTATCTGTATGCATCAGGACAGCCTCAGACATATATGGTGTTTATCATGAAAATTTCTATCGCAATTTATTAAACTTTTGATATGCTATGATAGTTTTTTTCTTAGTATAACTGCAGGCATTTGAAAGGTTGCTAATGGAATTGTGTGGGTGCACTGTGGCCTTTCTGTTTCTGATCATCTCTCTATATTTAGGATTGTTCTAGAGATGTGATGCAAATCAGGTGTGCGATCACATTAGGTCTATTGAGCACCTCTTCCTTGCTGTGACAATGAATTATATCTTTACTCCTTTGTTTACTTGTTAATCGTTCTGATTCTTATACTTGGTGCAGCGTTGTCATAATGGAAGGTGATCCTCATCCTGGAGCAGTCATCGGACGAATGTCTTTCCAGTGTTTTAATCCTTCTATAGATGTGAGTAGTGAATCCTAGTAGCCTGATGATAACAGTTGTAGTTCTGGTCCTGGGTTTCTCGTTCATGTCAAAGTGTCTTGTCCTTAGAAAATGAATGAAGAGGTGGTAAATCTTCGTCAGCCAGATGCTCTAGCGACATCTTCTGGTACTCAAAGTGAAGGATCTTCTTTCAGGTATGAGGATAGTGTACTAGATCTGGAAATTGTTGGTCGTTTTCTCTCTGTTAATTCTTCACAAAGTTGTCCAGCAAAAAAAATCAGAGAATTCTTCTGCATGTTTTATAGTCTTTTCATGAGGTTGCTCTGTCATTCCTGCTGCTATTACACAGCACGTGAATCCAACCTAGTGCATGTTCGGAAATTCAAATTTGGGTGTATTCTGTGAATGAGCTGAAACATTACCGTCTTAGGATTTCAAACTAGACTGATGATCTAAGGCATAATCCAAGAAAGGAGGTTTGTTGCAGTATACATAAACTGCTTAGTGAAAAATTTGATTTCCCCTGCTCCTGTTATTCTTTTTTCCCTGTACATAGTGCAAATTATGCAAACTTTAGTTTGAGAGAGCTTTGCCCCCTTCCCCCTTTTCTCTCTAGATCTGATACTGATCGTTCTTATCTCATCAAGAAGTACTGGCTTTGTGGATGACCAAAACAGCACTTCCAATGCAAACTATATAATGGGGATACTTGTGTTCGAATTTGTCTTTTAAGTTGATTTGTTAGCAGGATGCAATTTGGTGATGCTACTTGGTTGCGAGTTACAGAATACTTGTATTGGGGAAATTGCTGTCTCAGAATCAAGAGTAATGTTTGTGATTGAGAAGATATTGTAGAATGTACATTGACATCCAATGTCTCTTCTAAATGCTACAGGGATAATGGATCTGCAATGAATGGAGAAGAACCTGTTAGCTTTGATAAGCAGAATTCCGAAGGGAATGGAGAACTTAAAAGAAAGCAATCTGAAGTTGAAGCAGAAACTCCATATCCTGGGAAATCGCCAAAAACAATGCAAAGTGATCAACAGTCATTGCATTCTGGCAGTCAAAGTTTTTACAAGCAGCCAAAACGGGAAAAGCTAGATTGGAATATTCTGAGACCATCGAAGGGTCAACAAGAAAAATAAGAACATATGACGTACCGTCTTAGGATGCTCATTGATATCGTTGTTCCACCGTATCTGTTAGACATTTAATTGATAGAATTGTAGTGCTTGTTTTGTTGTCATAATAGCAAGCATTGTGAAACCAAAAAGAAGCAAATGTTCTTGGCCACTGTCTATCTCTCACCCACACACAAACACACACTAGATGCTGTTGAGCAGAACCCTCTGTGTGGCCAAAAGAGAAATTGAGAACCCTTTCGTTCTTGTTTGCGCAGGATGTTATGCCAAATCTCGATTCTCTACTACATAGAATTTCTTTGCCCAATTGCTCTGTGCTTCCATCATGGTTTTCAGAAACAGGGAGAGATAGAGAGGTCAATCAAATGCAGAGAATTAAGCATCTCTGTCTTTGGTCAAATTGTGGATATTGGTTAGACTATTGAGCTTATTTGAGCTGTTGGTATGTCGATGAAAATAGGGCATGTGTACGCCTGTCCATTTGCATCTCGGGTTTGGCAAGCCAGATTAGATCTAATTCGCTACAAAACACGACTGGTCCCTTGATCACCTCTAAGCCAGCTCAAATGTAACTGGTAAGGACTAAAACATGTCCGGCGTAAAGGTGATGCCGCATAGCCCCCAGGCCGTTGGGCATCATCTGATCCCACTGTGAGTTCGTTAGTGAGCTTAGAAATTCTTTCAATTTGCCGGCTTGACCAATGCATGTCATCTACATTATGATCGAGCAATTTATTTGTAGATGCTGATTACTATGCCCATCAGATTTAAAAAATGGTTACTCCTGCTTACAATTACAATTGCCTTTGCACTTGGAACATTTGCTGGTTACTGTAAAACCAGTTCAGCTCATCTCTTGAGGCTCTTTTGCTTTCAATCATATGTTGACGACTTGCAACATGAAGCAGTGGGATTTCGAGCAAACCAGCCGCAAGCTCGTACTCTAATTTCTAAAAATTTCCACGGTAGTGTCGATCATGCCATGTAGGACGGTCAAAGTCTACGTCATCAATTTCCTGACCAGAATTGGCTGTATGAAATGCATTGCCAAATTATCAAAAGGTTTATAACTAAATTAGTCAAATTAAAAAGTTTAAGATTGAAGTGGCACAAGTGCGATAAATTTAAGACTTTTTTGATAATTTTCTTGCTCTTGAATGACCCATCCTATCTTTCTTTCCGTCTGTTATACTGTCTAGGTGAGCTATTTCATGTCAATGCGAAAAAACCGACAAATGCCAGCCGTGAAATAACTCCACAATAACATGTTAGGAGAACAAAAGATCATGATAGTCCTGTCCTAAGCTTGAAATGAAAATGAAGAAGCGCTTTACATTACATTAGCTTAGAGGCCAAACATTCTGCAGTAGGCTCAGCAATATGGAACTAAGCTATACATGGCATCAGTTTTTCGTAGCAAAACACTATCTATAAAGAATAGATGCAAATATACTCCGAAAGCGCACATAATTCTTTGCCAAATCCCTAAGCGGGTACCCAGCACGAGAGTGCATGGATCACTCTTCCTTTCCATCCCTGGAGCATCCAATATCCATCCTGATTTATGATGAAATCCTTGTGGTAGTCTGCCTTTACCGTTCTCTTCACTTTCCTAAATATCTCTTCATCCAACGGAATCTGCCTAAAGCCTGCTCTCATATTTCTGATCTGCCATTGCTTATATGTCTCAGGCCTCTCGACCCTGGCGAAACCTTCACATGCGACGGCATTCATTGCATCTCTGGCAAACACCTCTTTCTCAAAGACCATCCTCTGGGGATCCTCCCGAGTTAAATTCACGTCATACATATCAAACATCGAAGAGAAATGAAACAATGCTTCTCGGAACCTTGTGACAAAGAAAGGAGCATTATAGGAGCCGTTGACCACCCCGTGAACGAATATATCTGGATTAATCCTTCTTATCAGATTCAAAACGGCATCCCTCGGACTGTTCATCGACACTGATTCGTCAGCCAGGTTCTTCAACCTGTACAAGCAGTTGACCGCAATCATCTCGTCTCCTTCGAGGTTCAGATCCTCTAATTGGATGGTTTCCCACTTTTTTGCAATCACATGGTACTCGAAGTCCACGTTGAATCTCTTGGCATACTTCTCTAACCGTCGCCCAGTTTCCTCAACCCTCTCCGAGGGCCTAAACCCAGGTTGTGGGAACTCAATACCCGTCATGCGGACCTTGGGAGGGCCACCTTGTCTTCTCGAGATACGTTGAATAAGGCAGGGCCATTGGAAGCCATAGAGAATGCCAAAATCAATAATGTGAAGCCTTTGTGCTTCCTCAGCCCTTTTCATGATTGTTCTGTTTGCAAAGAAATTCGACATCCTTTTAAAGGGGCATGCTTGGACGTAGACCTTGTAGGATTTGAGGATTTCGGCAGCAGATGCGCCATTACCTATGAGCATCGAATAGGATGGCGTCTCTGTGCCTACCAAACGTGCTTCAAGGCCATTGGCGAAATAATAGGCCAGCCTCTGGGTGCCATCGCCATAGGCAGAAGAATGCTGTCTGATTTGTTTGAGCAGTTCATGTGAACTTCGATGATCATTGCTTGCCACGGATTGTGCACATTGAGTCAAAAGGGTCCACAGATCCACCATATCCCCTTCACTTCCCTTTTTCCTCCTGCGTGATGTTCTGCCACTGCTGTTGCTGCTGCTGCTGCTGCTGCTACTGGATCCTTTTGCCAGCACATTCTGCTGCAACTCTTCATTTTCTAACTTTTCTGGGTTATCGTAAAGAGGGTATAATTGGTCATCTCTTCCACCTTGACAAAGCAAGACCTTGTCAAACAAAGCTGTTTGGTCATCAAACTCTTCTTCCACGAAAATAGCCGACTGCTTGTTACTTCGTCCTCCTTGTTGGTACTCTCCATCTTCCCGTCCGTGACTTTTCTTTCCCCTGTTCGGAGAACACTGACTTCCCTCACCCTCTGACCCAGCGTGATCAATTACTTCTTTTGGTTCTGGAAACACTGTCCGGTTACCCCCCACACCAAGTATGTCAGTAGTTCCACTTAAAAGGGGCTCATTAGCTGCTTGTATTCCACTATATGAGTCAGGATCCAGATAGGAGCTAAAAGGAGAATCAATCACAGCAGCACGAGAGCCATTGCAATTACCCTGCTCGCAAGCTCCATTGAACTTAAAATGGTTCAATACAGTTGCACAGTTGTAACAACCATCAGAATTGCTATTTTCAGGGGAATAATTATCATATCTACTCTCGAAGTTTTGATTAACGGAAGGCGATGAATGGTCTAATGAAGGGGTATCCTTCTGGTAGAGGACATCATGCCAACTTTTTTCTTCGGCCTGGAGGGCGGCTAAGCAATCCTGCAACATGCAGTTTTTCTCCTCCAACTCCTCCTCCATGAGCATCTCACTTATGAACTTGAGAATTGAATTGGAGGTATCGCTATCTTCTGGAGATTCCACCTCCAAGCTACCGGAAGCCGACGATGCACTGGTATTGGGGTTATTGGGTTTGGCATCTTGTTTGAACCCATTAATGAGATTACGATTTGGGTGGATCGAAATCGATCCAAGGTCAAACTTCAACCCATTCAAGGAACTAGAATATTCTGTGATTAGGGATTCCATGAAAACCTAACCCAGAAAAACCCAGAAGACAGTTGTTTGCAAAAGATTGAGAAAAAGAAGAAGGGCAAGAACAAAGTGAATAGAAGGCACCCCCCCTTTTTTTCTCTCTCTCTCCTTTCAATCAACCGTCCAAATTTTCGGGTGTTGGCTTTGCAAAATCTTCCCCTGAATGTTTGGGTAAACAAGGGAAAAACTCAGTATCCACACGGAAGCAAAAATAAGGTACTTGAAATCCAAGTCAACAACGCCTCCACCAACACTGATCAAAAGGGTAAAAGCAGAAAAATTCAAGCAAACCAAGTGATTCAGATATCACATAATACTCCCAACATGCTACAGAAAACCCGCAGATTCAGATCAACCCCCCGTAAATTAAAGAAAATAGGGGAACAGGAACGAGAAAACATTTATCAAAGGACAAAAAAACAGAGAGAGAGAGAGGGAGAGAGAGAGGAATACCTTGAGCTAGCAAGAGAATATACCGTGCCGAAAAGACAGACTGCAGCCTATTGACTAATGTGAAAGGTTGATTCTTGAGTTACCTCTCACACAGGGCACAGGAAAGAGAGACAATAACAACAGAGAGCCACCCTAAGGTGCACAGAAACTTCAAGGAAACATCTAAAAAAAGGAGACAAAGAAAGCCGCCCCCTCTCGATCCTCACAGGTTGCCCTAGGCCATAAAAACCAGTCAGTGTTTGGTGATGCTGATGTTTTTGTGTGGAGCATATGAATAAACGACTTGACTTTTTGGGGGGGCTGTTTTTGAAATTTTCCATGTATTGGGTGCAACATACCTGCAAGTGCGACCAAGAAAGATTGTAAATGTTCCTTGCCGATCAAGATATTTGATCAATTATTGGGCGAGTGTGAACGCACCTTGAGATGCTCTAGAAACTTCGGTTAGTACAATAGAGATTACAGGTAGATACCCAAAAATTTATTGATTCCCCTGTTACTAGTCCATAATTTTCACGCCTTTCCTTTTCACCCACTTGCTTAGTCACATCTCAATTATGATTAGATTAATCTGAAACTTAATGAGCAAGACTGGATGAGCCTGAGACTTTTGGACCCAATTCAGAGAACTTTGAGATAGTGGGGGGTAATTCACGCTGACAACTTACAAAGCAGATCTATGCCTTTTCTCCCTTTATTTAATCGGGGTCTGTGTTGTACCTTTCCTCTTGGTCTTTGATGACCTAGGAACATCTTTCTTGATTCTACCTGCACACGCGTTCCCGGTCAGACAGATTTTAACCTCCCCACCCTTGTTGTTTTCTCACCCGAAATTGAAATGTCAAAAAGTTGTTTGTCTTTCAACCATCAATTAGGGTTGTAGTCTCATGATCTTGCTATATGACCGATCTTTCTGGACCAGTCCTATGCACCCGCTATTCTCGTCTTTTGTGAAGAGTAACCGGAAGCCGCCGGTGTCAAGTTAGATTGTTTCCATCTACGTTGTCGCAAAGAGCAAGCTATTGCGTCACTTTCGGAACTGGAATAATAAATATCCAATCAGACATCAGCTAATACCAATTATTGCTGTTTATTTTTTGGCCGGTCAATTATTGCTCCTTGTTGCTGAAGTGAGAAATGGCTCAGTAGCATCTGAGTTTGTCACAACGTGGAATGGCAACATCTTTTTCTGGCATTTTTGCGTAGTTGATGGAGGGCCAACCAGGATTTGAAAATGCCTCTTCCGTAATCTGTTTTTGCATTAACAGGAAATGACATAGGCCTGCCTTTTATTAAGGAAAGACGTTAACCTATGTGCTCAGCTCCCTCATTCAAAACTTTGTCCCAGCTCATTTCCCTGATCAATAACTTTATAGCGGTGGTCGTAAATTTCAAGACATGTCAATAATTCCATGTTAGTAAATTCCATTATTTTGTTAGTAACTAACTGCCTAAATGTATTAGTAAAGTAGGGATTTGAAAAATTTGACAGCAAGTTGATCCCTAATGTTGGTATCAAGTGAGGAGACTATCTGCATAAACAGATGCACCGCATTTAGACCATATCGGATGTGGAACCATTGTGGTTACTAGTGTTTGTTCGATAATAGCCTCCAAAGAGGAAAATTTTCTGATTGGATAATTTTTCCCAATTCAGTGAATGGCTGCTATTTTGATGTCAAAAAGGTTTTTGTAAGTCAATACACTAGTTGATATGGCAACAAGAATTGTCCACCCATACTCGAATGGTCCATGGGACTTAAGAAAAGCCAAAAGCCAGTCCCAGATGTTGGAAAGTCTCAGTTTTAGATAAGATTCATCCTTTCTAAATTGAAGGTTCACTTGCAGTACATTTTATGCTTGCTAAATTGCCTTCATATCAGACCAAAAACAAAAAAAAAGGTTGCCTTCATGTATCATTCTTGATGTTTTATCTGATGTTTAACGCTTGTGATTCTCAAAACCAGCAATAACCGGAGGGGGAAGTGGAAAAGAAATTGTGCCTGCAAGATAAGATTGATGTTGTTGAACAATCAGTCGAAACTGCAAATCTTTGCGCACACATGACTGGATCTAAGAAAGTCTTATCTGCACAAAATCTTGGGACTTGGCAACAAGAAAATAATCATTTTGGCTGAATGTCTCTTATTTAGTTTACCAAATGTGTGCCTCGTTGTGATAGTTACTACGTTGAACTTATTGAGATGTTCTTGATACATGCGAGAAGCCTCAACTTCTTGGATTTTACCAGTGCCGTCACTTGTGACATTTCATTTGGAAATCTTGTTGGCCCTTATTAGAATTGGCATTTTTAGGGGTCATTTGCAGTGCATCCATATATCAGAAGTAGTTACGACCAACATACCTTCATTGCCATGGAGACTGTAAACTTCATAAATCTAGTCCATGAAAAACAGATCAGCACTTCAAGAATTCTGAAACGGCATTGACTCTTGCAAAAGTGTGGACTTCTCCCTCACTGATCGAATCTCAGTTTTCAGGGTGGGGCTTCGGGTAGTGACACTGAATGACCCTATCCCGTTATGGTCAAACCATGGATTCGCAGCCTACATACACTGGAACTTGACTAGGTGGATCTAAGCATATGACGTCACATTTCCCATTAGTTAATCAGATATAAGGACTGACTATAGGTCGAAGCTCCATTATCCAGCATTGGTACTTGGACTTGGTAAAGATGATTGCTTCTGAGTTTCTGTGAGGATGATGATTGGAAGCGTTTGCTCACTTAAGGATGGACAAGGACATGTGGTAATCGGACTCAAGGGCAGCTGTGAAATGTGTATTTCTTGAAACCCAACGAGTGGAAAGACACGTTGAACCAGTAAAAGGTTCGCTCCGGTTGCAAGAATCGGTGGAAATGATTTAAACTTGGAGGAGATGAAGTATATGATTCGTAGAGTTCCAACAAAAGGCTGCCCAAAATAATAGGTCAGGCTGTGAAAGTAAATCAAAGACTTACATCGTACTTTAAGCTAAAGGCAATCACGTCAGCCTAGAAAATGAAACGGCTGAACTCATAGTAAAGATACATAACAGACAAATAAAACCAGCAAATATAATTGAAGTTGTTTAATCTAAGGCCAATGCTATGCTACGGAAGAGCCAAGAAACAATTCCATTCGTTCAGAGAAGTAATGCAACATTTCGCATCAAACTTCTTTCGCCCAAACCACAAGCAAGAAGCAGAGGTTCTATGCCTCTGCAAGATATAAACTCATGGAGTTGGCAATGCACTACATGTATAACACACACTAATAAAGATGTCTTCCACACAACTACACCAAATCTATGATTGAAATCCTCCTGCAAGATAAGTGTTGTCTGTTATATTTCTGCCCAAAATGGCATTGGGCTGAGATCCTTTTCTGCAACATCTTCTTTGAGATGATTTACAGCAATTATACTTGACTTCAAAAGATTTGACTATATTGTGTTGGCTTCTTTTAATGATCTGCAAGGAAGAATTAAATGACTATCCAAAGAGAAGCTAACTAGTTGATACACAGAAATGTAAAGCACGCATATATAGATGAGATAGGAAAATGAGCAGCACCTCAGCATCTCTCACGCATGATGCTCACCTGGCAATTCTGGAAGAACCTCTCTCGTCTTGGCTTGTTATGAAAGAAAACATGCTTTCGGAATAATCTATGCTGATAACCAACAGGTGCAACCGGAAATTGTCCGGCCCCTCCAACCAAGAAGCATCCAGTTGTTTTCTTCATCAAGCACAAAATCCTTGTGGTAATCTCCACTCAACTTAGCCCTAGCCTTCTTTATGAACTCCTGATCCAGAGGAAGCTGCTGGAAACCAACCCTGGTAAGACGAACTTGCCACCGCTTATATGTTTCGGGCCTCTCAACCCTCTCCATACCTTCACATGCCACAATATTCATAATCTCTCGCCCAAGGAAATCTCTCTCCAGAACCAACCTCTGTACATTGTCATGAACTATGGTAGTGTCAAATATATCATAAATCGTAGAGAAGTGAAAAATAGCCTCACGGAATCTTGTTATGAAAAATGGTGCGTTGTAGGATCCGTTTCTTATACCATGAATAAAGACATGAGGTTTTATACTCCTGATGAGGCTTAAGACCATATCTCGCTGACAGTTCATCTCAACTGTCTCGTCATAGAGATACTCCAATCGAGAAAGACAATTCACGGCAACCACCTCGTCACTTCGAATGTTGAGATCTGCAACTTTGATACATTCCCAGCTTGCTGAAGCTACCGCTTGGAATTCGAAAGTTACATTAAAGCGCTCACAATACTTGGTCAAACGGTGACCTGTTTCCTCTATTCTTTCGGAAGGACGAAATCCAGGCTGTGGAAGCTCTATTCCTGTGATTCGCAGCTTTGGAACCCCTCCGGTTTTCTTTGAGAGCTCCTGGATAAGGATTGGCCATTGGAAACCAAAATTAATACCAAAGTCTATGATATGAAGCACTTTTGCTGTTTCTGCTGCTTTCAAAATCATGTAGTTTGAGAAGAGGATTGAGAATTTCGGGAATGCACAGGCCGAATAATGAAGTTGGTATGCTCTCAACCTATTAGCTACCGATCTCTTCTGGATAACGGAATAGTAAAAAGCTTGACTTCTACCAGCACTGCCTGCAAGGCGTGCTTCCAGAGCATTGGCAAAGTAATGGGCTACCCTTTGGGAACCATCACCGGAGGGGGATGAATCTTGTCTTATTTGCCTTAGCAGTTCACGAGCGGTCTTGAAGTCATTAGTAGAGACAGCTTGTGCACAGAGAGTCAGAAGACTCCCAAAGTCCGATGTGCTCTCGTTTCCCTTCTTCTTACTACGAAATCCAATACCATTAGGATCATGACGATCCTCGATTTCACTTGACTTCTCCGATTTGCACTCTAATGAGAGGAGCCCCCCATTTTTGTTGCTGAGCAACAACTTTTCAAGCAAATCTGAAAGCTCAGAGTCTTCACTGTACGAAGCCAATTGCTTGTTGGCCCGCCCTTCTTCAAACCTGGCATAATGCCTTTCATGATTCTTTTTCCCCCTCGACCCATTCTCTGACTGATTGCTACCATTGATGCCAATTTCTGCTCTCTCTCGGATGGTTGGAGCCAATCCATCTTTCTCCTGATTGATAGTTATATGATTGCTACTAGGGATGAACTTGCTGGCCTCCTCTAACCCTTTATTAAATTGCAGGACAGACTCATTGTTGTTGAAGATATGCCTAATTAGTAGCTCACTTGGAACCGTGTAACAAAACTTATCCCCATACTTAGGCAAGCTGTTTACAGAATTGATGGAGGATTGAAATTTGTGATCCACGTTTGACTGCAAGACCACATCACCAGGACTTTTGGCATGAATGGAAACATTATCATTTCCTTCCAGATCATCATGTGAATTAGGATCCAGAGGATGGCAAGAGTTGGAGCTGGTACTGGTAGTGCCATTACTGCCTTGATCACTGCTGCTTCCCCAAGGATTCCAACTTGACCTGTTAATGACCTGATTGGTATCACCCTGTTCGGTTTGCTGAGGGGAATCTGGGTATTTCTTGCCAAGGGCATCATACAAGGACTTTTCGGTGTGTCGTAAAGCCATGATGTTGGGAACGACCCAGGGTTGCTCCTCCATATTCTCTTCCATAAGCATTTGATTTATGTATTTGAGAACAGGATCTGTTGAATTGCTGTGATCTGAGAGGGAAAGTGACTCCCCCCCTTTATTTGGGCTGTCACTGGAGCTAGTCGAATGGTGAAGCATCCCTAAATTGGGTCTTGCATCTGTTGATGGAAGATTCAGGTCTCCATCGAGGTTAATGGGAACAGATGGTACATAATATATGGGTTCGGGTTGATGCGGGAGAGAGGTCATATCTGCAGAGTTGGAAATAACAGGAAGTTCATTGATTATGACCGCATTACAGAGATTTCGGGAATGATATGAAATGGCTGGGTGAGTGAGGCTATCATCCTTGAAACCGTCAACAGGGGAAGTGAATTCAGGGAAGTTGCACTCCATTGTGATCACTGTCTCAAAATCCTACGAAAGCTCACCGCCTGAAACGAGTGTCTGATGTAGAGAATCAAGCAACTGCTCGTTCGAAGCCCAGCTTTGAACTTTAACCGTCATGTAAGACAATCTGATCTGCATATAATTCACTTTTTTCCTAGACAGTCGAATCCCCTAACAGTCTAAGATGCTTCAAGTCTATTCCTACAGAGATACGGGGACGTATAAACGAAAAACGGAGGAATCATCTTATGGCATCCACTCATCCAGTTCAAGAAGCATGAACAGAGTGAGACGCGAAAATTTGAATCGTTCGTGCGAATGTGATCTAGCTTCTCTAGACTTTGGAAAGCAAAGCAAAGAATCAGTGGAAGGAAACCTAGAACTACCGGAACAAATTGTTCCGAAGAGTAATCAAAAGCTGCAATCACAATAGCAAACAGATGAAAACTGCAAGTAGCGTACCGAAGGAAGAATTGTGGAGCTCTAAGGAGGATTCAATGGAATGAAGCCCACGAGTTGCGAACACCCTGAACTTTGAGTCGTTCTCTTTTGGTAGATACAGGATAAGGCAATTACATCTTTTCACCTCCTTTCGATGGTCAAAGACATTTGACCATAATCTCAAGTCTACCTCATCTACACTAATTATTTTATGTTTATGGTCTAACAACGTTGTTTAACTTATATGTCCCCAGTGTTGGTGTGCAGGCAGTATCATTACCATAAAACAATTGCAAAGCCTGTGGACCCGATCAGAATTCACACATCATATGGGACTCTTGTAGTCATGAATAAATGTTTAATATTACCCTCCAAGGAGAACAGTTTGTTGAAAGGATAACGTTTTCTGGTACAGTGAATGGCTGCTGCTGTTGAGAATGAGGTTTCCATTAGTCAAAGAGACGTATTTGCCCAAATTTGAATGGCACATGAGATTAATAGGCTTGCCCTAGATAATTGCATTTCTAGAATCAGATAAGTTTCGTCCAATCTGGATTGTCTCTTACATTGCACATATATTTTTTCTATTGGTTTTTCATGAATAGTTAATACTAAGCTTTCTTATTAGATTCTCCTTAGGTTTTAGTTATTTAATCCTTGTGACTTCTAAAGCTAACATAATCAGAAGGGAGAAAAAGGGAAGGAATTTGCGACATTTCAAGTATTGAATGTTATTGGTCCTTGTTAGATTTTGTATTATGATCCCTTTAGAATCCATATACCACAAAAATTGGCGTTCCTTTATCGCCACGACGGCAAACTACATATATAAAGTTGATAATCAAAATGCACTTTGAGGAGTTCAAAAGGAAGAAGGGTGTGCTTGGACTTGCACACTGCATTCACAGGTCTAGCTTTGTTCAAACATGGATGAGAGCCCATTTTCACACTCGACAGGCAGTCACATTCACCATATACCAAATTAGATATTAGGACTCAACAATAGCTTAAAGCTTCATCCCATTGACCATTGATAGATATGATGGAGTTTACTAAGGCAATCTGAGAGTTATCCGTAGAGAATTTGCTTATTTCAGTTTAGATGAGGACATGTGTTAAACTGACTCAAAGTGATTTTACCTTATTAACTAGACATGACTATTAATGCAAATGCACAAGATCAATTATGTTGTTCCAAGAGTTCCAAAAGGAAACTGATTAATTTTTTAAAACCTCAGGTGATGTTAAGATAGAGCATGAAGCAGTTGAATCATCTCCAACTAGAAATGAAATGACTAAATTGTTAAATAAACTTACATGGAAATAACACTGCAAAATCGCTAATATCAATATCGCTGTTATAGGAAAGCCAATAGACAATTCCGCCCGTTCAAAGAAAAAAAGTAAGAAGTGCTGGCCCATCAGCCAATATCATAACAGAGCCCTAGTTATTGAAATGAACTAACAAACATAAGACACCATTACGCTTAAAGTACACTACATTACTAACAAGAAGACTTTATCACGTTGGCTCTGCACTACGTAGATAACCCTCCTCCATCGATCACTGAAAACCGTGTCTTCCAACAACGGGCCCTAATATTTAATTGAGATCTTCCTTCTGCTAAAAAAGGCGTATTTGGTTGAGATCCTGCACCAGTTCTGCCCAAAAGTGACTTGCTTGAGATCCTTCAACCAATATCAGTTGATGAAATAATTTGCAGGCATTTACTCGACCCTTGATCCATTTCACAAGAGTGTATTTAATTCCCCAATTTATCTGCAAAGGAAGAATCACACGATTATCTAAAAAGAAGCTGACCAGCCAGTAAATGCGCACATAATGCCATCATACCTTCTCTTTGCTAGGCATAATGCAAGCATACTTAAGTGAAACCTAACAATGAACATTCATTCTCTCAGCCTCTCTTGCATATATTCCTCGCCTATTGAGAGTCGTTATGTTAGACAAACATGCTTTAAAATGCGGAGTAATTATGGCCCAATTAAAACATTCTGAAACGGGTATTCGTTCCTTATGGTAACGTTTAGAGAGAGTCGCTAGTATTGTTTGTCATCACCCACCCCTACTGCCCTTTTCTTTGTGAAAAGGAAGCTATGTTGGTAACCCAACAGGTGCAACCAGAAATCATGTGGCCCCTCCAACCAAGCATCATCCAGTTGCTTTTTTCGTTAAGCACGAAATCATTGTGGTAACAGCCACTAAACTTAGCCCTGGCTTTATTCATGAGCTTCTAATCTAGAGGAAGCTAGCTGAAACCAGCACCGGTAAGACCAGCTTGCCACTTCCTATGCGTTTCAGGCCTTTCAATCCTCTGTAAACCTTCGCATGCCTCGACATTCACAATCTCACCCATAGGGTTCCCTCTCCCAAACTAACCTCTGTTTGTCATCACCAGCAATGGTAGCATAGAACATATCCTTCATATAGAAAGGTGAAAAAGAACTTGCGGGATCCAGTTATGAAAAAGGGCGCATTGTAGGATCCACAAGAACAAAGACAGTCGGTTTCATACATCTGATTAGCCTTAAGACAGCATCTCGCTGACAGTTCACCTCAACGGTCTTTTCAAAGAGATGCTTAAATGAAGAAAGACAATTCATTGCAACCATCTCGCCTCTTAAAATCGTGTGATCATAACTCTGATGCATTCCCAGCTCCCTGTGCTACGGCATGGAGTTCGAAGGGAACAAGAAAGCGCTCACAATAGTATGCCAAACGGTGTCCTATTTTATCAATTCTCTCGGCTGGACGCAATCCAGAGTGTGGAAGCTCTATTAGTGTGATTCGTAGCTTGGGCGATCTTGCAGTTCTCCACGAGAGCTCCTGGATAAGGATTGGCCATTGAAAACCAAAATTGGTACCAAAGTCTAATATGTGAAGCACCTCCGCTGTCTATGCTAATTTCAAAATCATGAAGTTTGCAGACATGATTAAGAATTTTGTAAGTGGACAGGCCAAATTATGGAGTTGGTATGCTTTC
The DNA here is from genome assembly GCA_024500025.1 of Syzygium aromaticum. Classification (NCBI taxonomy): domain Eukaryota; kingdom Viridiplantae; phylum Streptophyta; class Magnoliopsida; order Myrtales; family Myrtaceae; genus Syzygium; species Syzygium aromaticum. The sequence goes on along the minus strand of CM044886.1, from coordinate 35,861,252 downwards.
AGCTTTTCAACTATCAATCTATTCTTGACTTCAAGACAAAAAGCTTGACTTAGATCGACACTGCCAGCAAGGTGTGCTTCCAGCGCAATGGCAAAATAATGGGCTAAACTTTGAGATCCATCACCAGTGGGGAGCAACCAATCTTGTCTAATTTGCTTCCGCAATTTCGGAGCAGTCCCAAAGTCATTAGCAGAAATGGTTTGTGCACAGAGAATCAGAAGACTACTCAAGTCCATTGAGCTCTTGTTTCCCTCTTAATAGTTAGTTTTAATCTTTCTCATCAGATTCTTGCTCTGTTTCAGCTATTTAATCCTGGTGATTCTCGTCGCACATCTTTCAATTGAACAAGCAATGTATGCCATTACAGTTGATCATCCTTCGTCATCTATAGTTTACACAGGGATGACCGCATCACGTCAATTATAACTTTAATGATAGCACTTAATCTTCAGATGAGTACCTCTTTCGAGATGTTCGTTTTGGCTGGAGCTTCTATTTAAGATATTCAAGTTGCATACAAGTTGCCCGTAACTTGGTTTCAGATTTGATGAGTGCCGTCGCTTGTCACATTTCAATTGCAAATCCCGTTGGCCTTAATTAGAATTGGCACTTCAGAATCTCTGCATCCATATCAAAACAACCAACATAGCTTCAATGGAGTCGAGAGAGCAAACTCCGTACGATATGAAGGTTGGGTGTGGACTAGCACATTGGTTCTTGAAATGACATAGGAACCATCCTCAGTGACCACATTCCATTTGCAGGTCCAGCTTTTTTCAAGCAACCATCAGCTTACTTTCATTGAAACTCGGCTATGCATAATTAAGAAAATCAAGTCATATTTCCCAAAGTCTATTATATAACAGGAGCCAACATTAGTTCAAACTTCAAAGCTCCATCATCTTTGAAGTATTTTGTGGATCACTTGTAGCTGATCTAAAAGCTTCAGCTGTCAAATGATATCTAGATACTCTAACAATCTTGAGCATTGGAAGAGATGATTGATTCTACTAAGTAAATGTGAGGGTTATCCTATAATAGCTTGCGTAGTTTGGTATAGAAGAGGACGCGCAAACCTGACTTGGGGGGCAGCTATATAAAGGAACTGCGAAGATGTGTCAAACCAGAGAGAATTTCACAGCAAATACAATCAAACACGAACTAATTCCAATTATTGCTCTTCACTTTTGGGCCAGACAATTATTGCTCCTTAGTGCTGAAGTGAGAAATGGTTCAGTAGCTTCTCAGTTTGTCACAACGTGGAATGGCAACATCTTTTTGTAGCATTTCTACATAATTGATGGAGGGCCAGCCAGGATTTGAAAATGCCTCTTCCCCAGTATGCTTTTGCTTTGACAGGAAATGACAGATTCCTGCCTTTTATTAAGGAAAGACATTAACCTATTTGCTCAGCTCCATCATTCAATACTTTGTCCCAGTTCATTTTCCTGATCAATAATTTTACAGCGGTGGTCATAATTTTCCAGACATGTCAATAATTCCATGTTAGCAAATTCCATTATTTTGTTAGTCACTGACTGCCTAATCGTGTTAGTAAAGTAGGGATTTGCAAAATTTGTCAGCAAGTTGATCCATAATGTTGGTATAAAGTGAGGAGACTATCTGCATGAACAGATGCACCACATCTAGACCATACCGGATGTGGAACCGTTGTGGTTACTGGTGTTTGTTTGATAATAGCCTCCAAAGAGGAAAATTTTCTGAAAGGATAATTTTTCGCAATTCAGTGAATGGATGCTGTTTTGATGTCAAAAAGGTTTTTGTAAGTCAATACACTAGTTGATATGGCAACAAGAATTGTCCAACCATACTAGAATGGTCGATGGGACTAAGAAAGGCCAAAAGCTAGTCCTATATGTTGGAAAGTCTCAGTTTTAGACAAGATTCATCCTTCTGAAATGAATGTTTACTTGCAGAACATTTTATGCTTACTAAGTTGCCTTCATATCAGACCAAAAACAAAAAAAAAGGTTGCCTTCATATATCATTCTTGATGTTTTCCTGATGTTGAACGCTTATGGTTCTCAAAACCTGCAATAAACGGAGGGGGAAGTGGAAAAGAAATTGTACCTGCAAGATAAGATCGATGTTGTTGAGCAATCAGTAGGAAATTGCAAATCTTGCTGCACACTAAACTGGATCTTAAGAAAGTCTTATCTGCACAAAATCGTGGGACTTGGCAACTAGAAAATAATCATTTTGGCTGAATGTCTCTTATTTAGTTTACTGAATGTGGGCCTCATCGTGATAGTTACCACGTCGAACTTATTGAGGTGTTCTTGATGCATGCAAGAAGCCTCAACTTCTTGGATTTTACCAGTGCCGTCACCTGATGACATCTCAATTGGAAATCATTTTGGCCCTTATTAGAATTGGCATTTTTAGAGTGTCCTTTGCTGTGCATCCATATATCAGAAGTAGTTACAACCAACATACCTTCATTGCCATGGAGACTGCAAACTTCATAAATTTAGTCAATGAGAAACAGATCAGCACTTCAAGAATTCTGAAATGGCATTGATTCTTGCACAAGTATGGACTTCTACCTCACCGACCGAATCTCATTTTTCAGGGTGGGGCTTCGGGTAGTGACACTGAATGAACCTATCCCGTTATGGTCAAATCATGGATCGCAGCCCACATACACTGGAACTTGACTGGGTGAATGACGTCACATTTTCCATTAGTTAATCAGATATAAGGACCGACTAAGGTGGAAGCTCCATTATCTCGCATTGGTACTTGGACTCGGAAAAGATGATTGCTTCTGAGCTTCCGTGAGAATGATGATTGGAGGCGTTTGCTCACTTAAGGATGGACAAGGAGATCTGGTAATCGGACTCAAGGGCAGCTGTGATATGTGTTTTCCTTGAAACCCAAATGAGTGGAAAGACACGTCGAACCAGTAAAAGGTTTGCTCCAGTTACAAGGATCGGTGGAAATGATTTAACACAGAGGAGATGAAGTATATGATTCCAAGAGTTCCAACGAAAGGCTGCCCAAAATAATAGGTCAGGTTGTGAAAGTAAATCAAAGACTTACATTGTGCTTCAAGATAATTAGGGCAATCACGTCAGCCTAAAAAATGAAACGGCTGAGCTCATAGCAAAGATACATTACAGACAAATAAAACTAGCAAATATAATTGAAGTTGTTTAATCTAAGGCCAAAGCTCTGCTACGGAAGAGCCAGGAAACAATTCCATTCGTTCAGAGAAGTAATGCAACATTTTGCATCAAACTTCATTCGCCCAAACCACAAACAAGAAGCAGAGGTTCTATGCCTCCACAAGAAACAAACTTGTGGAGTTGGCAATGCACTACATGTATAACACACACTAATAAAGATGTCTTCCACACAACAATCCAAAATCTTTGATTGAAATCCTCCTTTTTGTCTATCATAGTACTGGCCAAAACGGCATTGGGCTGAGATCCTTCTCCTGTAACATCTTCTGTTGAGATGATTTACAGCAATTATACTTGACCTTTATAAGATTTGACTATATTGTGTTGGCTTCTTCTTATGATCTGCAAGGAAGAATTAAATGATTATCCAAAGAGAAACTAAGTAGCTGATACATGGAAATGTAAAGCAAGCGTGCATAGATGAAATAGGAAAATGAGCAGCACCTCAGCGTCTCTTGCACATGATGCTCATCTGGCAATTCAGGAAGAATCTCTCGTCGTGGCTTATTATGATAGAAAACATACTTTCGGAATGAACTACGCTAATGACCAACAGGTGCAACCGGAAATTATCCGGCCCCTCCAACCAATAAGCATCCAGTTGTTTTCTTCATCAAGCACAAAATCCTTGTGGTAATCTCCACTCAACTTAGCCCTAGCCTTCTTTATGAACTCCTGATCCAGAGGAAGCTGCTGGAAACCAACTCTGGTAAGACGAACTTGCCACTGCTTATATGTTTCGGGCCTCTCAACCCTCTCCATACCTTCACATGCCACAATATTCATAATCTCTCGCCCAAAGAAATCTCTTTCCAGAACCAACCTCTGTCCATTGTCATGAACTACGGTAGTGTCAAACATATCATAAATCGTAGAGAAGTGAAAAAGAGCCTCACGGAATCTTGTTATGAAAAATGGTGCGTTGTGGGATCCGTTTCTTATACCATGAATAAAGACATGAGGTTTCATACTCCTGATGAGGTTTAAGACCATATCTCGCTGACAGTTCACCTCAACTGTCTCTTCATAGAGATACTCAAATCGAGCAAGACAATTCACGGCAACCACCTCGTCACTTCGAATGTTGAGATCTGCAACTTTGATACATTCCCAGCTTGCTGAAGCTACCGCTTGGAATTCGAAAGGTACATGAAAGCGCTCACAATACTCGGCCAAACGGCAACCTGTTTCATCAATTCTTTCAGAAGGACGAAATCCGGGCTGTGGAAGCTCTATTCCTGTGATTCGCAGCTTTGGAACCCCTCCGGTTTTCTTTGAGAGCTCCTGGATAAGGATTGGCCATTGGAAACCAAAATTAATACCAAAGTCTATGATATGAAGCACTTTTGCTGTTTCTGCTGCTTTCAAAATCATGTAGTTTGAGAAGAGGATTGAGAATTTCGGGAATGCACAGGCCGAATAATGAAGTTGGTATGCTCTCAACCTATTAGCTACCGATCTCTTCTGGATAACGGAATAGTAAAAAGCTTGACTTCTACCAGCACTGCCTGCAAGGCGTGCTTCCAGAGCATTGGCAAAGTAATGGGCTACCCTTTGGGAACCATCACCGGAGGGGGATGAATCTTGTCTTATTTGCCTTAGCAGTTCACGAGCGGTCTTGAAGTCATTAGTAGAGACAGCTTGTGCACAGAGAGTCAGAAGACTCCCAAAGTCCGATGTGCTCTCGTTTCCCTTCTTCTTACTACGAAATCCAATACCATTAGGATCATGACGATCCTCGATTTCACTTGACTTCTCCGATTTGCACTCTAATGATAGGAGCCCCCCATTTTTGTTGCTGAGCAACAACTTTTCAAGCAAATCTGAAAGCTCAGAGTCTTCACTGTACGAAGCCAATTGCTTGTTGGCCCGCCCTTCTTCAAACCTTGCATAATGCCCTTCATGATTCTTTCTCCCTCTTGACCCAATCTTTGACTGATTGCTACCATTGATGCCAATTTCTTCTTTCTCTCTGATGGTTGGAGCCAATCCATCTTTCTCCTGATTGATAGTTCTATGAATGCTACTAGGGATGAACTTGCTGGCCTCCTCTAACCCTTTATTAAATTGCAGGACAGACTCATTGCTGTTGAAGACATGCCTAATTATTAGCTCCCTTGGAACCGAGTAACAAAACTTATCCCCATAATTAGGCAAGCTGTTTACGGAATTGATGGAGGACTGAAATTTGCGATCCACGTTTGACTGCAAGACTATGTCACCAGGACTTTTGGCATGAATGGAAGCATCATCATTTCCTTCCGGATCATCATGTGAATTAGGATCCAGAGGATAGCAAGAGTTAAAGCTGGTGCTGGTAGTGCCGTTACTGTCTTGATCACCGCTGCTTCCCCAAGGATTACAACTTGAGCTGTTAATGACCTGATTGGTATCAGCCTGTTCGGTTTGCTTGGGGGAATCAGGGTATTTCTTGCCGAGTGCATCATACAAGGACTTTTCTGTGTGCCGTAGAGCCGCGATGTTGGGAATGAACCAGGGTTGCCCCTCCATATTCTCTTCCATAAGCATTTGATTTATGTAATTGAGAACAGGATCCGTTGAATTGCTGTGATCTGAGAGGGAAAGTGACTCCCCCCTTTTATTTGGGCTTTCACTGGAGCTAGTCGAATGGTGAAGTATCCCTAAATTGGGTCTTGTATCTGTTGATGGAAGATTCAGATCTCCATCGAGGTTAATGGGAACAGATGGTACATAATATATGGGTTCGGGTTGGTGCGGGAGAGAGATCATTTCTGCAGAGTTGGAAATAACAGGAGGTTCATTGATTATGACCGCATTACAGAGATTTCGGGAATGATATGAAATGGCTGGGTGAGTGAGGCTATCATCCTCGAAACTGTCAACAGGGGAAGTGAATTCAGGGAAGTTGGACTCCATTGTGATCAATGTTTCAAAATCCTAGGAAAGCTCACCGCCTCAAACGAGTGTCTGATGTGGAGAATCAAGCAACTGCTCATCAGAAGCCTAGCTTTGAACTTTAACCGTCATGCAAGACAATTTGATCTGCATATAATTCACCTTTTTCCTAGAGAGTCGAAGATGATTCAAGTCTATTCCTACAGAGATTCGGGGACGTATGAATGAAAAACAAAGGGATCATCTTATGGCATCCAGTTCAAAAAAGTATGAACAGAGTGAGACACATAAAGCGAATGTGATCTAGCTTCTCTAGACGTTGGAAAGCAAAGCAAAGAACTAGTGGAAGGAAACGTAGAACTACTGCAACAAATTGTTCGGAAGAGTAATCAAGAGCTGCAATCACAATAGGAAAAATGCAAGTAGCGTACCGAAGGAAGAAATGTGGAGCTCTTAGGAGGGCTCGATGGAATGAAGCTCACCAGTTGCAAACGCCCCTGAACTTTGAGTGGTTCTCTTTTTATAGATAGAGAATAAGGCAATGACATCTTTTCACCTCCTTTTGATGGTAAAACACATTTACTAACAATCTCAAGTCCAGTTTTTTTTTTTAGTAAAAAAATCTCAAGTCAAGTTCACCTACACTAATTATTTTATGTTTTTGATCTAACAACGTTGTTCGACTTATAGTCCCCAGTATTGGATTGAAAGCAGTATCATTACCATTAAAACAATTACAAAATTTTAAATAAGAGTCCAAAGTGGAGTTATTTTCTCATATAAAAGCTTACAGTGAATCTTATTTCAAATAAGAATATGAAGTGACAAATTAGTCTCAAATAAGGATCTGAACTCACCGGCTGGCGGTCATGTGATTGTTCCGGTCACCGGAGAAGGGTCATTTTTGTCCAAAAAATTCTTGGTTGATTTTTTTTCTTCTCTTTTTCTTTCTTGTATTGCGATGATTTGGCTCTCTGAAACGAGGCAAGCATAACAAAAGCAAGAAGCAGAACAAGGAAGAAATTTCTTGTATCCTCTCTCCCTCTCTTTCAAGTTCGACTGTGCCAGCTCAAAAAATCATGCCTTCCATTCGCATCGTCCCAGATTCGAGATCCGAAACTCATACCTGCGAGCTCAGAGGCTTTGCCGAGACAATTGGAGAAAGACGATGGACCGGAGAGGAAGGTCCAGAGGGATGATTCTGCTCCTCGCGCTCCACGATCTGAGCGAGTGCTTCAGGCTTGAGAGGAAGCCACCGGTCAGCGCCGGCTTCCTCGCCACCAACACGCTGGCTTACTTGAGGCCCGGCGTGCTCGATTCACTTCTCCCATCCATCGATCAAAGTATGGTTCAATTGATAATACCTTATTTTTTTTGTTGTTGTTTCCGTTGATCATTTCAACGAAAATGTTATTGTGGATGGATGAACATGCAAATTTCGGAATTCATAACGTAACACATGGGTTTTGACCCAATCAAAAGAGAAAAGTCCAAAAAAAGAAAAGTGTTGACTCAATCACCAAAGTAGTAATTGGGAACGTGGTTTAAAGGGAGACCGGGAGCTCTTAAGCGCGCCTGATGAACAGTGCGCGACAGTTGATTTCCATGCCTATTTTTGTTGCCTTTAACCCGCTTTTGGGTCAACCAAGCTGGGGTTCTTGTAGTATTCTGAATGGGCTTTCTTTTGATTATAAGCTTGCTTGGAACAAAGTTTGGTGAAAAAAGTTATGGCGTAATCAAATTTCGCGTTCAAGTTCCGTGTTGCAGACAGCTTTGAGTAATCGCTTTGGATGAGTGATTTGTGGGCACCTTTTAGTCATTATGTTAGAGTCTAAGTCTAGTTTAGCAGAATCATAGTTGAGGTATCGTTTTACTCAATTTTAATGTTATTTCTCGCTTATTTGTTAGAATAGCGAGTTTGACGGATCGAGTAATTTTTGTCGTTTGATTGTAGGCATTCTTAGGTGAGTAGTACTATCTATTCTTTGAGTTTATAAACTCATGTTTTGAAGGTAATAAGAATTTGAGCAATCGTACGAGTTAACAAAGTATGTTTGTTGCATAAAATCTTGGATCGGGCAATTACTACCTTTTGATATTTGAGAAAGATTTGAGAAGGGTTTTAAGAAAAATATTGTTAACGGATATATGTGAATTATGTTGCGAATTGATTCATGAAACGAGTTTTAAGATGATTTGAGAAACATTTTATGGAAGATGTGATTAAATGTTATACATATCGATTTGTGAATTATGTTTATGAAATGATATGACAAACGCTTTACGAAAAAATATTTTTATTGGATGAACTGAGTTATGAAAGGTTATGTGATTAGTTTGGGAAATGTATTGTGATTTATAAAATGGATTATGTAATGATTTTGGAACCATATTGTGATTTATGAAATGGATTATGAAATGATTTATGGATTTGGCATTATGGAGGATATTGTTGAAGATAAGTGTTTGATGTTTAATGTCTCTATAAACCAGTGAAAGTTTGTGGGTATGCCCATACTAGTTTAAGATATTCTTGTGGGCCAAGCCATCAGTTTATAGTAGATGGAGACCTTACTAAGGGAGAATATTAGTCGCCTTTTCACGGAACGTTATTCCGTGATCATAGTTAGATTTCTGAGTTTGAGATTGGCCAATGGAATAGACTATTAGCGTATGTTTTTCGATAAGATTGGTCAATGGAATGGACCATTGTCATGTATTTTTCGATGAGATTGGCCAATAGAATAAATCATTGGTGTGTGTTTTTTGACAAGATTGGCCAATGGAATGGACCATTGGTTTATGCTTTGATATTATTGATTTAAAATGAGCATTCTTATTATGAAAGTGTTATGTTAAAGCAATATATAATGTATTTTGACCTTGGTGTTTATTATATGCTGGAGTTGGGTTAAATAAGCTTTGGTTTGGTTTTACAACTATATGTATGGTGGTTGTTCGATTTGTTTAGAAGAGATACGCACTACTTACTGAGCTATGATTGCTTACCTCTCTCTTCAGGTTTTTTGGTTGGTAGTCAATAGAGCGAGAATGATGTCGTAGGGACTTTTAGGTGGTTTGAGGCTGTGTCCTTCGGGTGGAAAGATGGCCGTGTTATTCCACATCCTGATAGGTTTCAAGGTGTGACATGTAATGGGGTGAATGCGAGTTAGGGTTTTGATTCAGAAATTGGGCAAATGTGTCGCGGTGAAGTTTCGGGATAGGGTTCTTCTGAATTGTTAATTCAGCAATTCAGAATAAAGCTTCGAAGCTCGATTTGTTCAAAGTCACAGCGTCTCACTACAAAAAAACATGTTTTTTCCGACAAAATTTTCAAAGAAAAATTTGGAGAAATTCGTTGGAAAACAAATTTCCAACGAATTTTCCAACGAAAATAAATTCGTTGGTAATAAGTCGTCGGAAATTTTTCCAACGAAAAATTTCAATTTTTGTTGGAAATTTGCGATAAATTTTTTTTCGTTGGAAAATTTCGTTGGAAAACTCGTGGCTAAATTCATTGGAAACGAATTTTTTTTTTCCGACAAATTTTTTTCGTTGGAAATTACAAATTTTTTTTTGTCGAGCTAAAAATCGTGGAAATTTTTTTTCCATCGAAAAAAAATTTTATTTTGGTCAAAATTTTTTTTTTTTTTTTTTTTTTTTTATCGCAAAATAGCCCTCGCCGCCGGCGAGGGCAAGCCTCGTCGCCGGCGAGGGCCGAGCTCGCCCAGATCTGGGCGAGCTCGAGCTCGCCGGCCATGGCGAGCTCGACCCTCGCCATGGCCGGCGAGGGCCAACCTCGTCGCCGGCGAGGGCCGAGCTCGCCGGCCATGGCGAGCTCGACCCTCGCCATGGCCAAAGATGAAGAAGAAGAAGCAGTAGGGGCGGGAGCAGGCTTCGGGGCCACCGCTCGTCAAGTCCGTCGTCGTCTCCTAGCCTCGCCGGCGACGAGGCTTGATGGCGTCGGGGGCGTCGGAGGCTTGGTGTCCATGGCGCCGGAGCCGGAGCCGGAGCCGGAGGAGGAGGGGGAGCGGCGGGGGAGGAGTCGGAGGGGGAGGCGGAGGGGGAGACGGAGGGAGAAGGTGAAGGCGAAGGAGAGAGAGAGAGAGAGAGAGAGAGAGAGAGAGAGAGAGAGAGAGAGAGAGAGAGAGAGAGAGAGAGAGAGAGAGAGAGAGAGTGTGTGTGTGTGTGTGTGTTGTGGGAATAACGGGTGCGAAAATATTGAATAAGGAAGAAGTAGTGTTTTCGTTGTAAAATTTGTGGAAAATTTCCCACGAATTTTGCAACGAAAATTGTACACACTAAAATAATTGTCCGGAAAATTAAAATTCGTTGAAAAATTCGTTGGAAATTTTCAACGAATATAAAAAATGCCGAACAGACTGGGTTTTTTTTTGGAATTCGTTGGAAAAGTCGTTAGAAATTTCCAACGAAAAACAATTCGTTGGAAATTTCCAACGACTTTTTCAACGAAAATTGTACACACTGAAATAATTGTCCGGAAAATTGAAATTCGTTAGAAAATTCGTTAGAAATTTCCAACGAATTTTCCAACGAATATAAAAAATGCCGAACAATAACGGGTTTTTTTGTAATTCGTTGGAAAATTCGTTGGAAATTTCCAACGAAAAAAAATTTGTTGGAAAATTCGTTGGAAATTTCCAACGAATTTTTTTTCGTTGGAAATTTCCAACGAATTTTCCAACGAAAATTGTACACACTGAAATAATTGTCCGAAAAATTGAAATTCGTTGGAAAATTCGTTGGAAATTTCCAACGAATTTTCCAACGAATATAAAAAATGCCGAATAGTAATGGGTTTTTTTGTAATTCGTTGGAAATTTCCAACGAATTTTCCAACGAAAATTGTACACACTGAAATAATGGTCCGGAAACTTGAAATTCGTTGGAAAATTCGTTGGAAATTTCCAACGAATTTTCCAACGAATATAAAAAATGCCGAATAGTAATGGGTTTTTTTGTAATTCGTTGGAAATTTCCAACGAATTTTGCGACGAAAATTGTTTCGTTGGAAATTTCCAACGAAATGTGCGACGAAAACGTTTTCGTTGGAAATTTCCAACGAATTTTAATTTTCGTTGGAAAATTTGTCGCAAATTTGCAACGAAAATTAATTCGTTGGAAAATTTTCGTAGCAAAAATCCAGTTTTTTTGTAGTGTCTTCTCTCGGTTGCTGGGTGAAGTCACATTTGGAGCGAATTCTAGGGTTCGTCGTGCTCGATTCAGTCTCGCACTATAAAGCTTGGTTCAGTTGCTGAAGCTTTATTTAATGAAGTCAATTTGTTACTGCTTGATTTGCTTATTGTTTTTCAAACGTAGTTAATCGGTGAAGCTTTTACCGAAGATTTCACTATGTAAAGTTACTCAGTTTTGAGATGATAGTTGTTATCGAATATTAGTGAGCTGGTTCTTGTGAAATGCTATTACTGACGATTCCAAAATGGAGTATACTGATGCTTTAATATTTCTTTTCTCTTTTTTCAATCTCTTTGTAGCACAGAGATAATAAGGAAGGACTCGATGTGGCAGCCACTGCAAAGACTAATGGACCAACGACATAGGGCTGTAATGGCGATGCTGTGATGGATGTGCTGTGATCATTGGAGTTGTTTACCGATTTGTCCCTTTTCTATCGTTCGAACCATGTACCAACATGGATGTTAATGTCCAGTTAGTTTTTTTCAGTTGTAACCATCCACGTTGGTTGTAATTTCCTCTTTTTTCAGTTCTCTGCACCATATACTAAATTGGTTGGTAATGACCAGTAGGTTTTCTGTGTTGTAATCATCCAAGTTCTAATGGAAGAGAGGTTTTCAGACCTTATTTGAAGCACTTATATTGTACAACTTCCCATAAATGTTCTCATGGAAATTGTGTTAATGCACTTACAACTTGTAACAATTTGTATAAGAGAAAGATAAAAACTTCTAAAGATATCCAATGTAGATGAGAGGCTCCCACTTCAGGTGTAATTTAAATCAATTGGGATGGAGAATTCTTGTCCCAGGATACTTGGCCTATTTGGTGACTAGCCAATCACTGCCCGATTCTATTCTTTTGTTCCCGAAAACAAAAAAAAGAACAGAAATCCGTTTGGTAAATTTTTTGTTCCCAGAAATAATTTTAGAACAGAATCAAGAATAAAAAAAAATGTTGATTCTTCATTCCGGGAACAAGAATTAGAAATAGAAGAGGAATTTTTTTTTCTTTTTCTTTCTTGGCCTGTAGCCGGCGACCGGACATGGATTTAGCGAGGGCTGGACCCTCACAGCCTAGGCGAGCGAGGCCCTCACCCAGATTGCGAGGGTCGAGCCCTCACCTTTGCCTGTGAGGGTGGCCCTGGCTTGTGGCCAGCGAGGGTCGCGACGCCCTTGCCGGCCCTGGCTTGTGGCCGATTGCAGGCCATGAGCCAAGGAAGGAGAAGAAGAAAAAAAGAAAAGAAAAAAAGGAAAAAAGAAATAAAGTAATATTAAAAAATTCAAAATATTATTAATAATTTTTTTTCGTGTAGTTAGCAAATGCATTTCAGTTTTTAGTCTATTTCAAAAATAGAAATTTTGAGCAGTTACCAAATGCCTTTATATGCTTAGAAATCATTTTCGAAAATAAAATGGTTACCAAACACATCTGAAGCAGTCGACGGAGTAGTACCTAGAAATAGCAATGGAACTTGTAGGAGGTTTGGGTAAGACATTTCAGTCCAAAAGTGTAGGATTTGCTCAACTCACGCCGTTCTAGGGGGTACGAAACTTTGCCCAAGCCAACAAATGGGGATTAGTTTGTTACTGAATCCGCTGCGCAAGTATAATCAACGACGTGTGGGCTGATGCAAAATCAATGAATTGGGAACCTTGGTATAGTTGTGTTGACACTTAAATTTTGGCTCACCATTTAAAAATAATTGTATAAAAATTAGGGATCAATTCTAGTTCCTAGACCAAAAAAAAAAAAATTAGTTAAATTGCATATAGATTAAAAGCATTTGAATTAGTATTTAGGTCTATATAATTGCATTTGCATTGGATCGGTGGCGGATTGACTTAACATAATTTGATTGAATTGGAGTAAACGGACTCAAGTAAAGAGATTATGAACTCAATGGAATTAATTAGATCAAGCCCGTGTGAATTAAAGATTCAGCAAAATCCGTTATTCTCTCAAGTGGTCAAGATTGATATGTGCGTCGTGCGTGTGGCACAAAGGATTAGGAGATATTGAGAAAATATCATGAAAATCTTTTGGTCACATGGTTATTTGAAAGAATAAATATGAGAGAAGAGCGAAGTTGATTTGGGTAGATTCATTCGGCATGGGCAGAGGAAGAAAGGAAGAAAAATAAGGAAGTGAGTGAGTTTTATCCTTGGCCATATTATTCACGGAAAGATTGCGAAGCCACGATTAAAAGGGGGTGAGAAGGAAATAAAATCGATTTTTGCACATGTGAAGTTAGAGAGAGGGAAAGAAGACAACAAAAGAGGGAAAGAAGCGAAGGGAATTTGGTCAGCACATATATTCTGAGTAATATATTTTGGACACTATCAAGAAGGCCTTTACGTCTTCGGTGGCGTGAACCGAAAGAAGAAGTCGCAGGAAAGCGGATTTATTCTCTTTCCTCGAAAACCTAGAACCTCCCTACCTATAAAAGGGACACGCATAGACAAGGAAGGGGGAGCTCTGATAATTCTTAGAAGATAATTCCAAAAAGCACGAGATACACGTGATAAAATAGCGAGACTAAAGAGCGAGAGTGAGAAAGCGCCGGGCCATGCCACCTCAACGTCGGGCCCGCGCCGCCTGCTCACAGCCAAACCTGCGGCTGTGAGTAGCTCGCTTCCGCACCGATCTCCGCCTACCGCCGTTGCTGCCTACGCACCGACGAGCCCAATACCGCCACCGCGCGTTGTTGGTTCCAGCCGCTGCATCGCCCGGCTCCGACACCGCCACGCTCCCTAATGTTGACGTTGCAGCTACTGTGATCGAGACCATCGAATCGAGCACTCTCCACCGTGGACACCCCACATCCAAAGCTCCTCAGCCGAGTCCCAGTCAAGTCCAGTAGATTCCCTGCCGTTGAATTTACAGTGCGCTCGGCAATTCTGTACCAAGTCCAGTGAATCTTTGCTGCCCCCATTGTGCCTGTATGACGTTCAGTTTGCTAGCACTTGGTCTTGCTTTCTTGTTCAGTGGTCCAACGAATCCAACAGAATTCGTTGGATCCAACTTGAATTATCTGCAAGTTTCTTTGGTCTTGCTGGGAAGTCCGATAAATCTCCTTGGCGGTTATTGTGATTCCCTTTGATGACGAAGCCATGAAGTAGCGGCTCGGCGCCTAACTCCGCCGAGATCTCCGTGAACCACCATCGAGACGAGCCGCTTGTGATCCATCACCAGTCCACCACCCCATCCCGATCCGCTAGTCCGATCCCGAGATATTCAAACTTGAAAAGTAAATATTCGAATAAGGTAAAAAGCTCATATAATTTGACTTTTGAATATATTGTTTCCTTATTTGAAATGTTGCAATTTTGTGTAAATCTTTTAATGATATTATCATATCCATTATGTTCCCGAGTAGCTTTTAAATTAGGAATTATTTCATAATTTCACAACGCGTACATGATCGACAATCCGATTTCATGCTCGAAATATGACTCGCGATCGCATGAAAAATCGTCAATTCGATCTCCTGCCCGAGATATGATTCCCGATTGTGCGAAAGATTGACCAATCCGATTGTTTCTAAATTTAAATGGATATAGATAATATTTCTTGGAATTGGGTGTCATGTTTGTTGCTATTTTTTTCGTCTTTTGTTTGAATTGAATTGATTATCTTTCCACAAAAAACAAAATACAAAAAGATTAGGTAAAATTTGAGTAGATAATATATTGCATGTTTAGGATAAATCTTGATTTTTTTCTTAAAATAGATTAGATTCTTTTCTTAGATATTATTATTGCATGTTTAAATTAGGTTAGTTATTTATTCCGAATTTAAATTAACAAATATAACAAATACCAGTGAATGTCATATTCTACACAAACACGTAACCCCAGTAAGTTCATCCTTCCGGTCACTTGCAGAGCTAGGATATGAGAATAGCCGTAAAACTTGTTCCCAAATCTGCTTTATGAACACACCCTTGAAGAACAAGTGCATTCGTGATTCTTCTTGTTGTCTGGGTAGCACATAAATGCTATCGATGTCACACAAGTTTTCATCCCGTCCAGTGTGTGCAACCTATTACGAATCCCCAGCCAAGTTGTGAAGCCATATTTTGGCACATTAGGCTGAAACCATACGAGCTTATGCGAAGTCACTTTGTTCCCACATTTCCTCCTTAGCTTCCAACCCTGCTTTACAGCGAAAGAGTCACTAGATAATCCAATTAGTACCACTCTGTCTACCCTCACAAAGCACCCTGTATTTCAAGCAGATCATCAGACCTTACTGGAGGCCATCTCCACTCATTTGCCTTTATAACATCTGCAACCGTGGCTTTACATGTGGTTTCAATGGATGCCCCAGCTTCAGCATTTTCCTTCCATGCATATATGCTGTCTGATCTCTCCTTGGCTTGCGACGAACTAGACCCCTTCAGCAAAATAGATTCAGTGGACGCAACCCAAAAGGAGTCTGATTTGAGAAGAAAATGGCAGATTCCTTAAGAACACAAGCAGTATTCGCTTAGCAAGATTCGTAAGACCAAGGCCACCAGCAAGATTCCCCAGAGTTCACCGCAACACATTTGCCCAATTTCTGCATCAAAACCGTAACTCGCATTCACCCCCATCATGAATTCCAAAAGTTGCATCTCCATCCATCCACAATAACATTTCCGTTGAAATGATCAGCGGAAACGACAACAAAAAAGAGAGGGTATTATCAATTAAACCAGACTTTGATCGATGGATGGGAGAAGTGAATCGAGCACGCCGGTCCACAAGTAAGCCAGCGTGTTGGTGGCAAGGAGGCCGGCGGTGACCGGTAGCTTGTAGTACTCTCTTAGACCGTGGAACGCGATGAGCAGAATCATCCCTCTAGACCTTCCTCTCCGGTCCGTTGTTCTCCAAATGTCCCGGTAAAGCCTTTGACCTCGCAGATGTGAGATTTGGGTGTCAAGTCTGAGAGCTTTTGAGGATGCAAATAGAAGACGTGATTGATTTTTCTGGCACAATCGAACTAGAAAGAGAGGGAGAGAGGATTCACGAAATTTCTTCCTTGTTCTGCTTGCGTTTCCACACACGGCTGAATCATCGTCATCCAAGAAAGAGAGAAAAAAAAAATCAACCCAGAATTTT
The DNA here is from genome assembly GCA_024500025.1 of Syzygium aromaticum. Lineage (NCBI taxonomy): Eukaryota > Viridiplantae > Streptophyta > Magnoliopsida > Myrtales > Myrtaceae > Syzygium > Syzygium aromaticum. The sequence continues at coordinate 35,844,844 of CM044886.1, read as the reverse complement.
TTGGACAAAAATATCCCTTCTCCGGTGACCGGAACAATCACACGACCACCGGCCGATGAAGATTTGGCCGGCCGGTGAGTTCAGGTCTTTATTTATGACTGATTTGTCACTTCAGGCTCTTATTTGAGACAAGATCAATTTCGGGTCCTTATTTGAAAAAATCACTTCACTTTGGATCATTATTTGAGAAAAATACTCCACTTTAGGTACTTATTTGAAATTTTCCCTAAAACAATTGCAAAACCTGTGGACCTGATCAGAATTCAGACATCAAATGGGACTCTTGTAAATGTTTAATGTTACCCTCCAAGGAGAAAAATTAGGTGAAAGGACTTTGTGATACAGTGAACGGCTGCTAATGTTGAGCATGAGGTTTCCATGAGTCAAAGAGACGTATCCGGCCAAATTTGAATGGCAAATGAGACTTAAGGGTTTGTACCAGATAATTGCAGCTCTAGAATCAGATAAAGTTCCGTCCAATCTGGCTTCTCTCTTACATTGCACAAATAATTTTTGGCAAAAGGACACTATAAGTGCCATAACTTGTGTACGGAGATCACTTTAATGCCATAATTTTTTTTCGGATCACTTTGGTACCGAGTCGGAGGAAAAACGATCACTTAAGTGTCATAAGTTTTTTTTGGATCACTTTAGTATTAAAATTTTTGAAAAACGATCATTTAAGTGCTAAATTTTTTTAAAAACGATAATTTAAGTGCTAAAATTTTTGAAAAACGATCACTTAAGTGCCAATCTCTGGCAAGCAACGTCAGCTTCAGAGATTAATAAAAAAAATGCCACGTCGGATTTCCGGCGAAAAATTGTGTACAGCACCGGAGTTGGTACTTAAGTGATCGTTTTTCAAAAATTTTAGCACTAAAGTGATTCAAAAAAAGACTTATGGCGACAAAGTGAGCGCCGTACATAAGTTATGGCACTTGTAGTGCTCTTTTGCCAATAAATTTTCTATTGGTTTTTCATGAACAGATAATACTAAACTTTCTTATCGGATTCTCTCTGGATTTCAGTTGTTTAATCCTTGTGACTTCTGAAACTAACATAATCTGAAGGGAGAAAAAGGAAAAGAATTTGCGACATTTCAGCCTTGAATGTTATTGGCCCTTGTTAGAATTGGTATTCTGATCCCTTTCCATTCCATATACCACAAGAACCAGAGTTCCTTTATTGCCATGATGGCAAACTACATACATAAAGTCGATAATCAAAATGCACTTTGAGGAGTTCAAAAGGAAGAAGGGTGTGCTTGGACTTGCACACTCCATTCACAGGTCCAGCTTTGTTCAAACATGGATCAGAGCCCACTTTCACACTCGACGGGTAGTCACATTCATCATATACCAAATTAGATACGAGGATCTAAACAATAACTTAAAACTCCATCCCGTTGACCATTGGTAGAAATTATTGAGTTTACTAAGTCATTGTGAGGGTTATCAAGAGAGCATTTGCTTACTTCAGTTTAGATGAGGATATGTGTTAAACTGACTTAAAGTGATTGTACCTGAATAACTGGACAGGAATATTAAAGCAAATGCGCAGGATCAATTATATTGTTCCTAGAACTCTATAAGGAAACTGATTAAGTTTTCAAAACTTTAGGTGATTTTAATATAGAACACTAACTAATTGAATCATCTCCAACTAGAAAAGAAATGACTAAATTGTTAAACAAACATACATGGAAATAACACTGCAGAATCGCTAATATCAATATCACTGCTACAGAAAAGCTAACAGACAATTCCACCCGTTGAGAGAAATAAAGCAAGAAGTGCCGGCACATCAGCCAATATCATAACAGAGCCCCACTTATTGAAATGAACTAACAAACATAAGACACCGTTATGCTTAAAGTACACGATATTACTAACAAGAAGACTTATCACGTTGGCTCTGCACTACATAGATAACCCTCCTCTATCGACCACCAGAAACGGTGTCTTGCTTGAGATTCTCCTTGTGCTAAAAAGGGTATTATTCTGCACCAGTTCTGCCCAAAAGTGACTTGCTTGAGATCCTTTCACCAATATCAGTTGATGAAATAATTTGTAGGCATTTACTCGACCCTTGACACATTTTACAAGAGTGTATTTGGTTCCCCAATTTGTCTGCAAAGGAAGAATCACACGATTATCTAAAAAGAAGCTGACCAGCCTATAAATGCGCACATAATGCCATCATATCTTCTCTTTGCCAGGCATAATGCAAGCATTCTTAAGTGAAACCTGAGAACGAACATTACCTCGGATTCTCTTGTACATATTCCTTGCCTATTGAGGGTCGTCATGTTAGACAAACATGCTTTAAAATGCGTAGTAGTTATGGCACAATCAAAACATTCTGAAACGGGTATGAGTTCCATGTTTAGAGGGAGTCGCTAGTATTGTTTGTCATCCCCCACCCCTACTGCCCTTTTACTTGTGAAAAGGAAGCTATGTTGGTAAACCAACAGATGCAACCAAAAATCATGTGGCCTCTCCAACCAAGCATCATCCGGTTGCTTTCTTCGTTAAGCACGGAATCATTGTGGCAATAGCCACTCAACTTAGCCCTGGCTTTATTCATGAACTTCTAATCTAGAGGAAGCTGGCTGAAACCAGCACTGGTAAGACCAACTTGCCACTTCCTATGTGTTTCAGGCCTTTCAATCCTCTGTAAACCTTCGCATGCCACGACATTCACAATCTCACGCATAGAGTTCACTCTCCAAAACCAACCTCTGTTCATCATCGCCAGCAATGATAGCATAGAACATATCCTGCAAATAGAAAGGTGAAAAAGAACTTGCGGGATCTAGTTATGAAAAAGGGCGCATTGTAGGATCCACCAGAAACAAGACATTCGGTTTCATATGTCTAATTAGCCTTAAGACAGCATCTCACTGACAGTTCACCTCAACTGTCTTTTCAAAAACATGCTTAAATGAAGATAGACAATTCATTGCATCCATCTCGCCTCTTAAAATCGTGAGATCACAACTCTGATACATTCATAGCTCCCTGTGCTACGGCATGAAATTCGTAGGGAACAAAAAAGCGCTCAGAATAGTTGGCCAAACGGTGTCCTATCTCCTCAAGTCTCTCGGCTGGACGCAATCCAGATTGTGGAAGCTCTATTAGTGTGATTCGTAGCTTAGGTGCTCTTGCAGTTCCCCACGAGAGCTCCTTAATAAGGATTGGCCATTGAAACCAAAATTGATACCAGAGTCTAATATGTGAAGCACCTCTGCTGTCGCTGCTAATTTCAAAATCATGAAGTTTGCAGACATGATCAAGAATTTTGTAAGTGGACAGGTCAAATATGTGGTTGGTATGCTTTCAGCTTTTCAGCTATCAATCTATTCTTGACTTCAATACAAAAAGCTTGACTTGGATCAACACTGCCTGCAAGGGGTGCTTCCAGCGCAATGGTAAAATAATGGGCTAATATTTGAGATCCATCACCAGTGGGGAGCAACCAATCTTGTCTAATTTGCTTCAGCAGTTTCTGAGCAGTCCCAAAGTCATTAGCAGAAATGGCTTGTGCACATAGAATCAGAAGACTACTCAAGTTTACTGAGCTCTTGTTTCCCCTCTTAATAGTTATTTTTAATCGTTCCTATCAGATTCTTGCTATGTTTCATCTATTTAATCCTGGTGATTCTAGTCGCACATCTTTCAATTGAACAAGCATTGTACGCCATTTACAGTTGATCATCCTTTGTCATCTATAGTTTACACTGGGATGACCGCATCACGTCGATTATAACTTTAATGATAGCGCTTAATCTTCAGATGAGTACCTCTTTCGAGATGTTCTTTTTGGCTGGAGCTTCTGTTTAAGATATTCGAGTTGCATACAAGCTGCCCATAACTTGGTTTCAGATTTGATGAGTGCCGTTGCTTGTCTCATTTCAATTACAAATCCTATTGGCCTTAATTAGAATTGGCATTTCAGAATCTCTGCATCCTTCAATGGAGTCGAGAGAGCAAACTCCCTACAATATGAAGGTTGGATGAGGACTAGCACATTGGTTCTTGAAATCACGGAGGAACAATCCTTAGCGATCACATTCCATTTGCAGGTTTAGCTTTTCTCAAGCATCCATCAGTGATTGCTTTCACTGAAACTCGGCTATGCATAATTAAGAAAATCAAGTCATATTTCCCAAAGTCTATTAGATAACAGGAGCCAACATTAGTTCAAACTTCAAAGCTCCATCATCTTTGAAGTATTTTGGGGATCACTTGGAACTGATCTAAAAGCTTCAGCTGTTAAATGATATCTAGATACTCTAACAATCTTGAGCATTGGAAGAGATGATTGATTCTACTAAGTGAATGTGACGGTTATCCTGTAATAGTTTGCGTAGTTTGGTTTAGAAGAGGACGCGTAAACCTGACTTGGGGGGCAGCTATGTAAAGGAACTGCAAAGATGTGTCAAACCAAAGAGAATTTCACAGCAAATACAATCAAACATTAACTAATTCCAATTATTGCTCTTTACTTTTGGGCCAGACAATTATTGCTCCTCAGTGCTAAAGTGAGAAATGGTTCGGTAGCTTCTCAGTTTGTCACAACGTGGAATGGCAACATCTTTTGGTAGCATTTTTGCATAATTGATGGAGGGCCAACCAGGATTTGAAAATGCCTCTTCCCTAATATGCTTTTGCTTTGACATGAAATGACATATTCCTGCCTTTTATTAAGGAAAGACATTAACCTATGTGATCAGCTCCATCATTCAATACTTTTTCCCAGCTCATTTCCCTGATCAACAATTTTACAGCGGTGGTCGTAAATTTCCAGACATGTCAATAATTCCATGTTAGTAAATTCCATTATTTCATTAGTCACTGACTGCCTAATCGTGTTAGTAAAGTAGGAATTTGCAAAATTTGTCAGCAAGTTGATCCATAATGTTGATATAAAGTCAGGAGACTATTTGCATAAAAAGATGCACCACATTTAGACCATATCGGATGTGGAACCGTTGTGGCTACTAGTGTTTGGTTGATAATAGCCTCCAAAGAGGAAAATTTTCTGAAAGGATAATTTTTCCCAATTCAGTGAATGGCTGCTATTTTTATGTCAAAAAGGTTTTTGTTAAGTCAATAGACTAGTTGATATGGCGACAAGAATTGTCCCCCCATACTCGAATGGTCCATGTGACTAAGAATGGCCAAAAGCTAGTCCCAGATGTTGGAAAGTCTCAGTTCTTGATAAGATTCATCCTTTCTGAAATGAATGTTCACTTGCAGTACATTTTATGCGTACTAAGTTGCCTTCATATCTCATTGTTGATGTTTTTCTGATGTTTAACGCTTATGGTTCTCAAAACCTGCAATAACTGGAGGGGGAAGTGGAAAAGAAATTGTACCTGCAAGATAAGATCGATGCTGTCGAACAATCAGTAGGAAATTGCAAATCTTGCTGCACACTAAACTTTATCTTAGGAAGAAAGTCTTATCTGCACAAAATCTTGGGACTTGTAACTAGAAAATAATCATTTTGGCTGAAGGCTGAATGTCTCTTATTTAGTTTACCGAATGTGGCCTCATTGTGATAGAACCTACGTCGAACTCATTGAGATGTTCTTGATACATGCGAGAAGCCTCAACTTCTTGGATTTTACCAGTGCCGTCACTTCGGAGACTTCATTTGGAAATCTTGTTGGCCCTTATTTGAATTGGCAGTTTTATAGTGTTGTTTGCAGTGCAGCCATATATCAGAAGTAGTTACAACCGACATACTTTCATTGCCATGCAGACTGCAAACTTCATAAATTTAGTCAATGAGAAACAGATCAGCACTTCAGGAATTCCGAAATGGCATTGAATCTTGCACAGGTATAGACTTCTCCCTCACTGACCGAATCTCATTTTTGAGTGTGGGGCTTCGGGTAGTGACACTGAATGAACCTATCCTGTTATGGTCAAATTGTGGATCGCAGCCTACATACAATGAAATTTGACTTGGTGGATTTAAGCATATGACATCAAATTTCCCATTAGTTAATCAGATCTGAGGACCGACTATAGGTTGAAGCTCCATTATCTTGCATTGGTACTCGGACTTGGCAAAGATGATTGCTACTAAGTTTCTGTGAGAATGATGATTGGAAGCGTTTGCTCACTGAAGGATGGACAAGGACATCCGGTAATCAGACTCAAGGGCAGCCGTGAAATGTGTTTTTCCTGAAACCCAAACGAGTGGAAATACACGTTGAACTGGTAAAAGATTCGCTCCAGTTACAAGGATCGGTGGAAATGATTTAAACACGGAGGAGATGAAGTATATGATTCCAAGAGTTCCAACAAAAGGCTGCCCAAAATAGTAGGTCAGGTTGTGAAAGTAAATCAAAAACTTACATTGTACTTCAAGATAAAGGCAATCACGTCATCCTAAAAAATGAAATGGCTGAACTCATAGCAAAGATACATTACGGACAAATAAAACTAGCAAATATAATTGAAGTTGTTTAATCTGATGCCAATGCTCTGTTAGGAAGAGCCAAGAAACAATTCCAATCGTTCAGATAAGTAATGCAACATTTCGCATCAAACTTCTTTCGCCCAAGCCACAAACAAGAAGCAGAGGTTCTATGCCTCTGCAAAATACAAACTTGTGGGGTTGGCAATGCACTGTATGTATAACACAGACTAATAAAGATGTCTTCCGCACAACAACCCCAAATCTTTGATTGAAATCCTCCTGCTAAATAAGTTTTGTCTGTCATATTTCTGCCCAGAATGGCATTGGGCTGAGATCCTTCTCCTGTAACATCTTCTGTTGAGATGATTTATAGCAATTACACTTGACCCTTAAAAGATTTGACTATATTGTGTTGGCTTCTTGTTATGATCTGCAAGGAAGAATCAAATGATTATCCAAACAGAAGCTAACCAGCTGATACACGGAAATGTAAAGCAAGCATATATAGATGAGAAAGGAAAATGAGCAGCACCTCAGCGTCTCTCGCACGCGATGCTCAGCTGGCAATTCAGGAAGAATCTCTCTTGTCGTGGCTTATTATGATAGAAAACATGCTTTCGGAATAAACTATGCTGATAACCAACAGGTGTAACTGCAAATTATCCAGCCCCTCCAACCAAGAAGCATCCAGTTGTTTTCTTCGTTAAGCACATAATCCTTGTGGTAATCTCCACTCAACTTAGCCCTCGCCTTCTTTATGAACTCCTGATCCAGAGGAAGCTGCTGGAAACCAACCCTGGTAAGACGAACTTGCCACTGCTTATATGTTTCGGGCCTCTCAACCCTCTCCATACCTTCACATGCCACAATATTCATAATCTCTCGCCCAAGGAAATCTCTCTCCAGAACCAACCTCTGTGCATTGTCACGATCTACGGTAGTGTCAAACATATCAAAAATCGTAGAGAGGTGAAAAAGAGCCTCGCGGAATCTTGTTATGAAAAATGGTGCGTTGTAGGATCCGTTTCTTATACCATGAATAAAGACATTAGGTTTCATACTCCTGATGAGGTTTAAGACAATATCTCGCTGACAGTTCACCTCAACTGTCTCTTCATGGAGATACTCCAATTGAGAAAGACAATTCACGGCAACCACCTCGTCACTTTGAATGTTGAGATATGCAACTTTGATACATTCCCAGCTTGCTGAAGCTACTGTTTGGAATTTGAAAGGTACATTAAAGCGCTCACAATACTTGGCCAAATGGTGACCTGTTTCCTCAATTCTTTCGGCAGGACGAAATCCAGTTTGTGGAAGCTCTATTCCTGTGATTCGCAGCTTTGGAACTCCTCCGGTTCTCTTTGGGAGCTCTTGGATAAGTATTGACCATTGGAAACCAAAATCGATACCAAAGTCTATGATATGAAGCACTTTTGGTGTTTCTGCTGCTTTCAAAATCATATAGTTTGAGAAGAGGATTTGGAATTTCGGGAATGGACAGGCCGAATATTGAAGTTGGTATGCTTTCAACTTATCAGCTACCAATCTCCTCTGGAAAACAGAATAGTGAAAAGCTTGACTTCTACCAGCACTGCCTGCAAGGCGTGCTTCCAGAGCATCAAAAAAGTAAAAGGCTACCCTTTGGGAACCATCACCGGAGGGGGATGAATCTTGTCTTATTTGCCTTAGCAGTTCACGAGCGGTCATGAAGTCATTAGTAGAGACAGCTTGTGCACAGAGAGTCAGAAGACTCCTTAAGTCCGATGTGCTCTCGTTTCCTTTCTTCTTACTACGAAACCCAATACCATTAGGATCATGACGATCCTCGATTTCACTTGACTTCTCTGATTTGCACTCTAATGATAGAGGCCCCCCATTTTTGTTGCTGAGCAACAACTTTTCAATCAAATCTGAAAGGTCAGAGTCTTCATTGTACAATGCCAATTGCTTGTTGGCCCGCCCTTCTTCCAACCTTGCATAATGCCTTTCATGATTCTTTCTCCCCCTTGACGCATTCTCTGACAGATTGCTACCATTGATGCCAATTTCTTCTTTCTCTCTGATGGTTGGAGCCAATCGATCTTTCTCCTGATTCATAGTTATATGAATGCTACTGGGGATGAACTTGCTGGCCTCCTCTAACCCTTTATCAAATTGCAGGACAGACTCATTATTGTTGAAGACATGCCTAATTAGTAGCTCCCTTGGAACCGAGTAACAAAACTTATCCCCATAATTAGGCAAGCTGATTACGGAATTGATGGAGGACTGAAATTTGCGATCCACGTTTGACTGCAAGACTATGTCACCAGGACTTTTGGCATGAATGGAAGCATCATCATTTCCTTCCGGATCATTATGTGAATTAGGATTCAGAAGATGGCAAGAGTTAAAGCTGGTGCTGGTAGTGCCGTTACTGCCTTGATCACCGCTGCTTCCCCAAGGATTACAACTTGAGCTGTTAATGACCTGATTGGTATCAGCCTGTTCGGTTTGCTCGGGGGAATCAGGGTATTTCTTGCCGAGTGCATCATACAAGGACTTTTCTGTGTGCCGTAGAGCCATGATGTTGGGAACGAACCAGGGTTGCTCCTCCATATTCTCTTCCATAAGCATCTGATTTATGTATTTGAGAACAGGATCCGTTGAATTGCTGTGATCTGAGAGGGAAAGTGACTCCCCCCTTTTATTTGGGCTTTCACTGGAGCTAGTCGAATGGTGAAGCATCCCTAAATTGGGTCTTGTATCTGTTGATGGAAGATTCGGGTCTCCATCGAGGTTAATGGGAACAGATGGTACATAATATATGGGTTCGGGTTGGTGCGGGAGAGAGGTCATTTCTGCAGAGTTGGAAATAACAGGAGGTTCATTAATTATGACTGCATTACAGAGATTTCGGGAATGATATGAAATGGCTGGGTGAGTGAGGCTATCATCCTCGAAACTGTCAACAGGGGAAGTGAATTCAGGGAAGTTGGACTCCATTGTGATCACTGTCTCAAAATCCTACGAAAGCTCACCGCCTGAAACGAGTGTCGGATGTTGAGTATCAAGCAACTGCTTGTCAGAAGCATAGCATTGAACTTTAACTGCCATGCAAGACAATTTGATCTGCATATAATTCACCTTTTTACTAGACAGTCGAAAATGATTCAAGTCTATTCCTACAGGGATTCGGGGACGTATGAATGAAAAACGAAGGAATCATCTTATTGCATCCAGTTCAAAAAAGTATGAACAGAGTGAGACACATAAAGCGAATGTGATCTAGCTTCTCTAGACGTTGGAAAACAAAGCAAAGAAGTAGTGGAAGGAAACGTAGAACTACTGCAACAAATTGTTCGGAAGAGTAATCAAGAGCTGCAATCACAATAGCAAACAGATGAAAACTGCAAGTAGCGTACCGAAGGAAGAAATGTGGAGCTCTTAGGAGGATTCAATGGAATGAAGCTCACGAGTTGCAAACACCCTTGAACTTCGAGTGATTCTCTTTTTATAGATACAGAACAAGGCAATGACATCTTTTTCACCTCCTTTTGATGGTAAAACGCATTTTCTCATAATCTCAAGTCAAGCTCACCTACAGTAATTGTTTTACATTACCATAAAACAATTGCAAAACCTGTGGACCCGATCAGAATTCAGACATCAAATGGGACTCTTGAAGTCCTTAATAAATGTTTAATATTACCCTCCAAGGAGAAAATTAGGTGAAAGGATGACGTTTTGTGATACATGAACGGCTGCAAATGTTGAGAATGAGGTTTCCATGAGTCAAAGAGACTGATCCCACATTTGAATGGCAAATGAGACTAAGGCTGCACATGGCAACGATTTTATGTCCGGAAACAAATTTTGCTCAGAAATGATTATTTTTTATTTAGTGCCTGGAATCAATTTCTAAACATTTGAAAAAGTTTGGTAACTACTTAAAATTTATATTTTTAGAATAGAAAAAGAACAGAAATACATTTGATAACTACACAAAATTTCTTTTTATTAATAATATTTTAATAATATTTTGAATTTTTTAATATTTCTTTCTTCTTTTTTTTTCTTCCCTTCCTTGGCCATGGCCGGCGAGGGCGTCGCAGTCCTCATTGCCGCCCTCGCCGTCACGGCCACGAGCTACCCTTGCCTTGGTGGCGAGGGGGACCCTCACCGGCTATCGGCAAGGACCACGACGCCCTCGCCGGCCCTAGCCTATGGCCAGTGGCCGGTGGCGGCGGCCAACGGTAGGCTAGGAAGAAAAACAACAAACCAAGAAAAAAGAAGAAAACCAAGAAGAATCAGAAATGAGAAAATTATTCAAGAATCAAGAAATTACTTTTTTGGTTTCTTGATTCTATTCTAAAATTGATTCTGGGAACAAGTTTTTGCAAATTTGTGCCCGGACACAAAAATTTTAATAAACGGATTTCTGTTCCTAAACTGATTTTGGAAACAAAAGAATAAAAATTTTTATTGTTTGGCAAGTTACCAAATGGGCTCTAAAGGGCTTGTACCAAACAATTGCAGTTTTAGAATAAGATAAAGTTTCGTCCAATCTAGATTCTCTCTTGCATTGCACAAATAATTTTTCTACTGGTTTTTCATGAATAGTTAATCCTAAGCTTTTTTATCAAATTCTCCATAGTTTTCAGTTATTTAATCCTTGTGACTTCTGAAGCTAACATAATTTGAAGGGAGAAAAAGGGAATGAATTTGCGACATTTCAGTCTTGAATGTTATTGGACCTTGTTAGAATTGGTATTCTGATCCCTTTCCAATCCATATACCACAAGAACCAGTGTTCCTTATTGCCAGGACGGCAAACTACATTCATAAAGTCGATAATTGTCGTGACCTAAAATTTTTTCAAGCTAATGGATTATTAAAATTAAACTTAACTCGGCCCCTCCCAAACTCTACCAATTTGCAACTTAGGATTTGAATTCTTAGGCTCCGTTCGTTTGGCGGAAAATATTCTTTCGGAAAATATTTTTCGGGTTTTCCGGTGTTCGGGAGGCGGAAAACGTTTTCCGTGGGAAAACATTTTCCTTTCCCCCCTCACAAAATAGCCTAAGTCTATGGAAAATGACTTCCGATTCTAAAAAGCGGAAATCATTTTCCGCCAAACTCCTCCTTCCCCTCTCCGTTAGTTGGCTACCGCCGGTCGCTGGCCGCCGCTCGTCCGCCGCCGCTGTCGCAGCCGGCCGCCGCCGCCGCTGTCGCAGCCAGCCGCCGCCGCCGCCACTGCTGGCAAAAATATTTTCCGAAACTTTTTCATATTGATTGCCGAATACCGAAAAATTATATTCCGAGAAAACATTTTCCAAAAACACAATATTTTCTGCTAAACGAACGGAGCCTTAACGTGCAAATGTTTTCATGCTTGGAGTTGCCACTAATCTATTTGCGGTAGGTCGATTAGAAACCTAAATAAAACATAGGAAGATATGTTTTATTCCTACGAACTAGAGATTCTAAACTTGGGGATTTGGTTATGCTAGATCTAGTCTAACGCCCTTTCGGTACCTTTTCTTTTCAAAAAATATTTTGGCAGACAGTTTGGATTTATTTTAACTTAGTCACTAGCATGTGAGGTGATCATACGGGTGCACAAACCACCAAAGTAACACCCAATAATCAAAACATTAAATAAATTGCAAGATTGGGAGAATTACTTACCTCGAAGCAACGTAAGCATCTGCATTGTTAGCTAGAAAATCACATCAACAATCATAATATGATTTCTAATTAACAAGCAGTTCACTCAATATTTTTTTTGGATTTTCACTTATTTAAATGAAAGCTAACCTATATGTACGTGCAAAAATTAACATGCGATTAATGTAGCTTAACATGCAAACTATATGACATGCGACAATATAACCTATTTCTAATGACGGGTAAATGATTTATTTTTGGCATTTTTCCAATGAAATTCGAAATTAAAAATGCCAATTATCTAAACATGCAATTTTAAACTAAAGAAAGCAAATTAACCTATTCTAGAGCAATCTTTTCGGCATTTTTTTTTAATCGAAATTCGAAATTAAAATCAACCCGAAATGAACTATCAAGGTTAGAATAATATCTAATTAAACTAGGAAACAAATTACTCTAATTCCTAATTTAAATTAGAAATTATCTTGTCTTTCTAGCAAATCTCGGTCGTCCTATTCTATTCAAAAAAAGTTATCTAGATATATTCTAAACATGCAACATTATCTTCTAAGAAATCAATTCAAATTGCATCTAATCTTTTTGCCTTTTCTTTTAAAGAAACAAAATCAAATAAGAGATAAACACCACCATCAAATCAATATTCACACAATCCGCAAAATTTAAATGAGGCAAAGAAATCAAACTAACGGTCATATCTATAGGGTTATAGATATCGACGGAAAGTTGATTAGTCGAATTTGGAAAACAAATAAAATCTATTATCGTATCCAAGTGATTATGGATAAGATAACGATTTTCCGTATTGCCGCATATCGTATCTTAGGGATAAGGTCGGATAGTCGTCCCGATACGTTGCCAAATTAGGAATCATTCCTAATTTTGAATGTTTTAGAATATTGCGGATATCATAAAATTATCCTAAGATATCTAACAATCCACACAATATTCACAAAATATTCAAATTATTCAAAGTAGGAATCTAAATATTTTGAAAATATATCGGATAGAGATTTTTACCTGATTTGCGGATTACTTTCCAAATTTGAATCACGTGGATCGGGATTGCGGATCGAACGATCGGCGGCAAATGGACCGGCGACAGTGGACCGACGGCAATGGATAGCGGCGAGGCAAGGGTACGGCGACGGACGGCACGGGATCGGCGATGACCAAGCTTGGCGTTGAGCTCGCGGTGGGTCACGATAGGCTCATCTACGTCGAGGTGAGGTAACAAGGCAACAACTCACTGGTCAACACCTTGGTTTTTCTATTCGTTGATGAAACTCTATGTTTTACTTTGGACATGCAACCCACCACCTTGGCTCACAGTTTTCACTTGCACCTCTTTCAGTTGGATGCCTATTTCTTTGACCACCGAATGACTCAAAGTTGGGTTGGACTTTAGCGAGCAATGCTGATCGTCGTGGGAACTCGTCGGGAAACAACAAGCGCGTCGGAAAAAAATTGCTAGCGTTGAAGGGATCGGCTTGTCTCCAAGAATAGAATGACTCGTCGTTGATGCTCGGATCAAATTGAACTTCATCGAAGGGGCTCCAACTGAACGTGCTGCTCTTCACCACGTGGGAAGCGGTGACAACAACACAGGCACAATGGCAATCGTGGAGCTTGATGGCTGTGTATTCAATGTTGTGTGTCTTCGCGCTCTGAGGAGTTGCGTTCTGGAAAATTATCAGAGACCTCATTCAATGAAGGGTATAATCACATATTTATATTGCAACCTTAGGTTAATTGACCGGACTTCCTAGTACTAATGGGCTTAGGCTTAGGCTTTTATCCTTCAATTTTTATTTAATTCCAAATGGGCTAAATTAATTCGGGTTGATTTAAGCTCAAATTAAAACAACCAAAGCTCAAATTCGAGTGCTCGAGCTCGGTATACGTGATGAATTTTCAGCTTTCTCGCCACTGCCAGTCTGATGTGGAATGCAATTAACCTATATAAAATTAAATTATATGCTATGCAATTTTAATATTTTTGTTTAAGGATTAAAATTTAACCCTTAATTTTCTATGCAAATTATCACTAAATGTCGGTCAAAATTTAGCTTAAAGCTCCACCCCGTTGACCATTGGCAGCGATGAATGAGTTTACTAAGTCAATGTGAGGGTTATCTAGAGAGAATTTGCTTGCTTCAGTTTGTTGCGATAGTTTGTTATCATAAAAAATGTGACTCTTGATTAAGAGAAGATGTGACTCTTGATTATGAAAAGAGGTGACTCTTCATCTTAAAAAGTGGTTATCGGTGGTTATGAACAAAAGTTATTATTAACATAAAGAGTGGTGATGATTGGGGATAAAGTACTTACTCCCAAGAGGTGTGTTGATTGTTATATGTGAATAGAGATCAAATCGCACATTATTTATTATAACCACAACTGTTCATAATAACAACTTCTTTAGAACTTTCTCTTCTTCTCTGTTCATACACACAACTTTAACAACACATTCGAAGTGAAATTCCAAGAGAAAAATTGAGTAATTGCTGAACTTGTTTATCTGCTGCTTTGATGTATATTCTAGAGGTATATATTCATAACCCAGCACCAACAATAGTGGGGGCAAATGATACCTTAAGAATAGTGATTGTCATCATGCATCAAAGCATCAATGATCTATTACTATTTCTCTATCTTCTTTAGCAATCAAATTTCCCTAAAAATCTTAAGGTATTATATTCATGGAGATGGAGACATCGGCTGCATCAAGTGCTTGCAATCTTGACAAATTGCAAGTCGATCCTTGCAATGGAACTAATTTCATCCGTTGGAAGGTAAACATGATCCTTCTTTTATCTAAATTATGTATCTTTTACATCTTGGATCCCAACTTGCCCACTATCCCGAATCTAAAGGATGATGATTCTGATGAAATCAAAGCTACAAGGAAAAGACATGAGGATGAAGAAAGCAGGTGCTGAGGAAGGATTTTCAATGCTCTGTCAAATCGTCTGTATAAAACCTTTCGATCTTACACAAATTCCAGAGACATTAGGAATGCCTTGGAGACCAAATATAATACTGACAAATAAGGTACTGATAGATTTACTGCTCTGAAATATTTTAAATTGGCAAAAGAATACTATAAGTGCCATAACTTGTATACGGCGCTCATTTTGGTGCCATAAGTTTTTTTTAGATCACTTTAGTGCTAAAATTTTTGAAAAACAATCACTTAAGTGCTAACTCTTGTGCCGTACACAATTTTTCGCCGGAAATCCGTCGTGACATTTTTTTTTTATTAATTTTTGAAGTTGACGTGGCTCGCCAGAGGCTTGTCGGAGATTAGCACTTAAGTAATCGTTTTCAAAAATTTTAGCACTTAAATGATCATTTTTAAAAATTTTTAGCACTTAAGTGATCGTTTTTCAAAAATTTT
Source organism: Syzygium aromaticum (assembly GCA_024500025.1). Taxonomy (NCBI): domain Eukaryota; kingdom Viridiplantae; phylum Streptophyta; class Magnoliopsida; order Myrtales; family Myrtaceae; genus Syzygium; species Syzygium aromaticum. Next base: position 35,829,339 of record CM044886.1, on the reverse strand, counting down.
AACACTGAAGTGATCCAAAAAACACTTATGACACTTAAGTGATCGTTTTTCCTCCGACTTGGCACCAAAATGATCCAAAAAAAAGTTATGGCACCAAAGTGATCTCCGTACACAAGTTATGGCACTTATAGTATCCTTTGCCATTTTAAAATTTACCATGATTAATGGAAATTCTGTCTCTAAGCAATTGGAGGAACTTCAAATATATGTTGCCAAACTCAAAGACCTAATGATTGAAGTTTCCAAACCTCTTCGAGTTGTTGCAATTATTTCAAAATTGCCTTCAACTTGGAATGATTACCGAAAGAAATTTCTCCATACAACCGAGAACTTGCCTATAGATAATTTGATAAAACACATCCGAATTGGGGAAGGTTCTCAAGAACGTGAGGCTAATTACATGAAAGAAGTTGTAAGCAAGGTGCATTTTGTTGAGAATGGAAACCTGAGTAGACACAAAGAAAATAAGAGGGGAAACAAGAGGAAGTTCATTGACACCAACAACACCAACAACATCAACAAGTCTGGCAACAACAACACGTTCAAGAAGGACTAGTCTTACTTTTACTGTGGTAAAAAAGGCCACTACAAGAAGGAGTGCCGCTACCAAAAAAAGCAAAAGATTGACACAACAACAAATATTATGGAGCAAAACACCAATGGATTAGTTGCTATGGTCTCTGAATTGCAAATTGGGATGGTGGTTGAATTAAACATGGCAACTATGAATGATTTAAAGGATTGGTGGTTTAATTATGGTGCAACTGTGCATGTCTGCAATGATAAGAAGCAATTTAAATCTTATACACCTGTGGAGAAGGAACAACAAGTGTTGATGGGAAATCACAATACTGCAGTTGTTCAAGGGACAAGCACAGTTGATGTCACACCCCGCACTCTACGGTACGTCATATCCCTCGCAAAAGTTGATTTGAGTGCGACGTCTCAGGACGCATCGCCGACCCAACGCACAATACAAAGATTAAAGCTCACACGGAAGCAATACAACACCCGGACAATTTTAAACCATATCACAAAGGGTTGCCACACAACAAACAACATGAATAAATATACATTTGCATTGAAACTGGGAACCATATACAATATCCATTTATAGCTTGCGCTCAAAAATTAAAAGTAGGTCAATAGCCACTATTGACAAAAAGGGGTAGGTGGCTTGAGCGGTCAAGTTTACTAACACTAGAAGGGCTTTGGTTAAAAATGTATTGACCCTCTCATATCTAGGACTAAGGCTAACCTACGGCACCCAGTCCGACGGATCTTGATGACTCGGAAGAGCTTTCAGATAGCTCGACATCAGAGTTTAGAGAATCTTGCTCGGACTCGGCCCCAACTGACTCCTCCTTAGAATCCATTGGCTCGGCCTCGTCCTTCGGCTCCACATCCTGCTCCATGGGCTCAGGCTCCTCGTCTTCCGACTCCATCGGCTCCGGGTCCGCGTTCCCCTCCTCTGGCATACGGTCAGGGCTCGCTAGTTCCCCATTAGGACACTGGGGGTCAAGATCCCCAGCATCCGTCAGCGGAACCTCAAAAGATTAGAAAGGTCCGTAAATTCCCTCTTGATCTCGAATACACCATGCTACATGCCTATGGGCCTGGTTCAGATCCTTGCTCACTTCGACCCAGGCTATGGAAAGATACCTAACCCAAAAATCCCCGTTCCTAGCGAGGTACACCGTCTCCTCCCGATCTATCTAGAGAGGAATCCCAAAATGAATTGGCACTGAAGGCATCTCAAGGCCGGGGGTCTGAAAGTTTGGGTTTAAACAACCGTAAGAATAAATCTCAACGAATAGGTTCCTTAAACCTAAGCTAGGCTAACATGTACCTCTTGACAGACACTAAATAAAACATAGTCTAACTAAAAGAGACTTAGGCCCTCGGGCCCAAATCCAATCATGTAACAACCCTGCAGGTTAGGCACTTTATATATATAGTCAAACTGGCATAAAATTCAATCGCAGAATGTATACGCATATCGCTTCACCACGACGCATGTCATGCATATGCTTATGCTCACACTCATACTCATGCCTTATCAATGCATTTCGCACACTTGCACTCCTGCATACTTGCAATTACCAATTTCACCGACCCGCGTAAAACGCATCAGGTCCATTATTTTGAGATCGATCTCCGGCCCGCATAAAATGCTTCAGGCTCATGACACTCAACCCGCGTAAAACGCATCAGACTGGTCATCTTCCGGGAATCCGGGTATCGTCCCGTGTAACACGCATCAGGACGGTTTCACTACCCCGTGTAAAATGCATCAGGGTTTCATGTGATAACATATTCAAGCACACCAGTTATTATCTGAACCCCGCGTAAAACGCATAAGGGCTATTAGGTAATCACATGCTCGTGTCATTCGCGCACACTCGTATATGCACATGCGATGCCAATGCTCAAGATGCACACCTATGGCCATAAAGTTCACACTTAGGCATTCAATAATTTCACAATGAGCAATCAACACGATTCAGCTATTTCATCCAAACAACGCCACAACATGCTCAGTTCACATTTCGATATGCCCAATCAACATAATAGAACACCCACTAAGTAATTCAAAACACCCTTGCATGGTACATGATCTATGCACAACAAATCACGCACTTTGATCAACATGAATTCAAGCACCCAAGGCCCGCCAAGATATTCCATTCTTAGTCACACTAGGCACGTGATGTGGCACCACAAAATTGTTCACAACCAAGTATAAAAATTAGCCACTTAATCTGCCACCCTAAACATTCCCGATGATTACACTATTGACCCCAAAATTGATCGCACCTTGTCCAATTCAATCTCGACATGGACAGCCACCAAACAGGTCACCCTAGGGCAATAAATATCCTCAAAACACTCCATTTGGCTCCCTAAATATCATCCAAATCAGCCATCACGAGGACCAAATTAGGCATGCACTATAATCCGCATTTGAACCCGAACTTACCCCAAACTTGTGCCAATCCAACCCAATCTGTCCAGCCATTACACAGCCCATTCTAAGCCTTCAAACCTCAACTAAAATTTTCATGCTAAGCCACGAAATAGCCACAAGGACAGCTGCCACTCGGTCCACAAATTTCCTCCACCAAATCCACAATTTCACCCAAATCAAGGCGTCTATGCTTCACCTCATCACGGCACTCCACAGCCCACTAAACCTCGATCAAATAATCACCCTAGGCCCTCAAATTAGCCACAACATTAGCCCCTAATAGCCTCCACAAAGTAACCCCTAAAATACCCTAATTTAACCCCTAAATCCATCTTAGAAATGCAAATTAGCCTAAATCGGGTTTAGGGTTGTATTCACTTGAAATCCTAAGCTTTAATCAAGGCTGGACAAGCAACAAGGGTGGCTGGGCAGCGGCGGCGACGGGCGACCTTCCCGGCGGCGCGTGCGGCAGCAGCTTGCGGGCGGCGATCCAATGCGGCGAAGGGGAGGGGGATGTTGGTCATGGCGGAATGGAGAGAGAGGGGGGAGTGGGACGGCTGGATGGTGCTAGGCGAGGTGGTGGTGGTGGCGGCAAATCGGCTCCGGCAGCGGCGGAGCTCCTTCGGCAAGCTTGGCCTTTCATGGCCAAATGAAGAGAAACAAGGAAGGAAGGAAGGAGTTGGCGTGGGAGGAGGGGCTGACCAGCTGAAGATGGGAGGAAAAATGGGAAGAGAGAGAGTCAAAAGGGAGTGTATAGAGTGAGTGAGATAGTGGGGTGGTTGACCAAATATTCAAAATGCCAATTTTGCCCCTAATTCCAAGGTTGAGGTTCAAACTTGGCAAAACTCTTGGAGGCATTTTAGACCATAATTTTCAGCATTATTAGGCTGATACACTTCAATATAAACCTTAAAATAATCTCCAATCAACCCTAAAATTCGGAATACAAGGCTAAGGCACAAGGGCAAAACGGTAATTTTTCGGTCCCGGGTCAAATTTTCAAATTTCAACTCAATTGATTCCATATATGAGTGGCCACATAAAAATGACGTTATTCTTGCAAAATAGTTGTGCACGCCCACAAAATTCAACACTGAAGTCCGTACTCAATTCCACGATCAATTCAACTCAATTTGCAGTTTTAGCGCCTCTCACTAATGGGCAGCTGTTTAGGGGTTACGCGCATTGACCTAGGGTACTTGAGTCATGGCAATGTCAATTTCCTAGAGAGTACGAGGATTTATCGCTAGTCCTGGGGGTCGCGGTCGTTCGAAACAAGTTCGAGATTGTTCACCGCGCGCGTACTCTCAGTCGTGCGGAATCACCCGCTATCCAATTGTACGTCGTGGTCAAACTCAATCCGCCACTTTCCTTGGACCGGCCCACATTGGCACAAAATATTTTCTCGTCGTATCTCGGAATCGGACTCAATTCGTGGTCGAGTTTTTGGGTCCACATACCGTTTTTCCTAGTTAGCCTTTCCCTATCGGTCAGTATCTTGAGATTGATCAGATCCAGGCAAGACTTACTGAAACGCAATGAGAAATAATATCAATTTCATTGATAACGAAAGTGGATCGAATTTCGGGATATTACAATTGAATTGCAATTCACTTCCGGAAAGATATTGACTTTGATCAATGTGTTGTATGTTTATGATATTCGTAAGAATCTTGTATCAGCAAATTTGTTGTGAGAGAATTGAATTAAGGCCGTATTAAAGGCTAATAAGCTTATCTTGTCTAAGTATGGGATGTTTGTTGGGAAAGGGTACTTTTGTAACAGAATGTTCAAATTAAGTATTAATGAGAATTTTGTTTCTATTTATATACTTGAGTCATCTTCCTTGTGACATAATAGATTATCACATGTTGGATGTAATACTTTGAAATTTATGAATAAATGTGGTATGATATCATGTGATAATATGGATAAGAAAGATTGTGAAATATGTTTACAAGCAAAGATGACTAAGAAATCATTCTCAAAGGTGGAAAGATCTACTAAAGTACTTGAACATGTGTATTATGATATTTGTGAATTAAATGGTGTAGTAACTAGAGGTGGAAATTACTATTTTATTACATTTATTGATGATTACTCTATATATACTCATGTTTACCAAATGAAATCAAAAGATCAAGCTTTTGATATGTTAAAGATATACAAGGCTATAGTTGAAAATCAAAGGGACGCAAAAATCAAAGTTTTGAGAAGTGATTGCAGAGGAGAATACTTCTCATTAGATTTTTCTGCATTTTTATGAGGAAAATGGTATTGTGCATCAAGTAAGTGCACCTTATACATGACAACAAATTGGATTGGCAGAAAGAAAGAATCGAATTTTGGTGGATATGGTTAATTCGATGATCTAACAAGCAAAATTGTCAATAAATTTTTGGGAAGAACACTTCTTACTGCATGTCACATTCACTACAAAATTTCTTCGAAGAAATTTAAGATATCTCCATATGAATTATGGAAAGGAAGGGTACCGAATATCTAATACTTTAAAGTATAGGGATGCCTTGCGTATTATAGAATTCCTGATCCTAAGCGGAGCAAATTAGGACCAAGGGCGTTAAAAAGTGTGTTTATTGGGTATGCTCAAAATTCTAAAGCTTATCGCTTATTAGATGTTGAATCTAATGTTATTGTGGAATCAAGAGATGTTGAATTTCTTGAACACAAGTTTCTTAAAGATTCAAGTGATACTTCGGCATATTCACAAACAACAATTGACACAAGTAATCCTTCATCAATTAAAAGAAAACTTTTTGATTCTCCAAGCGAGCCAAGGAGAAGTCAACGAGTGAAGGAAACGAAAGATTTCGGTTCTAATTTTGTAACTCTCTTGGTAGAAGGAGATAGGGAAAAGGTTGTGAATAAATTACCCATGTTATTTTATTCGGATGAAGATCCAAGGATGTTTAGTGAGGCAATGGCATCAAGAGATGCATCATTTTGGAAAGAAGCAATTAATGATGAAATAGATTCAATTATTGCTAACAATACATGGACGTTAGTTGAATTGCCTTCTGGATCAAATCCAATCGGATGCAAATGGGTATAGAAGAAAGTATAATCCATATGGTACATTAACAACCTTGAAAGCAAGGTTAGTAGTGTTAGGACTAACTATGCAACCTAAAGAGGGGGGTGAATAGGTTGCTTAGGAAGATATTATAATTTTACGCAGAAAATAGGGTGTAACAAGGATATATCGAAAAACACCAAATGTATGAGAGACAGAGTATCACTTGTATGCAGGAGATGATAAACAAAAGTATAAATAGCTGCATACAAAGATATATAGTGGTTCGGCTTAATCCCCAAGCCTACGTCTACTCTCACCACTAACAACCAAAAGTTGAAATGGATTGCACTAGTAATCTGCTGATTAAGTTACACCCAACAAGCACCACTCCTCTCAATTCATAGATCGCACTACCAGGAGGTGGATGCTACTATTACTCGGTACAGTTGAAACTTCAACACAATTATAATGCAGCCAGTGTTATTGACAGAACAGGAGCACTTCGCTCAGTACATAACAAGTAAGAGATTTTAGAATTCTTGTAAGCGCACACTCTTTCTCTAACTTGTTTGCTTCAAAGATTTTCTCTTTTATAGGCATCTTCAAGCTAGTCGTTACTAATGCCCCGGAGAGGCAAAGTAGCTGTCAGAGTTGTTGGAGCTGCTATCTTCGGAACTGACTGCCTATATAGCCCATTCCTGAATTTTTGTAGGCTTTCCCGAAATAGCTTTTGTTGTATTACTATAGCTACAATACTGACTACCTGTCAGAACGACTCTATTCCTTTCTGCTTGAACTGCTGTTGTGCCAGTCCAGTCCCAGCGGCTATAATAGTGACACAATGGTTATGTCAAATAAGCTGTTACTAAAACATCACCAAATACAAGTTCTCTTCAGCTTGAACAAGACATCGTCATTTAGCTGATCTTTGAGATTGATGATGCTGTTTCAGCGAACTTTTCGGGACACTCTTGTGATTTTCTCTTCAATGAATAACATTATGATTTATCACTCAGTCCTTTGAATATATCTGCACTTAAATAATGTAGATATTAAACCAATGATAGTTTGGGTATCATCAAAATCATTTAGAGATGTTTCTCCAACAAGTAGCATAGGGTTATAAGCATAAAAAGGGAATTGACTACTTTGATGCATATGCACTTGTAGCTCGAATAACATCCATTAGAGTTCTGTTAGCTTTGGCATCAATTTATAAATTGCATGTGCATCAAATGGATGTTAAAACAACTTTTCTAAATGGTAAACTAGAAGATGAGGTGTATATGAAACAACCTGAAGGTATTGTTCTACCTGGAAATGAGAATATGGTTTGTAAGTTAAACAAATCATTATATGGTTTGAAGCAAACACCGAAACAATTGCATGAAGAATTTGATTCGGTAGTTTTGTCATATGGATTTAAGCATAAACAATGTTTTTTTTTTTTGGTAAGGTAAGCATAAACAATGTTGATAAGTGACCTTTACCAAAAAAAAAAAAAAACAATGTTGATAAGTGCATTTACTCAAAATTTACCAAAGAGTATGGAGTTAAAATTTGCTTATATGTTGATGATATGTTGATTATTGGTACCAATATGCATGGCATATATGAAATTAAAAGGTATCTATCGTATCAGTTTAAAATGAAAGATTTGGGAGAAGTGAATACAATTTTAGATATCGAAGTGATCAAACATAGTGGGGGTTATGCTTTAAGTTAATGCCACTATGTGGAGAAAATCATTCAAAAATATCAGTATTTGGGAATTAACGAGTCAAATGTACAATATGATGTATCAATTAAATTGATGAAAAATACTGGACAACCTCTAGCACAATTAGCTATGCTAGTGTAATTGGAAGTCTGATGTATGCTATGCATAGCACTAGAATGGACATAGCATTTATTGTCTGTAAATTGTCTAGATATACTAGTAATCCTAGTACTGTGCATTGGAAGGCTATAAGTAGAATTCTTGGTTATTTAAATAAAACAATGCATTATGGTCTATTTTATGAAAGACAACCAACAATACTAGAAGGATGTTCGGATGCTAGTTGGACAACTAGCACAATTGATAACAAGTCAACATCTGGGTGGGTCTTCAAGCTTGCAAATGGTGCAGTTTCTTGGGCATCAAAGAAGTAAACATGTATAGCTTATTCACCGATGGAATCCAAATTTATATCACTATCGGCGGCTGGTAAAGAGGTTGAATGGTTGCGGAATTTGCTATTGGATATAGAGTTGTAGCCACAACCAATAGCAGCTATATCTTTACATTGTGATAGTGAGGCAACTATATCTAAGGCATACAATAAAATATACAATGGAAAATCTAGACATGTTAGTTTGCAACATGAGTATGTTCAACAATTAATTTTGATGGAATTATTTCAGAAATTTATGTTCGGACAAATAATAACTTGGCCAATCCATTCACTAAAGGACTCTCGAGAGGTTTAATAAGCAGCACAGCCGAAAGAATGGGTCTTAGTTTGATCAATGGATAATAGTCAAGCATAGTGGAAACCCAACTTTATAATTTCTAATGAAATTATTAAAGTTAAATGGGTAACAACAAGCTATTGTAACTTGACGGTGATCAAGTACAAGGGCATAAGGTTAGTACTCATGGAAAGTTAGGAGGATGAGTGTAAGAAACACTCCTAATGAAGTTCAAAGTTTTAGCAAGGCAATGCTAAGATAATAATTTAGGAACTTCACCTATATGAACATAAGAAGTGGTGCCACTTCTAACAAAAGTCGGATGAACTTTTGTAAATGTTCATGAATGCAGGAACGAGCACAAGGTCATAAAAGTGCTTAGGTATAGGAAATTTCTAATCGAATGTGTATAAATTCATATCTATGATAATTTGATTAACAAGCAGAATCATGGTTCAAAGTTTATCTACCACTGATTTCGTTAATGGAATTATTTACACTAATTAAAGGTTCAAATCTTAACAGATACCTTCTCGTAATTATGAATTTATGTAAATTAGTGCATATAACAAACTAAATGGGGGATTATTGAAATAGTTTGTTATCATAAAAGATGTAACTCTTGGTTAAGAGAATATGTGACTCTTGATTATGAAAAAAGGTGACTCTTCATCCTAAAAAGAGGTTATCGGTGGTTATGGACGGAAGTTATTCTTAACATGAATAGTAGTGATGGTTGGGGATAAGGTACCTATTTTCAAGAGGTGTGTTGATTGGTTGTCTGTGAATAAAGACCAAATCGCACATTATTTATTATAACCACAATTGTTCATAACTATAACTTCTTCTAAACTCTCTCTTTTCTTCTCTTTTCATACACACAATTTTAACAACACATTCAAGGTAAAATTTCAAGAGAGAAGTTGAGTAATTGTTGAAATCGTTTCTCTACGATTTTGGTGTATATCTTGGAGGTGTATTTGTTCTAAACCTGGCAGCAACAATAATGGGGGCAAATAATACCTTAAAGACAGGGATTGTTATCACGCATCAAAGCATCAAGGATCTATTACTATTTCTCTATCTTCATTAGCAATCAATTTTCCCTAACACAGTTTAGATGAGGACATGTGTTAAACTGACTTAAAGTGATTGTACCTGAACAACTAAATAGGACTATTAAAACAAATGCGTAGGATCAACTATATTGTTCCAAGAGTTCCAAAAGGAAACTGATTAAGTTTTCAAAACCTCAAGTGATGTTAAGATAAAGCACTAACCAGTCAAATCATCTTCAACTAGAAATTGAAATGACTAAATTGTTAAACAAACATACATGGAAATAACACCGCAAAATCGCTAATATCAATATCAGTGCTACAGAAAAGCTAACAGATAATTCCATCCGTTCAGAGAAATAAAGCAAGAAGTCCCGGCACATTAGCCAATATCATAACAGACCCCCATATATTGAAATGAACTAACAAACATAAGACACCATTATGCTTAAAGTACACGATATTACTAACAAAAAGACTTATCACGTTGGCTCTGCTCTACATAGATAACCCTTCTCTATCGGCCACCGGAAACAGTGTCTTCTAACAATGGGCCCTAATATTTAATTGAGATGTTCCTTTTGCTAAAAAGGGTTTTATTCTGCACCAGTTATGCCCAAAAGTGACTTGCTTGAAATCCTTCCACCAATATTAGTTGATGAAATAATTTGCAGGCATTTACTCGACCCTTGACCCATTTCACAAGAGTGTATTTGGTTCCCCAATTTATCTGCAAAGGAAGAATCACACGATTATCTAAAAGGAAGCTGACCAGCTAGTAAATGCGCATATAATGCCATCATACCTTCTCTTTGCTAGGCATAATGCTAGCATACTTTAGTGAAACCTGAGAATGAACATTACCTCAGCCTCTTTTGTACATATTCCTCGCCTATTGTGGATTGTCATGTTAGACAAACATGCTTTAAAATGCGTAGTAGTTATGGCACAATCAAACAATTCTGAAACGGGTTAGAGTTCCTTATGGTAATGTTTAGAGAGAGTCACTAGTATTGTTTGTCATTCCCCACCCCTACTGCCCCTTTACTTGTGAAAAGGAAGTTATGTTGGTAACCCAACAGGTGCAACCAGAAATCATGTGGCCCCTCCAGCCGAGCAACATCCAGTTGCTTTCTTCGTTGAGCACGAAATCATTGTGGTAACAGCCACTCAACTGAGCCCTGGCTTTATTAATGAGCTTCTAATCTAGAGGAAGCTGGCTGAAACCAGCACCGGTAAGGCCAACTTGCCACTTCCTATGCGTTTGAGGCCTTTCAATCCTCTGTAAACCTTCGCATGCCACGACATTCACAATCTCACCCATAGAGTTCCCTCTCCAAAACCAACCTCTGCTCGTCATCACCAGCAATGGTAGCATAGAACATATCTTGCATATAGAAAGGTGAAAAAGAACTCGCGGGATCTAGTTATGAAAAAAGGGTGCACTGTAGGATCCACCAGAACAAAGACATTCAGTTTCATACATCTGATTAGTGTGACATTCCGAAATTCCACCGATTGGAATTTATGCAATAACTGAGTTTTATAAAATGTGTTCGTAGTAAATTCTCATCCGGAACTAATCATTCCTGGGATGCTAACCATTAGGGAAAGGCTAATAGGAAAAATTAAATTCGCACGACTAAAGAAAATTCGATCGTGAATTGATTTCGACCATTAAATCGTTGAAGTGATATTTTGAGCTGCTGTTGGCCGATCCAAGAATAGTCAGGGGTTAATTCGCCACTGTCATAATAGTGGATCGCGGGTGATTCCGCTAGATCACGAAATGACTTGACGAATGATTCTGAACTTATACCAAACGATCGTACCCTTCGGATCTAGTGATTGATCTTCGCGATTTTAATGACAACCGAAGTCATCACGTACCGAACAATCTTGCACATGACTCGATTCAATATCAGTTACGAGTCGATTTTGCGAATTTCCCCAACAAGCCGCCCGTTAGTTCAAGAAACGCTCGAGTTGCGTTTAATAAAATTTAATTATTGAATTTAGTCCAAATTGGACATCGGAAAATTAGGAAATCACAACGGAACGTTAGGACGACGTTGCAGGGGACACATGCGAATTTTGGGTGTGCCCAAATCCTTCAAAAAAATTCAATTTGGGCAAGAAATTGAGAAAGTGATCAAAATACCCTTGGAAATTAATAAAGGGTATGTTTTAAGGGTAAAGGGCATTTTGGTAATTTTGCCCCAAATTTTTGATTGGACATTTTTACCCTTGGATTTTTGGGAAATTACAAGAATACCCTTGGATATTTTTGGGTGAGATTCGATCTCGGCCATTGGTTTCAAGATAAGATCGAATCTGGACCGTTGATTTCGTTTGTGAGAGAGGGGTATGATGGTAAATTCACATTTTGATCAAATTGAACACTATTTGAGTCCAAGATTATCACAGTCTCTCTCTCCATTCTCTTCCCCTCTCCACCGTGAAGCCCCCTCCCCCGATCAAACTCTCTCTCCCTCTCCCACGCCAGATCGCCGCCGTATGCCGGCCATCGCCCGCCGCCGCCTTGCCTCACCGCCCTTGCCGCCCTCACGCCACCACCCCATCGCCGTTTCTCTCTCTCTCTCTCTCTCTCTCTCTCTCTCACCACCGTGACCGTGACCCACGGCAAGGAAGCCGTCGCCATCGCTGTACGCCATACGTCGTCCGCTCAAACCGAACCGCCGCCGTGAGCCATACGCCGTCGCCGAGGAGTACCGCCGCTTTCCGTTCTAGTTGATTTAGTCTAGAACTCGGTAAGTCGTGCTCTAAACCCGATTTAGGACTTCGGATATCGACGGATGATTTTTTATTGGGTGAAATTGGGTTATGTCGGCTTGGATATATATGATTTTAGGTACGGAAATGTTTAGCGGGCCTTGGGATTGAAATTTGAGGATTTTGGTGGAAAAATCTGTGATTAAGGTGGGCTGTGATGGACTGTTCATGAGGTTGTAGTGGGCCGATTAGGACGCAAGCTGGATTTTTAGAACCGGCATTTATTGGCGAGAAAGTGTCGTGAAGAACAGGAATTGATCCGACGTCATTTGGTTGGAGAAAAAGGGCAATTTGTGTGTTTGGTGCGTGTTTGAAATAATACTGAATTGTGGTGATAGAGTTTGGTGCATGAGTGTGTAATGAGATGGTTGAAGTATGCTTCTTGCGTGCATGCGTGAGTCAGATTGAATTAATTATTGAATTTTGCCATGTCGAATACTGAGTGCGCATAATTTTCATGTGAAATGATGCATGTACGGGCCACGTGTGATGGACCAATGGAGCGTGGTAAATGTGTGTCGAGCATATACATGAGCAAGAAAGTGATTTTGTGTGTGTGGCATGGCATGAGAGGTTGTGAAAATTGTGTCGTCCTGAGGCGTGTACGTTTACGCGGGACGATGCACGGTATTACTGGAAGACTGCTAGCCTGAGGCGTGTACTTCAACGCGGGTTGCGCAGTAGGTGGTAGGTGTTGAGCTTAAGGCGTGTACGTTTACGCGGGCAAGAAACATGGCCTGAGACGTATACGGGTACGCGGGCCTTGAAGTGTTGTGATAAGTGGTCGCAATGTACCTGAGGCGTGTACGTGTACGCGGGTCACTGGCGAGTGTTGTGGAAAAGAAATGAGATGAGAACGGAATGAATGTGTGGTATGAAAATTGTACATGCATGTGTTTGCATATGGCGTGATTGTGATTAAGTGCAGATTGAACGCATGATAGGTTCGGGTAAGAACAATTGATGTGCCTGTTACGGAGCAATTTGATGTATGTGAATGTGTGTGTGTGTGTTTGTGTGATTGTATGGAGGTACGTGATAGCCTAGGTGGGGTTTAAGGGTGTACTTACTGAGATGTAATCTCATGGTTGTTTCAACCAACAATTTTCAGAACCCCGACCTGAGCCATGAATCCTCCGCCACCACCACCTGAACGTTTTGGAGTACCATTGCACACCGAATATAACACTGCAGAGTTTCCAATGGGAGATAATATGACATGGATCAAGCATACCACGACCGTTTTTATAGAAGTAGGACTACCGTTATGGGAGACATAGGTATATACTGCTTGGTATTTTAGGAACGCTAACAGGGATGAGTTCGGTCCCGTCAAAGGTTTTGATGTCCCGTATGACTTAGTTGGAGATTGGGACCCGGCTGCTATACCCCCGATCGACGGAGAGTTGACCAGTACCGAGGTTAGCTTAGCTCAGTCTGGTCTGCACCCAGCACCCGCAGCACAGGGATCTTCAGGGGCCAGGGGCCGAACACGAACCCGAACCTAAAGCATCGCAAGCCGAAGCTGATCTGATGCATATAGATTTAGAACCGATTCCCGAGAAAGAGCCGGTAGAGGTGGAGCCCAAGGTAGGATCTGAGAATAATCCTGTCAAGTCTGAAAAGCCTGTAGGGGAACCGGAGTACATACTTCCCTTTGAGCAGTACCTAGATCCCAATTTCGTACCTGAGTTCCATTTCTTGGATGTATTGGTTGAGGAGGGTCAGGACGAAGTTCCAGCGGAGTCGGGTGACATCAATCACTCGATTGAGATTAAGGCAGAGCTGGAGTCGTCGGAGGAGTAGACGGTGCAAGAGAGTTTACAATCAGAGGACGAGGAGTCAGACTCGGAATGGACACCGAGTGTGGATCGTAGAGGCTAGAGTAGAGAAGGAAAAACTACTGTTGAAGCGTATCATTTTTGGAAGTTAGAATACCAGGTCATCGAATCCTTTTTGTTATCAATGGTTTATAGTAGGGTGTGCACTTGTACATTAAGGTTTGTTCTATTGTGAATATTGTGGTTTAAGTTTGAATGAAGAATGAAAATGTATAGTCTCCCTATTCTCCTCAGTTTTCGATTGTCCGGGTGTTTTATAGTTTTCGCTGTTCAATTAAATCTCTTATCTGATGATCAAACGGAGGTCGACGACAACCTGGGACATCGCACTATATCGACCAGCAGTGGGATGTACGCGGGTTCGAGGGGGGTTCGGGGCGTGACAATTAGCCTTAAGACAGCATCTCACTGACAGTTCACCTCAACTGTCTTTTCAAAAAGATGCTTAAATGAAGAAAGACAATTCATTGCAACCATCTCGCCTTTTAAAATCGTGAGATCATAACTCTGATACATTCCCAGCTCCCTGTGCTACGGCATGGAGTCCGAAGGGAACAAGAAAGTGCTCAGAATAGTATGCCAAACGGTGTCCTATCTCCTCAAGTCTCTCGATTGGACGCAATCCAGACTGTGGAAGCTCGATTAGTGTGATTCGTAGCTTAGGCGCTCTTGCAGTTCTACATGAGAGTTCCTGGATAAGGATTGGCCATTGGAAATTAAAATTGATACCAAAGTCTAATATGTGAAGCACCTCCGCTGTCGCTGCTAATTTCAAAATCATGAAGTTTGCAGACACGATAAAGAATTTTGTAAGTGGATAGGCCAAATTATGGAGTTGGTATGCTTTCGGCTTTTCAGCTATCAATCTATTCTTGACTTCAAGACAAAAAGCTTGACTTGGATCGACAATGCCTGCAAGGCGTGCTTCCAGCGCAATGGCAAAATAATGGGCTAATCTTTGAGATCCATCACCAGTGGGGGAGCAACCAATCTTGTCTAATTTGCTTCAGCAGTTTCAGAGCAGTCCCAAGGTCATTAGCAGAAATGGCTTGTGCACAGAGAATCAGAAGACTACTCGAGTCCACTGAGATCTTGTTTCCCCTCTTAATAGTTAGTTTTAATCTTTCTTATCAGATTCTTGCTATGTTTCGGCTATTTAATCCCGGTGATTCTCGTCACACATCTTTCAATTGAACAAGCAATGTATGCCATTTACAGTTGATCACCCTTCGTCATCTATAGTTTACACAGGGATGACGGCATCATGTCAATTATAACTTTAATGATAGCATTTAATCTTCAGATGAGTACCTCTTTCGAAATGTTCTTTTTGGCTGGAGCTTCTATTTAAGATATTCAAGTTGCATACTAGCAGACCGTAACTTGGTTTCAGATTTGATGAGCGCCGTCGCTTGTCACATTTCAATTGCAAATCCCGTTGGCCTTAATTAGAATTGGCATTTCAAAATCTCTGCAGCTATATCAAAACAACCAACATAGCTTCAATAGAGTCGAGAGAGCAAACTCCATACGATATGAAGGTTGGGTGCAGACTAGCACATTGGTTCTTGAAATGGCATAGGAACAATCCTTAGCGACCACATTCCATTTGCAGGTCCAGCTTTTTTTATGCAACCATCAGTGCTTACTTTCACTGAAATTCGGCTATGCATAATTAAGCAAATCAAGTCATATTTCCCAAAGTCTATTAGATAACAGGAGCCAACATTAGTTCAAATTTCAAAGCTCCATCATCTTTGAAGTCTTTTAGGGATCACTTGCAGCCGATCTAAAAGCTTCAACTATTAAATGATAGCTCGATACTCTAACAATCTTGAGCATTGGAAGAGATGATTGATTCTACTAAGTAAATGTGGGGGTTATCCTTTAATAGTTTGTGTAGTTTAGTTTAGAAGGGGACGCGTAAACCTGACGTGGGGACAGCTATATAAAGGAACTGCAAAGATGTGTCTAACAAAATAGAATTTCACAGCAAATACAATCAATCATTAACTAATTCCAATTATTGCTCTTTACTTTTGGGCCAGACAATTATTGCTCCTTAGTGCTAAAGTGAGAAATGGTTCAGTAGCTTCTCAGTTTGTCACAACGTGGAATGGCAACATCTTTTTGTAGCATTTTTGCACAATTGATGGGGGGCCAACCAGGTTAGAAAATGCCTCTTCCCTAATCTGCTTTTGCTTTAACATGAAATGACATATTCCTGCCTTTTATTGAGCAGAGAGATTAAACTACATGCTCAGCTCCATCATTTCATACTTTGTCCCAGATCATTTCCGCGATCAATTACTTTACAACAGTTGTTGTAATATTAACGCGGAAGCTAATAAGGATCTTACAATTAAATCAATGCGAGAAAGTAAGAGAAATCAATTAGAAACAATAAAGGAACCAAAGATTACATGATTCGATTCAAGTGTCGGTATCTACATTCACGAGAGAGCCATCGGCAATTAATTTACTATAATTAGAAAATCAAAGTTTACAATTATTTATACACTCGAGTGTTTTTCACATTTAAATTTAAGCACAAATCCAAAGTATTGACAAATAAACAACTCAATTTTATATAAACTCACGTCACAAATTAATTTCCGTGTGTTCTTACTCACGTCCACGGCCGAAGAACAAAACTCCTTCGGGCGTCCAAGAAAGAGTCCACTACTCGGCCTCCACTTTGCGGCTCTCCACCGAAGGAAACCCTCGAAATCCTTCACTTGTGTGGCTACCTTGCACCTTAGGAATCCACAGCCTAATTCTTTTTCTTTTATAGGAGTTATCAACTTTACTTTTGATCTGGCGCACCACGTGACCTACTATATATCAAACAAAGATTGTGAGCCCCTTCTTTGTCTTTCATAGCGTGAGTGTTTTTTTTTTTTTTTAACCATCTTTAATATTCATCTAATTGGGTCAGGTCCGTAAACAGCTCAAACTTAAAATATACTTTAACAATTTTTCACCTTGTCTTGATGTTTGATGTCAAGTCATAGTGGTAATCATCCATACTGCTCTCCCAATGCTTCGACGGGTGCTTACTCTCCATATACACCAATTGAACTTCGCCAAAGGAACATACTTAGTCATTATGTCTGTCGAGTTCTTCGCTATCGCGATCTTCTTCACAATAATCTTACTTTGCCAAGACATCTCGGATGAAATGGTACATTATATTGATATGCTTCATTCACTCGTGATAGACTGGATCGTATGGTAGCTATATCGCACCTTAGTTATCACAGTGTATATCAACAATTTTTTTTTATCTAAGCCAAAGTTTGAGAGCAAACCCCTTAGCCATATCGCATCATTTGCTATAAAGATTAGTGCCATGTACTTGCCTTAGTCGAAGATAACGCAATACAATCCTACAAGGAAACTTTCCAACTTGTTGTACCACTTGCTAGCGTATATACATACCCTGCTGAAAACCTACTTTCATCCAAGTCCACCAGCGTCATCCAAATCCACATATCCAGTGGTCTCTCTGCCATTGCCATCACTTCAGTATAGTATACCAACGTATATTGTCCCCTTTAAATGTCTAAGATCCACGTCACAGCTTCCTCCTAAACTTTACTATGACGCTTTATATAACAACTAATCACGCTCGTGGCTTATGAAATATTAGGCCTAGCGCATGCCATAGAATACATAATACCACCCACTACACTAGAATATAGAACATGTGGCATATGCTTGTTCTCATCCTCAATATGCCATAATAATTTATCTGAAAAATTAAAGTGCTTTGATAATTGTGTACTCACAGATTTCATTGACTACGTGTTAAAATGTATCACAATCTTCTCAATATATTTCTTTTAAGATAGATGTAAAACTCTAGCAGTCCTATCACGCAAAATATCCATACCTAGAATTTTTTTTGTAGCACCTAAATCTTTCTTCTCAAACTTAGCTTTCATCTGTCTCTTTAACACATCATTATCAGACATGTTCATAACTTATATTAACATATCATCAACATATAACAACGGATGAATTAAAGAGTCATTCTCCAATCTCCTAAAGTAAATATAGTTATCCATATGACTTTTTGAATAGTCATGACTAGCCATGAAAGCATCAAAACACTTATACCACTGTTAAAGAGACTATTTCAGCCTATACAAAGATTTTTTTTAACAAACTCACATGGTCTTCCTTACCTGGAATAACAAATCCCTCTAGCTATCTCATGTAAATATGCTCTTCCAACTCACTGAGAAGAAATGCCTTTTTCATATTTAGCTACTCCAGCTCAAGATCTTATGCAACAACTAATATGACATCCTGAAATTTGATCATTTTTGAGATATATGAAATGATTATTTCATTGATGCACTGTTAGTTAAATCTTGCTCTAAATTGATCACTCATGAAATGACTAACCATTAGGGAAAGGCTATTGAGGAATTAATTACGCATGAACTGAGAACTCGATCATGGATTGACAACTCGACCATAAGGATTGACGAGGGATAATTTTGAGCCATTATAGACCAATTAATGGATGATTATAGAATAATTCGCCAATAGTATACGATTGCATTGCGAGTGATTCCACTTGACCTTTGTATGGATTGCGAACGACCCTAAACCAATTCCTAATGGTCGTGTACTTCGGGACTATCGATTGACCCTCACAATTACATGACAACGAAAGTCACACATGACTCGAGAAACTTGAAACGTGGATTGATATTGAATTAACTACGGGTCGAAAATGTGTAACTCCTAAAAACCGTCCGTTAGTTTGAGATATACTAAAGTTGCAATTGATTGATTTTGACCATGAATTAGAATCCGAATTTGGGTATTGAACTTTCAAGGATTTCAAGACTAAAGTATTGGACGTCGCCTCATTAAACCTACCTATTTACCGGTTCTCTCGGAATTCTTGGAAAAAATGAAATTCGGACCAGAATTCGAAAAGACATTTTTGCTGCCAAGTATTTTTGGATCCCTTTGGTTTGTTGAAGGGCAAAATAGTCATTCTACACCCCCTCTGTTGACCGGCCACTTGGGGAAGGAAAATGACCAAATCGCCTCTCTTATCTTTTCTTATTTACAATTTTGCCCGTAGATATTTTGTGAAACTTGTTTTGGAAGATTGATTCTTAGCTCTTGGATCTTGACTTGTTAAGCAAGGTGAGATGTTGGCCCTCCATTTTGGATGAGTCTTGATAGACCATTTTCTCTCTCTTGATCACTCTCTCTCACTTGGTTTACACTCTCACTTGTGCTCTCTCTCTTCCTCTCCTCTTTGCTTGGCCGAACACCTCCGTCCACCAGCACCGCCATCGCCGATCACCACCAGCCACAGCCACCCTCATGCCACCATTGTCGTGGCCATCTGCCATCGTGAGCCCCCTTCGCCGTTCTCATCGCTGCCGTTGCACGAGTCACTGCCGAGCCGTAGCCGCTTCACCGTCGCCGGACCGTGGCCGTTCGCTGCCCTTGTCGTGGTTGCCATTAGCTTAATTTCTTGGTTTTAAGAGTAAGTTACTCTCTAATCCTTGATCAGGGTCATAGGTTGTTATTAGACTTGGTTTAGGGGCTGATTAGGGTGATTAATAGGTGGATTAGTGATAGCTTATCATGAAATGTGTGATAGGTTATCAATGGTTAGTGATAGCTTATCGTGGAATGTGTGATAGCTTATCGTGAATTGTATGATAGCCTATCATGAGTTTAGTGATAACTTATCATATACTTTTGTCTTATATGGTGATAAGTTATCATGTGATAAGGTTAAATTTGTACACGTTCTTATGAAATTAGAAGCTTGTTATGACATGTTAAATGATTGCCTAATTTTACAAACCTTGGTGACTATTTTAAAGAAAGGTCCTATGGGCATGAATTTGGTAGTTCACAAGGAGTCGTGTTTGGACGTCATGTTTTATGTGCCGTATGGGGCAGGGATGCTTTAAAATGAGAGTGTGCAAAGTTTGACGGGTTAATTATATACGCTTAATCACGTGTGATTATTTTATGGCATTTTTATTTATGAAAGTCGTAACATTTTGACGGACGAGCACGGATCATGTTTGCGTTGGCTAATTGAGAAATATAAGAATTGGGACTTGAGTGAATGCTGTGTGTGCATGGTCACCTAAAGTTCCATTTGTTCCTAGTTTTTCAGGAAGACCGCCAACCTTAGCGGTTGTGCCATGGCCATAAAGGTCGTGCCCAATCTTGGTGATTGGATGCCGTTGCAGGGGCAATATGACAAAATTGTTCACGAATTGAATTCGGGACAAACTCATTATGGAATTTCGTCATTGAGGTTGGTGAGATGATGTCATCACTGGGGTGGTGCGGGACGATACTCGGTTATGTTGAAAGATCGCCAACCTGATGTGTGTTACGTGGGTTGTGCCGTGGCCTGAAGAGTTGTTAACAATCTGGACTATCATGAGTGCTATTTGCATTGATAAATGCTAAGTGCTTGAGGGTGATGTTTGAGTATGTCCGAATTATTAACTTGTTGATGAGCATGTTTATGCATGAGTGTATGTTGTATGTGCCTCTTGAACATGTATGTTAGGGTGATCCCGTTATGTGCTCGTTGGAGCGTTTTCCATGTTCTGCAGGTTGGATGAGGCAAGGTTAGGGTGTTGCTGTTGATCTATCTTCGTTGCTAGACTTGCATGCTCAGGGTGATCCAAAGGCAACGTGTTCTTTTAAACGAGGTTTAGGGAGTTTTCTTGCTGAGTTATTCTCATTGTTGTTTGTTAAACGTTTTCAAACCTCCAAATATGAATCATCCGCCCACGCCTTTCGGAGTGCCCATGGACATGGACATTATAATAGTAGAGTATCTGGTGGGGCTGGATAAGGCATATCTAAAGCATGTAACTACTATTTGGGTGGATGAAGGGCTAGTGATGTGGAAGCCACAAGAGTTTATTGCTTGGTTCATTAGGGAATGAGACGGGCCGTTTGGTCCGATCTAGGGTTTTGATGGACCCCCTAATGGTGGACTGGGGGATGAGGTTTGGGATCCCATAGATCTCGACCCTTTGGACGTGGTTGTTATGGATCCGGAGTCCAACTCGGATTATTTAGTATCCGATCTGGATGGCATTGAGTCGGATCTGGAAACACCTCGTGGGTATCACCGGGTTTGATGATAGGTTTGGATATCTCATCTTTTTGACCGCCCCCTTTTGATAGCGAAGTTAGGTTAGCTCAACCATCCAAATTCCTTTTTGTATACTTGGTTTTTGAGGAAGCGGCCTCGTGATAGGCTTGTATGTATGTATCCTCCTAGGCTTAATGCTATGTTTATAAAATGGCTTCATTGGTTTTCTTCTCAAAGTGTTTTCCTTACTATCCTGTTGTATTGATTGTTGATTAGATGATTCAAGTTTGCTTCTGCATGCATTTATTCATAAGTTAGAACGTTTGGGTTGGCGACGCATCCTAGGACATCACAACTTATGACCAAGGTGAGATGTTGTCGTTCTCGAGGAAACCGGTCGTGACAACTAAAACAAGTAATACATGAATAAAAGTATGTCTTACCACACGAGAGAACACTTAGTTGTAGTTAATACCCTCCCGCTATGTACCCCTCCCAACAAGTCTCGCCTTATATTTCGCTGCCTCGACATTAGAAATGCTCTCCTTCCGTTTATAGACCTACTCTCTTTCAACAATCTTCTGGCTCTTGAGTACTTTAACTAGCTCCCATGTTTGATTTCAATTGAGTGATTCTATCTCTTCGCTCATAGCCCCTAGTTACTGCAATGAATCACTACTAGCCATTGCCTTAAAGTAAGCAGAAGGCACATCTGTCTCCACCTAGTCACCTATAGTCAATGTATAAATAATATCTATATAATTATAACTTACTGATGATTTTACTTTCTTTCTTTTTTCTACCCACGGCTATAGTGTTTTGTGGCTGTGTTGGTTGTTCAGTATCACTTACTTCAGGAACCGCGGCCTCATTTGCAATCTTAACATGTGTAACCTCCGAGATCTCTGGAGTCTCCACCTGAAGCTCCATCTCACTGACACCATGACCCATATGCTCTACTGGTAGTGTCTGAAGACTCTTATGTTGAAGTATTATAGTCTCGTCAAATATCACGTCTCTGCTGATTTGAAAACCGTGTGATCTAGGTTTAATGCACCGTAATCGGTAGCTTTTAACCCCTTATGCAATATGCAGAAATATGCAATTATCTGCCCTCAGCTCAAGCTTACTATCACTTACATGAGCATACACATGACATCTAAAAACTCATAATCTGGAGTAATTAGTAGGTTTTCCCGACCATACTTTCTCAGGAGTCTTCCACTCTATAGCAGATAATGGAGATCGATTAAGTAGGTAACATGCCATGTTTACTGTTTTGGCTCAAAATTCCTTGCCTAGTCATGCATGCAAAATCATGCACCAAGCTTGCTCAAGTAAATTTATGTTCTTCCGTTGTACTATGCCATTCTGCTATGTGTCCTGAGTACTATACGGTATCTCATAATCCCTTCTCTTTGGAAAAACTCAATATATCTTTACCACAAAACTCTATGTTTATCTAACTGCTTTTCAATCAATGCCTTATATTTCTTGAGACAATCGAACACATCAAATTTGTTCCTTAGAAAGTATGCCCATACCTTCCACGTTAGTCATCGATAAATTTCAGTGTAAACCGAGCACCTCTTTTTGAAGGAACTGGAGACAAGCCCTAGACATCTAAGTGAATGTATTCAACCCGTTGCTTGATTGAATGAATAATTGTAGTAAATTTAATCCGGCGCCACTTCTCAAAGGTGCAGTGCTCACATAACTCTAACTTCCCTGTCTTTTGACCCTTGAACAACCCTCTCTCACTCATCATCATCATACCCACCTCATTCATGTGCCATAATTGTATATGCCATAATTGAGTCAAGTTAGAGTCTGGCTCACTTAATGAAATTGTAATAGCTCTAGTTATGATTTCTCCCAGTAGATGAGAGAGTATTCACTTTTTGCCCTTTCATTACTGTTATGGCTTCTCGAGAGATCTTCAGTCTCCACCTTAGCGGTGTACTTACACCCGATGTTATCGACTGTCTTAGAGAAATAAGTTTCTTCTTGAACTTTAGTATATGCCTCACATCTGTCAGTGTGTGCACTACCCTATCGTGCATCCGAATTCGAATTGTTCATATCTCCACAACCTTGCAAGCTACATTATTTCCCATCATAAATTTATCACCATTTGCAATTTGATAAGTAGTAAACCGGTTCCTAGAAAGTTTCATATGAGAAGAACACCCTCAATCTAGCATTCATTCGTTTTCTAGCAAACTGGTAGTCACACACAAGACAGCCTTTGCATCACCGGCGCTCTTCTCGACAATTTTTGTCATGCTACAAGTGGCATTCTGCTTGTCACCTCGATTTCTTAGCTTTGGACAATCTCTCTTGATGTGTCCTTCCTCTTGACATTAAAAGTACTTTCGCATCCTTTGAACATTCTATGGCGTGACTTCGACCTTGCTTTTACCTCTACTGCTATTGGACACCCGATGTTGATCTCTACCTCAAATCACTAGTCCCCGCGCTACATCCTGTGCTAGACTGTTATCTCACAATTTTCTCTACCACTCCTTAGAGTACAAGGTGAACTTTAGCATTCCCGAGGTAATCGTAATGCATTTCTATAGCAGTGAATTAGTAAAGTGCTCTCATGACTCTGGTAAAGAAGTTAACGACATCATGTCTTGCTCCTTATCATCTAGAATCTTACCAATGTTCTTTAAATTCATCATGAGTTTATCAAACTCATCTAGGTAGGATTTGATAGACAAACCTTTAGTTTATCTAAACCAAAATATCATCTTCAACATGTACAAGTGATTGTTCAAACCCTTCATTACAAAAAGTGCTTAAAGTTTTGCCGACAACACTGTGACATCATTCTCCTTGACTACCTCCATTAACATCTCATCCGATAGGTTCAACTAGATTATACTCATTGCCTTCCTCATTAACACGTCCTTTTCGTCATCTTTCATTGTTTCGGGCAACTTATTTGCCCTCTAATATTTCGGACAAACTTTAAGTTGTTAATACCGCCTAGGGATGAGCAGTTTCAGGTTCCATACATGGTTCACCTGAAATCTGGAACTTATCCATGGGAACAGGTTCCTCATTTCTTGAAACCTAGAACCAACCCTCCATACCTTCAAACCTAGATCCTACCCTGTCACTGGTTCCAGAGTCAGTTACAGGGTTTACCGAGGTTTCACATGTATTGTTAATTGAAAGATTGTAGTGAATCATCATTTACTGACCATAACTTATATTTAGACACACGAAAAATATGAAACATTAACAAAGTAAAAGTCTTAGTCATAAAATGAAAGCAGAGACTAGTGGTTCCAAATTATACACTCATCATCAGATGCCATAGAATACTACATGATTGCATGAAGACATAAATCAATAAAAACACGAAAACTTATTTCAGATTCCAGGTGTTAGGTTACAGGTTCCACCTACCTAGAACTTATAACTTAGCCGTCAGAATAGGTTCCTCAATTTTTGAAACCTGGAATCTACTCTACATACCTTGGAACCTGGAACTGATAGGTTCTCACCGGTCCGATTCTCAAGTTCCAGCGAACCATGCTCACTCCTAATACCGCCTCTATCTTAACACTCCATAACCCAAAGTTATTTCTCCCATTAAACTTCTCAATTTCTACTTACGCTCTAGACATCATTTCAACAATGGAATTTCCAAATAATAATCAGATAAGCAAAACCCCAAATCAAAATTCAGAAAATCTTATCCTCAAGCTTTAAGACCAATTGTTGCAATATTAATGCGGAAGCTAACGATGATTTTGCAATTAAATCAATGCGAAAGAGTTAGAGAAATAAACGAGAAATAATAAAGAATACCAAAGATTTACTTGGTTCGGTTTTAGTGTTGGTACTTATAACCACGGAGAGAGCCAACAGCAAATAATCCAATGTAATTAGAGAATCAAAGTTTATAATTGCTCATATACTTAAGTGTTTTCCACACCTAGATTAAATCCATGCCAAAGTGTTCACAAATAAACAATTCAATTTGATTTAAACTCATAACAAAAATTATTTTCTGTGTATTCTTGCTCGTGTGCTTGGCCGAAGAACAAACTCATTCGTGAGTCCAAGAAAGAGTCCTCTGTTTGGCCTCCACTGTGTGGCTACTCTCCACTAAAGGAAACCCTTGAATTCTTTCACTTGTGCAGCTAGTGTGCACCCTAGGAACCCACACCCTAATTCTTTTTCTTTTAAGGAGTCAAAAACTTTACTTTTGACTTTGACCCACCACATAAGCTAATATATATTAAACAAAGAAGGTAAGCCCTTCTTTTGTCTTTTAGTGCATGAGAGTTTATTTTCTTTTGTTTTAACCATCTTTAATATTTATCCAATTGAGTCGGATTCCACAAACAACTCAAACTCGAGACATAATTTAACTGCAGTGATTGTAATTTTTTTGTTTTAACCGTCTTTAATATTTATCCAATCGAGTCGGGTTCCACAAATAGCTCAAACTCGAAACATAATTTAACCACAGTGATCGTAATTTTTCAAGCATGTGAATAATTTCATGTTAGTAATTCCATTATTTTGTCTGTAAGTACCTAAACATGTTAGTAAAGTAGGGATTTGCAAAATTTCAGCAAGTTAACCCTCAATATTGGTGTTGATGTAGCTAGTAGGTATCACCTAGAGGGGGTAAATAAGTGATTTGAGCAATTTTAAAGAATTAAATGCGGAAACAATTTATAATCAGTAAAACATGTTTAATGTTCAGATTCTGAATGTGCTAGTGTGCAGTGCAAACAATATAATTAGAGATTAGGGATAGAGAGAACTGCACGCAAGAAGTTATAGTGGTTCGGCTTAGATCAAATCTACGTTTAAATGCAGAAACAATTTATAATCAGTAAAACATGTTTAATGTTCAGATTCTGAATGTTCTAGTGTGCAGTGCAAACAATATAATTAGAGATTAGGGATAGAGAGAACTGCACGCAAAAAGTTATAGTGGTTCGGCTTAAATCAAGTCTACGTTCACTCTCCCACGCTGATAGCCTACTAGCTAGATTCCACCATGTGATCAAAGGGATTACAAGATTTGAGTGATATCACATGGTGAATAATAAAGCTCTCTATCTCATATAATCACTTTTACAGAGTATCTCTCAAAATCTCAATATTTGGCTCAAGAAAGACAAGTAGTAGAATTGGAATGAACTCAGACTTTGGAGTTGTTAATTCTTGATTTCGTTCTCTACCTTCTGCTCTTCATTGGTCTCCTTTTATACTCCTCCATTTTCAAATTAGCCGTTGGATAGTCTTAATAGGATTATCTTCCAATCTTCATCTTGGACAGATTTGTATAAAATGAATTAAGTAGCCGTTGGTTGACAAAATCATAATCTCACTGAATCTGATCGCTCATACAATCAAAATCTTGGTTTCCATAAGTAGGATTTTATCCGTTGTGATATATACTTGTCATAATGTTTGATTGTCAATCAATTAGGTTGAGATTGAGCCAATCAAAACTTTCGTTTTGTGAAATCCAAGTTAGATCACTAACTATTATGTTTCGTTCTAAATAAATTATGAGTCTAAAGAATTTCTGGTTCTTGCTTTACATTCAAAACCTGAGTCAGTGTAGGTTTTCAGTAAATTACGAGTCATTCAGAAATAGAGTCTGAAGTTCTCTAACACTTTAATATAAAGTCTAAGTGTCTATATCAATAGGGTCTGAACTTCTCGTTTTGAAACTTGTAAAGTCTGAAGTTTTTCTTCTGAACGTCCAAAAAGCTAAGTTCTTTTGAAGTATTAAAGTTACCTCTTCCAGAATATATTTACCTGGATCAAAATACTTCAGAGTACATATTAGATTTACAAGTTAATCATGGATAGTTTTGTCAACTACAAAATCAAAAAATTTCCTCAACAATCTCTCCCTTTTTTATGATGACAAAACTTCCATGCAGATCAAAAAAATTTGATAAGATTTGAGAATTTAAATAACTTTTAAGAGCATAAGGCACAAATAAATGTAAGTGCAAAATATAAGATCTATGTGCTTTTCTTTTCTTCAAGTCCATCCAATAATCTGCTTTCTAATAACCTATTCATGCATCCGTTTGTATTATATCTGCACAAAGATATCATGCATCCTACATATATATTCTCCCCCTTCTTGTCAGCATCAATTCAATGAGACCTGGAACACTCATGCTAGCCATAAGATCGTTAGATCAGAAGTAAAAAGCACTTTAGTAAACGAGCAACCTTGCTTTGATACTAATTAATGTAGCTAGCAGGTATCACCTAGAGGATAGTGAATATGTAATTTGAGCAATTTTAAAGAATTTAATGCTGAAACAATTTATAATAAGTAAAATCTGAATATTGTTCAGATTTTAAATGTGCTAGCGTGTAGTGCAAACAATATAATTAGAGATTAAGGATAGAGAGAACTGCACACAAGAATTTATAGTGATTCGGCTTAGATCAAACCTACGTCCACTCTCTCACACTGACAGCCTATTGGTTAGATTCCACTATGTGATCAAAGGGATTTCAAGATCTAAGTGATATCACACAGTGAATGATAGAACTCTCTATCTCACACAATCACTTTTACAGATTATCGCTCAAAATCTCAGTATTTGGCTCAGGAAAGACAAGTAGTAGAATTGGAATAAACTCAGACTTTGGACTTGTTGATTCTTGATTTCGTTCTTTACCTTTTACTCCACATTGGTCTTCTTTTATATTCCTCCATTTCCAAACTAGCCATTGAATAGTCTTCAAAGGATCATCTTATAATCTTCACTTTGAACATATTTGTATAAAATGGATTGAGTAACCATTGGTTGACAAAATCAGAATCTCACTGAATCCGATCACTCATACAATCAAAATCTTGATTGCCATAAGTAGAGTTTTATCCGTTATGATATATACTTGTCATAATGTTTGATTGTCAATCAATTAGGCTGAGATTGAGTCAATCAAAACCTTCCTTTTGTGAAATTCAAGCTAGATTGCTAGCTGTTATATTTCGTTCTGAAAAAATTCTGAGTCTGAAGAATTTCTGGTTCTTGCTTTATATTCAGAACCTAAGTCAGTGTAGGTCTTCAATAAATTATGAGTCATTCAAAAATAGAATCAGAAGT
Source organism: Syzygium aromaticum (assembly GCA_024500025.1). Lineage (NCBI taxonomy): Eukaryota > Viridiplantae > Streptophyta > Magnoliopsida > Myrtales > Myrtaceae > Syzygium > Syzygium aromaticum. The sequence goes on along the minus strand of CM044886.1, from coordinate 35,800,956 downwards.
TCTCTGACACTTTAATATAAAGTCTGAGTGTCTATATCAGTAAGGTCTGAACTTCTCGTTCTAAAACTTGTTGAGTTTGAAATTTTCCTTCTGAACCCCGTAGAGTCTAAACGTCCAGAAAGTTAAGTTCTCTTGAAGTATTAAAGTTACCTCTTCCAGAATATATTTACCTAAATCAAAATACTTCAGAGTAATATCAAATTTATAAGTTAATCATGGATAGTTTTGTCAACTACAAAATCAGGAAGTTTCCTCAACAGGTGTCAAGCCAGGAGACCATCTCCATTAATAGTCGCACCACATTTGAACCATATCAAGTGTCGAACCGTTGTGGTTATTAATGTTAGTTTGATAATAGCCTCCAAAGAGGAAAAGTTCCCGAAGGATAATACTTCCGATTCAGTCAATGGCTGCTATTTTGACGTGAAAAGGGTGTTCATAAGTCCATTGACTAACTGATATGGCAGCATGAATTATCCACCGATATTTGAATGGTCCATGGGACTAAGAAAAGGACAAAAGCTAGTCCCAGATGTTGGAAAGTCTCAAATTTAGATAAGATTCATCCCTTCTGAAATGAACGTTCACTTGCACTACATTTTATGTGAATGCTGTACTACGAAAGAGCCAAGAAACAACTCCACTGGCTCAGAGACGTAAAGCAAGAATTGCATCACACTTCTTTGGCCAAAACCACAAGCAAGAAGCAGAGGTGCTATACCTCTGCAAGATACAAACTTACGGAGTTGACACTGCCCTACATGTCAAACAAAAACTTATAAAGATGTCTTCCGCACAATAACTCCAACTCTTTGATTGATATCCTCCTGCTAAATCAGTTTTATCTATCATAGTTCTGCCCAAAACGGCATTCACCTAGGATCCTTGTCCTGTAACATCTTCTGTTGAGATGATATACCGCAATTTTAATTGACCTTCCAAACATTTGATATATTGTGTTGTGATCTGCAAGGAAGAATGAAATGCTTATCCAAACAGAAGCTAACTGGCTGATACATAGGTACATAAAGCAAGCATATATAGATGATACAGGAAATTGAGCAGCACCTCAGCGTCTCACGTGCACGATCTTTACCTGGCAATTCTGGAAGAATCTCTCTTATCATGGGTTACTATGATAGAAAACATGCTTTCAGAATAAACTATGCTGACACCCAACCAGCGCAACCTGAAATAATCCAGCCCCTCCAGCGGGGCAGCAACCAGTTGTTTTCTTCTTCAAGCACGAAATCTTTGTGGTATTCTCCACTCAACTTAGCCCTAGCTTCTTTTATGAGCTCCTGATCTAGAGGAAGCTGCTGGAAACCAACCTGGTAAGACGAACTTGCCACTGTTTATACGTTTCAGGCCTCTCAACCCTCTCCAAACCTTCACATGCCACAATATTCATAATCTCTCGCCCAAAAAAATCTCTCTCCAGAACCAACCTCCACACATTGTCACGATCTACAGTAGTATCAAACATATCATACATAGTAGAGAGGTGAAAAAGAGCCTCGCGGAATCTTGTTATGAAAAATGGTGCATTGTAGGACCCATTTCTTATACCATGAACAAAGACATGAGGTCTCATACTCCTAATGAGGCTTAAGGCCATATCTCGCTGTCAATTCACCTCAACTGTCTCATCATAGAGATACTCAAATCAAGAAAGACACTTCACAGCAACCACCTCTCCGCTTCGAATCTTGAGATCTGCAACTCTGATACATTCCCAGCTCACTGATGCTACCGCTTGGAATTCGAAATTTACATTAAAGCGCTCACAATACTTGGCCAAACGGCGACCTGTTCCCTCAATTCTTTCAGCCGGACGAAATCCAGATTGTGGAAGCTCTATTCCTGTGATCCGCAGCTTAGTAACCCCTCCGGTTCTCTTTGAGAGCTCTTGGATAAGGATTGGCCATTGGAAACCAAAATTAATGCCAAAGTCTACGATATGAAGCACTTTTGCATTTTCTGCTGATTTCAAAATCATGTAGTTTGAGAAGAGGATTTGGAATTTCGTGAATGGACAGGCTGAATAGTGAAGTTGGTATGCTCTCACCTTATCAGCTAGCAATCTCTTCTCGATAATTGAATAGTGAAAAGCTTGACTTCTACCAATACTGCCTGCAAGGCGTGCTTCCAGCCCATTTGCAAAGTAATGGGTTATCCTTTGAGAACCTTCACCAGCGGGGGATGACTGCTGTCTAATTTGCCTTAGCAGTTCACGAGCAGTCTTGAAGTCATTAGTAGAGACAGCTTGGGCACAGAGAATCTGAAGACTCCTCAAGTCCGATGTGCTCTCGTTTCCCTTTTGCTTACTATGATCCCCAGTTCCATTAGGACCATGAAGACCCTTGGTTTCACTTAACCTCTCTGATTTGCACTCTAATGATAGAAGTCCCCCATTCTTGTTCCTGAGCAACAACTTTTCGAGCAAATCTGAAAGCTCTGAGTCTTCGTTGTCTGAAGCCAATTGCTTGTTGGCCCACCCTTCTTCCAACCTGGCATAATGCCTTTCATGTCATGATTCTTTCTCCCCCTTGACCCATTCTCTGACTGATTGCTACCATTGATACCAATTTCTTCTTTCTCTCTGATGGTTGAAGCCAATCCATCTTTCTTCTGATTGATAGTTATATGAATGTTACTAGGGATGAACTTCCTGGCCTACTCTAATCCTCTATTAAATTGCAGGACAGACTCGTTGTTGAAAATATGCCTAATTAGTAGCTCACTTGGAGCCAAGTAATAAAACTTATCCCAATACTTAGGCAAGCTGTTTACAGAATTGCTGGAGGACTGAAATTTGCAATCCACATTCGACTGCAAGACCACGTCACCAGGACTTTTGGCATAAATGGAAGCATAATCATTTCCTTCTGGATCATCATGTAGACTGGGATCCAGAGGATGGCAAGAGTTGGAGCTGGTGTTGGTAGCGCCATAACTGCCTTGATCACCGCCGCTTCCCCAAGGATTCAAACTTGAGCTGTTAATGACCTGATTGGTATCAATCCGTTCAGTTTGCTCAGGGGAATCTGGGTACTTCTTGCCAAGTGCATCATACAAGGACTTTCCCATGTGTCATAGCGCCATGATTTTGGGAACGGCCCAGGGTTGCTCCTCCATATTCTCTTCCATATGCATCTGGTTTATGTATTTGATAACAGGATCTGCTGAATCGCCGTGATCTGAGAGGGAAAGAGACTCCCCCCCCTTCATTGGAGCTAGTGAAATGGCAAATCATCCCTAAATGGGGTCTCTTATTTGTTGATGGAAGGTCCAGGTCTCCATCAAGATTAATGGGAACAGATGGTGCATTATATTTGGGTTCAGGTTGGTGCGGTAGAGAGGTCATTTCTGCAGAGTTGGAAATAACAGGAGGTTCATTGATTTTGACTGCATTACAGAGATTTCGAGAATGATATGAAATGGCTGGGTGAGTGAGGCTATTGTCCTTGAAACCGTCAACCAGGAAGGATGCAGGGAAGCTGAACTCCATTGGGATCACTGTCTCAAAGTCCTACAAAAGCTCACTGCCTCAAACGAGTGTCTGATGTAAAGTATCAAGCAACTGCTCGTCAGAGGACTAGCTTTGAATTTTAACTGTCATGTAAGACTATTTGATCTGCATATAATTTACTTTTTATCTAGACAGTTGAATCCCCTGAGAATCTAAGATGATTCAAGTCAATTACTGCTGAGATTAGCGGACACACAAAAGAAAAACAAAGAAATCAACTTATGGCATCCAGTTCAAAAAGCGTGAACAGAGTGAGGGACACATAAATTCGAACTATTCATGTGTATGTAATCTAGCTTCTCTAGACGTTGGAAAGCAAAGCAAAGAATTAGTGGAAGGAAACTTTTCGAACTACTGGACCAAATTGATCGGAAGAATAATCAAAAGCTGCAATCACAATAACAAACAGATGAAATCTGCAAGTAGCGTACCGAAGGAAGAAATGTGGAGCTCTTAGGAGGATTGAATTGAATGAAGCTCACGAGTTGCAAACACCTGTGAACTTTGAGTGATTCTCTTTTTATATATACAGAACAAGGCAATGACATTATACACCCCCTTTTGATAGTAAAATACATTTACTCTTGTGCTCAAGTCAAGCTCACCCGCTCTAATTATTTTCATTTCTTGGTCAGAACAGTGTTGTTTGACTAATACGTCCCCAGTATTGGTGTGAACGCAGTAGATTATTACCATAAAACAATTGCGCAACGTTTGGACCGGATCAGAGGTTGGACATCATATGGGACTCTAGAAGTCATTATTGTATGTTTGGTATTAACCTCCAAGGAGAAAGATTTGTTTAAAGGATGGTGTTTGCTGATACAGTGAATGGCTGCTATTGTTGAGAATGAGGTTTGCAAAAGTAAATAGACATGTCCGCCCAAATTTGAATGGCCCATGGGGTTTGGGAAGAGAGTAATGGGCTTGTCCCAGATAGCTGCAGTTCTAGAATCAGAGAAAGTAACATCTAGCCTGGATTCTCTCTTACATTGCATAAATAATTTTTTATTGGTATTTCATGAATAATTAATACTAAGCTTTCTTATCAGATTCTCACTTGGTATCAGTTTTTTAATCCTTGCGACTTTCCAGAGCTTACGTAAACTGGGGCGAGAAAAAAAAAAGAAATTTGTAACATTTCAATCTCGAATGTGATCGGCTCTTGTTAGAATTGGTATTCAATAGTCCTTTATCGCCATGATGGCATTCTACATACATCAAGTTGGTGAATCAAAATGCACTTCGAGGACTTTGAAAGGAAGAAGGGCGTGCTTGGACTTGCAAACTCCATTCACAGGTCCAGCTTCATTCAAACATGGATCAGAGGACTTTCACTGGCAAAAGGTAGTCACATTTACCATATACCAAATTAGATATTTGGACCCAACAATAGCTTAAAGCTCCATCCTATTGACAGTTGGTAGAGATGAGTGGATTTACTAAGTCAATGGGTGAGTTATCCAGAGAGAGCTTGCTTTGCTTCAGTTTAGATAAGGACATGTGTTAACCTGACTCGAAGTGATTGTACCTGAACGACGGAAGCGGAGACGCACATTGAACCAATTCTAAAACCACGACAGTTATGGGGATCAGCTTAAAATGAAAGCAACTGTGCATAATCAATTATACTGTTCCAAGAGTTCCAAAAGGAAACTGATGAAGTTTAAAAAACCTCAGGTAATGTTAAGATAAAGCACTAAACAGTTGAATCATCTCTAACTACAAAATGAAACGACTACATTGATAAACATACATAAATGGAAAAAAAAAAACTGCAAAATTGCTATATTACCGCTACAGAAAAGCTAAGAGACAATTCAACCGTTCAGAGAGATGTAAGAATTGCTGGCACATCTGCCAATATCATAACAAAGTCTTCGACATCAAAACGAATTAATGGACATAAGACACCATTTTGCTTAAAGTACACGATCTTACTCACAAAAAGACTAGTTACGATGGCTTTGCACTACATAGATGAACCTTCTCTATTGACCACTATCTTCCAACAATAGTTCCTCATATGTAATTGAGATCTTCGTTCTGCTAAAAAGAGTTTCATCAGTAAATAGGTCTGCCCAAAAGTGAACTTGCTAGAGATCGTTCCTCCCCGATATTAGTTGAAGAAATAATTTGCATGTATTATTCTCGTCCCTTGACACATTTGACAAGAGTGTACTGGGTCCTTCATTTTTTTTTTTCTTTACCAAAAAAAAATATGCTAACCAGCCAGTAAATGCGCACATAATGCCAGCATACCTCAATGTTTGCTAGGCATAATGCAAGCATACTTGGGTGAAACCTGAAAATGAACGTTACCTCAGCCTCTCTTGTATGCAATCCTCGCTTATTGAGCGTCATCATGTTAGACAAACATGCTTTAGAATGCCAAGCACCTGGAATGGGTGTAGGACCCTTATGATAACACTTAGAGATGGTCGCTTGTATTGCTTGTCGCCCCCCACACTTCCCAGCCCTTTTACTTATAAAAAGGAAGCTATGTGGGTACCCAACATTTGCTTTCTTCGTTAAGCACGAAGAAGGTTGTGTGTGGACTTGCACATTGATTCTTGAAATTATATAGACCACAACTTATTTTGCAGGTCCAGTTTTGTTCAAGCATCGATCAATGCTTACTTTCACCGAAACTCGATTGTGCTTATTTAAGCAAATCAAGTCATACTTCCCATTGATTATTAGATAATAGGAGCCACGATAATTAAAAGCTCCATTATCCTCGAAGAATTTGGAGGACTACTTGCAGCTGCGCTAAATGTTTAAGCTATTAAAGGATATGATCTTGAGGATTGGAAGAGATGATTGGTTCTACTAAGTAAATGTGAGGGTTATCCTGCAATATTTTGCGCAGCTCAGTTTAGAAGAGGACGTCCAAACCTGAGTTGGGGGGCAGCTATAGAAAGAAACTGCAAAGATTTGTCGAGCCAAAGAGAATTTCACCACAAATACAAGAATTGATCAAAAGTTAAAGTAATTACAGAGGACAAAGTATAATCATTCCGAGGTTTTAACAAAAATTTTATAAAAATAATAAGAACTCAGTTTGATAAAGTACAGACAAAGAACTAAAATTACACGAAACTACAAAATAACTTCAATTACATCAAACTAGAAACTCAAAGGACTAAATTAAGAACAAACACACATACACAATAGAAGAATAAAACTAGCATAACCATCTAAAAATGCCGGCTTATCTCGCCAAAACCATGAGCAAGTCCCAGGTATTGAGGCGCAACTGCAGACAGAACACAATTCTGCTAAGCATCCATTATCTTACAATTAAGAAGCAGAGGTTCCCTGCCTCTGCAAGATATTGACATTCTTAAGTTGGCACAGCACTTCACAGAAAACCAAACCCTGTCGACCACCAGTACAAATGTCTTTCACACAATGGTCCCCTTTATTTAACTGAGATCCTCCTCCTGCTCGACACATTTCACAACAGTGTATTTGCCGCTTTATTTGATCTGCAAGGAAAGAGTCGCATGATCGAGCTCAAAAGAAGCTAACCAGCCTGTAAATACACCCAAATTGTAAGATAGATCGAACGAGAAAAGGAGCACTATGTCAGCCTCTCTTACAGATATTCCTCGCCTGGCAATGGCAGTTCAGGAAGAATCTCTCTAACCGTGGGTCATCATGTTAGAAAACACGCTTAACGCAACCTGTGTGGATACCAACACGTGGAAACAGAAATTATTCGGCCCCTCCAGCTAAGCAGCATCCAGTTGCTTTCTTCCTGAAGCCCAAAATCCTTGTAATAACATCCACTCAGCTTTGCCCTAGCCTTCTTCATGAGCTCCTGATCGATGGAATGATGGGCTTTTATTTGTGAAAAATGGGCCGCCCATGATGGGCTAACCCAGCCCACGAAAGAAAGTAACTGCACTTGACAGTTATTGTCTTGAAATAATATGATGAGAACACACGTAAGGAGCAAAGTGTGTGTTGCATTTTTCCATCAGAAAGCATTTTCACAAGACGAAAAGCAAGAGGACTTTGCTTTCAACAATTCAAGGATTGTTATCTTTCTCGACGCTGCGATAAGTGCATTTAATCTGTGGCAAAAGAGGTATGATCGTTTTACGTGATATACTTCGAACGATCGGTGATTCAAGCGTAGAATTGGCACGTTTTTCCGCAATTTTGTATGATATTTTAGGAATTTGTTTCCATCATTGGTATCAGAGCATGTTTTCTTGTTTCCTGATCTTTTGATATGTTCATAAAACGAATTTTTTGGCCGGAATTTGTGAAACGGCGCCGACGAACGTTCGGGTACGAAAAACCGACACCCGGCCGTACTGTTCGAAGTGGTTTCTCATTTTCCGTGCATCAAAATTTATTTTTGAAAGTGTAGGGTTGTAGTACTCGTCGAGACGAGCAAAACGACGGGTGGCACGCCGCCGGGGGACGCCGGACGCGCCCCCACGCGCCGTCGCAAGTGGCGGCTCCGTTGGCACGTGCGCAGCGGTTGCCGCGCGCGCATGCGTGACGTGGCTGACGTCAGCCACGCGGGTTTCTACCGACCTGTTGACCCGACCCGGAAGCCCGACCCGTTGACTTGTTGACCCGACCCGGTCATCTGTTGACCGTTGACCGGCGTTGACCACCGTTGACCGGCGGAAAAAAAAAAAAAAAGGGCTGAAGGGGGGCAGAATGTGTTTCTTGCAAGTACTATGAATTATGAATAATAATCATTCGATTTTTTCTGCATTTGTTGCAGGAAATATGGTAAGAAGATATCGAACCCCTATTATCCCTAGAACGGCGGCTCAAAAGGAGAAACTTGAGAATCTTAGAATCAAGCTGGCTCTTTACCGGTGGAATGCTAATGATGACATGATGACACACATCATCAAGGTCAACCAAATGATACAGGATATCATTTGGAACGGTTTCCTAATGCCAGAGTATGTGATGGTCGGAGCCCTAAAATGCACCATTCCTGATGAGTTGGAAAGAATGATTGATAGTGTATGGGACACCTTAGAAGGTCCGAGCTATAAGATGATTGTGGAGCAATTCATGATAGAGTACATACGGGTCGGGGCAAGAAGGACGTCAACCCTTGTATTGTATCGGTCTTGAGGCAATACGTTGCCCGAATCTAGGGGTTTTCCGGGTGCCTCCATTTGGTTGCCAAAGGAAATAAAATTTCCTGAGGATTTTCATGAGTCATTTCCAGTTTATAGAAAGAGGATCATCACCTGATTGTATTTATCTATTTTTTTGTAAACTCTTATGGATATGTTCACTATATGTTGGTGTTTATGTTTATTTCCTTTGATGGATTTATTCCTTATGTACAAAGTGTTAGGAAAATGAATGTTGATTGATATTCATGTTGTGAATAGTTTAAAGTACTATTCTGTTTTAATATTTATCTTATTAGTATCATATGGAGTTGAGTGGGAGTTCTAAAAGTTTTGGTAACTTTAAATAACGTAATTTTACCTTAATGATTACATTAACGGTAATTTCACATTAGGATTTTTGATGATGATTGGGAACATAGTAAACTTTCGAATCTAAAGCCTATGTGAGATTATTCGTTAATATAATCGGTTTATGTAAAATTAATGCATAAATAAGTGGCATTAACAATTCGTGCTTGTCTGTCTGATATGTTCAGATTCAATGGCTTCAGCATCAAAAAATATAGTTGCTGAACTGAACAAAGGAGAGAAGCTTAACGGTGATAACTATGAAATTTGGCATATGAAAATTCAATATGTGCTGGAAGAGCAAGAAGCTCTTGAAGCTCTTAACCTGGTTATGGAAGAGCCTGAAGACGGAAACACCGCACAACATAAGAGAGATAAGGATGCATTTGCTGTATGGAAAAGGAAGAACTCCCTTGCTCGCATCACGTTGCTGAGTAGCATGGAAAATGATGTCATGCGAGAGTTTAGGCATTTTGAAAATGTTAAGGAGATGTGGGGAGCGTTGGCAGCAAGGTTTGGTCATACATCTGTAACCAAGCTTAGACAGCTCACTATAAGATTTGAGTCATATAAGAAGTCACATGGTCAGTCCATAAAACAACATTTAAGAAAAATGTCAAACATGATTAATGAGCTGAAGGATGCTGGCCATGTTCTGACTGATGAACAGCAAATGCAAGCAGTGATTCGTTCTTTGCCTCAAAGTTGAGAGCATATGAAGTTGCACCTAACTCACAATGAGAACATCAAAACCTTTGAGGATGCAGTGCGCCACTTAGAGCTAGAGGAGGACCATCTCCTGGCGGATAAGCCGGTAATTGACATTTACTATGCAGGTTTTAGCTCACAAGGGCCTTCGAGCTCTAAGCGCAAGCATCCTGATTCGTTCAGAAGGTGGAGAGGCAAGGGAGCAAGTTCTTCGGGTAAGAAACCAAGATTCAATCAACATGACAAAGGAAAGCGTTCTTTTATAAAGAAAATGTCGAGGGTGAAATGCTACAACTGTAGCAAGAAGGGACACTTTGCTCGCGATTGCGGCGAGCCAAAGAAGGTAAACTCCCCTTGCATTCTTGAGAATTTTGTCTATGTGTCAAGTTCTGTATTTTTAACTGAGTCTAATCCTTTGTGGACTGTAGATTCGGGAGCAACAGACCATGTAGCGAAGGACAGAGATGCCTTCGTGGAGTTCCGACGGATTCCGACTGGAACGAAATGGATCTATGTAGGGAACAACTCCAAAGTGGAAGTTAAAGGAATTGGCACCTGCCAGTTGATGATGCGTGATGGATGCACATTATTCCTACATGACGTATTATATGCTCCGGAGATTCGTCGGAATTTAGTGTCTGTGTTAGTGTTGATTAAACTTGGTTTTAATTTGAACTTTCATAGCAGTGGTGTTGATTTGTATTTGAATACAAATTATTATGGATGTGGATACTTTTTAAATGGTTTCATTGTACTAGATGTTGACTGTGGTAATGTTAACGTTTGTTATTCCCTATTTACATCTTCCAACTCTTATGAAAATGATGTGAATGTGTGGCATGCTAGACTTGGTCATATTGGTCAATAACGAATGCAAAGATTAGCCAAAGAGGGCTTATTAAGCAATATTGAAAAAGTTGATTTGCCTATTTGCGAGCAATGCCTAACAGGGAAAACAATAAGAAAACCATTCGGAAAGGGTACAAGAGCTGAATTTCCTTTACAACTAATCCATTCTGACATCTGTGGTCCAATGAATGTAAGAGCAAGGCATGGGGCTGTGTATTTCATCACATTTATAGATGATTATACTCGATTCGGATATGTCTATTTGATTTCCCATAAATCTGAGGCATTTAGTTGCTTCAAGATATTTATGAACTTGGTGGAAAATCAATTAGATAAAAAAATAAAAGCATTGAGATCCGATCGAGGTCGAGAATATCTATCTGATGAGTTCAGAAATTTATATGATGAAAAAGGAATAGAAAGACAGTTATCTATTCCATATACTCCGCAACAAAATGGTGTTGCCGAGAGGAGAAATAGAACCCTATTGAAAATGGTTAGGTCTATGATGGCACAGGCCAAGTTACCTATCACCTTCTGGGGTGATGCTTTGTTAACTGCTGCCTACATACTTAACTGTGTGCCATCTAAATCAGTTGTTTCCACTCCATATGAGTTATGGTTAGGAAGAAAACCCGATTTAAATTTTCTTAAGCCTTGAGATTATGCTGCCTATACTCACGAGTCCTCTCATAAATATGGGAAACTGGGTCCCAGAGGTAAGAAGAGTATTTTCATAAGATACTCAGAGCACTCAAAAGAGTATGTGTTTATAGGTGAGCAAGAAAGTGGGAGTATAACTGAATTTGAATCACGAGATGTCACATTCTTAGAGAATGAGTATCCTAAGAAGGGCGAAATAGGTGAGGACTACTCACTATTTGAAACCTTGGATCCTGATAATGAAATCGATGAATTTCGACCAAATGGGATCAATGAGAATAATGAGGAATTAAATTCGACTCAATCTCAATTGCAACCATTTGATGAGATAATATCGTTATTATCTAATTCAAGTGGGAGCGTAATGGGGAATAATATGCCACGTGTACAATCTCCCTTGCGGCGAACAAGTCGCAAAAGTGTTCCCCGACGACGTTTTGACATAGAAGGGGAAACTTTTATGATCGCTCCGCAAGATGAAGATGAGCCAAGGAATTTAAATAAGGCTCTAAGTTGCCCTAATAAGGATAAATGGATAAATGCAATGGAAGAAGAATTTGAGTCAATGAAATCAAACCATGTTTGGGAACTGATTGATCTTCCTAAAGGACGCAAAGCTATTGGGAACAAATGAGTTCTCAAAATAAAGCGAAAAGCTGATAACTCAATAGAAAGATATAAGGCTCGCCTTGTGACGAAAGGGTATAATCAACAGGAAGGAATTGATTATGAAGAAACTTTTTCTCCTGTAGTGAGATTTACCTCAATTCGCCTTATTTTGACAATAGTGGCAAGTATGGATCTTGAATTACATCAAATGGATGTAAAGACTGCTTTTCTAAATGGAGAATTAGAAGAAGAAATTTACATTGAGCAACCCGTTGGCTTCATTATGAAAGGCCAAGAACAAAAGGTATGTCGACTTCTAAGATCGATATATGGCCTTAAGCAGTCTTCGAGACAATGATATATACGTTTTCATAATGCTATAGTAGCGTATGATTTTACAATGATTGATGAAGATCATTGCGTATATATCAGAAGATCCAAAGATCAATTCGTGATCTTATCATTATATGTTGATGACATACTGATTGCCGGAAACAATAAGGAGTTGGTTAATACTGTAAAGAATTGATTGTCGTCCAATTTTGAAATGAAAGATATGGGTGAGGCTACATATATTCTTGGAGTTAAGATTTCAAGAGATCGTTCCAAAAGATTATTGTCTCTTTCGCAAGAGACTTATATAAACAAGGTTCTTGAACGATTTTATATGCAAGATTGCAAATCCATTGACACTCCTATTGCAAAAGGTGAAGGATTGAGCCAAAGACTGTGTTCTAAGACTCCACAAGAGAAGAAGCAAATGAAACATGTTCCTTATGCTAGTGCTATTGGGAGTTTAATGTACGCCATGATGTGTACAAGACCTGACATATGTTTTGCAGTTGGGATGGCAAGTAGATACCAATCAAATCCAGGTCAAGCACATTGGAAAGCCGTCAAAAGAATCATGAGGTATCTAAAGGGTACTGCTGATTACTCTCTGAGTTATCAAGGAAAGGATCTGCGACTTGAAGGCTACTCAGATGCTGACTGGGGAGGAGATTTAGACGAAAGGAAATCTACCTCAGGATTTGCATTCTTACTGAATAATGGCGTCATTTCTTGGAGCAGTAAGAAACAAACATGTATAGCATTATCCACCATGGAAGCCGAGTTCGTGGCATTGTCAGCAGCAGTACAAGAAGGAGTTTGGCTTAAGAGATTTTTGGATCATTTAGGTGTTGTTGAGCACGCTGCAAGCTCATTGTTAGTCAATTGTGATAGCCAAGCAGCGATAGCATACACCAAGGATCCGAAATATCATGGCAAGACCAAACATATAGATACAAAGTACAATTTTGTTAAAGATATGGTAGCATGAAAAGATGTGAACTTGCAGTACATATCTACGCATAAAATGATAGCAGATCCTATGACAAAACCAATTCCTAGAGATGTTTTCAATGGTCATGTAAAATCTCTAGGACTGCGTAGATGTTGATGTACTGAATATTGTAATTTCCCTGAATGTTCACATTTGAATGAAATTGTTATATCATTGTTAATGCCTATGATATTTTTATTTATTTATGCATTTTAATACTTAGTGTATTATGTCAAGTAAGTATGTCGGACAGATAAGATTAACTCACTCACACGAGTAATCGCCTCTATTTGCTATGTGATAAGTAGAGATGAGACAATTTTAGGCTTATTATCTAGGTTATAATCGAGAGCTCAAACTTAAAATATAAATGTCGCCTTAGTTAAGTGCTAAGATGAGGATATAATATTTAATTTGTCCGAAAGTAAAATAACCCACATATTTTACTTTTATCTGTCTTTGATACCAGATGTGAGTTCTAATGGATTCTTTAGAGAAGTGATATGTGAACTCGAGTTTAGACATTGGGTATGTCTGAACAATCATTTGTATGGTATTGAATGTAAAGACATACGCTTCACGGGAAAGGAGTTAATATCGTAATACGTATTTCATACTACGTATGCATGAGTCGATCGATAAGAGTGGCAAAAGTTTTTGATCTCAACTTTATGCCATGTGAGACTCTTGAGAATATGAGTTCCTCATTTAGTACCCTCAGGACTCTGACTTATTTTCAAAGTTTCTATTCAATATTCGCTATCTTAGAGTGTTGCCAATGGTTATGAATGATTCGATCTAATGGGACATTTCTAGAAAAGCGTGCTAGACTGAAATAGAGAGGTTTAAGAAAGAGGAAGATCAACTTATTGATGATGTCACATCCTATTTTTATATTCACAGGTCGACCAATTATGATTTTGAGTAAATCATAGTTGTGAATACAATATATGAGATACTAAAAGAGATCGAATGAAATATAAATGTGACTGATTGATCTAGGGGACTGCATACAATGTATACTCGAAAAACGTTGTACCCAATTTTGAGCTGCTATGTATTCCTAACAGATGCATCGCAACGAGCTCTCGAAGTATGATGGTCGCACTGATTATTTGCTAGTATGAATATTGCAAAGAAGAGAGAGAGTTAATGTTTAGCCCACCATGTGCAAGTGGGAGATGATGGAATGATGGGCTTTTATTTGTGAAAAATGGGCTGCCCATGATAGGCTAACCCAGCCCACGAAAGAAAGTAACTGCACTTGGCAGTTATTGTCTTGAAATAATATGATGAGAACACACGTAAGGGGTAGAGTGTGTGTTGCATTTTTCCATCAGAAAGCATTTTCACAAGAAGAAAAGCAAGAGGACTTTGCTTTCAACAATTCAAGGATTGTTCTCTTTCTCGACGCTGCGATAAGTGCATTTAATCTGTGGCAAAAGAGGTATGTTCGTTTTACGTGATATACTTCGAACGATCGGTGATTCAAGCGTAAAATGGGCACGTTTTTCCGCAATTTTGTATGATATTTTAGGAATTTGTTTCCATCACTGATCAAGAGAAAGCTGCTTGAAACCGACCCTGGTAACACGAGCTTGCCACTGCCTATACATTTCAGGCCTCCGAACCCTATGTAAACCTTCACATGCCACAACATTCATAATCTCTCATCCATAGAACTCTTTCTCCATTACCAACCTCTGTTCATCGTCACCAGCCACGGTAGCATCAAGAATGTCATACACTGCAGAGATGTGAAAAAGTGCCTCCCGGAATCTAGTTAAGAAAAAGGGCGCATTATAGGACCCGTTGTATATAGCATGAACAAAGACATCTGGTTTCATACTCCTGATCAGCCTTAAGACAGCATCGCGCTGGCAGTTCTCCTCAACTGTCTCATCATAAAGATACCTAAGCCGAGAAAGACAATTCACTGCAACCATCTCGCCACTTCGAATCTTGAGATCCTCAATCCTGATACATTCCCAGCTCCCTGATGCTACCGCATGGAACTCAAAGGGAACATTAAAGCGCTCACAATAGTTGGCCAAATGACGACCTGTCTCCTCAATTTTCTTGGCTGGATGAAATCCAGGTTGTGGAAGCTCTATTCCTGTGATTCGCAGCTTAGAAGCTCCTTCAGTTCTCTTCGAGAGCTTCTGGATAAGTATTGGCCATTGAAACCAAAACTAATACCAAAGTCTATAATATGAAGCACCTTTGCTGTAGCTGCAAATTTCAAAATCATGAAGTTCGCAAAGATGATTTGGAATTTCGTAAGTTGGTAAGCTTTCAGCTTATCAGCTACTGCTCAAAAGCAACTGCAACAACCTTGAACCTGATATGGGTCAATACTGCCTGCAAGGCGTGCTTCTAGCCCATTGGCAAAGTAATGAGCTAATCTTTGAGATCCATCACCAGAGGAGGAAGAATCTTGTCTAATTTGCTTTAGTAATTCATGAGCAGTCCTGAAGTCACTAGCCGAAACAGCTTGTGCACAGAGAACCAAAAGACTCCTCAAGTCCGCTGTGCTTCTAATTCTCTTCTTATGATGGCCCCGGCTACAACTAGGACCAGGCAGGTCTTCGCTTTGGCTTGTCTTCTCAGATGTGGACTCTAATGATAGAGGCATCTCCATATTGTCACCAAGCAATACCTTATCAAGCATTTCCGAGAGCTCACAATCTTCCTTATATAATGCTGATTGCTTTTTGGCCCGCCCTTCGTCAAAAGTCGCATCATCCCTATAGTGATTCTTTCTCCCCCATGATGCATTCTTTAAGTGATTACTCAAATTCTCCTCATCAACTTCAGTGTTTCCAATCTTATGAGCCAAATCGTAGTTTTCTTGATCCATTGTCAAAGGGATGCTCGCAGGAAGGAACTTCCTTGCCTCCTCAAACCCTTTATTAAACTGCAATTGCAAGACAGGTTGATTATTGCTCAATGTACTCCTATCCAGAAGCTCAAGGGGGAAGGCGTCACCAAACCCATCCCAGTTGTCAGGGAAGCCGCTTGTAGAATTGATGTAGAAATGAGAACTGGGACCCATGGTCCACTGCATGACTACGTCATGAGGATTCAGGGCATAAAGGGAAGCATGATATTGAGAACCTTCAGGATCATCTTGTGAATTAGGATCAAGAGAATGGCTAGTGCCATTACGACCCTGCTCACTGCTATTTCCATTACAATTGCTGCTTGTGCTGTTGATGAATTGATCGGTATTGACTTCTATGGTATGCTCCGGCGAATTGGGATACTTCTTGCCAAGTGTGTCGTACAAAGATTTCTCAGTCTGTCATAGAGCCATCATGTCAGGTATTATCCAGGGCCGCTCCTCCACGTCCTCTTCCATAAGTATCCAACTTATGTATTTGAGAACAGGATCTGGTGAGTTGCTGTAATCCAAGAGGGAGATAGATTCTCCCCTTAAATTTGGTATTTCACTGAAGCTTGTGGAGTTGTGTAGCGAGCCTCCATCAGGGCTTACCTCTGTGGATGGCAGATTCAGTTCTCCATCAAGGATGATCGGAACAATGGGTACGATATTTGTGGATTGCTGCTCGTGCAGGAGAGAGTTAATCTCTGGGGAGTTGAAATCAACATGAAGTTCATTTATATTGAACCTATCTGAGAGATACGGAAACGGATCTGGGTTGGCTGGGTAAGCAAGGCTATCAGCCTTGAAACTGTTAACAGGGAGAGTGAGTTCGGTGGACTTGGACTCCATAGTAATTCACTGTCTCAAATTGGTACAGAAGCTCACCACCTCAACCTGGTGACTGATGTAGAGTTAGCAAGTATCTACTTGTAAGAAATTAGAAACCTAGCTTGAACGTCAACCATGATCAAAGATAACTTTAATCAGCAGTTATTTTGTTTTTCTAGAAGTCCCCTTCCTAGATAAGTTCCAAGTCATGTAACTACGGAAACACAGCGACGCATATCAATAGTATATGAACTGGAAAACATAGGAATCAGTGAAACCGAAAAGTATCGACACAGTACTTGTGAGATCATGTGCATGTAGTCCAGTTACAGGTATGATAACTGAAATGAAAGATCAAATACTAATTAGTAATCAAAATTAAGCTGCCGTTATAACACTAGATAGAGATAAACAACTGCAATTCTGCTTCTTACCATACCAAAAAAAAAAAAAAAAACAACTGCAATTCTGCTAATAATATGCGTACCTGAACGAAGCTCCCGAGTTACAACCACAGATGAAGGTGAAGAGATATTTGCGGGTTCTTGATATAGAGTGTTTGCAGCACGGAGACAGGGTATGAGGCAATTTGGCTCCGGGATTGGTGCTGGTGGTCACTGAGGTTCGTGGCTGTGGGTCAAAACTTACGTCATATAGGTCTCATCCCTTCGTCAAATTTTTGCTGGTGGTCACTTAGGTTCGCGGTGATGGGTCAAAACTTACGTCATCTAGGTCCCATCCCTTCGTCAAACTTTTGCTGGTACTCCTGCATATGCACTGCCGAAAAGAGCACTGACCCGCCCCGGGAGAGATTTTTAGGTGTTCCGTCACTCCAACTAAATTACCGTGCACGCAATATAGTTGTTTTGGACGAAGTTAAGGTACTTGCACTGCTTGAAACGCCCGAAACCCCCACCATCTGACCTGTGAACTGCGGAAGAAACTCGACTAGTTAAAATTTCAGAGCGCGGAGTAGTTTACGTTGTTGGAATAGTAATAGAACTTTGCGATTCCCCGAGGTGCTGTATAAGTGCCCATTTGTCATCAAGTTGGTCCCAAACGTTGGTGTCTTCTCAAAAGAACATTGCCTGGAACAGTTGCACCACCTTTGGACCAGATCAGACATGGAATAGAAAGTATTTTATAATATTTTGTTTGGTTATAGCTGTAGGAACCAAAAAAGCTTATAGAACTAAGCTTATATCCCTCTATGTAAAGCCTATGCAAAAGGCATTTTGAATATTATTCTCCATTGTTTGTGTATCTGTGTGCTTCTAATCAAAATCATCAAAATTTGTCTATATCCTTTTTTGGTTCCTACAATTAGTATCAGAGCCAGCAATGGCATCCACAAGTTTCGTTCAATTACAACTTCCAAAGTTGAACGGAAAGAATTTCAAGAACTGGTTTGTCGAGATGAAGGTTCTTTTCAAATCCCAAGATTTGTGGAACCTGGTGGAGAATGGTTACACCGAAGTAGCCGATGCTGAAGCATTCGAAGCTTTAAGAAAGGAGGAGAAAGACTCTTTGGTGGAATTTCAAAAGAAAGATCAGAAAGCATTATATGTAATCTTTCAAGCCGTGGATGAAACGACATTTGAAAAATATCAAATGCAGAGACCGCGAAAGAAGCGTGGGATATTTTACAAAAATCCTACAAAGGCGATGATCGTGTCAGGCGGGAGTGGCTCCAAACACTTCGAGGAGATTTCGAGTCTTTACGCATGAATGACTCTGAATCTATCTCGTCGTACTTTGATCGTGTGCAAACTATCGTTAACCAACCGAAGGTTAATGATGAAGAACTCCAAGATGTTTAGGTTGTAGAAAAAATCTTAAGGTCTTTAACTGAAAGATTTGATCATGTTGTTGCGGCGATCGAAGAAGGCCAAGATATATCAACCATGATGTTGGAGTGGTTGATGGGTTCATTATGCTCGCATGAGTAAAGAATGAATCAGAAGTCCATCAGTTCGAATTCCGAGCAAGCATTGCAGAGTCGGGTTGCTCACTCAAATCGAGGAGGCCATCATGGTGCCCGAGGTTGTGGAGGTGCCCGAGAAAGAGGTGGAAATTCAAATTTCACGGGAAAGTATAAAACACATGACAAATCAAGGGTCAAGTGTTTTAAGTGTAACAGATTCGGACATTATAAATCTGAATGCCGAGCAAACATGGGGCATGAGCAACCAAAACATGTACATGTTGTCGATGCTAATGAAAACGTGGTGTTAGCATGCAAAACAGATGACTCGCGTACCATGGATGCCAATATCTGGTATCTCGATACCGGGTGTAATAATCACATGTATGGCTGAAAGGAGCTATTCTTGCAATTAGATGAGACAGTTCATGGTGAAGTCAATTTCGGGAATAAATCAAAATTTCCTGTTTTGGGTAAAGGTAAAATTGATATCAAATCAAAAAATGGTACTGATGCTACTATTGCAGACATTTACTTTGTGCCAGGACTTTTCTAGAATTTGCTTAGTGTTGGGCAACTTTCCAAAAAAGGTCATAAAGCTAATATTGAAAATGGAGTTTGCACTATCAAAAGTGTAAACAATAAGTTGATCACAAAGGCGCAGATGACAAAGAACCAAATGTTCCCTCTATCCCTTCAGACGAATACTCTATTGAGTTTTCAAGCAATGACAAAAGATAGCAAGTGGCTGTGGCATCTTCAATTCGATCATCTAAATTTTCGTGGACTAAAATTACTCGTCCGGAAAAAGATGGTGACTAGTATGCCTTTGATCAACAGTCCAGACCACCCCTGCGAAGGATGTCCTGTTGGAAAACAGCATCGAGAATCCTTTCCAGTTGGAAACGCTAGAAGAGCCAAGCAACCTTTGGAGTTGGTACATACAGATATATGTGGCCCTGTTGAGTTGGAATCAGTTGAACAAAAAAGGTACACGCTAATTTTTGTCGATGATTTTACCAAAAAAACATGGGTATATTTCTTAAGAGAAAAATCAAAAGCTTTTGGCAAATTTAAAGAATTTAAAGTCTATGTTGAGAAACGTAGTGGCTTTAATCTAAAGACGTTGAGATTGGATAGAGGTGGAGAATTTACTTCTAATGAATTTGACAAATACTGTAAAATTCATGAAGTAAAACGTCAGTTGACTGCTAGCTATACTCCTCAACAAAATGGTATAGCATAAAGAAAGAATAGAACGATTTTTGAAATGGCAAGGAGTATGCTAAAGGCTAAAGATTTACCAAAGAAGATTTGGGCAGAAGCCGTTGCTTGTGCTATATTTGTGCTGAATAGGTGTCAAACAAAAATTGTTCTTGGAAGAAACCCAGAAGAGGCTTGGAGCAGCAACAAGCTAGATGTTTCGTTCCTACGAGTATTTGGATGCATGGCATATCCACATATACCAAATGAACGGAAGAAGAAGTTGGATGACAAAAGCGAGAAGTGCATCTTCATTGGCTACAGTGACACAACTAAAGGTTATAAGCTGTATAACCCAGTCACAGAAAAGGTAATCATCAGCAGGGATGTCTAGTTTGTAAAAGATGAAGCTTGGGACTGGAACCAAAAAGTTAACCAAAAAAACATTACCATCGAAGATGAACCATTGGAGGGAGATATAGAAAAACCTCCATCATCTTCGACCAGTGGTGCATCTTCTTCATCATCTTCAACTAGCGGTGCATTTTCTTCACCAATAGTAGCTTCAGAACCACCATTACGTCGTTCACAGCGATTGCGAGAGACTCCAGCAAAATTCAAGGATTATGTGGTCACAAGGGACGATGACAGTGATAGTGACGAAATCACTAATGAAACTATGGTAAACTTTTGTTTATTTGCTGAATGTGACCCTATATCCTATGATGAAGTAGTTGTAGATGAAAAGTGGATCCAAGCAATGGATGAAGAAATCCACTTCGTTGAAAAGAATGATACATGGGTGCTAACTTATTTACCATTTGGTAAGAAGCCCATTGGTGTCAAGTGGGTGTACAAGACAATACAAACCCGACAATCAAGTGGACCGTTACAAAGCCAAACTGGTTGTGAAAGGCTATAAGCAAAAGCCAAGTATTGATTATTTTGAAGTATTTGTACCTGCAACTCGAATGGATGCCATTAGGATGGTCTTAGTACCCACAGCTTAGAACTATTGGAAAATTTATCAAATGGATGTGAAATCAGCATTTCTGAATGGGTTCCTTGAAGAAGAAGTCTACGTGGAGCAACCACTGGGTTATGAGAAGAAATGGCATGAAAATCAAGTTTACAAATTGAAGAAAGCATTGTATGGGCTAAAACAGGCATCTCGTGTTTGGTACATGCGAATCGACACATACCTATTAGAGCATGATTTTCAGAAGTGCCCGCATGAGCAAACACTGTATATCAAATCAAATACTAACTGTGACATAATAATTGTGTGTCTTTATGTTGATGACTTGATATTTACAGGAAACTGTGAAAAGATGTTTGCTGAATTCAAGGATGCTATGACTGGCAAATTTGAGATGACAAATTTAGGATTGATGTCCTATTTTCTAGGTCTTGAAGTGAAGCAGACAAATGATGGCATATTTGTTTCACAACAAAAATATGCTCATGATATTTTGAAGTGACTCAATATGGAATCGCTCAAGCCAATTCGAACTCCCGTTGCATAACGGTTGGAGCTGAAGAAAAAAGGAACTGGTGAACTAGTAAATCTCACTTATTTTAAAAGTATTGTTGGCAGTTTAAGATATTTGACTTCTACTAAGCTAGATATTACTTATAGCGTGGGAATTATTAGTCGGTTCATGGAAAAACCATACCAATCACATTTGCAAGCAGCAAAAAGAATTCTACAGTATGTCAGTGGAACTCGTGATCATGGAATTTTATATTCTTACACTAACAATTTCAATTTAGTGGGGTATACAGATAGTGATTGGGCAGAAGATATTGAAACGCGAAAAAGTTCTTCTGGATGTGCGTTCTTTCTCAGATCAGGAGTAATTTCTTGATCCTCGAAAAAACAACAAGTTATTGTGCTCTCAACAACTGAAGCAGAATACATGGCAGTAGCTTCAGCAGCGTGTCAAGGAATATGGCTTCGTAGGATGCTTTGTGAACTTATGCATGAACAGAAAGGTCTTACAAAATTAATGTGTGATAACAAGTCGGCGATTGCATTAGCCAAGAATCTTGTTTTTCATGGCAGGAGCAAACACATAGACATCAAGTATCATCATATCCGTAAACTGGTCAAAGATTGAGAGATTGAACTTGATTTATGTAGATCCGAGGATCAAATTACAGATATTTTGACGAAACCATTAAAGGCGGATTTGTTCGAGAAATTGAAGACGATGCTTGGTGTTATTGATTTCCAAAATCAATTTTAAGGGAGGTTGCTAGAAATATTAAAATTGTTTTTGAAACTTGAAGACCAAGTTTGTATTAAAGACAAAAATAATTTTAATATTTCTAACAATAGCCTCCGAAGTTGAAAACTTTTTTGTTAAAATGAAAAATCTTTTTTGATACAGCGAATGGCTGCTATGTTTCTGTAAATGAAGGCTTTCCACGAGTCAAAAGACTTGTTTGACAAGCGCCGAGACTTGTCCTCGATATGGCCTATGGGATCAGAAAGACGAAAAGCTTGACCCAGATTTTGGAAATTTGTAGTTTGTCTTCTCGTATAAAAGAAGGATTCATCTAATCAGAAATGGATTCTCACTCGATATAATGATTTACATTACTTTAATTAGATCTAATCCTTAAAAACTGACCCAGACCGGAGGAAAAGAAGGAAATTGCAGTTGTAAAGATGAATTGATGTCACACCCGACTCCCAAAGGGAAATGACGCAGCTGTCATGTTACTCAAAAGACGGAGCCTCACACTCAAATCAACATAAAAATTATATATTATATATATAACAATAAGTTAGTCACAAATCAACATAAAAAATATACTATATATATAACAATAAGTTAGTCACAGCATCATAGTTCCTATATACATCTCATAACTCAACTAACTCAACAAGTATCATCTCATATATATACTAGTTAAGCTCATACCCAAAAATCCTACTACAAAATTTCCCTTGACAATGCTCTTGTCCTACTTGTCACCAGCGGAAGAATGTGAAAAATATTTAAGACAAACGATTTGAACAACCACAACACAATGAATAATACATCTCTTTTGAGTAGATCGAGCATTCATTATGCACATATATAAAGTAATACCAGAAATTCATAATCCAAACCTAAGATTTTCATCAAACTTTACGGCTCCACAACGCCCTAAATTATTATTTTCATGTAATTTCACAACTTAACAACTCCTAAATCGAACCCCCTGCTCAAAATTCACATAACTCCAAATTTGTGGCTAAAAAATCTGAGAATTACACCGATTAAATGAAGAAAGGGTTTGAATATCCTTATCAGGCATTGCAAAACGAAGCTAATTCAACTTGACGACGTCTTTGAGGCATCTATTCCGCGTGTGCGCCTTTTTGTTTCTTCTTTCCCTTTCTTTTCTTTTCATCCTTCTTCTATTCCGCGTGTGCCCCTTTTTGTTTCTTCTTTAGGCCTTTTATTCGCCCCCTCCACTTTTGACAAGTCAAAATTTCTCTCTTTTATTTTATTTTTCCCTATCAATTTTGACCGAGTCAAAAGCCACCATTCCTCACAAGGAGTCCGATGGAAGTTTCAAAAACCTCATGTAATGATAAAATAGACAACTAACAAATTGTAATCATCTCCAAATAGAAAATGAAATGACTAAATTGTCAAACAAAGAAGCATGGAAAAAATACAGCAAAATCACTAATATCAATATCATTATTGCAGAAAAGCTAAAAGACAATTCCACCCTTTTCGAGAAATAGAGAAAGAATTGCCGGCACACGTGCCAATTATCATGACAAAGTCCCAATTATTGAACTAATAGACCTAAGGCACCATTGTGCCTAAAGTACATTATCTTACCAACAAAAACACTTTTCACGTTGGCTTTGCACTGCATGAAATAACCTTCCTCTATTGAGTCAATGACGACTAGTAATAGCGTCTTCCAACAACGGTCCCTCCTATACAATTGAGATCTTCCTTCTGCTAAAGAGGGTTTTATAAGTAATAGTTCCGTCTAAAAGTGAATTTTACTTGAGATCCTTCCTCCCATATTAGTTGATGCAAGGCATTATCCTCTGACCCTTGAAACATTCCACAAGAGTTCATTTGGTGCTTCATTTATCCGCTAAGGAAAAATTACATGATTGTCTAAAAAGATGCTAACCAACCAGCAAGCGCGCACTTAATACCACAGTACTTTTTTTTTTTTGCTAGGCATAATGCAAGCATACTTAGTGTGAAACCTTGAAAATGAACATTACCTCAGCCTCTCCTGTATATGTTCCTCGCCTACTGAGGGTCATCATGTTAGAAAACATGCTTTGAAACGTTGAGTAGCTGTTATAAAATGGTCAGGATCTTCGCAATTACCTCGAAATATGAGAAGATGAATTATCGGAGAAAATAAAGCAATGACCAATAAATGACACAAGAGATTTACGTGATTTAAAATGATTCGGTCCGAATATCGGTATCTACATCCACTAGAAAGCCAACCGCAAATAATTCCCTAATAAATTGGAGAATACATGATTACAAACACTCGAGTGCTTCCCAACCCTAAAATAATACCCAAACTTACCGTGTTTAGCCTCATATAATTGCTCAATACTTATTGAATATTACCGCACTGCTCAAAAAACACTCGAGGATTTTCTGCAAAAAACCATGTGTGTTCAAGAGAGATCCTTGGTTCAATTGAAGGAATGCTCTGCTTGTTCTTGCTTTGCTTGACTGAGAGCTTGTGTGAGGTTCCACATTTATACAGGACCAAAAAGGTTCACATTTATTGTGGGAGAAATAAATGTGAGCCTTTGGGAAGTCAAATGGTTACAAACCCCTACGGCTTCTCTTCAGGAAACATTGTGCGCCAGGAGGCAAAGAGGAGTTAATATCCTCCCTTCATTTAATTGAGCATTGTAGAAGTCTATTACACCTACCTACCCGGCGATGGTCAATTAAAGTTGATATGGAGTCTACCTTTCCCATTCAAGATCTTTCAAGTTTCCTCCCATTCTTTTTCTTTCCAGGACCCCAAGTTTCCTTCCTTTTTTTTTTCTTTCCTAGAGAGTAGGAACAGGGAGAGAACTTACGAGAAAATCCCTCTACCAGATCGGAGAATTTCTTTTTCTATCTTCTCTTAAGCCTTTTAAAGATCTACTCAGATCCGGGCTCCCATATTTATATGGGACCAAAAGGGAAGTCAAACGGATGTAAACTCCAATGGCTTCTCTTCAAGAAACATTGTGCGGCCAGCGGACAACGAGGAGTTAATGTCCTCCCTTCATTTTGTCGAGCAGCTTGTGGAAGTCTTCTCTTGCAGCCAATAATAACACAAAACCATGTGCAGCCAAGACAAAAGGATCCCACCAAATCCGGAGATGATCAACCTATTTATTATTTCAAGCTAGCACTTAGGAGAGACAAAAACAGAAACACCGGGTGGACTTTATTTATCCGGCCATACTCGCCTGCTTTAATATTGGACTGTGTTTATTCAATGGGCTCAAACTCAAGCACAACCCAAATATTCCGTAACGGGTGGGATACTTATGTAACAATTAGAGAGGGTTGCTAGCTTTGTCTGTTGCCCCCGCCCTATGTGGCTTACCCAACAGGTGCCACCAGGAATTTTGCAGCGCCTCCAACCAAGCAGCATTCGGTTGCTTTCTTCGTTAAGCATGAAATCCTTGTGGTAACAGCCACCCAACTTAGCCCCGGCTTTCTTCATGAGCTTCTGATCTAGAGGAAGCTGGCTTAAACCAGCCCTAGTAAGACCAACATGCCACTGCCTGTGTTTCAAGCCTTTCAATCCTTTGTAGACCTTCGCACGCCAGAACATTCACAATCTCTCGCCCATAAAATTCCCTCTCCAAAACTGACCTCTGTTCATCATCACCGGCAATGGTAGCATCAAACATATCATACATATAGAAAGGTTAAAAAGAGCCTCGTGGAATCAAGTAATGAAAAAGGGCGCATTATAGGATCCACTAGATATACCATGGACAAGGACATTCGGTTTCATACTCCTGATTAGCCTTAAGACAGCATCTTGCTGACAGTTCACCTCAACTGTCTCGTCAAGAAGATGCTTAAATCAAGAAAGACAACTCGTAGCAACCACCTTGCCTCTTCAAACTGTGAGATCATAACTTTGATACAGCCCCAAATTCCTGTGGTATGGCATGGAGTTCAATGGGAGCAAGAAAGCGGTCAGAATAGTTGACCAAACGGTGTCCTGTCTCCTCAAGTGTCTCGGCCAGACGCAATCCAGATTGTGGAAGCTCTATTCCTGCGACTTGCAGATTAGGATCTCTTCTAGTTCTCCTTTAGAGCTTCTGGATAGGGATTGGCCGTTGAAAACTAAAATTGATACCAAAGTCTAAAATGTGAAGCACCTCCACCGTCGCTGCTAATTCCAAAATCATGAAGTTTGCAAAGATGATGGAGCTGGTATGCTTTCAACTTATCAGCTATCAATCTATTCATTACTTCAAGACAATGTTTGAAAAGCTTGACTTGGATTGGCACTGCCTGCAGGGCGTGCTTCCAGCGCGATGGCAAAATAATCGACTGATCTTTGAGATCCTTCACCAGTGGGAGAACAATCAATCTTGTCTAATTTGCTTTAGCAGTTCGTGAGTTGTCCTGAAGTCGTTACGGCTAACAGCTTGTCCACAGAGAATCAGAATTCTACTCAAGTCCACTGGGCTCTTGTTTCCCCTCTTACTAGTTAGTTTTAATCTTTCTCATCAGATTCTTGCTGTGTTTCAGCTTTTAAATCATGGCAATTCTCGTCTCATATCTTTTAATTTAACAAAAAATGTACACCATTTACGCTTGATTATCCTTCGTCATCTACCGTTTACACAAGGATGACCTCATCACATCAAATATAACTTTAATGCTAACACTTTATCTTCATATGAGAACCTCTTTCGAGATGTTCTTGTTGGCTGGAGCTTCTATCTAAGAATTGCACACAAACTGCCTGTAACTTGGTTTCAGATTTTAATAGTGCCGTCGCTTGTCACATTTTAATTGCAAATCCCGTTGGCCCTCATTAGAATTGGCATTTTCAGAATCTCTTTTGCATCCATATCAAAACAAGCAACATAATTCATTGCAGTTGAGAGAGCAAACTTCATTCAATATGAAGGTTGCATGTAAACTTGCACATTGATTGTTGAAATGATACAGGAACAATCCTCAGTGACCACTGATGAGAGAGAGGGAAATATACGTATTGTATTATCTGAATGAAATGATTACAAGAATACATGTAATATATATGTATAACCCTCTCGATATAAAATAACTTTTGACTGTTTTACCCTTATTATTATTTCCTAATACTCCCCCTCAAGTTGGAACGTACATATCAAACAATTCCAACTTGTTACATAAAAAATTTACTCTATTCCCTCGTAAAGACTTAGCAAAAATATCTGCAAGCTGATCCTCTGTCCTTGTATGTTGAAGAGTGATCTCTCCTTTTTGAACTTTTTCTCGTATAAAGTGACAATCAACCTCAATGTGCTTGGTTCGCTCATGGAAGACAAGATTATTTGCAATATAAATAGCCGATTGATTGTCACAATATAATATCGATGGTTCTGATATTGATAACCCAATTTCTGACAATAGCATCCTTAACCAAAACAATTCACCTGTCACATGTGCCATCGCTCTATATTATGCTTCAGCACTTGATCGAGAAACCACATGTTGTTTCTTGCTTTTCCATGCAATTAAATTACCTCCAAGAAAAACATAACAACCCGATGTAGATCTTCTCCTAGTAGGGCATCTAGCCCAATCTACATCAGAGAAACCTGTTGTATTCAAATGGCCATAATTCTTGAAAATTAGTCGTTTACCCGGCGCTTCTTCAAGTATTTGATAATTCGAAGCATAGCATCCCAATGAGTAGTCCAAGGAGAACTCATGAATTGGCTAACAACACTAACAGCAAAGGATATGTCAAGTCTCGTGATAGTAAGATAATTCAACTTACCAACTACTCTTCGATATTTCATTGGGTCATGTAACAGTTCTCCATATTCTGCATCAAGTTTCACATTGGGTTCCAAAGAAGTATCAACCGGTTTTGCTCCAATAAGTCCAACCTCATTAAGAATGTCAAGAACATATTTCGCTGAGTTAAGTTGATACCTGTATGTGAGTAGGCAACCTCGATACCTAGGAAATACAGCAAACGTCCCATATCCTTAGTACTGAACTGTGTATGCAGAAACTGTTTGATTCGTTGAATACCATCTGAATCACTACCAGTAATGATAATATCATCCATATATACTACCAAAAGAATACAACCAGCTGATGAGATAGAACTGAAGACCGAATGAGCTACTTGACATCGCTTTAATCCAAACTTGATAACAGCATCTTTGAACTTACCAAACCAAGCATGAGCAGATTGCTTGAGTCCATACAAAGCCTTATGCAAGTAACATACCAGATTCTCCCCCTAAGCAACAAATCCCGGTGGTTGCTCCATATACACCTCTTCAGCCAAATCACCATGTAATAACGCATTTTTAATATCTAATTGATGAAGAAACCATCCAAAACACGCTGCCAGAGAAATAAAGACACGAACATATGGAATTTTGGCTACAGGGGAAAAGGTGTCATCATAATCAACACCATATGTTTGAGTATATCCTTTGGCAACCAACCGTGCCTTCAATCGATCTATGGTGCCATCAGGGTGGACCTTAATAGTGAAAACCTAATGGCAACCAACAAGTTGTTTCCTCGCAGGTAAGGTAGTGAGCTCCTAAGTGTGATTCTCAATGAGTGCCTTCATTTCATCCTTCATGGCTTGTCGCCAACCAGGATGAGCAAAAGCTTCAGTAACACTGCTAGGCATAGAAACAGAGGACAAGGATGAGACAAAGGTAGAGAAGGTGGGAGATAAACGATCATATGACATAAAATTGGTAATAGGATGACGAGTACAAAGATAATCAGATAGACCAGAGTAGAGTGTATAACGATCCACGTCCAATACAAAAACGCGTACATTTTCGTGTAGCAATGGGTGGATCAGGATCAGAATCAGAGGATGGCACAGCAACCGATGAGGGAACAGATGAATCAAGTGATGGCTGTACTACTGTAGTGGGAGCTGTTCCTCGTCTATGGTAAGTGCGATCAGCAAACTGAAATCCTGCTGACGATGCTGGAGGAAGTGAGATAGGTGGAAGAGTCGGTAAGACACACTCGATATCATCAGAGGGTACTGTAGGGACTGTTTGAGTAGTAAAGTATGGCTGGTCTTCAAAAAATGTCACATATGCTGATACAATCACACGACGACTAGTAGGATTGTAACATTTATAACTCTTCTGAGTTCAAGAATACCCAACAAAGACACATTTTTTAGCACGAGGGTCCAACTTATCAAGACTTGGAGTCAAAGAATGGACGAAACAAACACAACCAAAGACACGTATAGGTAATACAAAGGGAGGACGATTTGGATATAAAATAGAAAAAAGGTGTCTCCTGAAGAATAGAAGTTGGAAGTCAATTAATTAAGAAACAAGCTGTAAGGACAGCATGGCCCCAGAAGGTTTTCGGTAGATGCATGTGAAACATAAAACAACGAGCAACATCAAGAAGATGACGATTTTTACGTTCAGCAACACCATTTTGTTGTGGTGTATATGAACAGGAAGTTTGATGAATAATGCCATGAGAATCAAGAAAAGGGTGAAAACCAGAGGCAACAGCAAGATACTCTTTTGCATTATCGGACCGTTGAGTTTTGACAGAAGTACTGTATTGATTCAACACCTCAAAGTAGAATTGACGAAGGCAATGAAAAATCTCAGTACGATCTTTTATTAAGAATAACCAAGTCATTCGGGAAAAATCATCCACGAATGTAACAAAATACCGGAAACCAGATGTATCAGAAACACAACACGAACCCCATACATCTGAGTGAACTAGCTCAAAGGGACTAGACACACGACTCTGAAAGCGATAAGGAAAAGAAACTCTATGGTGTTTTCCAAACTGACAAGCTTCACACTCAAAAGTACTCACAGACTCAGACTCAGGAAACAATCGTCGAAGGATGTTCGATGGTGGATGACCAGCACGACAATGCATCCGATACACATCAGTGGATGTGCGCTTCACAGCTACTGCAACTAGCACCTTCTTATCTAGATAGTATAGGCCATTTGATTCATGTCCCCCACCAATCATCTGTCCAGTCCTCAAATCCTGAAAAACACAATGAGAAGTAGAAAAGGTTACGAAACAATTTAGTTCCTTCGTTAGTGAACTAACAGAAATCAAATGATAGAGAGATTTGAGATGAATAACAGATAATAAGGAAAGGGAGGGACTCAAATATGCATCTCCAGTACTAGTAACTTAGAAAATGGAACCGTCAGCTAATGTAACAGAGTTGGACACCCCAGAAGGTGTGGAATGTAACGAAGATAATAATGTAGAGTTACCAGCTATATGATGAGTAGCTCCAGAATCTATAATCCAGGAGTCCGACAAGGTAAAAAGTAAACATGATGAACTACTTTTTGAGCTATGTGCCAGAGTTGCAGTGGGAGCTGAAGGTCCTATCACCTGTTGGGAGCGGATCCAAGCCTCATATTCAGCACGTGTCAATATAACCGAATCTCTTGTATTCTGTACAGTAGTAGGTTCTAGTTGAGCTAATGAGGAAGAATCGTCCACTTCAGCAAATGCAACAAGTGTAGGTCGAAGCTCTGGATGAAGCGTGTAGCAGTAAGCTTCTGTATGTCCAGCCCTCCGACAATAATTACAATAACAAGAGCCACGGCTACCAATACTTCTATCACGACTCCCGCGACTTCCACTCTGAATAGATCTACGTCCATGACCCCGATAACCACGACCACGAGTTCCACGTCCACTAGAGCCATGAGAGATCATGGCACTTGTCTCTAGAGTTGTACTTGAGATCTTAGCAGTAGGAGTCAAGCAAAGGGCTCGGGAGAAAACTTCATCAACTGCAGGAAGGGAGCTTTCAGATATAATCTGCTGACGAAGGAAAGAATATTCAGGCCTTAGTGATTTAAGAAATAGTATTACTCGAAGATCCTCCTAGCGTTTGAGTAAAACATTTGGATCAGTTGAAGCTGGAAGATAAGCATCTAATTGGTGGCAAAGTGTAGTGAAACGAGCATAATATTCAGATAGAGATTGATCTCCACGTTGAAGATCAAATAAAGCCTCCCATGTGTCACACAATCATATCATATTGTTCTGGCCAGAATAAAGTAATGCACATTTCTCCCAAACTTCCTTAGCAGAAGTACACTGAATGAAGTGAGGGCTAATCTTAGGATCCATACTATTCCATAATAGTGTACGAATCATCGCATCTCCTGCAACCCAATCATCTATCTTACTCTTATCCGAGGGGATTGTAGACGTAAGATAATCATTCTATCTAGTGGCGGTAAGATAAACTTCTACAGCTTTAGACCACGATGGATAATTAATTCTATCCAGCTTGACAGATGTCAATTGAAAATGTGTAACACCAGTAGATGATCCAGAAGCCGAAGCCATCAGTATTAACTCCACTAAATTCCAATAATGCAATTAGCCTAACAGATTGAACACAAGATATGATTGAACCCAATAGTAATGTCACAATAATCAAGCACTTAACTTCAATTGTGCAATCAGCCACAAAATAACTAACACAAATGAGGGTTCAGTCGATTCACCACGGAGTCGAGAAGCTGTACTGAGAGGCCATAAAATCATATATTCGGTATCAAAGAATCATGGAAAACCATCCAACCTTCCGAGCATACACCGACCAGCACTTCAAGTATCAATATACAACAACGAGAAGCCACATAAGTACACTGGACAACATCCTTTGATGATCTCAGTTCGAATTTTTTTTTTGATTTTTTTTTTCAAGAGAAACCCTAGCAAAACCAAACGAATTGAGGTCATCTTCGACTCCTCAAGACATATGAAATCTTAGCAGAACCGAACAATGGGATGTGAATCACTTCGAACATGGGAGAGAGTTGAGTAAATACCAATTTCGTTGCGCCCGTGAGAAGCAGTCGCTAGATGGGCTTTAGCAAGCAGATCTAGTCAGATCTGGAGAGCAAACGCCAGTGAGAGTCGACGCCGACGAGAGGAGCGATGTGTCTAGTCAAATCTGGAGAGCAGACGCCAGTGAGAGTTGGCGACGACGAGAACAGAAGTCGGTGAGGGCGATCGGTGCTTCTGGCCAGATCTAAGCAGATCTTGATCTGATGAGTGGACGACAACGATGATGGACAGATCTGAATCTGGTGGTGAGTGGACAACAGTGGGTTATGGTGGTGGTGGGGTTGAAGACAACGGTGGTTGAAAAAAAAGAATACGGTACGCTATGGTGGTGGTGGGGTTGAAGACAACGGTGGTTGAAAAAAAAGAATACGGTAGGCTATGGTGGTGGTGGGGTTATGGACGTGGATCTATTCAGAGTGGAAGTCGTGGGAGTCATGATAGAAGTATTGGTAGCCGTGGCTCTCGTTATTGTAATCATTGTCGGAGGACTGGACATACAGAAGCTTACTGCTACACGCTTCATCCAGAGCTTCGACCTACACTTGCTGCATTTGCTGAAGTGGACGATTCTTCCTCATTAGCTCAACTGGAATCTACTACTGTGTGGTTACATTGACACGTGCTGAATATGAGGCTTGGATTCGCTCCCAACAAGTGATAGTACCTTCAGCTCCCACTGCAACTCTGGCACATAGCTCAAAAAGTAGTTCATCATGTTTACTTTTTACCCTGTCGGACTCCTGGATTATAGATTCTGGAGCTACTCATCATATAGCTGGTAACTCTACATTATTATCTTCGTTACATTCCACACTTCATGGGGTGTCCAACTCTGTTACATTAGCTGACGGTTTCATTTCCCAAGTTACTGGTACTGGAGACGCACATTTAAGTCCCTCCCTTTTCTTATCATCTATTCTTCATCTCAAATCTCCCTATAATTTGATTTCTGAGTTAAGTTGATATTTGTGTCCAACCTCATTAAGAATGTCAAAAACATATTTTCGCTGAGTTAAGTTGATACATGTATGTGAGTAGGCAACCTCGATACCTAGGAAATACCGCCAACGTCCCATATCCTTAGTACTAAACTGTGTATGCAGAAACTGTTTGATTCGTTGAATACCATCTAAATCACTACCAGTAATAATAATAGCATCCACATATACCATCAAAAGAATACAACCAGCTAATAAGACAAAACTGAAAACCGAATGATCTACTTGACACCGCTTTAATCCAAACTTGATAACAGCATCACTGAACTTACCAAACCAAGCACGTCGAGAAAGAAAGAATACGGTGGGCTCTGATACCATGATGAGAGAGAGGGAAATATACGTATTGTATTATTTGAATGAAAGGATTACAAGAATACATGTAATATATATGTGTAACCCTCTCGATATAAAATAACTTTTGACTGTTTTATCCTTATTATTATTTCCTAACAACCACATTTCAATTGCAGGTCCAGGTATGTTCAAGCATCAATCAGTGCTTTACTTTCACTGAAACTTGACTATGCATATTTAAGCAAATCAAGTCATATGTATCCCATAGATTATTAGATGATAGGAGCTAACAATAGTTAATAGCTTCATCTTTGAAGATTTTTCTGGACCATTTGCAGCTGCTCTAAAGGTACTTACAGAAGATAAAGTATGACGATTCCGGAATTTAAACAAGAATCTTATGAAAATAATAAGAACTCAGTTCGATAAAGTAAAGATGAAGAACTAAAATTACACTAAACTACAAAATAGCTCCAATTACATCAAACTAGAAATCAAAATGACTAAAGTAAGAACAAACAAGCATGGACAATAGAATAATAAAACTAGCATAACCGCTACAGAAAAGCTAAGAGAATTCCACACATTTAGAGAAGTAAAGCAAGAATTGCCAGCTATCTCGCCAAAACCATAAGCAAGTCCGGGATACTGAGCCGCAACCACAGATATAACACAATTCTGCTTTGCATCCATTATCTTTCAAGCAAGAAGCAGAGGTCCCCTGCCTCTGCAAGATACTGACATTCTTAACTTGGCACTGCACTTCACAGAAAACAAAACCCTATTGACCGTCAGTACAAATGTCTTCCACACAATGCATCCCCTTTATTTAATTGAGATCCTGCTCCTGCTCGACGCATTTCATAAAAGTGTATTTGCTGCTTCATATGATCTGCAAGGAAGGAGTCGCATGATTTAGCTCAAAAGAAGCTAACCAGCCAATAAATGCACCCATATTGCAAGTAGATCAAAGGAGAAAGGACCAGTATCTCGGCTTCTCTCACAGATATTCCTTGCCTGGCAATGGCAGTTCAGGAAGAATCTCACTAATTGTTGGATGTCATTTTAGAAAACACTTACCTATGTGGATTCCCAACACGTGGAACCAGATATTATTCGGCCCTTCCAACCAAGCAGCATCCAGTTGCTTTCTTCATCAAGCCCAAAATCTTTGTGGTAACATTTCCTCAATTTTGCCCTAGCCTTCTTCATGAGCTCCTGATCAAGAGGAAGCTGCTTGAAACCTGCCCTAGTGAGACGAACTTGCCACTGCCTATATGTTTCAGGCCTCTCAACCCTATGTAAACCTTCACATGCCACAACATTCATAATCTCTCGTCCATAGAACTCTCTCTCCAAAACCAACCTCTGTTCATTGTCACCAGCCACAGTAGCATCAAACATATCATACACTGCGGAGATGTGAAAAAGAGCCTCGCGGAATCTAGTTAAGAAAAAGGGCATGTTATAGGACCCATTATGTATACCATGAATAAAGACATTCGGTTTCATACTCCTGATCAGCCTTAAGACAGCATCGCGCTGACAGTTCACCTCAACTGTCTCATCATAAAGATACCTAAGCCGAGAAAGACAATTCACTGCAACCATCTCGCCACTTCGAATCTTGAGATCCTCAATCCTGATACATTCCCAGCTCCCTGATGCTACTGCATGGAACTCAAAGGGAACATTAAAGCGCTCACAGCAGTTGGCCAAACGACGACCTGTCTCCTCAATTTTTTCGGCTGGTCGAAATCCAGATTGTGGAAGATCTATTCCTGTGATTCGCAGCTTAGGAGCTCCTTCAGTTCTCTTCGAGAGCTCCTGGATAAGTAGTGGCCATTGAAAACCAAAATTAATACCAAAGTCTATTATATGAAGCACCTTTGCTGCAGCTGCAAATTTCAGAATCATGAATTTTGCAAAGATGATTTGGAATTTCGTAAATGGACAGACTGAAAGATGGAGTTGGTATGCTTTCAGCTTATCGGCTACCGTTCTGCAGAACTCAAAACGACAGTAACAACCTTGAGCCTGATTTCGGTCAATACTGACTGCTAGGCGTGCTTGCAGCCCTTTGGCAAAGTAATGAGCTAATCTTTGAGATCCATCCCCAGATGGGGAAGAATCGTGTCTAATTTGCTTTAGTAGTTCATGCGCTGTTTTGAAGTCACTAGCTGAAACAGCTTGTGCGCAGAGAACCAAAAGACTCCTTAAGTCCGCTGTGCTCTTCTTCTGACAACTGCCCCTTCTACAATTAGGACCAGGCAGGTCTTTGCTTTGGCTTGTCTTCTCAGATGTGCACTCTAATGATAGAAGCCCCCCCGTATTGTCAATGAGCAACACCTTATCAAACATTTCCGAGAGCTCACAATCTTCCTCATATAATGCAGATTGCTTGTTGGCCCACCCTTCTTCAAAAGTCACATCATCCCTATAGTGATTCTTTCTCCCCCTCGATTCATTCTTTAGGTGATTCCTCATATTCTCCTCCTCATCGATGCAATTAGCTTCAGTGTTTCTAATCTTATGAGTCAAATTATAGTTCTTCTGATCCACTGTCAAAGGGACGCTCGCAGGAAGGAACTTCCTTGCCTCCTCAGACCCTCTGTTAAACTGCAATTGACTGTTGCTCAATGTCCTCCTAAGTAGAAGCTCACTTGGGAAGGTGTCTCCAAATTCATCCCAGTAATCAGGCAAGCCACTGGAAGTACTCATGTAGAAATGAGAAATGGGATCCACGGTCCACTGCGCAACAACTTCACGAGGATTAGGGTCCCGAAGGGAAGCATAATATTGAGTTTCTTCAGGATTATCTGGTAAATCCCGATCAAAAGAATGGCCAGTGCCATTACTACCCTGCTCACGGCTACTTCCACAAGAGTTGTTGCTTGTGCCGTTGATGAATTGATTGGCATTGAATTCTATGTTTTGCTCCGGTGAATTGGGATATTCCTTGCCAAGTGTGTCATACAAAGATTTCTCGGTCTGTCGCAGAGCCTGCATGTCAGGTATTATCCAGGGCCGCTCCTCCATGTCCTCTTCCATAAGTATCTGACTTATGTATTTGAGAGCAGGATCTGGTGAGTCACTGTAATCTGAGAGGGAGAGAGATTCTCCCCCCAGATTTGGTGTGTCACTGAAGCTTGTGGAGTTGTTTAGCAAGCCTCCATCGGTGCTCACCTCTGTGGACGGCCAATTCAGTTCTCCATCAAGGATGATGGGAACAATTGGTACATGATTTGTGGGTTCCTGCTCATGCAGGAGAGAGTTGATCTCTAAGGGCAAGCCTCCATCGGGGCTCACCTCTGTGGATGGCCGATTCTGTTCTCCATCAAGGATGATGGGAACAATTGGTACATGCTTTGTGGGTTCCTGCTCATGCAAGAGAGTGTCAATCTCTGAGGAGTGGAAATCAACATAAAGTTCATTTGCGTTGAACCCATCTGAGAGATACGGCAAATGATCTGGGTTGGCTGAGTAAGTGAGGCTGTCAGCCTGGACGTCGTCAACAGAATAAGTGAGTTCAGTGAATTTGGACTCCATAGTCATTCACTATGTCAAAATCCTACAGAAGCTCGCCACCCAAACCTGGTCACTGTTACAGAGTTAACAAGGTACTGCTTGTTAGAAATTAGAAACCTTGCTTGAACTTCAACCATGATCAAAGATAACTTAATCAGCATATATTTCGTTTCTCTAGACGTCCCATTCCTAGATAAGCTCCAAGTCAAGTAACTATGGAAACAGAGTGAAGCATATTAGACTGTATGCAGCAAACAACATAGGTATCAGAAAAACCAAAAAGTATCGACAGAGTACTTGTTATATCATGTGCATGCAATCCAGTTACAGGTATGGCAATGGAAATGAAAGATCAATACTAATCAGTAATCAGAATTAAGCTGCCGTTATAACCCAAGAATGGAGATAAACAATTGCAATTCTGCTAGTGACATGCGTACCTGAGCGATGCTCTCGAGTTATGAGCATAGATGATGGTGAAGAGGTATTTCCAGGTTCTTGATTTTATTTAGAGATAGTGTTTGCAGCAGCGAGACAGAGTGGAACAAGTCGGCTCCGAGATCTGGTACTGGTGGAGTAATATTTGGTTTGACTGGGTAAAAAAACGGTGGGCTTAAAATAAAAATAAAAGAGAAAAAGGAAAAAGAGTAATAAAATTAAGTGTTAATACCACAAAGAATTCAAAACCAGTACACATGTAATAAATATATCCCAAACTAATTTTTGGATCACCAAAAACTCCAGACTAGTACTCATATGATAAATTTGTCACAAACTAATTTTTAGGTCATCAAAAATCCCAAACTGGTACACGCGTAATATATTTACCCTCCGTTAATTTCCATCAAATTTATCGTGACATGCTAAACTGGATGACATATGGCAATAACTCAATTAATGTGACTAGTTCATGTAGAAATTCAAAACTCACTTTCTTTGTTCCTTCAATTAGCCTTAATTTGAAAACAAATAGAGTTCATTCTCTCACTCCCTCGTAGCACTCTAATTCTTCTTCGTCTTTCTCTTCATCGAGCACACCCTTCAACGTCGTCTTCATGATTAGGCAGCGGAACTTATTTGTGCACACTTTTATCTCTAATCATCTTCTCGTTTTCGATTTTTTTTCCTGACATGTTTGCTAACTCATCCAAATAACCAAATTAGGATGTTCAATGGCTTCAATTAGAACGTATTTCGTTTCGTAGAGCTTGGTAAAAATTCAAGCCCTTTGTTCATATAATGAGAGTAATTTTCGGAGTTATGGCATAAATTCAAAGTTATGTGAATTCTAAATTGTGAGGTCCAATTTTGGAGTTATTAAGTTGAGATATTATAAGAAAATGATAGTTTATGGTGTTATGAAATCGTGGGGTTTAACGGAAATCGGTTTGAAAATTGGAGCAAAGTTTTACAATTTTGCACTAGAGTTTCGCGTTGCAAACAACTTTGAATATCTATTTTGAGTGAGCATTTTATCAGCGCATAAGAGTTCACCGACCTTAGGCGAAGGCAACCCTCGACTAAGTCCCATGGTCGACAGAGGGGAAAAGAAACAAGAAAAGAAAAAAAGGAAAAAGTAAAGAAGGAAAAGAGATGAGAAGAAAAAAAAAGTAAGGGTTAACACCACAAAAAACTCAAAACTGGTAAACGTGTGATAAATTTATCCGAAACTATTTTTTTTATCACAAAAAACCCAAAACTGGTACACATGTGATAATTTTACCCCGAACTATTTTTTTGACTACCAAAAATCCCACACTGATACACATGTGACAATTTACACTAGAATAATTTTTTGACCGTCAAAAATCTCAAATTGATACACCTGTGACAAATCTACTTTCCGTTAGTTTCTGTTAAATTTTACTGTCAAATTGTCAAATTTGATGACACAAGGTAGTTAACGAGTGTACCAGTTTGGGATTTTACCTCTTTGTTTGTTATAAGTTTACAAATTTGTAATTTTTCATGATATTAATTCAATTTAACGGACATTAACAGGGGGTAAATTTATCACAAATATATCAGTTTGGGTTTTTAGTGGTCAAAAAATTAGTTCGGAGTAAAATTGTCACAAGTCTACCAATGTGGGGTTTTTTGTGGTCAAAAAATAAATCGGGATAAATTTATCACAAGTGTACCAGTTTGGAGTTTTTTATGATGAAAAAATTAGTGCATGGTAAAACTGTCATAGATGTATCAATTTAGGATTTTTCGTGGTATTAACCCTAAAAGTAAATAAAAAATTTAAAAAAATATTAAGATATTATTAAAAATTGTATATGTCAACGCCGACGTCCACATCAACTATTTCTGATCAAAATTGATCAGATTCACTCAATTGGCAAAACGTAAAAAAGATTTAGAAATGAATTAGTACAATTAAAAGGTTTGAAATTGAATTAACAAAAATGCAATAAATTTAAGACTTTTTGGATAAATTGTCACATCTTTTTTGATACAGCGAATGGCTGCTACGTTAATTGTAAAAGAAGACTTTTCATTAGTCAACAGACTTGTTTGACAAGCGCCAAGACTTATCCTCGCTATGGCCCATGGGATTATAGAGAGAGATTGAAAAGCTTGTCCCTGATGTTGGAAACTTGTGAGTCCTGTCTTCTAGAATAAGATAAAGGTTCATCCCCTCGGAAATGGATTCTCACTTAGATTACATTTGTCATTATTTTCATTAGTTTAATCACATCTAATGACCGGAGGGAAAGAGGAAGGAAATTGCGGTTGTAAATATAAATTGACATTTTGCGGATCAATCAATGGACACTTTGCTTCACATGAAATTAGATCGCAAATAAGTCTATCTATGTAAATATCGCAACGCAAAGAATACTGGACATCATTCTGACTTAATCATTCTACTTAACTATACTTTATATAAATATGATATTTATCTTTTATATAGTCTCCCTCTACTTATCAATTTAACTTTTTGAGTTGAACTTTCTAAGAGAGATATTAGTCCTAGACTCCCAAACCGGCCCCACTGTCCCGATCCTTGCATCCCCACCCAACAACCGGCCCATTTGTCCCATGGCTCATGGTTTACTTGCTGTTGACCACATCAAAACAATTTCAACTTTCGTGATAGCTCTTAAATCTTCAGACAAGCACTACATTTCAAGAGTTTGCTGGACCTTTTTTTTTTTTTCAAGATGTTCTTGTTACATACAAACTGGCTGAACTTGGTTTCAGCTTTTACAGGTGTCGTTGCTTTGCGATGTTTCAATTCATCGAACTGTTTTTGCTCTAGTTAGAATTGTGATTCAGAGTCTTTTGCATTCGTGGGGACAGCAAACTTCATACATCAAGTGAATGACAAACAATTACACACTTCCAGACCTCTGAAAGGAAGAGGGGAGTGCTTGGAATTCACAAATTCCTCGTCGACCACTTTCCATTTGTAGGTCCAGCTTCATGCAGGGAAAGACTATCTTGTTAGTGTCAACTATTGATCATGGCCTATTTTTATCAAAACTTGACTGAAGAGAAAACAGTTCACATTAAAAGAGGAAGAAAATTGCAGTTGTGAAGATAACTTAACATTGGGGATTAATCGGTGGGAACTGAACTTTACATGATATTGGATCCAAAGAAAACGCTATGCATTTCTCGCAACTCAACGAGGAGCGGAGATCATTTGGATTTGGTCATTTTATTGACTCTATTTTACAGAATCATCTTATTTGGATAGGTAATGCATTGTCTGAGACCGAGATGCTGGTCCTAAGTTCCAAATCCCACCCACCCACCACCGGTCAATTTGCCCCGCGGCTTATAGTTTGCCTACCATCGACCGTGTCCCTATATAAACTTTTCCCGCTAAACATTTCTTCAGACCAGTGCTCCATTTTCAAGATTTTTCCCCCAGCAGAAAATGTTCTCCTCTTTAGATACAAGCTGCTCTGGCTTGGTATCAGATTTTGAGTATCGTTGCTTTCCGATATTTCAATCTCAAACCGTTTTGGCCCTCCTTACAATTGACATTTAGAACCTTTTGCATCCACGGGGACAGCAAACTTCGTACATAGTCAATGAGAAACAGTACTGCATAGGAAGAAGGGAGTGCTTGCAATACACAAATAATTCAATGATTATTCCATTGCAGGTCCCAGCTTAATGCAGTTAATGAAACCATGGATCGCAGCCAATTCTCAATGAAGCTTGACTAGGCAGATTTTAAGCGATTTTGGCTGCATTTCCTATAGTCAACTAGATATTAGGACCGAATAGCAAAAGGTCGTAGCTCCATCTGGCATGTGGCGAGATATGATTCGATGCTAAGTTGATGTAAGGTTTATTACAGAGGAAGAGCCCTCTCACGCTTCAGATTAAATGAGGACATGCAATAAGTGGATAGCCCGACTGAGGTGCAGCAATAGAAAGCGTTTGCTTCTGATCAAGGCAAATGCAAAGCAACGTCGAACCGACAAAACATTCACGACAATTACAAGAATCGGTCAAAAAGTAAAGCAAACACAGATGATGACGTAGTATGATTCCAAGAGTTCCCACAAAAAAGACCTTGCAAAACTAGTGGAAGGCAGAGAACCGAAATAACGTTATACTTTGAAAATAGATGAAATCATGTCAAATAAAAAGTTGAGAGGACTAAAAACTGAAAAACAAGCACATAGATTGTAGAAAAATAATACTAGCGAAAACAGTAATGTGTCAATTAATATCAATCCCATCCAATGGTAAGGCTACGAGACTAATTCCACATATCTGGCGATGTTATTGCCATCATAATTCTTCCACTGAAATCATAAGCAAATCCCAGATATTGTAATGGAACAGCAGATATAAGTCACTCATCCTGCCCAAATCTTACAAACTTCTACAAACAAGAGAAACTTAATAAGTTGGCACTGCACTACATAGATAACCAAACCCTTTTGACCACTACTACCAGTAATAAAGTCCTGCACAAATGCTCCCAATCCCTCGATTGAGATCCTTCTAATAACACAGTTTTACCTTTCATAGTTCCACCCAAAATAGAAAATGCTTAAGATTCATCTACTGTGATATTCGTCTTTTGTTGCAGCCATCATAATCAACCCTCTACACATTTCACGTTAGTGTTTGCTCCTTCAAGTGATCTGCAAGAAAAGAATCATACGATTATCCAAACAGAAGCTCAACAGCAGGGAAATGCACACACAACGCAAGCACATATGAATGAGACCTGAAGATCAGCATTACCTCAGCCTCTCTATCACATGTGCCCCTGGCCCGGTAGTTCAGCAAGAATCTCACTACTTGCCAGTTGTCATGTTAGAAAGCATGCTTTGGGAGAAATCTATATGGGCACCCAACAAGTGCAAGCAGAAATTATCCGGCCCCTCCAACCAAGCAGCATCCAGTTGCTTTCTTCAGCAAGCACGAAATCCTTGTGGTAGTATGTGCTCAACTTAGTTCTACCCATCTCCATGAGCTCCTGATCCAGAGGAAGCTGTGTGAAACCAGCCCTAGCAAGGCGAACTTGCCACTGCTTATATGTCTCAGGCCTCTCAACCCTCTCTAAGCCTTCACATGCCACGACGTTCATAATTTCCCGTCCATAGAATTCTCTCTCCAAAACTAGCCTCTGGTCATTCTCACTGGTTATGGTAGCATCAAACATATCATACATTGCAGACAGATGAAAAAGAGCCTCACGGAATCTAGTCAAGAAAAAGGGCGCGTTGTAGGATCCGTTACTTATGCAATGAACTAAGACATCCGGTTTTATATTCCTGATTAGCCTTAAGACAGCATCTCGTGGACAATCCACCTCGACCGTCTCATCATAAAGATTCTTAAATCGAGCGTGACAGTTCACTGCAACCATCTCGCCACTTCGGATCTCAAGATCCTCAACTCTGATACATTCCCAGTTCCTTGATGGTACCGCATGGAATTCGAAGGGAACCTTAAAGCGCTCGCAATACTTAGCCAGACGACGACCTGTGTCCTCGATTCTCTCGGCGGGACGAAATCCGGATTGTGGAATCTCAATTCCAGTTATTCGCAGCTCTGGAGGTCCACCATCTCTCTTTGAGAGCTCCTGGATGAGGATTGGCCATTGAAAACCAAAACCGATTCCAAAGTCTATAATATGAAGCACCTTTGCTGTAGCTGCAACCTTTAAAAGCCTGAAGTTTGCGAAGAGGATGGGGAGTTTCTTAAATGGACAAGCCGTAAGATGAAGTTGGTACGCCTTCAACTTATCAGCCACTGTCCGCTTCTGCAATTCTGCAGAATAGAAAAAGGTTTGCCTATCACCAGCACTGCCTGCAAGGCGTGCTTCCAGCCCATTGGCAAAGTAATGCGCCAATCTTTGAGAGCCATCACCAGAGGCAGAAGAATCTTGTCTAATTTGCTTTAGCAGTTCATAAGCGGTCCTGAAGTCATTAGCGGAGACAGCTTGTGCACAGAGAATCAGAAGACTCCTTAAGTCTGCTGTGCTCTTATTTCCCTTCTTCTTACGGCGACCCCTGCTATCATTTGGATTAGGTGGGCCCTTGGATTGGCTCATGTTCTTGGGCGTGCACCCCGACATTTGGTAACCGCAGCCGAGCAACACCTTATCAAGCATTTCTGAAAGCTCACGGTCTTCCGTATATGATGCCGATTGCTTGTTGGCTCGCCCTTCCTCAAAACTCTCATCATCTCTCTCGTGATTCTTTCTCCCCCTTGGCCCACTCTCTGAGCGACTCCTCAAACTCTTCTCGCCGTCAGTGCCATTCTCTTCAGGATCTCTGGCATTTGGAGCCAACTTATAATCCTCCTGATTGATTGTCAATTGGAAGCTACTGGGAAGGAATTTCCTGGCCTCCTCCAAACCTTTATTAAACTGCAGGATAGAATCACTGTTGCTGAGCATATTGCCAACCTGGAGATCCCTTGGAAAGGAATCGCCGAACTCATCTTGATGTGGCAAGCCGTTCATCGGATTGGTATACAGCTGGGAATTGTTATTAATATTCAACGGCAAAACCCCATCACCAGGATATGGGCCATGAAGGTGACTGTGGTCTTTTCCTTCAGGAATATCTGGTGAATTAGGACCAGGGGACTGGCTACGGTTGGTTCTGATGTCGGTGGTGCC
Source organism: Syzygium aromaticum (assembly GCA_024500025.1). Classification (NCBI taxonomy): domain Eukaryota; kingdom Viridiplantae; phylum Streptophyta; class Magnoliopsida; order Myrtales; family Myrtaceae; genus Syzygium; species Syzygium aromaticum. The sequence continues at coordinate 35,756,926 of CM044886.1, read as the reverse complement.
ATCTCCACCTTGATCACTGCTATTTCCGTGAGAGTTGCTGCTTGGGCTGTCAATGAACAGATTGATGTCGAATTGTCCAGCCTGTTCAGGAGAAAAAGCGTACTTCTCACCAAGCACATCATACAAGGATTTCTCTGTATCCTGTAGAGCCAAATCATCGGAAATTATCCAGGGTTGCTCCTCCACATTCTCCTCCATGAGCATCTGATGTATGTACCGGAGAACAGGATCGGGCGAGTTGCTGTAATCAGAGGGGGAGAAAGGTTCCCCCCCTTGATTTGGGCTTTCGTTGGAGATGGTAGAATGATGCAGCGAGCCATCCTTGGAACTCACATCTGTGGATGGAAAATCAAGGTCTCCATCAAGGTTAACTGCAACAGATGGGTCATGATAAGCAGGCTCCGTTTGGTGAAGGAGAGAGGTAATTTCTGCGGAGTTGAAATCAACGTAAAGTTCGTTTACGTTGAATCCATCCGAGAGATTCGGGGAATGATCTGAATTGGGTAGGTAAGCAGGGTTATTGATCTCAACATCATCCGCAGTATAAGTAAATCCAGTGAAGTTGGACTCCATGGTCATCACTGTCTCAAAATCTTCCAGAAGCTCACCACCTCAACTCAACCTGATGTCTGACACAGAGGTACCAAGTATCTACCTGTTAGAAACCTAGCTTGAACATTGACAATGATGTAAGAGAATTTTTCTTTTTTTTTTTTTTTCCTGAAACTGTACAATCCTGAATCGAGTTGAACAAACAAAACCACGGAGAGCAAAGGGATTACATTCACTCGAACCACAAATTACGAAAAGTCAGATGAGCACGAGACGGCTAAAGTAATTTGCAAAACATGGAGTCGTACTTCGAGATAAATGAACAGACACAGACACCCATCAACTGCTATAATATATCCAGTCTAGTGCCGCCATAATTTTACTAACCTAAAACAACATACAGAGATCGTAACCACAATCAGTCGGAGATAACACAGTCTCAGACAATAATATCTCTAAAACCCCCTCTCGAACACAAACACGCCAGTTCCTAGGAATCGCTGAAACCGAAAAGTACGACGATGAGAACACATGACACCTGAGATCCGATCGCCTATGTTCATGAACCTCAAGTCTTCTGGACGTTAGGACTCGAAAAAACCATTCACAGGTATGCGAAAAGCAAAGCACGGAATCAGCGAAGGGAAACGCGTGACCTCTGGCACGAAGGATCGATGGAAACTAACTGTTGCACGATCACAAAGCAACAGAAATGAACAGAACAGCACTGCGCAGCGCGTACCTTAGCGAGAAATATGGGAGCTCGCAGCAGGGTTTCCACTGAATCGAGCTCGCGAGCAACAAGCACGAGTGATCGTGAGCGATTCTGTTGTATATGTATAGAGAGAGAGGACCGTGCTCAAGAAGAAATGTTTTCTTTTTCGTTTCTTTTTTTGTGTGGAGATATTTGATAGTCAACAAGTCTTGAAGCTTCGACCAGGTCTTGAAGCACCAAGCGACCGCAACCCAATGATCGGAGATCCGCCGGAGGTGGCCAATAGGAGGGAGCATGGGTGCCGCGTAAAATCGGGAACTGAATCCGACCGACGGAACTTCCTTAAAAATTGGCCTGGTTTGAAATCAATACTATGCGGTCCAATTCTCGATTCTCGAGTAAGAGCCAAACCGGACCGAGAATTATAGAACCGAAGAATTGGATCACGAACCGGAAAACCGAACCGAATCGAGATAATCCTAAATTTAATAGTGTCCATGGATCTTTTCACCGTTACCATCGAACTTTCAAAATTCGAAACACCGTTCCATAACTAATGTTATTTAATATGTTCTTACATTTCTAGAATTAGTTTTAAATTTGCTCTAGTCCCCGAGGAAGATATGTACCCATTAAAATCCACCGCAACATATATATTCATTGCAGCAAAAATCCAGAATACCATGGACTTGGGAAATCCCAAATTAACTAGTCATTGCTCTTTTACGAGTGTTATCAACCCCTTTCATTTACTCTACATGACTACACAGTAGAACTCTTGCTAGGTTTGACAGACTAATTCACTTATAAATGGTTCCGTTCGGGATAAGTGAAACTCTGACTATCTGAAAGGAAATATTTTTTATTGCTTTAATTTTCATTTTATTAGACTAAAATAGAGCCAAAAAAAACAAAAAAGAATTGGCCGATTCCTTCGTAAATTTTGGAACCGCTTGTTCAGTTATTGTCGATTTCAGGATATATATATATATATATATATATATATATATATGAATAAGTTTCAGATTTTAAAAATCGAGAATTAATCCCAATAAATAAGTTTCAAATTTTAGATGAAATCTAAACCTGCCTCGAATCCGCTCGCCCGCCCCGGTTGGCCGACACTTCGATTCTTCGACCGCTGAACAAGGGAGAGTGAGAACGTGATAGTAAAAGCGGCGGGCCCCAGCTCCGGTACGTGGCGAGCGGCGAGTCGCTTCTCAGCAAGCCACGTCGGGACGGCACCAAGAGTGGAATGATGGGGACGACCCAATGGCCATTATGATTTCCAAAGGGATGATCGATAGCATTCGTCATCATAATTCTAATCGCGAGGTTTAGTCCAACGTATTAGGTAATCATCCGATCACCCGACCACGTTAAAGAAACCAAATTAGGACAATGACTCGGGACCAGGTTCGACGAAACCCACCGGAGCAAGCACGTGGGGCTTGACGTTTCCCAGGCTTTTGACCCGGTCAGATGAGGCAACTCCCACCTGTTCACCGGGAGCTCCGGTCACGTGTCCGTGTTACTGTCCGAGGACTGACCCTTGAAAACCGGTCAATCCGGGTCCGGCCGACCGGAGGGACTCTTGTCCAGATCAACTCGGCAGGGACCCCCGCGGCCTCCGCCCATGCATGTGAGAAACGGATAAGCATCTTTTTTGGTGCCAAGAAAGGGACAATTTGTCCAAAGTTTAAGTACGGACATGTATTGCTCGAGAAGGTAATTAGGGAGATATTTCATCCATAAGAATCATTGGGGATAATCATCACCAGTTACTTAAGTTAATAGGATGTTAAGAGGCTTTGTCAATTTACATGTATATGTGCATTTATACAGCATCGTTGTTGTTAGATGTATATATTTAAGATTAGATTAGTTGTAGTTTACATTAGTTGTAATTAAATCTAATTGCCTCTTATCCTATGCCCTACTCTTCATTTGGTAACGTGAATATACCCCACTTTCCTCTATTTTACCACAAGCCACACAAATCTCAACTTGGTATCAAAGTCATTGTTACTTGAGGAGTGCCCATCAAGTTTCCTACACCGTGGCCGCTATGACGCCAGTTGCACGGGCCGCATCGCTCCCGTTCTCCGTTAAGACCGAAGTCTTTAGTTGCTGTTCGACATACTTCCGCAACTCATTTTAGAAAACCAAGACCACCATCAAACTCGCTGCCCTTAGACGATCCACATCCTGAAATTTCGTCGCCAACCAACACCAAACGCCACTAGGCCCACTAAGCGTGTCGCCGTGTCTCAAAGCCCAGGGAGCCCGCCGCTATTCAATGGTGATTTGGATGCCCTCCATCGTGTTTTTTGACAAACCAACACCAACCCACGACTTGCCACCCTACTCCGCCGGATGCACCGTCGAAAGTCTTGCGCACGAGATCCACGCGCCTCTCCCAGCGACACGCGCCCAACGGCTCTATGGTCTGTTGATGTCATTGCCACGTCATCTCATCGTGGACCGGCATTGACTGGTTAAGACCATACCGGTTCCGTCGCATTTATGACCGGTTCGACCATTTTCTGACCAATTTTTAGTGTTTTTAGATCGGATCTGAAGGCATTTCAACGTTTCTGAGTTCGTGTTTTGCCTTATTTTGTGCATATTTGCTCTTAATATAATGGATTTTTCTGATTTTATACTAGTAAAGTGCCTATTGGGAATAAAGTGGAAGTCTCAATGCCTATTCAGACTATTTTGAATGTTCTAATTATGTTTTATGGGCTCAAGATATATCAAACTTCTTCAAAGGACATTGGCTTTGGCGTTATGTCACTAGAGAAATCAGTGCACCTACTAAAATTATTGACAAAATTTATGCTAAATTTGTGGATCATTTGGATGAATGGGATAGCAGAAATCATCAAATTCTTACATGGTTTCAAAGCACTTCAATCCCATCTATCTTATTCCAGTTTAGCCTTTTTAATACAGCAAAGCAAGCTTGGGATCTTCTTGCCTATCGCTATTCCAGTTCGAATGTTGCCTATCAGTATTGGTTGCTAGGGAATTTATATCACATGCATCAGGAGCCAAGTCAATCCATCAATGATTTTCTATCATCTATGCATGCTAAGTAGGATTAGTTGACCTTGTCTGAACCGCGCTTGGAGGAGGCTAGTGATGCTCGCAAAGTTGCTGAATATCGTGATCGTATCAATGTCGTACTATTTTTTATGGCCCTAAATGATGAGTTTGAACCTATGAGGGCCTCCTTTCCACATTGAGATCATTTTCCTTCTATTGAAACAATTATATCAGAATTATTGACTAAGAAGACTCAACTGGTGACCTTGAAAGCACAACTCCCTGCTATGCCCATCGTCACACCTACAGATACGGTACTTGCCACTTCGAGTTCTTCATCCTTGTGTCGACCATTTTGCCAACACTGTCGCCAGCATGGTCATCCGGTATCAAATTGTTATTGACTACGACCTATGCAACCCACAAGACCGGTCATTCAACCTCACAGCCGAAGTCTCTCTACCCGTCCTTCTACCGGTGCTGCCATTGTAGAGACTTCTGCCCATGGATCGTCCATCACACTAGTATCCTTAGAGGGTCTACGTACTCTTCTTCGAGAATCTAGTACCTTTAACTCTTATGTTCCAAGCACTCTTGCTATCTCTTCTGCTACATCTACTTTTGATTCATGGTTTTTTTTTATTATGCTTGTTGCAATCACACGACATCCAACTCTACCTAATTTCAGTCTAAATATTCCTCTTCATGAGCACCTCTTATTCATATAACTGATCACTCACCTATGGGAGTTGGTCATACAAGAAACATTTCCACATCTACATTATTTTTACCTAACACTTTTTTAGTTCCTAAATTCTCACTCAACTTGACATCTATTGGCCAATTTTGTGAACTTGGTTTTTATATTCAATTCTCACTCTTGGTTGTCATGTGCAGGATCCTCGGATAGGACGGACACTTGGGATGCGACAAACACTTGGGATTGGCTGTAAAGAGGAGGGCCTCTTTGAGCTTGTTTCCCTAAATATTCCGACTTCTTTTTATGCGTCATATGAAACTTGGCTTTCTCGGTCAAGTAATGCTTCTTTTTCTAGGTTAAGTTCCTTGATTCAAGTGGTTATAGGTTCTATTGACACTAAACATTTTGATTACCTACCTTATAAGTTGGGAAAACATCATGCTTTACCATTTCAAACAAGTGACTCTATAATCCATGCTCCTTTTGATCTCATTCATTCTGACATTTGGGGACCATCTCCCGCCCCCACCATAAGTGGCTCTTGCTATTTTGTCACTTTTGTGAATAATCACTATCGTTATACCTAGCTTTATTTTATGAAAAATCATTCCAAACTTTCTCATATTTATAGTGATTTTCTTGCCATGATCAAAACCCAATTTTCACAAGATATCAAGATTTTTTGTACTGATAATGTTATGGAACATAGAAATACATATTTTCTTAGCATTCTTTCTCAAAATGGTACTATCATTCATCGCTCCTGTCCAGGCACTTTTCAACAAAATGGTAAAGCAGAATGTTAGCATAAGCATATCCAAATGTTGTATTATATACTCTTCTCGTCTCGGCCTCTTATCCTAAACAATTTTAGGGGAAAGCTTGCCACACTGTTTTTTACACTATCAATTGTACTCCATCACCCATTATAGATAACATTTCTCCTTACGAGCATATATATGGTAGCGTACTCCATCACCACACTTCCATCCACATTTGACTCTTCTCTTCCAGATTTGTCTTCTTTTCATCTTAATGCAGGGTCTTCTGATGACACCACTTTGGCCACTTCTAACGTGTCTACCCCATCCGTGGATTCTCCACTATCGATCACTCCTTCCTCCTCTAATCGTCGTTCCGCCAGAGTAAGGCAACCTTTTGTTCAACTTCAAGATTACCATTGTTATTCTACTATAGCTTCCTTTTATGAACCTTGCACATATAGAGAAGCTAGTACTGATCCTCTTTGGCAGCAAGCAATGACAAATGAATTACAAGCTTTAGACAAATTTCACACTTGGGACTTAGTTGATTTGTCTCATGGTCTCTGTCGGTTGTAAATGGGTGTACAAGATTAAGACAAAAACAAATGGTATAGTGGACCAATATAAAGCTCGCCTCGTTGCAAAAGGCTTTACTCGAGAATATGGCATTAACTATGAAGAGACTTGTGCGCCTGTTGAGCATCTTTCTTCTGTTCACAGTCTTCTTGCCATCGACGCTATTAGGCATTGGTTTTTATTTTAGATGGATATTAACAATGTATTCCTAGATGGCAATCTCACTAAGGAAGTTTATATAGTACCTCCTTCTAGCTACCCTCATCCTTCTCACCAAGTATGTTGATTACGTCGCGCTTTATATGAATTGAAACAATCTCCTCATGCATGGTATTCCAAGTTTACCTCCACAATGGCACCCCTTGGCTTTACATCTAGTCCCTACGATCATACTCTTTTTGTTCGACATATCTCTCGCGGGTCTATTTTGCTGCTCTTATATGTGGATGACATGGTTATTACTAGAGACAATTGTACCGGAATTTCAAAACTCTAATAATATTTTAGTCAACAGTTTAAAATGAAAAATCTGGGACAGCTCAATTACTTTTTAGGCTTGGAGGTTACCTCGGATTCATCTAGTTATTATCTTTCTCAAGCCAAATATGCCACTGATCTCATTCTCGAGCAAGATGCACTGACACCAAGGTCGCCACGACTCCTCTTGAGACCAATGCCAAATTTGACGCCGGTAATGGGACCCCTCTTCCGAATCCTAACCTCTATGGACAACTAGTTGGCGATTGTATTTATGTTATTGTTACTAGCTCTGACATTACCTATGCTGTTCATATTGTTAGCCAATACATGATAGCGACTCGTACAACTCGCTTTGTCGGAGTTCTTCGTATTATTCGCTATGTCAAGGATATGTTATTTCATGACATTCACTTTTCTACTCATTCTATATTGGAATTAACAGCCTATTCAAATATTACTGGGTTAATGACCCTCAAGATTATTGCTCCACCTCAGGCTACTATTTCTTTTTGGGCACCTCCCTTACCTCATGGCATAGCAAGAAACAATCAAATGTCGCTTGCTCTAGTACACAAGCTGAATATCGAGCTCTTGTTGATAGGTCATCGAAGTAATAATAGTTGCTATGGCTACCGGAAAATATAGGAGTGTGTCATCATAGCGGAATGGTCCTTCATTGCGACAATCGCAATGCTATTCGAATTGCGCATAATGTTGTTTTCCATGAACGCACCAAACACATTAAGATAAACTATCATTTTATCCAATATCACGTTCTTCGTGGTATTATTAGACTTGTTTCCACTTCATCAAACTGCTGATGTCTTCTCTAAGACACATCCACCAAGCCGCTTTTTGGATCTTTTCTCCAAACTCAAGTTGACTTCTTTCTAGTCACCTTAAGTTTGAGGGGCCTTGTTAGTTGTATATATTTAAGATTAGGTTAATTGTAGTCTACATTAATTGTAATTAAACCTAATTGCCTCTCACCCTATATATAAGGAGGGCTTGTACTCTTCATTTGGTAATGTGAACATACCATACTTTCCTCCCTTTTACCACAAACCACAAAAATCTCAATTATTGTTATATTACTTAAAAAGGATTCGGCATGGACAACTTATCACATGAGATCTAGGATAGACAGACAACAGGCACCTTAGAAGCATAATTCACAATGCGGTGCCGCGTAGAAGCTGCAAATTGCATCTTCCCATCTTGAGAATTATATAAGCACTGCGGACGCATTCCAGATTCAAGATTGTTTGCAAGTAAAAGACGCATGAACAAATGGAGGAACCGGAAATAAATACATTCTGAACTACCTTAATACAATCCTTGACCTGTAAACTCAGGGAGAATCCCTGTAACGTACAGGTCATGACAGAAAACATTCTTTTCGATGCATCCTAAGAAGGCACCCAACAGGAGGAGCCACAAAAAATCCGACCTCTCCAACCTTGCAGCATCCAGTTGCCATCTTCATCAAGCACAAAGTCCTTGTGGTACCATGCCTTCATCTTACCCCTGAATAACTTCATGAAATCTTGGTCCACAGGAGTCGCCTTAAACCCAGCCCTCACATGACGAACCTGCCACTGCCTGTACGTTTCTGGCCTCTCAATCCTTTCCAAACCTTCACATGCTACGACATTCACAATTTCACTCACCCTCCTAATAAAGTGTCGATTACGCCAAGCATTAGATGGGCTGAAGTAGGCTCCTCGCACATGGTATTCCAAATTCAATTCCACCATGGAACGCATTGGATTTACATATGATCCCTACGACGGTGCTTCCTTTGATCAACAAACATCTCGTAGCTAGGAGTATTCTGCTACTCTTATGTGTGGACAGAATGACAATTATCGACAATGATCATATACCGGCATTATGAAACTACGACAATATTTGAGTCAATAATTTGAAATAAAAAGATCTTGGACAACTCGGCTATTTTATCAGCTTGGAGTTTGCTTTAGATTCCTTTGCCTATTATCTTTCTCAACCGAGATATGTCACTGGTCTTCTCTCTCATGCCGAACTTACTGATAACAAGATTACTACAACTCTCATTGAGACTAATGTCAAATTTGATAACAAAGATGAGATTCATGTGCCGAATCCCACATTTTATCGACAGCCGGTTGGCATTTTTGTTTTCATGGCAAAAAAATTGAACATCAAGAAATCAGTAATTTCTTTTATTTTTCGTCTTTCAAAGATGTCTATGCAGAGGTGAGTGACCGCAAAGAATCGTTCCTCATCGAGCTCAAGAACTCATTCTCGGACCCGTGGAGGCTCCTCTCTCCCGTTGGAATTTGAGCTCGATTGCGTCTAGCTATTGTGATTGGTTTTCCGTCTCATGTGACCATGATTTTAGGGTTTCGTCTTTCAAACCGGAGAGAGAGAGAGAGAGAGAGTGGCGAAATTTCATTTTTGCTCCAAATCGACTTCAGCTATCAAAACAACGTCGTCTCTAGTTCATGGCCATGTCAAATTATTTCCCAGCAAAACGTCGTTTTTCACTACAGTAGTGTTAGCCTTCCATTATCGGAATTCTAACAACAGTCTTAGCCGAAATCGTGATGGAAGGTAATGTGATAAATACCGGTGTCGTAATTCATATGATTTGGGATTTTTTATGTTATTTCCCTTTTTTGTTAAATTATTTTCACATCTTTCAAATTAGATGAATATGCCGATTCTATCTTAAAAGCGCATGTGGATGCCAATTTTTGCTTTTGAGTTGATCAAAATCTGCATTAGGGATTTAAATTTTTCCTTTTGGTGACTGTTCTATGTATGCCCTAAACTCATCATGTAATAGTTACATATTAGGGATTTAAGTTATATTTTCAATTACATTATTTATTTAATGGCAAAGACGTATTCATTCATTTGTCCAATTATTTAAATATATTAATGATTCCATAAGATCAGTTATGACTGGACCTATTCTTAAAACGTTAAGAATATGTGTGACAGGTTCACAGTTAGACTGAATCTTTAAATTATTCTCGATCGATGGATTATTGAGTGGATATCAATAATCCTGTTAAGACCGGTGTGCTCTTAACTTTACCATTAAGTATTAGATATTTAAGAGAATGATGAGTCACGAGTCATTGGGTATTGTGATGCTCGAGTTAGAACACAGATGTTTGTACCAGACAAGTTCACTGAACGTGACGCGCATTTAACGATTAGCAACATAGAAGCTTTTAGCGTGGTCAATGCCTAATCGTTTATGCTCTAGTCTTGTGTAAATATTCCTTAGACCTGAGGCACAGTGTTGACTTGTGTGTTAGATGGCTATGGTTCACAGGTGCACATATTGCTGGTTCGTTGATCCGTCTCTGTACTTGATGGCCATAGTTCGTTCACATACGAAGTTACACGTGTGCGCAAAACGGAATCTGTTTCCTTGTTATACGCAAGGTACAATAATGATGTTCTATACAATCTAATCTTGACACAGCATTAAAATCCTCGGCCAAGGTTGTAACCGAGAAAGAATTGCTCATGTCTCATATAAAATGCATGTCAATTAGATTTGTGCATATGATCGAATTGGTGACTTGACAAATATTCCATGGTCTTTGTTTAATCGGGACATAGCAAGGCAGAGGGATTGAATTACACTATAGTCAAAACTGACAGGTTCATTATGTTCTTAAAGCATTTACGCTGTCTAGGTAGCCATGACATATTGCTAGATGTCAATCATGGCTTGGAAGACCTAGAGGTTGATCGGGATAATCTATTCTCTTGGGAGTACTAATGTGTTAGTAAAAGTCTTACTACCGGCTCAGTGATGAACCTAGGGATGTCACACACCATAACCAATTTAGAATGACGTTATACGGAAGAGACGATATTGCAAATATGTTTGCAATCAAATTGAGTCGGATTGAATTTAATTCAAATTTTTGTCATGGGCGTGTGTGCATATGATGCTCACAAAATACACATATGCTGATCATACACTTCTATGTTTGTGTATGTATGTATATATATATACTTATATTTATATTTAAAAGTGCACACGGACAGCAATAGTTGCTGTCCGTGTACGTTTTAGTTTTATTTATAAAAAAAAAAAAGGGGTGCACACGGTCAACAAAAGGTTGCTGACTGTGTGCATCATGATCAGCAACCGTCAACCGTTGCTGATCATGTGCGCATGTGCATACATGCACGATCAGCAACGGTTGCTGATCGTGTGCACATGCTCGATCAGCAACCGTTGCTGATCGTGCATGCAATTAGCAACTGTTGCCGATCGCCATATTAAAAAAAAAAAAAATGCGATCAGCAATAGTTGAACGCTGCGAAAGTGGTGATTGTGAAAATGCAATTATCATGTATTCGTGAGAGTTTAGAAAATACATGTTCTCTTTTCCGATGCCGTGACTGAAATATCGAGAGTGCAAAAAATTGTCGCCACAAGATTGCTAGCACAATTCTATTGGTGAATTTTTCCGCAAGTTCTTCCTTCCGTTTGTCGTGCGATTGGTGGTGTGTCTGAACTAGAGGTCCGACGCTTATGGGGCTCGAACCGAAGAACATCCAAACCAAAATCGTTCTGAGCACGCTGCAAAAGGTATTCCATTTAACCCCCTATGGTTTTCCGATTTTTGATTGAAATGCACAAACAACGCCTTTAGAAATACATGTATGGTTATATCTTTCCACTGCGTTTATATTTAATTTAACTATGCATGTTCCGTAGAAAACCAACAGTGACTTCCATCACTGGTTAAGGGCCTAGCTTGAGGCTCAAGCCTTTTCCTTAGCTTAACTTCGACGGCAACTCGCACTAAGCAATTTCCATAAACATTTGTCCAGATTTTTACACATGCGCATCATAAATCTAGAAAATCATGACCATTCATTTAGCAACTTTCAATTACATAAATGTCAATATTATTACATCGACTATTCAAATAAACTTTTTACCAGGACGAGACGGAAAACGTTAATCTAATTGAATAGCATTTTACGATATTTGATGACAATAATAAGAAGAAAAAACACGACAAATGGTGTCCCCTTTCCGTACATCAATTGTCACGACTCCAAAACTCTGTAGCTATCAAAACCGTGCAACGTGGATTCACTGCACAAATCTTTCAGTTTATTTTACTCTCAGAGAGAGATTAGAAAATGTATGTAACTTAGCTATCGGACGAAAAAAACCTATTGAGTACTAATCAGTGTGATCTTGCCGACATCGAAGCTCATTATTGCAAGGACGCAGTAACATGCGAGCTCTCTCAGTAGTGTAGAAAAGATATTTCTCATTAAACCTTAGGATTAGAGCTCACCTGCCATGCATGCATAATTATGCTTTATCAAAATGCAGAAGAGCTAAAAATTTTGCGGACCCAAATCAATCTCACCCCCCGTTATCAGTCGTTGGTGTAAATGAAACAATATATTGACAGACTGAATTGCATGAGAATTCAACTATATCTACAATAACTAGTTTAATCACATACTTGATCTCCCTTGCATATAAACCAACAATTGACCCATCCAAATTATTTCACAGAAAGACAAAAACCGAGAAATAAGATATAATGTCTGTAGGCCCGAAAGTAATCCAGAAGTTCAACTGCCTTAAGTTGTCTTGAAGACAGAAACAACTTTAGCTTGAGCCCAACATTGTCTGCATCATATTCAGTTCTTAAAAGAGCCAAACAGCTTTCAGCATTATAGGAGATTAGTAAACAACAGAGCCATCAAGAGAACAGCACAAACCATACATGACAATGCTGCACCCATACCCCATCATCAGCTTTGACCTGCCATATTACTTGCACAATTTGTGAGATACAGAATAGACAAATCATGACACATTATCAGCAAAATTCACAGTGCGATGGGGCATAGAAGCTGCAAATTGTATCTTCCAATCTCGAGATTTAGATAAATTGTAAGAAAACATTCCTCATTCAAAATTGTTTGCTAGTACAAGATGCAGGAACAGAGGAGCCAGAAATAAGTACATGCTGAGCTACTCTAATACGAATCCTTGACCTGTCGACTCGGGAAGAATCCCAGTAATCTACAGGTCATGACAGAAAACATTCTTTTTGGAGCATCCTAAGTAGGCACCCAACAGGAGGAGCCATAAAAAATCCGACCTCTCCAACCTTGCAGCATCCAGTTGCCATCTTCATCGAGCACAAAATCCTTGTGGTATGCTTTCATCTTACCCCTTAATAACTTCATGAAATCTTGGTCCAGAGGAAGCGCCTTAAACCCAGCCCTCATATGACGAACCTGCCATTGCCTGTACGTTTCTGGCCTCTCAATTCTTTCTGAACCTTCACAGGCTATGACATTCATAATTTCCCGTCCATGGAACTCTCTCTCAAAAATTAACCTATCTTTGTTGTCACGATCAATGGTAGCATCAAGCAAATCATACCCTGCAGAAAAATGAAAAAGTGCCTCTCGGAATCTTGTCGCAAAAAAGGGCGCATTGTAGGAACCGTTACGTACAAAATGAACAAAAATATTCGGTTTAATTTCCCGAATTAGTTCCAACACAGCATCACGTGGATTGTTATTCCCAACTGTCTCATCAAGGAGATTCTTAAACCGATCAAAACAATTCACAGCAACTGTCTCAAGGCTTTGAATCTTGAGATCCGCAAGTTTGATGGATTCCCAATTCCTTGATGCTATGAAATTGAATTCAAAAGGGACATCAAAACGCTCACAATACTTTTTCAAACGGCAACCTGTCTCCTCTATTCTTTCTGCCGGGCGCAAACCACCCTGTGGAAGCTCTATACCTGTGATGCGCAATTTACAGGGCCCTTCTGGTCGAGAAGAGAGCTTCTGTATGAGGATTGGCCATTGAAAACCAAATGCAATGCCGAAATCTATTATGTGAAGGGTAGTGGCTTTCTCTGCAAATTTAAAAATCATGTAATTTGCAAAGAACTTGGGGATATTACTAAACGGGCATGTTGAAAAGTGAAGTTGGTAAGATTTCAAGACATCGGCTGCTGAGGTCCTCCTGGCAACAACAGTAGAATAAAAGGCTTGCGCTCGAACGTTGTTGCCCACCAATCGTGCCTCTAGCCCATTGGCAAAGTAATGGGCCAATCTTTGAGAGGCATCCCCGAATGGAGAAGAGTTCTCTCTGAGCTGCTTCAACAATTCATTAGCATGCCTGAAATCACAACTAGAGATAGCTTGTGCACAGAGAATCAGAAGAGTACTCAAGTCAACAGTTTTCTTGCTTCCCTGCTCCTTACCACGAGCCCTACCTCTATTGGAACCGTGCTTTTTCCTTTGTGGCTGTACGTCTTTCCTCAGCCCTGTCTCCATGGACTCGTTGCCAGAACACATACCCAGACCATTTTCGGTGCAGAGCAACACCTTATCGAACAAATCTGAAAGCTCACCCTCTTCTGCGTACAAGGCTGTTTGCTTATTTCCCCTGCCTTCCTCAAGAGCATCCCCATCCCTCTCGCGATTCTTTAATCCCTTGAATCCATTAGACAAGCCCTTCATGTTGATTTCCTCATTGATGCTCGTTCTTGTGGTTCCTTTCTTTGTTTCAGATGACGGTTTGCTGTCCTCGGGATTAATTCGTAATCGATTGTTGGTAGGAAGGAATTTGCTGGCCTCCTCTAATCCTTTCTTGAACTGAATCAGAGACTCTCCATTGCTGAAAATGCTCTTGACAAGAAGCCCATGCAAAGATTCCTCAGACCTATCATCATAATTGGTGATGCTGTTTGAAGAATTGGCCAAGGACTGCGAAATGGAATCCACATTTGACTGGAAGTCTTGGTCAGGATTTTTCAGCACAGCACGGCTATGATCTCCAATTGTATGCAGAATATTAGCATCGGCTGAGTCGCTGGAGCTAAAAGTAACGTTTGTAGCATCTTGGCTTCTGGGAGCACTGCTACTCCCGGAAAGGTTGCTAGCTGTGCTCTCTATATAATGGCTTAAATCAACCTTTGAGGGGCTCTGATCAGACTGTTCCAAATGCTGCTGACCAAGGACATCGTACAATGATTTTTCAGCATTTTGCAGAGCAACCTCATCGGCAAATACCCACGGTTGCTCCTCCATGTTATCTTCCATAAGCATATGACTTATGTACTTTAGAACGGGATCCAATGAGTCGACGTCCCCCGAGGGGGGGAGAGAATCTCCCTCTGGACTCTGGCCCCTACTCGAGGTCATGGATGGACCAAATGAGCCTCCATCTAGGCTCACCATTGTCGAGGGAAAGATTAAATCTCCATTATCAAGGTCGACAGATTTCGAAGGGAGATTGGTTAGAGGGTCTACTTTATTCGAAAGAAAAGCACTATCTGAGGATTCAAGGTCTAGAATAGGGTAATCCAAAAAGAAACCATTTGTGAGACTTGGGTTCTGATCTGGACTATGTGAAAAGACATGGCTGTCTATTGGAAGATCATCCAGATCGATACAAGCCGAGTAATCAAAGAACAAAGGATCCATGGCCATCTCCTCTTCAAACCCTATCAAACTCCATCCCCTAACATCAAACTTTGATGCAAACCACCAGTGTAATTGGACCCCCAGAACATGAACCAGCTAAAGTAAAATGCTCTCAGCCTGCTGCAACAAAAGAACTCACTCTTCAATGTTCTTCTGTTTGCTTTTTTCTTCGTTTGCTCAAACAACGTCGCTTGAAGTCGAAGAATAACAGATCACCAGAAGGGAGAAAAGCGGAGTACTTCAAAGGGAAAGGACCACGCAGGAGGTAAACATCGACATGCTCCTCCCTAAAGCAAATGAAATGAGAAGACACAGAAATCAATGGCTGAATGGAGACCCGACTTTCGGTTTTTCGTCTACAACATAGAGAAGAGAAATAGAGATGGGATTGCGTACCGTACAAATGGAAAAGTTGGGTTGGAAGCCAACTGAGGAATGGTCACTCTCCGATGAGATTTTCATAGGAGGGAATTGGCATCCATATACCTTTAATACATCTTCAATTTAGTCCATTAACTATATAAAAATATTCAATATAGAATTTCTATTAATTCAAATTAAGGGATTACATTGAACATTTTCATATAATTCAGAAACTAAATTGAACATGTACTAAAAATTCATAGATCATATTGAATATTAAACTAAAATTCATAGACTATATTGAACAAATTAAAAGTTCATAAATCGAATTATATATCGGATCAAAGTTCAGGGACTGATTATGCTATTATTTCTTAAAAAAAAAAACGGAAATTGTTTTGGGAATTTTTGGGTCAGGCGACAAGGTTGGCCCGGTTGATCTCCAGCAGTGTCATCCGCTTCGAGTTCCTTCCATCGGGGAAAACGATTGATCAACCGTGGGTCCCGCTTTCCATCAGTTGCGGATGATGATGTGTTGTTTAGGTTGACCGGCCAATGAATGACGGCGGCTGCGATGCGAAAAACTGTAGACAGAGAGAGGCAAGTCAAAGGGGAAAAACCACCCTAATTGTCCAATTAAGCCCATTCTTTTGTGCTACTAAAAATGTCAAACTACAACATGTGATGTTGATAATCTGTGACTATCAATAGCATCCGTGGCAGTACTGTTCAAGACCAACGTTAGAAATTCGGGTGGCGGGTTACGTGAGCATACAGGACTTTGATGAAGACAAAACGCGATTTTTATCTGAAAAATAATCGCCCGTGCTCAATTACATCCGATTACCGTGATGGGTCGGGCATCGCGTGCGACTTTGATAATAGAATTTCGTCTCTCGACGCTCATGGAAACAAGAGAGAAAGGAAGAGAAAAAGAGCACGATAAAATTTAATTTTTTATTAAATATCCAGTGATTTGCAATTATCATTTTATTGTTATGCAATTTTTTTTCTCACAACCACCGAAAACTTGGCACGTTTGTACAATGTCACAACAGCAAACTACCATGAAGTAAAAATTAAAAACCTTCCATTTCTCTCGTACTCCTCCATCCACAACCAGCCAACCTCCGCTCCCCTCGTCGTCGCCACCAGCGGAGTCGTCACCAGCGGAGTCGCCATGGGCGAGCACTACTCCTCTATCACCTTTGTGTCCCTATGACGAGCGACTCGGCCATGGACGAAAGGATCAAATTTTTTATCGATTGTACGGGGTTTCTTTGATTCGGGAAGATATTGACAAAAGGAGTAAAATTTTTTTTTTACGATTTTTTTTTTGGGTTGATGCTTGGGGTTGGAGGAAAAGTGAAAGGGAGAGAATCATTATCCAAATTTTTTAGGTTTGGTGGGTTAGATGAAAGGTGATAGGGATAGTATCATTATCCAATTTTTTTTGGGTTAGGTGGATTAGATGAAAGGCGAATGAAGAGGCAAGAGAGAGATGGCTCCTCTGATGACCCGCAAAGAGTAAAGACTACCTAAAATTTTTTTATGGTTCTTTACCGGATAATTTTCTTCTTCTTCTTTTTTGTCTTATCTTACTCTAACTCCCAACTCACTCTCAAATTTTTACCTTATCTCCTTATAGAGTATGAAAGTCAAAATCCACATTTAAAACTAAACGTCCTCACTCCCAACCCCTCTGAAAAGATCGAGATTCGAACTCTCTACTTCTCTCTTCTCATGTGAAAAAAGTGGCGGGTTGATTTTGAAGGTTTGGCCCTTCATTTGTGGCAAGCTAAAGAAAAAACAAAGCGTGTCCATGGGCTCTGACGACGACGAAGGGATGGCTCAGCGGGATATGTGAACCAGCTATGGTGGCCGGATCTATGCTCGTGGCCATGGAGGAGCAACAATGGAGGCACGACTCCAAGTCCTACTTTAGACAAGCACGACTCCAAATGCAAAAACTAGACAAGCGACGGCGGAGGAGTGGCTTGGGGCTGACCATGAGCGACGCTGTAAGGGATGGCTCCGCTTTGATGCTTAGGGGCGCGGCGTGCCAGTGACTCCACCGTTAGCAGCAGCGCGGGGCGACTCCGGTGAAGCAAGAAACTTTCGGTCTTCATGACTAAACTCATCATTTTTCTATTCAATTCCATATTAGTAAACACTTGTCAAGTTTTCAATTGTTGGAAAAATATATATATGCAGTTGCAAATCACTAAAAATTTTCTGTTTTTGCTCCAAATCGACTTGAGCAACCAAAACGGCATCATGTCTCTTTCACGTCCACGTCAAATTATGGGAAAAATTATACCAAGTATCATAAACATATTTTACAGGTATCAATTCAATTTTAAAGTTTTCAATTTGACTAAACCTTGGTGCAACATTTTAATGTGGTCTATTAGGTCAATTTTAGTCAAAAATTACTGACATGGTATTTCAATCTTCGCTGATTGTCCTATGCGGTGGCCTAAGCGCCTCATCAGCAGAACTAGGAATTTTTCATAAGCAGTGCCAAGATTTTTACACATGCGCAGCTAAACCTAAAAAATCATGACCATTCATTTAGTAAATTTCATTCACACCCGTGTCAATTCTATTATATTGACTATTAAAATAAAATTTTCACCAAGCGGGACAGGACAAAAAACATTAATCTAATTGAATAGAATTTTGCGATATTTAACAACATTAGTAGGAAGAAAAAACATGACAGTTAGTGTCCTATTCTGTAACATCAATGATCACGATTCCAAAACTCAGTAACTATTGAAACCGTGCAATATAGATCACTGCACAAACATTTCCTTTTATTTTAATGAGAAATAGATTGGAAAATGCATCTAATTTGAAAAATATTTTTCTAAAAATAATCACTTGCAAAAATAAATGAATAAAAAGTATTTTCATCGTCCACAAAGATGTTTAGACATAAATTGTTATCTGATACATAAAATATTTTATATTGACTAATTATTTCAAGTTATACAA
The DNA here is from genome assembly GCA_024500025.1 of Syzygium aromaticum. Classification (NCBI taxonomy): domain Eukaryota; kingdom Viridiplantae; phylum Streptophyta; class Magnoliopsida; order Myrtales; family Myrtaceae; genus Syzygium; species Syzygium aromaticum. The sequence continues at coordinate 35,738,223 of CM044886.1, read as the reverse complement.
GCAATCATTTTTAAGAAAATATTTTGTAAATCATAAATTTTTAGGAAAATGTCGCGAAACAAATGGAGCCTTACATTTCGGAGAGAAAAGAAGCTTTGAGTACTAATTAATGTGATCTTTCCATCACCGGAGCTTGTTTTTGCAAGGCCGCAGCAACATGCAGGCATTCTTACCGGTTTAATAAAGATATCTCTCATTAAACTTTAGGATTAGCGCTCAACTGCGACGCATGCAGAATTATGCTTAATTAAGATATAGAAACGCATAAAACTTTTGAAGATACTCACCCACATATTTTATCAGTCGCGTGGTGTAAAAGAAACAGTCTAAAGACGAGACTGACTAGCATAAGCATTCAATGATACAAACAATCATTAGTTTTGTTCTAGTTTAATCACGTACTTGATCTCCGTTGTATATAAATCGAAATTTCTTCGCTGAATAACCAAACGGAGATATACATATGACGCCTGAATACCGGAGCAGAAAGTATCCTGAAGTTCAAATTGCCCTTAAGTTACCTGAAGACGGAATCTGCATCCTACTGCTCCTCAAGTTCTCAATAGAGCTAAACAGCTTTCAGTATTATAGGATATTTGTAAACAACAGAGCCTTCAATAGAACAGCACAAACCATATATGACAGTGCTGCACCCGTACCCATCATCAGCTTCAAGCTGCCATATTAGTTGCACCAACATGTGATAGAGGATAGACAAATCACGGACGCATTATCAGCAAAATTCACAATGCCGTGTGGCATGGGAGCTGCAAAGTGTATCTTTCCTGTCTCAAGAATGAGATAAATAGTAAGCAAGCATTCCAGACTCGAAATTGTTTGCAAGAAAAAAGATACATGCCCAAACAAAGGAGCTGGAAATAAGTACATTCTTAGCTACTCTAATACAAATTCATGACCTGTTGCCTGGGAAGAATCCCTGTAATGTACAGGTCATGACAGAAAACATTTTCTTTCTGACCAACCTAAGTGGGAACCCAACAGGAGCAGCCACAATTAATCCGACCTCGCCAACCTTGCAGCATCCAGCTGTTGTTTTCATCAAGCATAAAATCCTTGTGGTACCATTCTTTCATCTTACCCCTGAAGGACTTCATGAGCTCTTGGTCCAAAGGAAGCGCCTTAAACCCAGCCCTCATATGACGAACGTGCCATTGCTTGTACGTTTCTGGCCTCTCTACCCTTTCTGAATCTTCACATGCTATGACGTTCATAATTTCCCGTCCATGGAGCTCTCTCTCAAAAACCAATCTCTCTTTGCTGTCGCCATCTGAAATAGCATCAAACATATCATACACTAAGGAAAGATGAAAAAGTGCCTCTCGGAATCTTGACACAAAAAAGGGCGCATTGTAGGAGCCGTTAATAATTGCATGAACAAAGATATCCGGTTTAATTTCCCGAATTAGATTTAACACGGCATCTCGTGGATTGTTGTCCCCAACTGTCTCATCAAGGAGATTCTGAAACCGGTCTAAAGAATTCACAGCAACTGTCTCATTGCTTTTAATCTTGAGATCCTCAAGTTTGATGGATTCCCAATTCCTTGATGCTATGAAATTGAATTCAAAAGGGACATTGAAACGCTCGCAATACTTTTTCAAACGGTGACCTGTCTCCTCTATTCTTTCTGCTGGGCGCAAACCAGGCTGCGGAAGCTCTATGCCTGTGATGCGCAATTTACAGGGCCCTTCTGGTCGAGAAGAGAGCTTCTGTATGAGGACTGGCCATTGAAAACCAAACCGAATGCCGAAATCTATTATATGAAGGGAAGGGGCTTTCTCTGCTGATTTCAAAATCATGTAATTTGCAAAAAAAATGTTGAACTTCTTAAACGGACATTTTGAAATGTGATGGTGGTATGCTTTCAAGACATCGGCTGCTGAGATCCTCCTAGCAAAAATAGTAGAATAAAAGTCTTGTGTTCGACTGTCGCTGCCCACCAGTCGCGCCTCTAGCCCATTGGCAAAGTAATGGGCCAATCTTTGAGACCCATCACCAGATGGAGAAGAGTTCTCTCTAATCTGCTTCAATAATTCATTAGCAGTCCTGAAATCACTAGTTGAGATCGCTTGTGCACAGAGACTCAGAAGAGTTCTCAAGTCAACTGTTTTCTTGCTTCCCTGCTTCTTACCACGACCCCCACCTCTATTGGAACCACGCTTGTTCCTTTGTGGCTGGATGTCTTTGCGCAGCCCTGTCTCCACAGACTTGTTGCCAGAACAGTGGCAGAGCAACACCTTATCGAACAAATCGGAAAGCTCCCTCTCTTCCGTGTACAAGGCTGTTTGCTTATTGGCCCTGCCTTCCTCAAAAGCATCCTCGTCCCTCTCGCGATTCTTTAATCCCTTGAATCCATCAGATGAGCGCCTCATGTTGATCTCCTCATCGATGCGCGTTCCAGGGGTTCTTTTCTTTTTTTCCAATGGCGGTTTGCCGTCCTCTGGATTAATTCCTAATTGACTGTTGGTAGGAAGGAATTTGCTGGCCTCCTCTACTCCTTTCTTGAACTGAATCATGGACTCTCCATCGCTGAAAATGCTCTTGAGAAGAAGCTCATGCAAAGATTCCTCAGACCCATCATCATAATTCGCGATGCTGCTTGAAGAATTGGACAACAACTGCGAACTGGAATCCACATTCGATTGGAAGCCCAGGTCAGAACTCTCCTGCCCAGCATGGCTTTGTTCTTCGATCGGATAAAGAATATTAGCATCAGCTGAGTCGCCAGAGCTAGCAGTAACGCTTGTAGCATCGTGGCTTCCATGACCACTGCTATCTCCAGAAAGGTTGCTATATGGGTTCTCAATATGATGGCTTATATCAAGTCGTGAGGGGCTCTGATCAGACTGCTCTGTATGCTGTTGACCAAGGGCGTCGTACCATGATCTTTCAGCATTCTGCAGAGCAACCTGATCGGCAAATACCCACGGTTGCTCCTCCATGTTCTCTTCCATGAGCATCTGACTTATGTACTTTAGAACCGGATCCGATGAGTCAGCGTCCCCCGATGGGGAGAGAGAATCTCCCCCTAAACTCTGGGCACTAATCCAGCTCATAGATGGAACAAATGGGCCTCCATCTGAGTTGACGCTTGTCGAGGGAAAGATTAAATCTCCAACACCGAGGTCAATAGATTTTGAAGGGAAATCATATACAGGGTCTACTTTATTCGAAAGACAAGCACTATCTAAGGATTTAAGGTCTAGAAAAGGGTCATCCAGTAAGAAATCATCTGTGAGACTCGGATACTGATCCGAATTAGGTGAAAAGGCATGGCTGTCTATTGGAAGATCATCTACGTTGATACAATCGGAGTAACCAAAGTCCAAAGGATCCATGGTCATATCGTCTCCTCACTCAAACCCTACAAAAGTCCCTACCCTAACATCATACTTTGATGCAAACCCCCAGTGTATTTGGACTCCTAGAACATCAACCAACTAAGGTAAAATGCTCTCAGCCTGAAACAAAACAACTCGCTCTTCAATATTCTTCTTCTTCTTTTTTTCTTCCTTGATTGCTTAAACAACTTGAAAGATTCCAAGATCGAACGGATCACGTGCAGGGAGAAAAGTGGAGAACTTCAAAGGTAAAGGACCACGCAGGAAGTAAACATCGACATGCTCCTCCTAAGCAGATGAAATGAGAAGACACGGAGCTCCCGACTTTTCATCTACGACATAGAAAAGAAAGATAGAGATTGGATCTGCATACCGTGAATGGAAAACTGGATTTGGGGAGCTGAACAAAGACCCATCTGATGATAAGTTTCTTCGATGCGGTGTTTTTATACGAGGGAATCAGCAGATGAATGATTGCTGTGAAGTTCGGAATCTGTGGCGAAGTTGGCGAGCTTGATAGTTCTCAACTTCGACTTGATGACATCGAAAAGAGATCGTGCAGGAAGATTTGGGTCGGAGACAATAAGGAGGACCCGGATGACCTCCATCTGTGTATTCCACTTCGTGTACTTTCGATCGGCGAAACGACCGGTCAACTGTGGGTTCCGCTTTGACGAGCTGCAGGTGATGGTGATGGGTTGTGTTTCACCAGCCAACAAATGACGGCCCCCGTGAAACAAAAAAGTCAAAACGAAGAGACAGAAAACCCACGGGAAAAAAATCACTAAAATTCTCAAATTATGAATGCTGTAATATCAATAATTTCTTGCGTTTTTTTTTTTTTGCATTTTTCATAAATGTTTATACGGGTGAGTGATCCGAATAATCAGTCCTCGTTCAGCTCAAGAACTCATTCTCCAACCCATGGAGGCTCCTCTCCGGTTGGAATTCAAGCTCGGGGCGCCCAATTATTGTGATTGGTTTGATGTCTCGTGTGATCTAGACTTATAGGATTGTGTATAAATAAATTGTAAACTCGTTTATGATATATATAACACTTGTACTGTGTTTAAATTTATTTACCGAATATAACAAATTTATATAATAACTCAGCTCATTATATATAAATTAAGAAATTGATTTAATGATCCATTTTGACAGATCTACTTATGAGAACTACCAACCGCACTTGCGACACGGCTTAGCCCAACAAGAGTCATTAACTGCAAAGGCACAATTGACAACTTGATCCAAACCGGAGACTCTGACTTTTCAGCACCAAACTTCTCAATTGATTTGAAACCCCCATGTGGCATGTACGATGAATGGAAGAGAAATTCGCAATATGCCAAGGGGCCAGGAGACAACAACCATTCGCAAGCAGCAGGATTCCAGGATTTAAAACAATAAAGTATTTTCCAATCGTTTTTCTCCCGAGAAGTCTGTCCAATTTAAAGCATCACGCTCGAACTGATACACCTTCGAGCATGCGCAGCTCACAAGAATTTCAACTTGGCAGCGCTTGTTGAACGGGCTATCGAGCACGATGAACGAACGTTCCGGCTCATGCGGCACATCCATTAATGGCGGCCGTTTGTGGGAATACAATCAGTCCGGTGCGAAGCACCGTAGAAAATGAAGAAACAAACAGCTTTTCGCAGGAAACATAAGGCAACTAACCTGCGGAGGGTCCAATTAGAAATGGCGGAACGTTCCTGGAAACTACTAGTCCGCTGTCATTTTGGGTAAGGAGTACAGGGTTTAATGTCTTTTCCATGTGATCATCGTGTTCAATTGCTTTCTGTGAAATGAAGTAAATTGACAACATTGGAGGAGCTGTTAGTTTCCAGTTTTCATAAACTCTACTGATCTTTAGGTACTTCTATTCTTTCTTCTTCATATGAATCTTGTTGTTTAATGCATAGTAGGCGACCATAGCGATAATCAGCTCACAGGAAAGATACCCGATGTTATTCAGAACTTGACAAATCCCGATATGCTGTAAGGCTTAATGCTTCTTCACCTTTTTAGTCGTTCCATAAAGATTATTCAAGGAAGTGGATTGCAAGGGCCAATTCCCTCCGGAATCGCACTTTTGGAGAAATTGACCGGCCAGTCAGTATGGAAATTTGGCAGTTCGATATGATCTCTCCTTTCTTTAAAGTGGTATCAATTAAATAAAGTACCCAATTTGATTTTGATTTGCAGGAGTATAAGTGACCTCAATGGACCCAAGACCCGAGTTCCACAACTTAGCTGTACAGATACTAAGACATTGTGAGACCGATGCTCCTTTATAGATAGTTTACTTTATGCAAAAGAGCCAAATCGTCTTACCAATGTGACGTTCTACGATATTTAACAACATTAGTAAAAAGAAAAAAAACATGGTACTCAGTGTCTCATTCTATTACATCAATGACCATGTTTCCAAGACTCTGTAGCTATCGAAACTATGCAATATAAATTCAATGCTTAAATTTTTTGTTTTATCTTATTGAGAAATAGATTGGAAAATGAATCTAACTTAGATTTTGGATGAAAAGAAAACTATTTAAGTACTAATTAATGTGATCTTTCCATCATCGGAGCTTATTATTGCAAGGACGTGGCGACATGCGGGCACACCCGCTAGTTTAAAAAAGATTTCTCGTTAAACTTGAGGATTAGCTCACCTGCCATGTATGCATAATTATGCTTAATTAAAATGCAGAAAAGCTAAAACTTTTGCAGATCAAATCAATCTCAACCACACCCACGCCCCCCCCCCCCCGGGTGCAAACGAAACAATTTATTGACAGACTGAATTGCATGAGAATTCAATTATATCTACTATAAGTTGTATAATCACATACTTGATCTCCTTTGTATATAAACCAACAATCGACCCATCCAAATTTCTTCACAGAAAGACAAACGGAGATACAAATGCAATGCCCGGCTGCTTGCATGCCAGAAAGTAATCCAGAAGTTCAATTGCCCTTAAGTTCACATGAAGACAGAATTAACTTTCGCGTGAGCATAATTTGACTGCATCACATGTGGAAACACATCCTCCATGAGCTCAACCTTGGATGCTCGAGTTCTCAAAGAGCTAAACAGCTCTCGGCATTATAGGATACTAGTAAACAACAAAGCTATCAAGAGAAAAGCACGAACAACGACTGATTAATCGTGCACCAATACCCATTATCAACTTCGAGCTGCCGGCCATGTTACTTGCAGAACTTGTGAGATATAGGATAGACAGATCACGACACATTACCAGCAAATTTCGCAATGCGATGCAGCATAGAAGCTGTACATCGTATCTTCCTATCTCAAGGGTTGCTAGACAGCAAGAAAACACTGCAGATTCAAAACTGTTCGCAATTAAAAAGATACATGCACAAACAGAAGAGAAGGAAATAGGTACATTCTGAGCTACTCTAATAAAAATCCTTGACCAGTCGACTCAGGAAGAATCCCTGCAATGTACAGGTCATGACAGAAAACATTCATTTTGGGGCCATCCTAAGTAGGCATCCAACAGGAGGAGCAATAACTAATCCGACCTCTCCAACCTTGCAGCATCCAGTTGCCGTCTTCGTCGAGCATGAAATCCTTGTGGTACCATTCTTTCATCTTACCCCTGAACAAATTCATGAGCTCTTGGTCCAGAGGAAGCGCCTTAAACCCAGCCCTCATATGACGAACCTGCCATTGCTTGTACGTTTCTGGCCTCTCAACCCTTTCCGAACCTTCACAAGCTACGACATTCATAATTTCCCGTCCATGGAACTCTCTCTCTAAAACCAACCTCTCTTTGCTGTCACCATTTGAGATAGCATCAAGCATATCATACACGACAGAAAGATGAAGAAGTGCCTCTCGGAATCTTGTAGCAAAAAAGGGCGCATTGTAGGAGCCGCAACGTACAGAATGAACAAAAATATTCGGTTTAATTTGCCGAATGAGATTCAACACAGCATCCCGTGGATTGTTGTCCTCAACTGTCTCATCAAGGAGATTCCTAAACCGATCTAAACTATTCACAGCAACTGTCTCATTGCTTTGAATCTTGAGATCCTCGAGTTTGATGGATTCCCAATTCTTCGATGCTATGCAATTGAATTCAAAAGGGACATTAAAACGCTCACAATACTTCTTCAAACGATGACCTGTCTCCTCTATTCTTTCTGCCGGGCGGAAACCAGCCTGTGGAAGCTCTATCCCTGTGATGCGCAATTTACACAGCCCTTCTGATTGAGAAGAGAGCTTTTGTATGAGGATTGGCCATTGAAAACCAAATGCAATGCCAAAATCTATTATATGGAGGGTAGTGGCTTTCTCTGCTAGTTTCAATATCATGCAATTTGCAAAGAAAATGGAGAATTTTATAAATGGACATGTTGAAATGTGAAGGTGGTAAGCTTTCAAGATATCGGCTGCTGAGGTCCTGGCAACCACAGCAGAACAAAAGTCTTGCGTTCGAGTCTTGTCGCCCACCAATCGTGCCTCTAGCCCATTGGCAAAGTAATGAGCCAATCTTTGAGACCCATCGCCAGATGGAGACGAGTTCTCTCTAATCTGCTTCAACAATTCATTAGCAGTCCTGAAATCACTAGTAGAGATGGCCTGTGCGCAGAGAATCAGAAGAGTTCCCAAGTCAACAATATTCCCGCTTCCCTGCTTCTTACCACGACCCTTACCTCTATTGGAACTGCGCTTGTTCCTTTGTGGCTGTATGTCTTTGCTCAGCCCTGTCTCCATGGATTTGTTGCCAGAACACATGCCCCCACCATTTTCGTTGCATAGCAACACCTCATCAAACAAATCAGAAAGCTCACTCTCTTCTGTGTACAAGGCTGTTTGCTTATTGGCCCTGCCTTCCTCAAGAGCATCCTCGTCCCTCTCGTGATTCTTTAATCCCTTGAATCCATCAGATGAGCACATCACGTTGATCTCCTCATTGATGCGCATTCTTGGGGCTCCTTTCTTTGTTTCCGATGACGGTTTGCTGTCCTCTGGGTTAATTCCTAATTGACTGTTGGTAGGAAGGAATTTGCTGGCCTCCTCTACTCCTTTCTTGAACTGAATCATGGACTCTCCATCGCTGAAAATGCTCTTGAGAAGAAGCTCATGCAAAGATTCCTCAGACCCATCATCATAATTCGCGATGCTGCTTGAAGAATTGGACAACAACTGCGAACTGGAATCCACATTCGATTGGAAGCCCAGGTCAGAACTCTCCTTCCCAGCATGGCTTTGTTCTTCGATCGGATAAAGAATATTAGCATCAGCTGAGTCGCCAGAGCTAGCAGTAACGCTTGTAGCATCGTGGCTTCCATGACCACTGCTATCTCCAGAAAGGTTGCTATATGGGTTCTCAATATGATGGCTTATATCAAGTCGTGAGGGGCTCTGATCAGACTGCTCTGTATGCTGTTGACCAAGGGCGTCGTACCATGATCTTTCAGCATTCTGCAGAGCAACCTGATCAGCAAATACCCACGGTTGCTCCTCCATGTTCTCTTCCATGAGCATCTGACTTATGTACCTTAGAACCGGATCCAATGAGTCAGCGTCCACCGATGGGGAGAGAGAATCTCCCCCCGGACTCTGGGCACTACTCGAGCTCATAGATGGACCAAATGGGCCTCCACCCGAGCTCACACTTGTCGAGGGAAAGATTAAATCTCCAATATCAAGGTCGACAGGGTCTACTTTATTGGAAAGAAAAGCAGTATCTGAGGATTTAAGGTCAACAAAAGGGTCATCCAAAAAGAAACCATCTGTGGGGCTCGGGTACCGATCTGGATTAGGTGAAAAGGCATGGCTGTCTATTGGAAGATCATCTAGATTGATACGAGCGGAGTAACCAAAGAACAAAGGATCCATGGTCATGTACTCTCCTCACTCAAACCCTATCAAAGTCCCTACCCGAGCATCATATATTTTGATGCAAACCACCAGTGTATTTGGACTCCAAGAACATCAGCCAACCAGAGTAAAATGCTCTCAGTCTCAGCCGGCAACAAAAGAACTCACTCTTCAATATTCTCCCTTTCTTGTCTGCTCAAACAACTCGAAGATTCCAAGATCAGACGGACGGCGTGCAGGGAGAAAAGAGGAGTACATTCAAAGGGAAAGGACCATGCAGGAAGTAAACATCGACATGCTCCTCCTAAGCAAATGAAAAGAGAAGACGCGGAACTCCCGACTTTTCATCTACAGCATAGAAAAGGGAAACAGAGATTGGATCTGCGTACCGGGAATGGAAAAGTGGAGTTGGGGAGCTGAACAAAGACCCATCTGATGACGAAGTTTCATCGATGCGGTTCTCTATACGAGGAAACCAGCGGATGAAGGATTGTTGCGTAGTTGGGAATCTTCCGGGACGCAGGCGAGCTGGAAATTTCTCAACTTCCACTTTGATGATATCCAATAGGAAACCAGCCGGAAGATAAGGGTCAGACGGTGAGGCGGGCCCGGATGATTCTGCACCCGTGATCTTCCCACATCGATTCGTGCTCCTTCGCTTCGGCCAAACGATCGGTCAACTATGGGTTCCGCTTTTCCGACCGAAATAATAAAGAAAAGAAAGAAAAAACAAAGAACCTGCGGGTCCCGCTTTGACGAGCTGCAGATGACGATGATGCTGGGTTTGTGTTTTGCCCAGCCAATTAAATGACGGCGGCTGCTGTGAAAAGACTTTAAAAAAAAAAAAGAAAAAGAGACAGAAAGCTCGCGGGAAAAAAGCCACTAAAATTATCGAATTTTTATCTGTCATTAAAGAACTCCTAAATTATGCACGCTGGACCATCAACAACATTCGTCCCATCTAATGCGCCTCGTAAAGAATCCTACGTGGACGTGTACGACGAAAAGCAAAACGGAGCTAATATGGCTCCGGCATGACTTCAGTGGAAAAAAAGACGTCGTTTTCAGCAAGGAAACCGTCCATCGCTCTACTTAGTCTTCATCTTGACCTCATTTTCCCAACCCACGGACGCCCCTATTTCAATCGACTCGAGTGCGTCCAACAACTGTGATGGGTTCGGCGTCTCATGCCACCTTGAATCCTAGGGTTTCATCTCTCGACGTCACCGGAAATCGGAGGGAGAGAGCCTGATGAACCCTAATTTTTGCTCCAAACCGACTTTAGGAACCAAAACGTCGGTTTTGTTTCATGGCCACATCAAATTATTTCCCCCACAAAATACCGTTTTTTAACTATAGCCTTATGATGTCGAAACGCTAACGGGCAGTCTTGGCCCCTGACGAAAGAGTGTTGTTATTAATGCAAGTGTCATAATTTGAAATTTTTTCATGTTTTTCCTTTTTTCATCTTTCAAATTAAATGAATTTTGAATTTTTGTCTTAAAAGCGCGCCTCGATATCAGTTTCCGCTTTTGACTTGGTCAAAAGGCCTAGCAAAGAGGCTCAAACCTTCTCCTTGGCTTGACTTCAACAGCACCCCATCATTAGAACTATGCAATTTCCATCAGCATTGTCAACTTCTTTACACATCCGCACCAAGAGCTTACAAAATCACGACCATTTTTATCCAGAAAATTTAAATTACGCACGTGTCAATTTCATTAAATCGAATATTAAAAAAATTCATATAATTGAATAGCATTCTACAGTATTTAACAATATTAGTAGGAAGAAAAAACATGACAACCGGTGTCTCGTTCCATTACATCAATGACCATAATTCCAAAATTTCGTGGCTACTGAAACTATGCCATATGGATTCACTGTATAAATATTTCCGTTTATTTTATTGAGAAATAGATTGGAAAATGAATCTAACTTAGATTTTGGAGGAAAAGAAAACTATTTAAGTACTGATTAATGTGATCTTTCCATCATCGGAGCTTATTATTGCAAGGACGTGGCAACATGCCGCCACTGCCACTAGTTTAAAAAAGACATTTCTCATTGAGCTCTAGGATTGGCTCTCACCTGCCACGTGTGCAAAATTATGCTTAATTAAAATGCAGGAAAGATAAAACTTTTGCAGATCAAATCAATCTCCCCCCGTCCATTTATCAGTCGCTGGTGTAAATGAAACAATTTATTGACAGAATGAATTGCACGAGAATCCAATTATACCATACAATAACTAGTTTAGTCACGTACTTGATCTCCCTTGTGTATAAACCAACAGTTGACCCATCCAAATTACTTCACAGAAAGACAAAACGGAGACACAAATATAATGCCTGGCTGTGTGCGTGCCAGAAAGTATTCCAGAAGTTCAATTGCCCCTTAAGTTCACTTGAAGACACAAACAACTTTCGCATGAGCATAATTTGGCTGCATCACATGTGGGAACACATCCTCCATGAGCCCCACCTTGGATACTCAAGTTCTTAAAGAGCTAAACAGCTTTCAGTAATATAGGATAGGAAACTAGTAAACAACAGAGCCATCAAGCGAACAGCACAAACCATACATGATAATCCTGCATCCATACCTATTATCAGCTTCGAGCTGCCATGTTCCTTGCACAACTTGTGAGATATAGGATAGACAAATCACGGCACAGTATCAGCAAATTTCGCAACAGGGTGTGACATAGAAGCTGCAAATTGTATCTTTCTATCTCAAGGGTTGATGAACAATACGAAAACATTGCAGATTCAAAATTGTTCGCAATTAAAAAGATACATGCACAAACAGAAGAGAAGGAAATAGGTGCATTCTGAGCTACTCTAATAAAAATCCTAGACCTGTCGACCAGGGAAGAATCCCTGTAATGTACAGGTCGTGACAGAAAACATTCCTTTCGGAACCATCCTAAGTGGGCACCCAACAGGAGGAGCAATAAATAATCCGACCTCTCCAACCTTGCAGCATGCAGTTGCCGTCTTCATCGAGCACGAAATCCTTGTGGTACAATTCTTTCATCTTACTCCTGAACAACTTCACGAGCTCTTGGTCCAGAGGAAGCGCCTTAAACCCAGCCCTCATATGACGAACCTGCCATTGCTTGTACGTTTCTGGCCTCTCAACCCTTTCCAAACCTTCGCATGCTACGACATTCATAATTTCCCGTCCATGGAACTCTCTTTCAAAAACCAACCTCTCTTCACTGTCGCCATCTAAAATAGCATCATACATATCATACAATGCAGACATATGAAAAAGTGCCTCTCGGAATCTTGTCGCGAAAAAGGGCGAATTGTAGGAACCGCTACGTACAGCATGAACAAAAATATCTGGTTTAATTTGCCGAATTAGATTTAACACAGCATCACGTGGATTGTTGTCCTCGACTGTCTCATCAAGGAGATTCCTAAACCGATCTAAACAATTCACAGCAATTGTCTCATCGCTTTGAATCTTGAGATCCTCAAGTTTGATGGATTCCCAATTCCTCGATGCTATGCAATTGAATTCAAAAGGGACATTAAAACGCTCACAATACTTTTTCAAACGGTGACCTGTCTCCTCTATTCTTTCTGCGGGGCGGAAACCAGCCTGTGGAAGCTCTATCCCTGTGATGCGCAACTTACATGGCCCTTCTGATTGAGAAGAGAGCTTCTGTATGAGGATTGGCCATTGAAAACCAAATGCAATGCCAAAATCTATTATATGAAGGGTAGTGGCTTTCTCTGCTAATCTCAAAATCATGCAATTTGCAAAGCAAATGGAGAACTTCTTAAACGGACATATCGAAAGGTGAAGGTGGTAAGCTTTCAAGACATCGGCTGCTGAGGTCCTCCTGCTGACAACAGTAGAATAAAAGTCTTGCGTTCGAGTCTTGTTGTCCACCAATCGTGCCTCTAGCCCATTGGCAAAGTAATGGGCCATTCTTTGAGACCCGTCGCCAGATGGAGAAGAGTTCTCTCTAATCTGCTTCAACAATTCATTAGCAGTCCTGAAATCACTAGTAGAGATGGCTTGTGCACAGAGACTCAGAAGAGTTCTCAAGTCAACAGTATTCTTGCTTCCCTGCTTCTTACCACGTCCCCTACCTCTATTGGAACCGCGCTTGTTCCTTTGTGGCCGTATGTCTTTGCTCAGCCCTGTCTCCCCGGATTTGTCACCAGAACACATAGCCCCACCATTTTCACTGCAGAGCAACACCTTATCAAACAAATCGGAAAGCTCGCTCTCTTCCATGTACAAGGCTGTTTGCTTATTGGCCCTGCCTTCCTCAAAAGCATTCTCATCCCTCTCGTGATTCTTTAATCCCATGAATCCATCAGATGAGCCCTTCATGTTGATCTCCTCATTGATGCGCATTCTTGGGGCTCCTTTCTTTGATTCTGAAGACAGTGTGCTGTCCTTTGGGTTAATTCCTAATTGATTGCTGGTAGGAAGGAATTTGCTGGCCTCCTCTAATCCTTTCTTGAACTGAATCATAGACTCACTATCACTGAAAATGCTCTTGACAAGAAGCTCATGCAAAGATTCCGTAGACCCATCATCATAATTCGCGATGCTGCTTGAAGAATTGGACAACAACTGCGAACTGGAATCCACATTCGACTGGAAGTCCAGGTCAGATTTTTCCCGCCCAGCATGGCTATGTTCTTCGATAGGGTAAAGAATATTAGCATCTGCTGAGTCGCTAGAGCTAACAGTAACGCTTGTAGTGCCGTGGCTTCCGTGAGCACTACTACTTTCAGAAAGGTTGCTATTTGGGCTCTCCATATAATGGCTTAAATCAACCTGTGCGGGGCTCTGATCAGACAGCTCCGAATGCTGCTGACCAAGGGCATCATACAACGACTTTTCAGCATTTTGCAGAGCAACCTGATCAGCAACCCATGGTTGCTCCTCCATGTTCTCTTCCATAAGCATTTGACTTATGTACTTTAGAACAGGATCTGATGAGCCAGTGTCCCCCGATGGGGAGAGAGAATCTCCCCCTATACTCTGGGCACTACTCGAGCTCATAGATGGACCAAATGGGCGTCCATCCGATTCCGAGCTCACGCTTGTCGAGGGAAAGATTAACTCTCCAAAATCGAGGTCGATAGATCTCAAGGGGAGATCATATACAGGGTCTACTTTATTCGAAAGAAAGGCAGTGTCTGAGGATTTAAGGTCTAGAAAAGGGTCATCCAAAAAGAAACCATCCGAGAGACCCGGGTACTGATCCAGATTAGGTGAGAAGGCATGGCTGTCTATTGGAAGATCGTCTACATTGATACAATCGGAGTAATCAAGGTCCAAAGGATCCATGGTCATATCCTCCTCTCTTCAAACCAAATCAAAGTCAACCCACCCTAACAGCACATTCTCATGCAAACCCCATCACTCCCGAAACATCAACCAACCAAAACTACATGCTCTCTCAGCCTGCAACAAAAGAACCGGCTCTCCAATATTCACCGACATGCTCCTGAATCCCAAGATCGAACAGAGCAAGGGCAGCGTGGAAAGTAGGCTGCTTCAAGGGAACGGAAGGAAGTAAGCAAGCACCGACATGCTCCCAAATCCTAAGCAAAGGGGGGACGGAAGGAAGTTAACGGCCGAATCGACGACGGACCCGACTCTTCATCTACGGCATAGAAAAGGAAAAACAGAGATCGGATCTGCGTACCGTTAAGGACGAAAGGTGAAGTCGGGAGCTGAACAAAGACCAACCTGAAGATGGGCTTCTCCGGTGCTGAGATTTTTACACGAGTGGATCAGAAGATGAAGGAAATGCGTGAAGTTCGGGGGGGGGGACCTTCCGAGAACGGGACGAGCGGGATGACACTCGACTTCAACTTGATCTTCGGGGACCGAAGAAAATAAGAAGCTGCAGATATTGTGGGACAACTATAAAATAAGCCATGAAACTTGCCATAAAAGCGTATTTTAATCATAAAATTTACAAAAGAAGCAATTAAGTCATTAAAATTTATTAAATTAATTCAATCGAGTCTTAAAATTAACACCGTCTAATTTACTAACGAAAAAAATATCAACGTGACCTTGATGTGTCTTATTTTATTAATTTTCTTGAGAAACGTGAGAATGACGTGGCATTTAACAAGCGCGGCGTCAATAAAAATTAAAATCAAAATTAAATTAGAAAAAAGTAATTAAAAAAAAAAGCCCTCAATCAGCGACTGGTGGCCAAGCCCCAAAAAAAAATTAAATAAGCAAAAAAGAAAAAGAAAAAAAGAAATTATGTAAGAAGATTTGGGTCAGACAATAAAGTGGGCTTGGCCCTCCGCTTCGTGTTCCCCGGGGGAATCCATCAGTCATTGCCGCGCGTCCCGTGCCGACACGTCTCCAATGATCACGTGTCATGTTTACCGGCTAATGAAAGATGGCTGCTGTAAATGACGAAAATTAAAAGGGACGATAATATAAATAATATAAGTGATTCCTAAATTTTGACTTAATATATAATATCGTTTATAAATTTTAGTTGATTATGCAATATGATCATTGGATTTTTAATTTATTCAATGTGATTTTTAAAATTTTTGTACATATTCAGTTTTGTCCATGAACTATATAAAAATATTCAATATTACAATTCATGGATTAGATTAAATATGCATACCAATTGAAAGTTCATGCATCACATTATACATTGAGTTACAATTTATGAATTATATTGAATAAATTAAAAATTTATGAACAACGTTATATATTAGGTCAAAATTTGTAAATCATTTGTGCCATTTCCTCGAATTAAAATAAGGAGAGGCCATTTGGGATTTTTTCCATTGTGCCTGTGAACGCCGCATGTGAACGCGAGTTCCTGCTTTTCTTTGTTCCTTTTTTTTTTTTTTTTGGTCAAAGAGTTCCTGCTTTTCGAATCGGTCAAAATCTGCATCAACCAAAACCGGGTGACCCCGTCAGTCCTCACTACCGGGGGGGTCAAAGGCCTGGCTTGATGCCCAACCTAAAGCTTCACTTTCAACGGTGACTTGGGAAACAAGTTCCCTTCGGGTCAAAAACTCCCTAGGATGATACCTTTTTAGTAGTCTATTCAATGACGTTTGCTACCGGCACGGATGAGAGGTTTCCTTCGGTCTTTGAAACTCTACATCCTGCCATGAGCACCAAGATATATTACTTTTGGAGGATTCAGGGTTCCTTCGATTTTTGCAATTCTATATTCTTCTCCGAACACCAAGATGTATCACTTTTGAAATGCCGATGGCCGATAGCTCGAATAAGTAACTCTCTGCATTTCAATAACACATCGTCTCGACAGATTCAACATTACTAGTATGTAGTTTCTCCTATGATATTTGATTGCTAATTCCTATGATGCACTGATTGGCTTCTTCCCATCTATAATTTATAAAGTCAAAGAGCTATGTGAGAGCTATGCAGACATTATGCAATGTGTGGTTACTCTTTTCTCGCCAACTCACATCAAGTGTGAATAGAAGAAGATTGGAGCTGTTGAACTCAATCAAAATAAGAACTTCTTTATTCGTTTTGGTCAGAATTCGAATTCATCTTGGTTTGGTTTGATTTGAACCGCGTTAGCATAATTTGGTCCGGTTTGGGCACCAAAGTTGAACCGTGCGGTACTTCTGCTTGCCATCGCAAGAAAACTCAAAAATCGTGATATATTTACGGTTTTGATCTTTCAAATTTGCTTACCGAACTTATGATTAGTCTTGGCCAGAAAGAAGCTAATCACAGGACAAAATTCCGGACTCCGTATCGTTTGCAAAGTCCCCACCCTGATTTATCCGAACCTTAACATTATCGCTTCTGGTGGGTCGATTTCTTCTTCTTTCTCCATCCTAGGAGAAACTAATTCCGCAATGACTAAAATTAGGACAGCTTCATGTCTATCGATGCCTAGTCTCGTAACGGGGTTGGGTGACGGGTCTCAATCAGAGCAGTTGGGGAGGCAAACCTCTGATATCCTGGGTACTGCCTTTCCTTCGACTGCGGAAAAATTTGAAAGTATTCAGCATTCTTTTTGACCCAAAAGAATAATGATCATTGAGTTGGCGCCGCTCTTTCGACCTCGCGTCTCTTCTTTCTCGGTTTTCTTCTCCGAGTTTGTTTTTTCCCCCCACCGAGATTCTCCTTTCTCTTGACTTAAGATCAGCTCGATCGGACGAGTGGCCCGGTACTTAGAAGGCTGGACCCCCCCCCAAGTTGGACGACGAGGTCAGTAGAATTTGTCGGATTTAAAGCGACGCGAGCGTCCTTCGTTGGATTTGGTGGATCTCGCATTAAATTTGGTGGGATCCATTTAGACTAATGCATTTTTCGATCGCACAACGCGAAGCGGAATAATATTCTCTCTATGCCGAGACTCATAAGTTAACCGACGAGTCGACCCAAGTTATTTATATAACGGATAAGTTGAAGAAAATGCTTTTCTAATTCACAATAGAGACCGGTTCTCAGTTTTGGGAATCGGGGATCGAACCGGAGGTCCTTGAAATCGGACTAGACCAGACCAACCGGTCGATTCCCAAGTAGTCCAATGGAACTTGTCATTTTAAGCACTTCATTTTAATCGGCGTCATCAATAGTACATTTGACTCCGGTCGCCAATCTTCAAAGCTTCACCTCCCAAAAATTATAAAAAAAAAAAAAAAAAAAAAAGGCAAGCATGCATTAGGATGGAAAAACCAATGGGAAGTATTTATATCATTGCTTTGGTTTTACAGATTTGATGATCGAAACAGTCGTGCTAATGGGAAGCTCCTATTCTACCGAGATGGGCAACATTGACGCATTGAGCTAAACTCAAAGTTCAAGACTGACAACTCCTAAAAGAATCGAATAGAAAAAACCCAGTTAATTTTGTGTTTAGTTAGAGACAAATTTAAGCAAAGAACACCGAGATAAGCCGATTAGAGAAGAGAGGAGAGGGAAAGACTAAAGAGGAGGCGTGAGCGTCATGGGTGAATTTGGAAAGACCGAAAGAGGAGAGCAAGAGAAGGCATGCATGAGGGATTTTAGATGATTAGGTTTACATTTAAAATAAATAAATAATAATCAATTCAAGCGGTCCAGTTCAGTCCGGTTTTCCAGAAATCAGTTCCACTTTTAGGAACTGGGAACCAACTAGGTCCAATCCACGCGATTCCCGATTCGATCGATCCGTCTTGCTCACCCCTAATTTGGAAGGGCACAAAACAGATTAGTTAAGGAACTCCACCTATATGTATGCATTCCACAAACTGAGAAATCTCAACGCCATCTTCGCGCCTAGTTATAATTTTATGCGAATAAGAAATTTCTGGATCAGCGAAATAGTAATCGGTAGCTGGGGCTCAAAAGCACATCCTTTTGCATTCACAAATCTGAACTCGTGGAAAAATTGCTTACGCGTGCAAAACATGCCCCATGTGAACATAATGCCGCGATACTCAAAAAAGACTTTCCGTCTTATCAAGAAAATTAATAAGGACCAGTTTTAGGCCAACTAAGATCACCCAACACTATTGGAGTCGATGTTTTCAGTGCCATTACAACTCTCCCAACAGTGGACAATAAGGATATGCGGAAACAGTATAACCAGAATTAAATACATTGGTGCTAAAATTTATTATAGTCCAGAAAGACTGTCTAGACAGTACCACAGGCAACGAGTAGCAGTTCTACTATACAGTATACACAGCCAAGGGAGGGCAAGCGTTTCCTAGATATCAGTCTAAACAGAAAGATCACTAGCCGAATAGAGAGAAGTTTATAGCAGCATACAATCTTAAAGCAAAAGCAAGGTTATATGATGCCTGTTTCCGAAATCTAGAAAGATGCACTACTTACCACAAATCAGCCAGTGGCTTCCTCCTTGGTCATAATAAACTATCCCCGGCTCGCACCAAAAGTGCAAGCAAATAAAGACTAGGAGAAATTCTACACAGGTTCCCAACAGGAGGAAGCATAAAGAATCCGACCTTTCCACCCTTGGAGCATCCAGTGACCATCTTTGTCAACCACGAAATCATCAAGGTACCCCTCTTTCAACTTCGACTTCAGCTTCTTCATAATTATGGGATCCAGAGGGAGGGACTTAAAACCCGCCCTCGTGTTGCGGATTTGCCACTGCTTATATGTCTCAGGCCTCTCGACTCTCTCCGTGTCCTCACATGCAATGACATTCAGAGCTTCCCGGCTGAAAAACTCTCGTTCAAATACCAGCCTCATCGGATGTTCCCGAGGTAATTTAGCATCAAATGCATCAAACAAGGCCGAGTAGTGGAAAAGAACCTCCCGGAACCTCGACACAAAAAAGCAGGCATTGAAGGATCCATTAAGGATAGAGTGGACAAAAATTCTTGGCCTGATTCGATGTACTAGCTTTAGCACGTGATCCCTCGGGCTATTGACTATAACAGTCTCATCAAGTAAATTCTTAAATCGAAAGAGGCAATTCACGGCAACCACCTCGTCGTTAGAAATCTTGAGGTCCTCAATCCTAATGGTTTCCCACTTCTGCGCGATAGCATTGTACTCGAACGGAACATTGAAACGCTCACAGTACTTCGCCAGGCGCCGACCAGTCTCTTGAACTCTTTCTGCCGGACGGAAACCACTTTGGGGCAGCTCGATCCCCGTGATGCGCAATTTCGGGGGGCCACCAGGTCTCCTTGAGAGACAATGAATGAGGGGAGGCCATTGAAAACCATATAGGATACCAAAATCGATAATATGCAGCTTCGTCGCTTCCTCAGATATGCCCAAAATATTATGGTTAGAAAAGATGATCGCAAACCTCTGAAATGGGAAAACAGAGAGATAAGCTTGGTAAGCTTTCAACATTTCATTAGCAGATCTCCTTTTGGAACCTAGCTGCATATAGGCCTGCGCTCCTGTGCAATCCAGGCGTGCTTGAAGGGCTTCGGCAAAAGAGTGGGCCAACCTCTGAGACCCATCACCAAAAGGGGAGGAGTGCTGCCTAATCTGCTTCAGATACTGATTAGCATTTGTACGATCCTCCACAGCAACTGCTTGTGCACACGAACACAGAAGGTTCCTCAGATCCACGACTTCCTTCTTATCACTAACTGGTTTTTTGCCAGAGGCATGCTCGGCTGAAAGTGCAGATGATTGCAGATTTTGCTGTACGCTCTGGCTTGCCCGATTATTTGAGGCGTCATCAGATTTAGAATCAGGCTTCCTTCCTGTCGGAGCACAAAGCAGAAGCTTGTCGAACATATCAACTAAATCATTCTCGTTGAAGCAAACTGCTGGCTGCTTTGTGCTCCTCGGATATTCAAAATCCGCATCCCCGCGCGCATGCTTCTTCTTTCCCTTGAGTTCATATAAATACGAGAGTTCAGCCTCATTCTTCTCCACCTTGACCGCGGCCCTTGCAGTCTCCCTCTTCGACACCAGATGGGGCATGCTCTTCTCTGTATCGATCGACAACGGATTACCCTTCGGAATGAATCTGCTAGCTTCCTCGAACCCCTTCTGGAAGAAGAACATGGAATTGCTATCCGCAAAAAGGCTCGGAAGCATTATCTCACCCACTGGAGAGCCCGAGCCCAACATCCCTTTAGCCTTGGCAATGACACTCTTTCGATATTCATGCGATGATTGGCGACCGGGATTTGCAGTCGCGCGAAACACAAAGTTCTCCGGGATGTGAGCCTGTAATATAGAGGGTCGGCTCTCACAAAAATCACCGATCCCTGGAAAATCGAAAGAATTGCCACCACTGCTTGCGCTCGAACTGATAGTACTGCCACAGTAGCCGCTGCTGCTACCAGAGCAATTGTCATCGGGGCTTTCCATGTGGAGAGGTAACTGGTTTTGCGGGGGATGGTCCTTCTGACAGAGAACATCGTATAAGGATTTCTCGGCAGCTTGGAGAGCCAGAGGATCATGAAACATGCAGGGTTTGTCGTCCATGTCCTCCTCCATGAGCATCTGATTGATGTATTTCAACATGGGATCCGGGGAGTCGCTGTAGCCGGAAAGGAAATCTCCATCCGTGCTGAAACCAGGAGATACGGCGGAGTGACAGGGGTCGGGATCAGAAGCGAAGGAAGGAAAGTCAACCGACAGGTCCGAAGCAGGGTCGTCCAGCATCAAGTGGTTCGCCAAATTCTCCAATTGTTTCGCGAAGGGCACATGGGACTGATCGTGGAAACTGAAGCCGCTAAACGGCCCAGGATATCCCGTGTACTGAGGATCCATAAACATTTCTCGGTCCGTACGAGCTCAGGGGAAGCAAATTCTAACCCGGGTCACAGACCTACAATTCCGGTAAGATTGGCCTCCGGAGAATTCATACAATTCTAAGCCCTGAAAGCCATTCAAACAGATGGGAAAAGGAACCAAATCACGATAAGGAAGGCGTTCCAAATGATCTAGCCATCCCATCTTAAGCTCAGCAATCGATCCGAAACAACAACAACAACAACAACAACAAGAAGCCAACACAACACGGGCAAGGAATTCAGATAGGCATGCGGTCGAGAAACGAAACCCTAACGTCGTCATTCTGAACGCCCGAATCGGACAGGAAGGAAGAAAAGCCGATCGAATCCAGACACAGTTACAAGGCAACCCACCAAGAGAAACCGAAGATGGGGATCGACGCGTACCTGAGGAAGGGGCCGACGCGGGAAGCTGGAGGTGGAGCCGCGACGACGTGGTCGGTGGTCGGATCTCTTATAGGAGCCGCCGTGAATCTTCGCGGAAGCAGCGAAACTGGAGCGAGAGCGGGGAGGAGGGGTTGGGGAAATGGTTACGCGGGGGGGGGGTGCACCTAACTCCTTTAACTCGGGCCGTTCGATTTCCCACCGTCGCACGAGGGTCGTTTCTTTCCACCCCCACCTGCCTGCCACCTGGCAACTCGATCAGAACCCGAGGGAGTCAAATGCGGGCTCGAGCTCGAGCTCGAGCACGGCCTCGGAGTCCTCACCCGACGCGGGTCCATTTAACCGCGTGCCCCGACGGTGGAGTGAGCAGGTCATGTCTCGTGACAACGACCTGGCATCTGTCCTAGGTTCAGAGTGCTGGGGTCGTGGTTCAGACAGGGGCCCCGATCCCCAATGAGCGGGCGGCTGTCTGGAAATCACTCGGGACAGCACTCGCATCCATGCTGCCAAAGAAATTTCATAATTTAAGCTCGTATTTTATTGATAGTAATTACCAAGTAACGTATAATTTTCTTGTATCACTTATATATAATCTTTTCCTCCTAATAATTGAGAGCGGTAATAAAAAAATAAGATATGAGATATGTTAATTAGAGTATAAGCATTTACTAAATGTAGCCTTAGTTTAATGGTGAATATTAACAAATCATATGCCTCGATTTTTCTTTTCCTCATTTATCATCTATTTCATTGTGTCTTTATGCTTAATCATAACGCAAAGAAAACTTGATTGTTCACGAGATTCAACGGGTTCACGAGAAAGGACAGAAACACAGTTCGAAACGAACTTGAAATAAATACCTAATGGGTAAACGGAACAATTATTGTTTTAGCTCGAAAGAAATTTATGAATGATGCCGTATGGCATTAAACGACCTAGCACGAACTTTTCAAAAGGGTCCTCTTCTCGGTATCAAAACTTAAACGCGAAAAGTGACCTTCGAGCCTCTCGTAAAGTCGAATTCTCACAATCTCGAATCACGAAAGGCTGAAGATTATTGGAACGCCGAACACGGTGCGAGCAGCAATCCTTTCAAGCATGGATTCTATTCTTCCGTCACCAACGTCGAGCGTGTCATTTGGGGCACCTTCGGATAAGCTCGAAATAGCAAAATCGCATTTTTCCATCGGAGATGGATCAGAAGAATTCAGAAACGTGGGCATTCCTGTCGGCTGCACGATGATGGCGTGGCCCACGCGCGGGGTAACCGAGACCGAGTGCCGACCCCGTGTAAAAGGAAAAAAATCGCGGTCCAAAGTAAAATCAACCGTTTCTGACCACAGAGAAGAAAGGCAAATCAACGGTTGGCCCCACTTCGAGTCAACTCGTGGGTCCCCCTTCCTCCCCCCCCCCCCCCCCCCCAATGGAATTTTCCGCTCGTGTCTTTCTTCTTCTACATTATCATTGTTGCCTCTTTTGTAAATCGGGCAATTTTCCTTTATCATTTTTAGAGTTTATTAACTCGTGTGCTCCAAGGACTTTCATTTTGACGAATGCCACAAAAAATTTCAAATTGGTGCACTTATAATAAATTTATTCAAAACTAAGTTTTTAATCATAAAAAACTTCAAATTTGTACATTTATGACAAATTTATCCCATATTTAGTTTTCGTTAAATTTTATCGTCAAATTACTAAATTGGATGATACAGTTGATAAATACAGGTTTTGGGTTTTACCCTCCGAATGTATCAGTTTATGATTTTTCATAGTATTAATCTAATTTAATGGAAATCAACGGATGGTAAATTTATCATAAATGTACCCGTTTTCAGTTTTTGGTAATCAAAAATTTATTTTTTGGGTAAATTTCTCACAAGTATACCAATTTTAGATTTTTGGTGGCCAAATTATTATTTGTTACAAGTATACAAATTTGAGATTATTTGCAATATTAATTTTTTATTTGTTCAAAGTTCCAAGGACATTTTTTGGTCAGTAAAAGCTCCTGGGACTTTTACTCAACATGTAATACAAGAACTTATGGTTTCGTTTTTTCTGCAAAAGATAAATAATTCAAAGAATATTTCTCTAAAAATGATCATTTATATCACTCATCAAAAACGCTGATCACATGATAAGGATTGCGTAACTTTTTCCGTGATGGGAGGATAAAAGGAATTCGCTTTATTGGATTCTTATGTTCAAAAGGAGTGATATGCTCATCACGGCATCCAAAATTCTTCATCGATTCTCTTTTCTTCCCATTCGAGAACTCCAAGCTTGACTTGAAGCACCCGCGTTGAGAATGCAAAGCGCATTCATTGGCACCCTTATCATCAGTTCATTCACATTTGATGATCACGCTTGCTCGCTTTCCTCCATCGTATGATATGGTCAAAGTCATTAGCTAAATGACACAGCGTGCGGCCAATTCAAATTTTTAATCAACCACTCTCCATCAATTACAAAACAAGTCCTTGTCGTTGACAGCGCGTCCGCGCACGTTACATTAATCCGACACATGTTGACAGTTTAATTTTGTTTCTATTTTTTTTCCACGGGAAAAGTAGAGAAAAGAGAGAATATTAACGGGTAATGTTACGACATAGATTATCGATAATGTTAGATGACGACATCGTTTAATATTTAAATGCTCTAACACTGTTTATCGCAAGGAGGCTAGACTTTTGCGTAGGACTTAGCATGGAAATATACTCTGAGGGTGGCAAATAAATGGTCTAGAAAGATCCGAACTCGAATCTCATGCTTTGATATCATATGAAATTTTATTGGACCACTACACAATCTCGAAGTCCCTTTCTCGAGCGTTTATTCATACTTAGAAAGGGAAACGCCTTTTGAGGATTTATTACCTGATAATCTTGCCAACAGAAATATCGAGAAAAATTGTCCAAAAAGCCATAAATACATAATATTTTTATCAATTCAATCTTAAATCTTTCAAGTTTATCAATTGAGTCCTAAACATTTTCACGTTTTGCTAATTGAGTTTACTGACTAATTTTTGCGGGAAATCATTGAAGTACATGCCATCCATTTTACGTGGCATGACTGACATTGATATAAATAATTTTTAATGATATTTATATTAGTTTTTTGCTATTTTGTCTTTTCTTCTCGTTTCCTTCTTTCCTTTTCTTTCCCTTTTCTTCCCTTTTTCCCTCCACCATCCACCGCTGGGCCTCATCAATGGCCAACGATCTCCACCAGCTATTAATGAGCCCCAGCAGTGGTCGATAGAGGGAAAAAGAAAAAAAGAAAGAAGAAAAGAAAAGAAAAGAAAAGAAAGAACAGAGAAAGAGGAAAATAAAATAAATTGATAAAAAATATTAAAATATTGTTAAAAATAGTCCATGTCAACGCCTACCATCTAGCGTATTGTGCAAGACAGCTGGCATTTCCACCAGTAATTTTCAGTCAATATTGGCCAAAGGAATTAAACTGACAAACCCTGAAAATATTTACGATTCAATCAATAAAATTAAAAAGGTTTTGGCCAGAATTTATAAAAGTACAATAAATTTACGCCTTTGTGGACAATTTATTCTAGAATTGCTTTCTACTAGACAGAGACATAAAGCCACACCAACTACATAGATAAACGAATGAGGAGAAATGCAGGGATGGTGAGCTAAGACTTAGGAGTCATCGTCATGAGGACTGCGTTATTCATGCCCCGTACATTGCATGACAATGACTCTCCAATCCCCCATTCGTCCACCCTGGCAAACGTCGCTCCAAATTGTGGAATACGTCGGAAAATGTCTATGCAAGAACGCGAGCTCGAGCATCAAAAGTGGCTTTGGATCCTTGCCAATGTGTGTGATGTCTTGCCCTAGATAGACGCACCAATTACATTAAATTTGGCGCGAGTAGATTAGAAGATTAGATACGAGTTCCTTTCCCCATCTTTCTTACTAGACTTTTGCTTTCTTTCCTTCGCGTTACCCATCGCGGGAACCTTCTTTTTTCTTTCTCGATATTTAAGCACTTAATCTCCTTATCATTCACTTGAATACCTCGACTCTACAAATTCATATTAAAGTAATATCTCGATTGAATTGAGCGCCATATCGCATGATCGCACCACTTCATTTCAATTTTTTTCCAACCTCAGTTGTTAAAGGTTTTTGACATTCCGCTTTTTTAGCGAAATTATCATTTTTCCATTTCCCCTTTTTTTTCATCTCTTTTTCTTTTTTTTACTCTTCTTTTTTATTCTCTTCTTCTTTCTTGTGGATCTAGAGCTCCAGCATCTTTTTCTTCCTTTGGCCCCTCGTCTCCCAAATCCGTCCATAGCCATCATCGCTCGGCTCCACGGCATCAAATTTGGGGGTCGTGATCTCATATCTGGAGGTCGAAACTCTGTTTGAGGGAAAGACCTTGATGGTGGCGAGTCAAAGGTCGATGTTGATGGTGATGATGTCAAGCTAGGACGGCGGTGGTGAGCCGCCCGTGGTTGAGGGTGGTGAGATGAATTGTGGCGGCTATGTTTTCAAAAAAAAAAAAAAATCATGGATGAGGAGACCGATATGACCATTTTGCTAATGTGGCTTTAACTAAAGCATCTAAAGGCAACCTAGCCGCGTTAGTGACAAATCTCAACAACTTCCGTCCACCGATCTTCTAGAGAATTCAAATAAAAATCAAACTCTAAAGGTAATGATATACTTAATAATAAAAATGGTTAATAGCACGAAAAACTCCAAACTGATATATACGTGGAAAATTTAACTCAAACTAATTTTTTACCATAAAAAACCCCAATCTAGTATATTCGTGATAAATTTACCCTAAACTAATTATTTGACAACTAAAAGCCCAAAATTGATATATTGGTGACAAATTTACCATGTGTTAAATTAGAATAATAGCATGAAAAACCATAAAATTGTACATTTGTGATCGATAAAGGGTAAAACTCTAAATCGGTACACTCGTCAACTGTTATGTGTCATTTAACTCAAAATTTTAATGGTAAAACTTTATCGGAAACTAACATAAAGGAAAATTATCGCAAATATACCAATTTGAGGTATTTCGTGATCAAAAAATTAGTTTTGGAGAAATCTGTCACAAGTGTAACAATTTGGAGTTTTTCGTGGTATTAACTCTAATAAAAAAAGGACAAAATTTTAGATATTCATAGAGTCGATTTTTTTATCTCCTTTCTTGTTAAAGATAAGCAACGATATAAATTTACAAACGAGGACTTTGGGCTCCATGGGGTGGAAGAGTCATCCACGGCGCGACGAGTCTTCCATCCTCTGTCGATCGAGACCGAACCTGCAAATTTCCGGGTCTGACCCAAAAACAATTAAAATAAAACACATAAAAAAGAACTTCAAAATTTGAGGAAAAATTTATGTGGTTCGTTGCCCTTTTTATTTCAACAACCGACGGGGCTTTTATCACTCGTTTAAATTTGTTGACGAAGACCATGCTGAAAAGAATTAATTAGTACAGTACGAAGGACACAAAGTTGTTCCACCCAATCACATTGCCTTCTCGTGCCGTTCTTGTTTTGATTCCCCTCGGTAGCCGGCCCCTTATGTCGTGCGAACAAAAATCTTTTAAGAGTTAATATCACGAAAAATTCTAAATTAATGCACCCGTGATAAATTTATTCTGAGTTAATTTTTTGATCATCAAAAACTCTAAACCGGCACATCCACGACAATTTTACCCTCCGCTAGTTTCTGTTAAATTTTACCTTCAGATTTCTAAGTTGAACGATACGTGACAGTTGATAGGTGTACCAGTTTAGATTTTTGCCAAAAAACTAGCTCAATTTTCGGAAAATTACTGATTTTATACTGTTCATGAACTATTCGACACTGTAACGACACTGTAGCAAGAAGAAAAACATGTAGAAACGAAGAAAAATCGTCATCTAAAGGTGTTCCTCAGCCACGTATTCCATCAAGTTCTGCTAATATCGCCTCAAATTCTACATACGTTCATCAAAATTCGAAGAGAAGCTTGCTGGCTAAAAGACAGTCCCTTTTATAGAGGCCTAGATGACTGTCTTTGTCATCGCCTAGACTGAGTGCTAGTTGTAGCTCACTGTAATCATACGGTTCTTGCGATAATAGCTTGTGGCAAGTATGTTATCCTACACACAAACGGCATAGGTGTATCAATTTGTGATTTTTCATGGTATGGTAAATTTGTCTCATATATACTAATTTAGGATTTTTAGTGGTCGAAAAATTAATTTGGGCTAAATTTATCACACGTGTACAGGTTTGGGGTTTTTGGTAGTCATAAAAATTAATTTGGGGTAAATTTACCGCGTGCATAATAGTTTGGAGTTTTTCGTGATATTAACCCAATCTTTAATCATTTCCTGGTTACAGTCTCGCTCCCAAGGTGGCCAATGTTCATTTCTCGCTTCTCCAGTTTCTAATCGGCCTTAGGCGATTGCCGAAAAAGACCATTTATTTTAATTACATCGCACCAAAAGGATTTGACGAACCCAAAACTAAATTTTAATCTTTCTGTAGACGTGGAAGTCACGACCGATTAAAGGATAATTTGGGGGTCAATTAAAGGACAGTAAATCCAAATACGATCTGATGGGCCAAACACACGGAGGCAATTTGGTCAATGTGGAAGGTAAAAGCTGGCTTGCCGTGCACTCTGATGCGATTGCGATAGGGCCGCTTTTCTTTACGTGTGAACAGCTTTGAATTCCCCACCTCCTCTTATGGTCTTTTTTCCTCTTTGCTTTTGCTTTTGGAAAGTAAGGACACTGAGCAACCTCCCCCGGATACAATGCCCCACCAAAAGCAGGGGAGAGCGCGAGAGAGAAAATTGGAAGATTTCGCGACATTTGACTCTTCAATTTTTCCCCCCCACCTCTTTGTTGACCCGGCGTGGATTGACTTTTGATTGACGAAACCGAGGAGGTACGAGGCAGCAACAAATTGCGACACGGTACGAGGTGAGCTGTCCACCATGCATGTAATGGATGACTTGACCGAAACGAAAAAGGCTTTTCTGGCTAACCAAACCGTAGACCAGCGCAAATCTTCACGATCGAAATGTCAAACCGGTCCGAATTTCGTTTTGGGTGAAGAAAATGCGTACCTCGCCCGATGTTTCACATACCCAACACGCGAATTGTTTTCGAGGTCTTGAAATATACAGCTATGCGATCGATTTCAAAGCCGGAAGCCACCCTTCACCGCACGATTTGCTTTGCTAAGGATGTGTACGAACTACAAACTAAATTTCGAGTTGTGCCGAACTGCGTACAGATCTGGTAAGTCGAACATCATCAAGCAGAGGACCTACTCGATATTTGTTGTGTTTTGATTCTTGGCTGTTTGGGCTCGGATGCATTTAGTCTCTGGGCTGCGAAACAAGATGGGCCAAGAAGAGATTTTCGTTGTCCTTTGTTTTCGTAGTCGATGCTCGGGCCAATGAAAATATTCTTTCTTTATATGATTATCTTAGCTAAAACTGAGCTTTCTCTCGTCGTGTAAAGAGTGCTATCCGCAAAGGGCGAAATCGTGTCCACCGAAAGAGCGTTGTAACATTATATATAAAACTAATCCAGGATGAACGATCCCATCACCATCGTGGCTGTGTGGGATTGGACTCGCAGCTCACATCATTGCATCGCTCCTTTACGTTGGAAAGCGAATGCCGATGGAGACCCTTTTGCAGCCACAAAACGACGGAATCCCTTAATCATTCATCTGTGGACACGAGACACCAGGAGAGACTGAGAGCGAAGGTGCGTGATGTGGCCTTTTATATTGGCCAATGGGAAAGGAAAGCGGTGGTCCGATCCAAGCAAAAAATGACCCGCTAATCACTTCATTTAGCTCTCTCCATTTGCTTTTCCCATGAGCTCGTCCTGGCCACTCTATTTGGTAAATTTCTCTCTGTTTCGCGACAGTATTTGACAAGATTCGCAATTCGAGTGATTTCGAGAATCCAATGGTTGAACTTGCAGAGGGGAAATTAACGTGCCTAGGAAAGAATTTCTCTAAAAGGAGAGATTCGGTCGGCTCCTATTTGGGAGATAAGACACCAACGCGATTCTCCGAAATCAAGAGGAGAACTGTACTTCAATCATGATGATTGGTCTCCGAAATCAGAGCAACACTTTCTTTAAAGGTGGTGCTTTGGGAAGATTGGTCTCCCCAATTGAATAACATCCCAAATGGTGCGATCGCCATTCAAAATCCATCTTAATCCGTGCCATTGCACAGCGATTATGTGGACCAGGCTGCAGCCCATTGTTCTTTAGCATAGGATAAGGACTATTTGCACTTTAGGTGAATATTGATTTGCCCCTTTTATAGACCCTGAAAAGCATACTGTAAGTTTGAGTTTGCCAAAAAATGATAATTCATCCGTGATCATTGTGGACTTATTGTCATTTAATGTGAAAAATCAACCGAAATGTTGAAAATTGCACCAGTTTGCAAAAGTCCACAGAGATGTGGACACCTCAGCAGTTGCCTGTGAGACATATTTACCTATTACATATGATTCTTGATCTATCAAGACTTATTTTTCTTTCTGAAATGTTTATGATCATATCGAAAAATTACTAGTTATTGATAATGACATAATTACTAGCTAATTTAAACAAAACTTGCTCTTGAATCCCCCATGAATGAACGTCGACCTTATCTTTTGGCTTGCCTATCTATACCAATCCTTTTCGCCCGCAACATTAATTTCCAATGCATCATCTTCAAGATTGAAAGATAAGAAGGTCTGCTCATTCGAGTCGGTCTCGGACAGATCCGACTTTCGCACAGTTAGAGCATGTATTGTCCCCATAAAAAGAGATAATGAAGGAACTAATACACTTTTAACATTAATGAACAAAGATTACATGTGCAGCTTCAACTTCTACGTATTTCCATCTACATGCCAGATTATCTATAGCCAATGAAGACAAAAGGACACCGTGCTGGTGTCGGAACTAAAACACACCGTTAGCAAGCGCTTATTCCGTCTTATCCCCTTTACAATCGCCACCCTATCCATCATACACAAATAACCTCCGCGACAGCGGGGAAAATATTACGACTAAATACTCCCTTTTCATGTACCTATTTTCTTGACAGTCACATTTTTTTACAAGTCAATGGAACAATTGGGAATATAACTAGACATACTCTAAACACGAAGTGACCTGTTCCATCACCTCACATCAGATGTGCTTGAGCTGTTGCTTGGCTTGGTGTTGGGACCAGTAAGCATGTGCAGTCAGGACCCTATCCAAGAGCTCTTGAGGAACAGGCTCTCCCCTCCTCTGCTGAGGCGATATTCTAGCCGTGTGTACCAGTGTCTTCCACTTATCCTGTATATAGTTGAATCACGTTTCAGAAGCAGAGGAGTTTGTGCAGGATTTGAACTTAGCAGATTGACATTGGCACTCGTTCTATTCAAGAAGCAATGCAGACCAAGCTATACGGGGAGATAAAGGTGGACCCGCTTTTTTGTTTGTCTTCAAATGGACACTCTTGGCTCGACTTGGATGGGAGATTCGGCCACCTTCTCTATGCTACAAGTTGAACTTCATAGAAATAGGGTAGGTAATGAGGGGTTACATGGTCTCCCTCTGTTCATTTGATCAGGGTAGGTAATGAGGGGTTACATGGTCTCCCTCTGTTCATTTGATCAGTGTGTGTAGAAATTGCATATTTAAAGTTCATCAATCAATTTAAGGGAGTTTTAAGAATGGTGAGGCTGAAACAAAAACAGGGTAGGTAATGGTAATGAGGGGTTATATCGTCTCCCTCCGTTCGTTCATTGATCAGTGTGCGCGCGCGCGCAGAAATTGGATATTTGATATTCATGAATCAATTGAACGGAGTTTTAAGAATGGTGAAGGCTGAAACTAAAATGCAACTGCAGTATCAGTAGCTTCAAATACTTTTCAAGAAAAAATTCACCTTCAAGTCCACGTACGTCCGATGCTTTGCACTATCAAAGGCCCGGAGCTTAACATCTCTCCACCTGGAGGTATAAAATTAATGAATTATTAAGAATATGGGAAAAATAGTTAATTTGCCATCTGATAGTTGCAGATTTAGAACAGGATTCGTAGGCTTAATTCCCCTAGAAAATGCTAAAACAGAACCGAAAGAACGGTTCTAAGAAACTAAAAGCCTGCAGCACACAAACTAAAAATATAGATGCTAACTCAAGGCAACCCCTGCACACTAACCTCTAAATTGCCATCTGATAGTAGCAGATTTAGAACAGGATTTGCAGGCTTAATTCACCTAGAAAATGCTAAAACATAACCGAAAGAACGGTTCTAAGAAACTAAAAGCCTGCAGCACACAAACTAAAAATATAGACGCCGACTCAAGGCAACCCCTGCACACTAACCTCTAAAGTCTCAACATATCAACATCAACCACCCAAAATATCAAAACACTGCACAATCTATAAGTCCTTGAATGTGTAATTTCATGCCTACCTTCCGGTTCCAAGTTTTTCAACAGCCTGAACAAGTGCTTCAACTTCAGTAACAGAAAAGGGTCTACGAATGCGCCGCTGAGCAAACTCAGATCTTTTTGATTTCCTGTGCACTGGTACCACAGCTAAAGCCTCCACGTTCATAGATGAAACAGGTATAAGTGCTTTAGATTGGGCAGTACCCTTTTTCAACAATCCAACAGGAGAGGTTGCCAAATCACAATCATTCTCCACCACGATAGGTATGTTCGTCTCTTCATGTTCACGCAGGGTATCATGAATTCTCTTTTGAGAATCTTTTGGACCAGTGGGATACCTGGTGAGAAACAATCGGAGCGAAACCAAGTCGACAAAATGTCTTTGGAAATAGCACGACGATAACCGGACTTATCTTAACCCCGTTCCTGTTTCTAAAGAAATATAGTATCAACACCACCTTGGATCCACTAACAATGCTCAGTTCAGTATGCAGTTCAACATTATATTGCTATAGGCCATGTTCATAATAAATAGGCGAGTTTCATACAACAAAATTAAAGCGACTCTCCACAAAAAATTGTACAAGATCTTCCATTAAGCACCCTCAACT
This sequence comes from Syzygium aromaticum, assembly GCA_024500025.1. Classification (NCBI taxonomy): domain Eukaryota; kingdom Viridiplantae; phylum Streptophyta; class Magnoliopsida; order Myrtales; family Myrtaceae; genus Syzygium; species Syzygium aromaticum. The sequence goes on along the minus strand of CM044886.1, from coordinate 35,705,304 downwards.
AAAATGACGATTCGACCAGGAACATAAAATGCTTTCTTACCTTATCAAAGGCTGAGGCACATCGCAAGGAAACAGGGAAGAGACCTTCAGACTTGCAGATGTGTGCGAAGGGTCAGGCTCCAAGGCAAAACCCAAAGAATTCAATTGATTATCATGAGATATTCCTGTTTGTAGTAGAGTTTTGCTGTCATCTCCAACTTTTTTCCCCTGGAGAAGAACTCCAACACGTAACTCACTGCCAAGAACACCACTAACTGCTTCCATAACTGCCCTCTGCACATAGCCAGAACAAATTTAAGAACAGAGACTTGACATGCAATTTGTATAGAAATCTGCAGACAAGGCGCCAAATCCAAGCTATTCAAGAGAAAAGTTAGTCTGTGGCTCAAAAGACTACCATGACTCAAGAAGAACTAAAATGACAAACCGCTCATCCTACACACCCCTCATCATACTGTGAACAAAACCGGGGAGAGAGAGAGAGAGAGAGAGAGTGGAGACCCCAGACATATCTGCAGTATGACCCCTGTGGTCAGCTATGCAATAAAGCCCGGGAATAAGTTTTTCATATGATCGGCCAACAAACCTTCAATGAACCAATAGTAGCTGTTTCTGGAATTTCAATAAATAGCTCCGGCACAGTGAAAGACTCAATCCGAAGCTTAACTGAATGTAAAAAAAACAGCGTTGATAAGCAAAATGAATTATTCTACAAAACCACAAGTAGTACATAACGTCTTTCCATCAATCCATTACCATGGGAATCTGTAGATTGGTATGACAAATGCTGACCTGACGCTGGAGGTGATGGCCGTTTGGCTGCAAGAGGACCAAATTTGCAGAAAAAAGTCTTAGACGGGACTCAATGACAAAATGGCGGAAGAAACTAATGCTTTTTTTTTTTCTAAAACTAACCAGAAACATCTCCATCAGTATGATTCTCAGGTGGATAGACAGCGGCTTTGCTACTAATTTCCTTGTCAGAATACGACTCAAAGTCAATATCAAAAAATTTTCTCTTCTTGAAAGGATAGTTCCTCTGAGATCTTTGGCGTTTATAATAGCTACTCTTATCTTTGTAATCAGCCTTGAAATTTACACCTGCCACCATGAACTAAAATTAAGAGGACATTAACAGATCCAGAACCCTAGTGGAAATACAAGACTACGCGCAGAAACAAGCATGTCACATCTAAAATGATGAGCGACCACTTACCAGTTCTAGGAAACTCATTCTTGGATCTTAAAGCTACTTTCCAATGTCGAGAAGCCAAAACCTTCCTTATTCTTCTGTCTCCAATATGCGGCACTGGCCTAAAAGACTTCTTTCTGGGGATATGGTGCATGCACCCAGAGGATTTTTCGTCATCATCTCTACTAACTACTTCTACATTCCTAGCAGGGGATAAAGAATCACGTGAAATGCGATCTTTTTTCTTAGGGAATGGCACAGCGGCGCCACTCTCTAAGCTAATTTGCGTGAGAGGTTTCGCATCCCATATCACTGGATCCCTTAAACTGTACATAACGGACCCATTATCATTTGGAGCCTTCCCTGAATAAAGCTGTTTCACCTTAATCTCATTTTGGGTATCATCTTCTAACTTGGAGTCGGTTGATATCAAAGTCTCTACCACCACTGCATGTCTACTAGTTTCTTCATTTCTTCTGTCAATTCCCAGCTCACAAGTTCCCACCCTCTCTGAGCAGTCAGGACATTGCACGACAGGATGTTGAGTATCTTCCTGAATAAGCTTTGGATCATGATGCTTTTGGGATACAAGCTGGGAATCTAACATGCTCCTATCACAGCTTCCTTGATCACAAAGTTGCAGTTCCAACTGTTTACACTGATTCTGACACCCTTCTTCTCCGCCAGTGCTGTCAGTGACTGGAAACTGATCCTTCTTAGTCGACGAATTACTTGAAGATGAAGAACTACTGTTCCCGACCAGCAGCTTCCCAGCTAAGGTGGCCAGTAAGTCAAATGCATGCATTTTGTTGTCTTCAACATTCTTCTGGATCGAATTTCTCCTCTAAGAGAATAAAAGATCAGTAACGGAGATCAGTAACCGAGAATGACGGTGGGAGAGGGATACAAATTCTAGAAGTACCAACTGGAAACTCAAAATGAGCTTACTCTAGCAGATCTGGCGCCCCGAGGCATGGTAGGCACCTGATAGCCATTGAATCCATATTCTAACCTCCTATTCAGCACCATATCGCAGAAATCATACTATATAAGATCAACCAGAAACAGGGAACGAACTCTCTTCAATCCATCTTAAAATTCAGCAATCGCTCAATGCTCGAGACACCAAATCAGAACCTGAAAAGGCATAGAAATTTGCAGCATTAAACTACATGGAGATCAAGACATTATGATACCAAGATAGAAACAAATAATCTGCTACATAAAAATCTGTCCAAAGATAAGAACTCGCTTGATTAACCTGCAGTTATCATGAAAATGCACACGCACACGCACACAGAGTACCACTCCAATCTTTTGTGTCACAACGATCACAAGACATTACATTTAAACAGCCAAAAATCAATTCGCGAAATCAAATTTGGTGGAAATTCCGATTGGGAAGCAGTTTTGGTTGATGATATTGCTCTCCCCAACTAAAACTTAGAACAATGTCACTGCCTAGGATAGTTGTCGAGAAGTGTAAAAAACAAAATGAATAAACCCATTCCAGCCATTATGATCCAAATTTCCCACGGTCAACGCACAATTTAACGAAATTCGAAACATTTATCCACGGCAATAGTTCAAAGTCCAGAAGTTTGCAGATCCAGCAGAGCAAGAGACTCGAAGAATACATAAATTTGGGAAAACTCTAAGGGATATGCAAACTAAATATGAAAGAAAAAATGTCGATGGACAGTCAGAAAAATGTGCACTCGAAACTCGCGAATGGAAAAGCGCGATCGCGAGTAATTTCCAATTTGGCGAAAGGTGCGAAGAGAGGGGGAAAGAAAACCGCTTAAACCCATCACAAAACCCTCATGCAGAGCAAGGAATCACCCAAATTAGATCTCCCAGAGCCGCTCGAAATTTTGACACAAGGTGGAAACAAAGAGATCGGAAACCCTCTTGAAGCATCAATTTCTTGAAAAAAGTTGGAGCTCCAAAACGATTTCAGGAACAGAGAGAAGCAGAAGAAACCGGGTCTCGACCGTATCGCGTCCCGACGAAGATCATCGGATCGCAGCGATCGGGGCCCGAACGTCGAGAAAGCATTCGATGATCGGCACGACGATCGACAACCGTCGCCGAAACCGAAACATTCAGAAGACGGAAGACCAACTGAGAAAATCCCGAACATTTTTCAGCGCCCGAAAAATGCAAACTTGGAACTGCGGGAGCCTTCCCAGATCGCAATCGGAACTCGCCGAAGCCTCAGGCCCGCGCGACCGCGACTTTCCTCGTCCGAAGTCGAGATCCACCCGAGAGACACAGAAAACCACGGCCAAAAAAGCAAGAAAAACCCGAACCCGGGAATTCAACAAATCTCCGCAGGACGAAGCCCCGCGAGGCGTGATCTGGGGGTTCCCCCTCTCGACAATGCTTCGCTCCCCCACCCCCAGATTTCCCCCGCAATTCGCAGCCGGAAGATCGAATCAGAGCGCGCACGGGGAGAGAGAGAATCCCACCAAAGCAAAAGGAACGGACGACCCGCGGAATCCAGGCGAAGCAAATCTAAGGGAGCGAGCGGCGGCGACGCCACACGTACCGCGAACCCACCAGGTCCCCCGCATTCTGAATTCCCCCTCCCCTCAGCCCATGTTATTTTCCCGAGAAAATGCGTTGGCCTTCGCTTTCCCCGTGCTGTCCCGAGAAAATCCCCCTCTGTCTCTCTCTCTCTCTCTCTCTCTATCGTCTGCTCTGATCGCCAAAAACCCTCGGCGAAACCACCACCACCCCCCAGACCAAAGCGCTTAAACCCCCGGCAGCATCCCACCCACCCCTTTTTCCCTGCTCCCCTTTACGTGGTATATAACCAATTTACCATACCGTCCCAACCCCGGAAAGGAACCAGTTACTTACCGGCCATATCGGTAAGCCGTGGGCCCGGGTCACCGGCTACAGCAGGTGGCTGTGGGGGGGGGAAGCAAAGCGCGGGGGGTGCCACTCGGCGGCGACCTGGTCTTCTCACTCCTCCCCTCCCACCCCGAGCGCGAGCTCATCAGCAAAGCCGTGGCGCGATCCCGCGGGGGCGCGACGCGTGGCGTGGGGGGGATTTGGGATCATGTGGCTGGGTGTGGTCAGCGCCATCGAGAAATACGCTGAGTCCCACTGCTCGTTCGGGAGCAGCTCCTCCTCCTCTTCTTTTTTTTGCGTTCTCTCTCTCTTCTCTTTTCTTTTTTATGTCGAGGAATTTGTGTATTTATTTGTAAATAATTTATTGGATTTTCCTTAATTGGGGCGCCCGCGATTTCGGAAGGGGGCCAAAAGTGGCCTCCTGTATTTGCTCGTGGTTATGGGAAGACCGTGCATGCCCGAGTTTGGTTAATGCGTTGGTTGCCATTTTCGTGAAGGGAAAGGGAAGGAAAAGGGGGGGCAAATTGTCCTCTCTCCTTCGCGTGTTTTTCCTCTTTCCCTTTCCTCGTTGTTTTGTCGTTGCCTTCGAAAGGTTGGTGCTGGTCGGCAACGCACGCGAGTGGTTTCTCCTGTGAAGGAGGGTCGCAGTTTTTGACGGATTGAGTGGTTGGGCACTTCATCGAGACGTCGCTCGTTTGAAATGATTTTAGAGTCGCCCGTGTTGTTTCGTATGCGAAGCTAGTTATGCCCTAATCAATAAACCAAAAATAAATAAATCAATAGGGTTCAACCGCTTTTACGATTCTCATGAATGGGAAAATTTGTGTAACATCATCGACCAGAAGTTTCAAATGGATTCTTTACCCCAAAATCGCACTAAACATCGAAATGGATTCTTTACCTTAAATGGCTAGATATGGGAGGGGACCTGAATTTGGAGAAATTACCCTCATTCTGAAAAAGGCAAGATCGAAAGAGGGCAAAAGTTTTGGCTTTCGTTCCAATTCCAATATATCGTAATCGCATCAAAAGATACATAGAACGAAGTTACTTTCGAATATTTGGGTTAGAAAATTAATTCATCAAGCCAAATTCGAAGACTTTAATTATAATTACTTATTGAATTAGAGGCACCGTGAGATGAATCTCGATAAAATCGTATCAAATTGGATTGATGAACATGTTACAATAAGGCCAAGAATCTACGATTCACGGACTATTTTTTTAACACTAACCAGTCACGGTATACAGTTGTTTATTTTTTGTTCGCCTTAATTTATTGATCTTATATAGGTTAATAGTCCCTATTTTTGGCCTAACTAAAGCTTGACTCCAATAAGAACTAGATCACCATAGCACAGAAAGAGTTCAATCGACTTGTGAATTGTAACTATACTCTCTATCAAATAAAACAAAATAGAAATCGATCGGAGTTGCCACTTGTAAGAAGGAGCAGTGCAGAGTCAACAACGGTGTGCCTTTTACGCGATAACGTTGGTGTACATAGGGGGGCAGATACGTCATTTCCCACTGCGCAGTTATCCCGATAAGCATGCCCAGCACCTTCTTCGTTATTATTCCCAGCTCGTCTCGTCCGCAGGAGCATCCGTGGGCCACCCTCTGCCACGTAGGATCGCGCCTCCGATCCTACGTGGATCAACACGAGGTCTGCTGCACTGGTGTCCGTATTATCTCGCCTCGGCGGCAGAGAGAACGAAACATACGTGCTCTCTTTAGCCTTGGGAAATATTTTTGTCGTTTTCCGACTTCTACATCGCTTAGAAAATCGAGTAAATCGAAAAAGTTTTGATAGTCAATAAAAGATATATGCTTAAATTTAAGGGAAAAAACCACAAAAAATTAAAAAAGGTTCGGGATAAATGTGTCACAGGTGGCAAAGTTTGAAATTTTTTGTGGTTTTTTCCCTAAAAAAAGGTTCGGGATAAATGTGTTATAGGTGGCAAAGTTTGGAATTTTTTGTAGTTTTTTTCCTAAATTAAAAAAAAAAAATTAAGATTGGAACTAGCATCAATGCTCGGGTCCTCGATAGTGGAGCTCAAGACCTTAGCACCCACACTTGAGACCTTAGCAATCAAGCCCCTATCCCCTTTGAATCAGCTCGGGACCTCAGCGATTGAGCTCGCATCGAGGACGAGTCTGGGTTCCTTGAGTCTGGGCTCGCGAACCTAGTGTTCGAATTCGTGATCTGGAGTTTTACACGAGGCATCTCATAATCTTCTATAAAATAATAAAAAAAAGTATTAGAAACACAAACGTCCATCTGCAGAATGCAATAAAAAATAAGAAAATTTGTCATTATCCTTGAAAGTTCCTGGAAAAGCATTTTTCATTAAAGTTCATTTCTCATGCTCATACTTTCGCAGCTATTTTAATCAAGTCCATGTACTTTTATTTTTTTTTAATGTAAATCCCTTTACCGACATAAAATGTCTAATCAAATCATCACGGTAAAAGAAACCGACCGGGACCGTCGGACTATGGCGTGGATCAAATACACGAGGCGTGGATACCGCGGATGGGTTAAATTTTGTAACCTTTGTATTCTCCCATTCATTCTCTATTCACGGTAAGTGTTCAAGCAGACAGTGCTTAACATAAAATTCTTTAAACCCCTCACATTTTGTTTTTTCCTTAATATCCAAAACTTCCGAAAACGTTCACAATATTCAAATATTGATTCAAGTTCGCACATAACCCGTCTCTTAATTTCATAAGACCTGGATAATATTTTGAATTGCGACGAAAAATTATTTATTTATTTTTTATTGATCACTTTCACGTGTAAAAACAAAAATGGGGTCCTACGGGAGCACTTTCAAAAAAGCGATGACCGCGAACCAATGACATAACAGGGGAAGGCAAGGGGGCAAAGTCGGCTCGCATTCAAAAAAATTTGAAAGGGGCGAAGGGGAGCCGGGGGCACCGGTCAATTCATCATTCATCGTCGCGCTCGACGGCCGTTAGGGAATCTCCGTCGGAGATGCGCGTTGGCCTCTCGACGGGGATCGAATATTCGGATGACGGCGTCCGGGCCGGGGGATGACGTCGGCGTCGCTCCAGTTGGGCCCCCCGCGGGTGGGCCCCCAACTCGGCTCCAGAGAATTGACGGGCTTCGCTCGAGGGGGGGGGGAGCCCGTTAACGAGGGCACCGGGGATTTCGACGGGGGTTTCCATTTTGGATTTTCCCAAATTTTACTTTTCCCCGTGAAAAGTGACCGGGGGGGGGGGGGGAGAGCCACCGTTTTCTTACCACAAAGTGCTCATCGCAGTTTCTCGAAATCCGCTAAGAAAACAAACAGTATTTTTCGGATTTCAAAAAAATATCGTTCACGGGTGCTTGTGCCCCAAACTCGGGGCCTTTGCGGCTTGTCCCTTTTAACCGGGGGCGAGCTCTACGGATACACACCTTAGCTTAATGCGTCGGGACCCGCACGCTCTGTCTTTTCCCCTAAAATCTTTTTCCTCTCTATAAGGCGAATGTACCCCGCTGTGTTTTTCACTTCGCCGGGGACCCCAAGCCAACGATGAAGCATTTTTAAGATCTCGCGGAGGACCATTATCCTCGTGCATATGTCGCTTGTTAAACAAAGCCAGATGGTTATTACCGGTTTTTTTTTTTTTAAAGTTCGGAAAGGAGGTTCCCGAAGTACGCTAAACGTGCACATTTGTTTATTTATTAGCCCATATTTTCGCCCCCCATTTTCGGCGGTTAAAAGTCGCGTCGGGGAGCGGAGCTCCGCACACGTGTCGTTGGGCGGAGGAGGGCGAAAGCCCGTGGTTTCGCGCCCTCCGGCTTTGACATTAGTGAACGAGAAAAGCTGCACGGAAAGCGGCTTTCGGAGGATATGGTCACACGTGGCGCCTCGAGAGTGGCTCTAGGACCATTCTTCTTTCGTTTGCCTTGCCTCTGGGTTTTGTGGTGGTGGTTGTGGTTACGGAAACTTAGGCAGGCGAAGGGATTGGGCGTGAGAATGGGGCTTTGGAGGGGGGTGGGGGAGGGGGACTCCGCCAATTTTGAAGCCGTTCACTGACCGAGAACTTCAGTCAAACCGTCCCTTTTCCTTAATTGTTGTTTGATAATTTGATGTTAATCAAAGCGATCGGATTACTCGTCTCGATTGGATGGAATTGATTTGGCAATTTTATCCCGACAGCTACTCAATTGTTGATATCCAACAAGACCCTCCTTGTTGGGGGTTGGATATCAATAAGAAACTAGGAAAAAAGCAGGCTATATTTTTCGGGAGAATCTGACTTTTACAGTCCGTTCAAAATTCATTTCCTGCCAATCTTATTTGCCCAAAAGAGGCAGAATTATTAGGTAGAGGAGCGCATCGTCAAAGTGATTGTCTAGAGATAAACTGGTCATTTGGAGATCACAATTTTGATTCATTTTGTGATCAGATCTCTGAACGGTTTGTGTTACTTTGTTTAGCTATAGCATATATTGTATGGAAAGATTTCCGACCGCTAACATCTTTGTTGACTGTGACCAAAAGGCTCACTAACTTTGGACCTTTGAATTGCGTGCACTGCATAATAGATATGTCTCGAATTGAGCATTTTTGTAATGGGTGTGAAACTCTTATTATGAAACATCTAGAGGGAATCACAAGCCAGTTGCCTTTCCCCACTCTTTATGTTGATTCGAAAAACAAAAATATATGCAGAGGAGGGCGTTTGGTTCCACATATCAGCAATAAAAGTATGTCTACACTGATCAGGTGAAGTACATGACTGAACTCTCCAAATCCCGCCCACGGCTGAGTAACGTTTTTAAGCTTGGATTAGATTCAGATTAGGCGGCCAACTATATGTTCAAATTCACTATATTCTCAACCAAGAATCTCAGCGCAAATGATTGTTGTCGGCACCCTAGATTAGTCAAAAGGTGGATGATGTAGTTAAGTCAACCCAAAGAAATAGGAGAGAGAAATCCCAAGTGTCTGTCACAAAAGAGATGGACAAAATTTAAATTAGTCGATACTCAATAGTCAAGCTCACGCTTTCAAGAAGCCTAGAGTTCCCACCAACCGTACCCAGGTACGCAAGAAATGGGGCGTCTTCGTTTATTTGCTGAAAGATCGAAAGATCTAAACTACCTAATCGAGTTATCACTCCTATCATGCACCTAATCACCAGCGCATCTGCATAAGCAAGTCTCTCCTTTGTGCTCGCAATCTAATTAAGTCCAACTCCCGTCCGTTCGTACTTGTTCGTAATCGTAAGACTACACATAGATAATGGCAGCCAGTAGCCAAAAGAGTCGCAGCATCGATCCTAGCTCAAACTATCATTATCGAAGCAAGGAGAGAGATATTCGATTTGGGAAAGTCGCTGATCTTCGGGAAACTAGCGTAGTTCCTCGTAACATGAAACCCAACCCCGGCTAAATTCAAGTACTCGTGCTCTCTCCAGATGGGGCCGAAAACCGAAAACCCATACAGAACAAATACACGCGTACACACGCTCAGATACGTTTTCTTCTAGAAAAGGTTCCATAAATTTGGGCATTCTGCTATAGTGGGACAACAATGCAACTGAAATAGATATGGGACAGAAGGCGACAAGCAACTTTAGGAATAAAGTTCAAAGAGATGGATATGCCTTATATCAAGGCGGCTCATCAGTTGCATTTAATCCCCAATTGACGCCGACACATCAAATCATAAATTTCAAATCCAGAAGCCCGCTTCCGGAACCGACAGGAAGAGAACAAAAACTTGACCTTGGTGACCACACTGCGGACCAGTCTGTCGTGAAAGTGTGCTGAGCAGGCATGAATACTACTGCCCTCAAGCCTTTTGCGTATTATACCACTGGCCCATTAACACTTCTACATCACCCCTACATCATAATGCACTCTGCGAAGGGAAACTTTTAAAATACACGCACGATAAAGAATTTGGCCTTTTGTCACTCAATGTCTAGTAGCTGTGTCCTCCAAGAGTAGGACATGATCAAGCTGAACATATAGTCTGCTCTCATACATTTCCAAGATGATAAATCACAAAAGCCTCATTGCAAACAACCAGCGAGGCTATTCACAGCATTGCCGGGAAATATCTAAATCCAGCAAGGCACTACTCTTTGGTCAAAGTCGATTATGTTTAGCCCAAAGGAAATCAATTAATCTGTCAAATATCTCAGTCTCTTCCTCAGGCAGCTTCGTAGTCGGTCCTCACTCTTGCATCTGTTTAGTACAGAAACGACAATGAGTTCTGATCACGACTCTTTCTGACACTTCATTATCTTAATCTATTGATTCTATTCATAAATCTAGAGACGGTTGTGTGATTCAAAGTAGATCAACAAAACAATGATGAAAACCGCAAAAGAAAAAAAAAATTCTAGGCATGAGAAACGCATAACTACAACAATATTTGGTAATAATAAATAAACTAGGATCAAAATGGGAAAAAAAGAAAATGAGAGACCAAAAACTTGATGTTAACAGACTACAAGAAGCATTGATCTAACATTTCACACCAGAAAGTTCCATCAACAATCTGCATAGTCCAACAAGCCAAATCTAAGGCAGGATTACCTTATTCGGTAGATACATCACCATATTGCCACGGATTAAATTCAACGGATGTGACATCAATCTCATTACCGTTGTCAGAACTATCCGCAGCAGCTCGGTGTTCCATGTATCTTCCATTGAAACTGTAAACTTCCAAATCACCCCAGGGAGTAGGTGTGACTTCATCAGTTAGATCAAACCATCTAGGGGAAAACTTTTGATTCTTGGACTCTCGTTCTCTCTTTTCAGCTCTTTGCCTCTCCTCCAATCTGCAAGACAAGCAAAAAGAAAACATACAGGCTTGGTAAATCACTAAAAGAGAATTTGGAGTCCCTGCATAATTTGGTTCCAAAATTTTGTCCAGATTAAATGCTATAATTTAAGGTCGAGGAATTCTTTGTTAATGGTTTCCACCATCAGAGAGAGAGAGAGAGAGAGAGAGAGACCTGCTCTTTTCAGCGCCAGCTTTGGAGAGATCACCCTTCTCAAGTGCATATCTATCAGGACGTAAACGAGAATCTGATGCCAGCAACTTCTTAGGAGCAGTCTGGAAGCTATTCAACTTGTGTGCAAAATGAGTATACTGGAATTTGTCATTTGCTGGAACTTCAGCAACATGCCAGACCTATAGATACCAATAACATTTGGTCAATCGCTTATCAAAAAAATGATAAGAAAAATAAACTTTGATCAATTTGAGCAATGCTTTTAGCTGCTAAGAAGTACTTAAAGAAAATACAACACCTACATGGTTAGTGAAAGCTCAATTCTGAGAGTATAGAGGCATAAACGATATGAGGAGACAACCTCGAAAAACACAGTAAAGTAGTCATGCTCTGGAGCTACCTCTCACACAGCTTTACCCATAGTCAGATACCTAGGAAAGAAGTGAATTCATGTGTATTTTTGGCTCATTCTTTTCTCATCGTATCTATCTTTTCAATTTCTTTCGGTTATGTGTGCGGGTAGGGAGCTAGGTTGAAATAAGATCCACATGCAATAGACAAGATGGAGAGATCCAGCCAAACCCATTAGTTCTCAATATATCTTATAAGTAAATTAAACATTATACAAGAACCATGCTCCCAATAAAGAGCAATCAGGTAGACAAGCTTGACAAATGAGCATTAGCAAGACGACAGCTGTGTACAGAACACATGAAAACGATCAGTTACAGTGTTTTACACCCAAAGGGGGCAAAGGGAGATTTGTGAAGGCATGGTTGGAAACCGTAAAAAGGACCACGAACTTTCAAATGCTTTAACTTTTAACAGATAATAACAGCAAACAGAACGTAGCTGAATGTTGCAAACAAACAGATTTGGTAGACTTCCTCTTGTGGAGAAACTTAGTTTGGCATTATTGTATATAAATAAACTTTATTGCCCCTTCATTCAATTCTCTCTCCAGTTTTTCACTCATGTTTTGAGCTTTCGCGCCCCGTAATTCGACCCTACTAGGAAACAGTCCAAAATGAAGGTATAAGTGCACTGATGACATGGAAAAGAGACGGGCAATATTGCTAGTTACCATGACAACCTCAACAGTGAAGTAGAATAAGGAACAGGGCCAGAGAACCTGAAAAGTTGGTTCTTACACGGAAGTATTTTCTTAAAAAAAAATGCAAAATATTTTACTGGTCAAACCTCTTTTAACTCTGTGCCTGGAAGAGGCTCTCCTTCCAAGTCGCATGGTTGATAACTCATTGACTCATTCCACTTCCCTGTCATCAAGATTTTTGGTTCTTCGGCGGCATTATAAACATAACCATCAACCTCAAAACGACCAGCTCTGCAATGAATTGTGACAATTCATGAGCAGGACCAGCAATAAACAAATTTTTAAAATGCACATACATACATATATTTTTTTAGGGGGGGGGGGGGGGGGGGGGTGGGAGGCAGAGAGGTATCTAGAACGACTACTTTTTAGCAACTTCACGGAAATGAGACACTTCCTATAAGGGATACTATGATAGATCTACAACAAAGAACAGTCCAACCAACAAAACAAAAAAAATGCGGGCATACAAGAATACAGAGCAGGTAATTACCCAAACCAGCCGCACGGTTGGAAGTACAGCACGACTCTGTCTCCAGTATTCAAATTTGTCATGACCATCTCCCCAGGTGAGTCAACCCATGTCCGTCCAAAAATCAGATTGTTAACCTTTGTTGGGGGTGGCACCAAATCTAAAACCACACCATCTCGTTTAAGAGTGACTCGTGTTCTGCATTCAAATAACCACTTATCCATCATTGACGACTTCAGGAGTATGTCATGAAATGTGCAACAAAGCTCAATCCTCTGAGCACAATGGACAATAAATCACTGGTTCCGCATCAAAACAAAAAGTCGAATCACAAGCAATTACCAACTTTAATTTAGAAACACATGAAGTCCGGCTTGTAAAAAACACCCCCAATTAGGCAGTGAAAAGGATCCACCCACTGATTAAAGAAAATCATTAGGGATGAAATATAGGTTCTTCGAGTGTCAAGGATAAAGAATGTATTGCACACCACATGAAAAAGATAAGATGTCCGAATAACTGAAAAACTTACATTGAGAAAATTTAAATGGAAAAAAATTGACATGCAAAGAGAAAATTATCCATACCTTCCTACAGGATAAACATCGAGAGAGTTCCCTAAGAATTTGGTTTTTAGTTTTGATGTCACATCGTATGTAAAATGATCATTTTCTGCATGCCCGGCACTCATTGGAGGATGATGACAGACCTGAAACGAACACAGTAAATAATCAATTACCGAAAACCGATGTAATGTGGCATTACAAATACAAGTGCAGATGTATTCTAATGATCTGGTCACTCTCCATGGAATGATTCAGAACATGATAATAAGTAACCATTCAGAAGAAACTATACTGATAAGTCAAAGACTGCTGAAACGAGTATATGCCAAAGACAAGAAGGTAATAGCTATTAATGGCAAAATCTTCACAGAGATGACTCTCTTCAAACACTGACCTGCTCAGAAATAAACGTAATACCGCCATGATTCGCCAATTCATAAGTTTCCCCAAGAATAGGATTGAAAGGCTTCCATGTCCTTTGATAGGCATAATAGACTGATATAGCCCATGATGCTGAAAATGTTTTTGAAGAACTCAATCATCTACCAGACATTATTTGCAAGGGTTAATAAAATGAATATCCCAAGGACTATTACCTGCATAGACCAATCGCATGTATGGATCCTCACATTCATCTGCCCGATCCAGTAAATGTGAATATTCCATTAACTGTCAAATTAGTTCATATTTTGTGCCATTAGACACCAGGGAGAAAAGTGGAAAAACAAATGAAACAACAGAAAACACGAGTTTCCTCCCGAAAAAGAAATTCAAACCTCTGCCATTTTCTGGAGCATTGTCATTGGTTCAAAAATAAGAACAGGAAGTGTCACCATTGATGTGACGTCTGAGCCAATATATTTTTGCATCATCTTCCAATAACTGTCTCGATCCTATTAAGAAAGGGGAAAATATTGATATTAAAAAAGCAAGAAACATACTTTTCTAAAGCACAATGACATTTTTCTTGGGACATGTCAACCTAAATGTTGTACTGCTAACTGCACATGAACAAAGAAGTAATACCAATTAGGCAGACAGGCAACAATATCTCGATAGCAGAATTATAACTCATAGAACACATAATTTCTTCCATCAGAACCTCACTGAATGAGAAGCAGAACTCGGCCTGAGGATTTAAAAGAGAAGTTGCAAACAAGAGAAACCTTAAAGATCTTCAGCATGGCGTTCCTTTGGATGCAAAAACCAGCAGAGAAAAATAAAGTAGGAACATACCTCCTGCCTCCATCTACCTTTCTGAGCTTCCTCTTCTGCATCTTCTTTGCCTCCCTCTGGATTGATGACTTCTAAACCTTCATATCCAAGCAATCTGGATGAAATAAGAAGGATTATAAACAACCCAATACCAGATATGAAATACTTATATCAAACAATCGTATTCATCATAAGAATGACAAGAACAACAATTTGTTGACAAGGTACACCAGCAATAATAAGCAATTAATCATTTTTCGATCTGGAGGAAATGAATTCACTATGCTTTTCAGCTTGTGAAACACATAATCAAGACGAACTTACGAAGGTGCTTCAGGACATGTACATTTTGCTCCGACGAGATGGCTTTGAGAGTTTCAAAACAAAAAAGGAGGCTGGCAAGATGTCATGCATTCCGCAAGAGACTCAAAGCCAGGTCCCAAGCATATATGCCATGCATATATATTGGAAATACGCTTCCTAACAAATAAATGCCACTGCTTTATAAAAGGACCGAAGCAAACCATCAAGCGAAAGTAGAAATTATGACGAAAAAAAGAACAGCTACTTAAAGCCAGATGCTCCATCAAGCAAGTTAGTTCATTAAGTTCTTTCCATCTAAGAGCTTAAGTCAATTCAATTAGCATGCACGTATACCGTAAGTAAACTGATTATCAGATCATAACCGTTTCCATAGAAGTCAAACTTCATCGGATCCATGGTGACGGAGGCGCAGACCGAACTGATGAGCTGCATCCTTCCATCCATCAAATCTAATCTCCCTAACTTAATTACGCAACCAACCCACAGTAGCCACTACAACAACAGCGTCAATTCGGCTTACCATAGGCAAAACGATGGCAGAAAAACAGCGAATCCAGCTCGCAGCGTCCAGTCCGACCAGGCAGAAGCAACGCAAAACGAGCAGCGCAACTACTTTCTAAGAAAAGCAAAACCGCGCCGGAATCAACACGCCGAGGCCTATAACCACTAGATCAAGCACCACCGAACGCGTCGAATTACCCGCACAAGCCGGACAAGCGGAGACGGAGACGCGAGCACGGGAAGAGAGAGAGAGTGCTGATCACAGCTCGCCGCAAAACGGCTGCGATCGCGAAGCGTGGCGAAGCAGAGAAGGATCGAGCAAGGGACGCACCCGTTGACGGATCTGTGGACGGCGTTGCCGAACATGGACAGCCCCGAGCTCATGGCGGCGAAGAAGCCCTTGCTCTGATTCTTCTCCGGACTCCCCATGCCTCCGCCCCGCCCCTCCTCTTTCTCTCTCTCTCTCTCTACAGCGCTACCGAACAAAACGAGCTCGGCGACAGAAGCCGGATTCAACAAGATCGGGTCGGAGAGCAATCGGAACCCTCCGGAGAGAGATCGGAGACGGCGAGCAGGTTCTTCTTCTCCTCCTCCTCCTCCTTCGTCCTCCTCGACGGGACTCGATGAATGCAAAACGACCGCGAGTGAAAACGACGTTTGTAGAGAGAGAGAGGAAGAGTTGAGAATAGAGATAGGAGGGGATGGGAGGGATGATTGAACAGCGAGGACGCGTTGGCGGTTTTTGTTTTTTTTGTTTTATTCATTTTCCCATTTTCCCTGTTTCTTCTGGGAAGACGATTTTGGGGTTTTGCTTCGTTCGTGCGAGATTTGAAAATTGCCAAAGGAAATTGGGGTGGCGTGGGGGGGGGGCGGAGATCTGCTTCGTTGTTGTTTGGAGTTGAGTCCCCGAGGTTCAAACGACGCGAGACACCTGGAAAAATCCTCGGATCGTGCTCCGCACGCGCGAGGTGCTGGCGCGTGAACCGTGGCTTCCATTTCCTCTCCCTCCCCCGGTCCCCTCCTCTTTGGAGTTCTGGAGACGGTGGGAGGACGGCTGGCTCGGCTCGATGGGCTTGGGCTAGTACCTAGTGGGAGGGCTGCCGTCGCCCAATAAGAAAAGAAAGATAAAAAAAAAAGAGACGAAAATGCTCCTAGGCTAAAATATTATGAGGTAAATATGTCATAATTGGCATGATTTGAGATTTTTCGTGTCACAAAATAAAATTCATGGTAAATTTGTCGCAAGCGTCATAGTTTGGGATTTTTCATGTCATAAAAAAAAACTCGAGGTAAATTTATCACAAGTATCATAGTTTTGGGTTTTCGGCGGTATTTTCCCTAATTTATGAACAATGAAAATATTTTTTGTTTGTTGATTTTTTGTCAGTGATCGTACTTAAGGAAAAAAAGGTTTAATTCGGTTATCCTGATTTTTTTACGCTCTAAAGGGCAAAACTCTAGTATTTAACGTATTAATGATGAACACTAAGTTCTATGGGCTCAGGTACTGATGGAGTTTTTTTCCGGTTAAGGAAGCTTAAGGATACCCAGCACATCGTAGTAGGGATCAGGATGGTGAAATTTGGAATTTGGTATGGAAATAGAAGGATATCATTGGATACGCTCATTTCTTTGATTATCGATTCACTCTTATCTGTTCAATAGATTCCCAGAGATTTAAAAGGAAAGTTACAGTTGATCTTTGTTGCGAATATCCTGTGCATTTTCCCGAAACTACAGTTTATGTGCTTAGAGATTGCGAGTATGCAAAGATCAGTCCGGTACAAGTTCGTGCCAACTCACATCCGATGTATTCCTTAGGTGCAATATTTACTGTCTACTGTACTTCAATTTAAATAGAGATGGTGCTTTATTGGGATGATCTGGATCCACATGAGGGAAACTTTTCAACAAAGGTTTTTGCCGACCCGATGATCTGGTTTTTAAAGATCAAGATGCGAAGAGAAATCGCATGGGCAAGAAATCCTGGAGCCAACATGTACGAGGAGACAACCTGATAACAGGGATTTACAATGCTTCTACAATCTTTTTGTTGTGGTCTGCATGTCCCATGTCCTCAAGAGAAAGCAACAGATGTGCCGATCGATTTGTCAGCTATGCTTTTGGAGAACCTTTTACTTCAAGCGAGAGCCTAAGGCTCGTGTCCACCAAAGGGGCGGTTCACTTTTGATTTTGTTCGATCATTCACAAGTAAGCTTTTTGCACGCCTAAGAGCATTCATCTGTAAGCTCTTTCGGACTTTGTCCCGTTGCATCAACCCAACAAAACGAAGACCACAAAATTAAAAATCATATGCTTATCTAATTATCTATAAATTTCATGTCCGAATCGATATAAAGATTATTTGCCAAATTAACGCACAACCGATAAATCAAACCTATTTCAACCTAATATAAAGAGTCTACAAATTTATACACCCTGTCCGAGAAAGAAAACTCGAATCCGATGGCAAAGGTGTTCGGAAAATGCAAAAATGAAAAGAATAAAAAAAAGGTGATAATTGCAAAATTTGGATTTTGCAATTTACACTTTGCGTTTCTTTAGCCTAAAAAGACTCGTTTCCACTATGCACGTCCAAACTCTTCAACCCAAACCCCCTTTTTCTCACTTTCTTTCCCTACCCTTTCACTCTGCTCGTACACTAGGGATGAGCGGTTCCAAATTCTTCACAGGTTTCATCTGAAACCTACCATCGAGTACAGATTCTCCATTTTTTAGAATTTAAAACCTATTTATTAGAACTTGGAACCTAAAAGCTACCATGTCACAAATTTCAGGGTAGATTTCAGAATCTAACAGATTCTTATTTTTATTGCATTTTTAGTTAAACAAAACAAAAATGAATACAATAATACTGAATAGGCTCGTCATTCATCAAAGAGAATATAAAAAATTAGTTTTCCCGGTATTATAGTAATATAACTAAAATGAGACGTCATTGCGTGAATCGATACTAGGGGTGAGCCATTCCATATTTTGTATGGGTTTCACTCATGATAATAAGTTTCTCATTTTTTTGAACTCTGAACTTATCCTATCACAGGTTCGAGGGTTGATTTCAGAGTATACTCAGATTCCACCTGTATTATTAATTGAATAATTACAATGAATCATCACATTTAATAATTATCACTTACTGATATGATTTACTAACGACAACTTATATTTAGATACGCGAAGAATATGAAACATTAACAAGTCATAAAATAAAAGTTCACACTAGTGATTGCAGATCATACACTTATTATCTAATGTCATGAAATACTAGAGAATCACGAGAAGATAGGTTCAGGATCTAGGTTCCACCTACCTAGAACCTATAACCTATCCGTCAAAATAGATTCTCCAATTTTTGGACCCTAGAACTTACCCTGCATATCTTAAAACCTGAAACCTACATATTCCCATTGATCAAGTTCTCAGGTTTCAGAGTAGAATCTGGAACCATGCTCACCCCTATCGCACACGGCAACACAACACGGTTGATCATACAGAGTCACCCCCACATAGTTGAGCCGCCGCTAGACGCCAGCTTGACCCCAACCCATACGACACCCTTGCGCATTCTTATCTTTCTTTGTGAGAAGATTGTTTTCGGCTTGCGAACAGCGAGGCCACGTGAGCTCGACCTTGAGCCCACAGTCGTGGTTGCGAAGGCTGTGCCAAATCGGTCTTGAGCTGAAGAAGGCCACAAACGGCCGTGAGCCTCTGCAACTAGCTCACGAACTCTATAGGAAAGCTCAGCCACGGCCACCGGATCAAGCTGAAGGTGAATGGAGAGGAAGAGACGCAGCGGTAGGGAGGATTTCTTTGGAGATGGGAGTAGTTCGGAAAATAAAATGACAATTTAATAAATTATGCGTAGATGCAATTTGAAATCCATTTAAAAAGGTGAGCAGAATAATTGCGGGGTTTTTGAAATGTGAAGACAGCGTTCGACATGGGAAGTAAAGTTGAAGATTGGCTTATTGTCATGAAATGAATTAGATGTTACTCGTCCAGGTAGCGATAGTCCAGCCCTCACAACCCATGAGGGCAATACTCTCTTAGGTTGCAAGGGTCCAGCCCTCGCCAAATTTGGCGATGGCCACTCTCGCCTAGGTTGCGAGGGTCCAGCCCTTGCCCTCACTGGCGAAGGCGACTCTCACTTGTGGCCGATGGTCACATGCCCAAGGAAGGAGAAGAAAGGAAAAAAAATTAAAAATTAAAAAAAATATTAAAATTGTCCATGTCGGCGCCGACTGTGCCGCGTCGAATAACTCAATTGACCGAATGAACTAAATTTGTACTAGTGTGAAAAAATTTAGGACTAAATTGATCCAATTGAAATGTTTAGGACTAAATTGGTACTAATGCAATATGTTTAAGACTTTTTTGGTACTTTTTCCTCTATTTTAACATTGACGGAAAAATGCCATGCGACTTTATTTTTATTTCCATCTCACGTTACATTATTAAAAAAAGGCCACGTGGATTTTCTGCCCACCAAGACACAACGAAACTGAGAAAAGTAATAAAGTGAAATGAACTCGACTCTTTGTAGCAGTACTTCAAAATTTTGATGTTCCAGAACACAATACGAAGGAAAGATCGAACCTTGTTCTGAAATTATTTCCCTGATTACAATTGTGTCCTATAAGGGGGCGGCTACACCGTAACTATTCTACGGTATCAGAAATACGGCAACTAACAACTGCTTTTAAGGGAAGCCAATTTCGACGAACCCTGCCAACCTGGACATAAATGAAGAAATTCCGGCGCTGTACAAAATGCAATGACAGTTTGGATATGCCTTGGAAAACATTTCAGATGCATCTTTGGCGTCGGGTCCTGCCTCTCCGAGCAACAAGGTATACACGACCATAAACCCATCGTCTGCCTAATATTGAGACAGGTTGCTGCAAGATGAAGACATAACAAATTAATTGATGCATCGCAAACTACTCAGAGAAAAACGGGCGGCGCTTCCAAATTACAATATAGCTCAATGAACCAGCTTTCAGATTACAATATAACAAATTTATCAATGGGCGTTTCCATGGCAGGAAAGACTTAATTTCACAAAATTTGTTGACCTTTGTAAAAGCAAGGCTAATATAGACTTACGAAGAGGAGATTCTTCCTTCTTTACCCGCAATATGTTTTTTAGTACTCAGATTGCTATCAGTGAGATTTGGTAAAAGGAAGTTAAGAAACCATCCAGTGAAAAGTTCTCTAATCCGTTTCTCTTCAATAAACTTTCAGTTGGTCATTCCAGCTCAAGTTCTCAATATTATGATGGACATGATCATGATGTATATAGTCAACATAATTAGAGAACGTTGATCCTGAATATAGCTGCATATTAAGGAAAGCATCCAAACGTTTTGAGTGCTTCTGTGAAACAATCAAAGAAATCCAAGGAGCCATTTCCGCAAGTGATGCACGCTATAACCCATTTTGTTCCTATGCCGAGTACCAACATGTCCAAAGGTACAGACAGAAGAAAATGATCATAACCTAAGAAAACATGAGAGGATCAGCTAATATACAGGCATGCCAGTACCTCAATCTTGGTGCAGAACTCTAAAGTGCTTTCACAAACGTGACAATCAGCTCTATGAGGTGAGCTACTAGATTTGTCTGACCTCACGAATGCAAAAACCTGCAAAAAGGTACAAATGTGAAGCAGTGACTGAATTTGACCAAATAAAAAAAAAGGCAGTGACTAAATAAATATTGCAAAGTCCTACATTTGTTGCAGATGTAGGCTTAAAGGAAAGTGAAAAGCAAAGTGATCCAATCACTTCAAGACTGAAAACAGTCAAAGACATGCTAAGAAATACCTCTTCTCCACAATTTGGACAAGCCCCTTTCAAAGCAACCAAGTCTTTCCTCCACAAGCCCAGAAGTGCTCCAACTATGAGAACAAAAAGATAGCGTAAATGATTCTCTGTGCAATAACCATGAAAGAACTATATTTTTCAAAGAACTTGACAGAACGATTACATTGTATGCAATTCTAACAACTGCTGTTCACTGACATGCAAGGAAAGAGACACATCAAACAATTATCTTCCTCAAATTGAAGCACTCAAAGTTATGTTGACCTGAAGATGTTCCTCAACAATACATATGACTGCTTATGTTTCTAGGCATTTCGGAAATCAACCCAGGCAGACTTTTAATCATTCATGTGCATATTCTTGGCTCCTGCTTCTTCAAAAGTTCATTTACAAAAATAAATCAGTTGTCCTCACATGTCTACCGTAAGTCCAGTAATCTATGCGCTGACCACAATAACAACCTAATTTTTGTCCAAGTACCTAAGAAGACCTCATGACTCATGTTATCGCGTTCAGCTTATGAATTCTTCGTTCATTAGAAGTCACGTGACTCCAATGCCAATAATTCTGGAGTAGTATGCCCAAATATGAGAGTACCTTACTCCAGTAGATGATTATAAAAACTCCAATCGAGACTTGTCCATAGAAAATAACAACAGAAGAAAGTCAATTTGCTTTCAAAGGACAAGAAAGGAAAAATCTGAAACAAACTATCTACCACAAATATAGAAATCTTAATTAGTAAATTTTGTGGTACTTCATCAGTATAGCAACGCACACGAAGCATTGGGCCAAGGTATATTACCAGAAGCTGAAACGATTGGATATCCAACAAGTGATCCCGATGCCATGAGAAGAAAGCCATTAACCGCAGAGAGAAATCCTAGTGCAGAGCCTTGTGTGCCATGGTAAATCCCCGAGTTAAATGGATCTTGATAAACCAGACCAACAGTGTAAACTACTGGCACGATAAATGCCGAGCCTCCAAATGCCAGAAACAGAATCCATATGATGGCAAGGGCAAAAGCCTGAGACAAATCTTCCTGCCCTACGTCCATGTCAATCAATCTTGTAGTGAAGAAAAAATGTAAAGCGAGCTTTTTCAAATTAAAATCTATTAATAGCCTCAAAGAAAGAATCGTGATTTCCACCATGAAAGAGAGGTGGACAGGGATATTTCATAATTGTTCCTATAGAACTGCATGGCATTGGAAAATAAGGTGGAGGAAATGCCGAAATGAATGGTAAGATGATTCCTGTAGAGTCGTGACATCAGAAGAGGATGAAAAAAGCAGACATGGCTGGTTCTCACAAACGGTGGATAACCAATCACAGAGTGCACATGTGCGCACCCCCACATGCGTGTGTAATTTCGGTAAGTGGCGTATGCAAATCGTTTTGCCAAGAACTAATTCGATATTGATACATCCAAACAGATAAGAGGCACTATGTAGGCCTTCTGCGCTACACCTGAACATTTTACTGCACATGAAGCTTCAGAGATGATTACCTCTGCATCTGCATACACCGATTGCCGCCTGAGACTGCAGCGAGGATACTTGACAACCGAATCGGACCCGTACCGCCGGAGTTTTAACTGTTCAGAATCATTACGGTAAGTAAGTAAGGAGAAGACCAAGACTCCAAGAGACAAAAAAGAGGACGATTCGAGCATCGCAACTAAATGTTGCGAATCGAAATGCTGCGCTAGTTTTACCTCCACTCGATCAAACATGTCGTCAACTATGAGAGGCTTGCCGCTGTAGTACGCATCTCGTGCCTAGGACAAAGACCAAGATGTGAATTCCTCTCTCAGACTGTCACGGATTATTAAAATGACAATAATCACCAAAAAAAGAAAAAGAAGAAGAAAGAAAGTCCATGCTGATATTCAACAAGCAACAGAAAACATTCTATAATAGAACGATTTGGTTGTGAAGAAACCCCCAAAATTCAGAAGCTCAGTACACGCCGCTTCTGAAAATTAGCTAACGCACCCCAACACCAGTGGAATTCGACAAAAGATTTTTCACAAGCAAACGGTCCTACGACAGATGTTGGAGAACAGTCCGATAATGCTCCAAGAACGACCGGAACACGAGAAAAGAGATAGTATCAAGCAAATCACGAAGTGAATTCGGACATCGATGAACGAATAAACGTATACGTAAACGGTTACTACAATTCGATTGGTATCCTCTCTCCGCACAATTAACTCTCACTCCTCCAGAAAGGAGGCGATTAACCAAACCAATCGCGGCGGACTTGCTACCTGACGATAGAGAGCTTCGAGCGTCTCCTTGCTGGCCGTCTCGATGGGACCGACGTAGATGCAGGACGGGGCCTCGGCGGCGAGGCCGAGCTCGCCCTGCTTGCAGGTGGCGATCCCGCGGCACCGCGTCGGGATCCGGACGGAGAGCGGGGCTCCGGAGACCCGGATTCCACGGGAGAGCCCGGCGGCGCGCGGCGCGAAGGAGGAGCTCGTGCCGGCCATGAAAGTCGGACGGGGGGGGGGGGGGGGGGGGGGTGACGTGATTTCGTCTTGAGGTCGGGAACGAGTCCGCGTCTTTTTTCTGAGAATCAAGTGCGCGATTTCGTCTTGGCCACAGGCAGGAAGTGGCGTGGACACAGAGGGGTCCTCTTAGGTTGTTCCGATCGCGGAGATGCAAAGACGGGGATGCCCCTTATTTCGGCGGCGAATATCTATCAATCTGGTTCGCGCGCGCGAGGGGAGTTCGGTCTTCTTTTCCATCTCAGGACTTTGGGAGGTGATCGGGCCATCACGTCGGGGACAATACGAAACGTGACGCCTTCCGTTTTGACTGGCTCGGGGATTGGGGCCGGGTGGGATATTTTGCTGGGGGCTATGATTGGTTGTGGATTTTGTGCCCAGAAAGGAAAGGAAAGGAAAGGAGAGGGAGGCAGAAATTCGGGGACGGCACCTTTTTTGCCATTTCTGGCATCGATTTGTCCTCGTACGATGTCGTCTAGACAGGGGGCGAAGATGAAAATGTTGGGTGCAGGAGAAGGGAGTAGTAAAAAATCGAAAAAACTGAAGGGGAGTTGCGTTTGCCGGGAGTCGAACCCGGGTCTATTGCTTGGAAGGCAATTATCCTAACCGTTGGACTACAAACGCTTTTTTTCACTTCTGTTCCGAAGTCTTGGAATAAGTAAGAAAAGGCACATTACCTACTTCTCCCAAGGGCACTGAGTCGATCTTCCCTCTTCGTGAACCCAGAAAAAAGGAAGTCATATGAGGACATATCTCGAACGAGAGATCAGACGACTGGTTTGTGCATGAATGAATGAGAGCCAACGATGAGCGGAAGTCTGGGTTATGTAGATGAAAATGCTACTCCCTCCTATTCGTTTTATTTAGACTGACTATACGGTAGAATGACCGTCTTTTCCTATACATGCCACAAGTAACTAAAGTTCTCCGAATAACAAAAAAAGATTGCATGAAGTTCTTCCTAGCCTAAACTCTCTTCTCTAATCCTCCGGACCCTTTCGAGAACCCCTTTTACCGATACATCAAATGCATCTTCCAGGTTCTCTAGTTCAGAAGTAGGATCGGCATACAGAATCGTCGGAATGAGCCGTATCACCTCCCCTCGCATGGCCGACACGTCCTTCTTCGGAATCCGAAGCAATAGATTCTCGATCGCGACCTTCCCGTCTTTTACCTGATTCTCCGGTATGAACACGGAATATTTGGAGTGATCGCCCGGCAAGTGCCACTTGTATTGGTCATAAGCCGAACCGCTATGGAAGAAAACAGGAATGCACCCTGACAAGATAGAGTCGAAGGCCGACCTTCTGGTATACGAGTCCCCGGGAGGTTGCAAGCAGAAGATGGAACTTTGAAACAGCTTCATCAAGAAAATCGGCTTGTGACACTTGTTTCCCCCGGAATTGCATTCCAACAGCTTGCATTTCCTTCTCGAAGCACTGCATTGGCTGATGATCTCGTCGCGGATAGAGTTAGATAGGTGTTTCCTCGGGGCACCCGCAAACGAGAACAAGTAACGCCTCTTTTGCCTTCTCATTCTGCTTTGCCATTGGCTTACTTCGATGTCCTTCGAAGGGTGGAAGTAGGTGGGGTATGGTATAGCGAAATCGTTACCTTCAGGCAAAAGCGATGACTCGAGTACTAGTATGGTCATGTTCATCGATTCGGGCAAAAGCATGAGATTGCTACCCCAATCGGAGAGCTGGTCGTTTTCTCTCCTGAAATCCCAAACAATTCTCCCAGCGACTAGGAAATGATCCTTTCCGCCCGTGACTTTCCACTCCGAACGTCTTCTGAGCCACCGGACAAGATCGAGCGAACCAGCATCTCTCAAGGTTCTGTTAGAATTCCACAGGTATCTAGCCACATCGAGGCCCACGTAATAGGGCACGAAAATTGCCGAAGCAACTGAGGAGTCACCAGTCAAGCACTTGTACTGTTTCATCCTGTTGTGAAAAATGACCTCCAATGAGAACTGATTCGTGGCATACCAACCAGTTTTTCCTAGAACCTTATTGGAATTGGCAAGCCGAGGACCGAGACCGAAGTTCGCTAACGAGTCGCACATATTCATCCAAGTACTAAGCGACTTGCACTGCCTGAGGAGGTCTTCATTGAACTGCCTCGGCAGCTTATGAATGTAAACGTGTCGCCCTTGGCAGGACATCGAATTGGCTTCTCCATTCTGCCTAATTGCCTTTTCTTCTGCAATCTCCGAACTAGGAAGCGAACTATTAGTCTTGTTCACGACGCCTTCGACGGAGGAACTATCCAGAGCATCTTCCTTAAATCTTATGCCCTCGAACGTTCTTCTAATCTCACCTTCAGTATTTGCATCATCGCTCCATACAATGCTGCTCTGAGTGTAATTCTCGGCAAGATATATCGGGCTATAATTTACTAAACGGATAGGATTTGCACGGAACAATGAGATCAATACGGACCAAAGGAGAAATCCGGCCAAGATGACAAACCATAATCGATTCCAACACATAGCAACGAGTGATTTTTCCGTCGCTTCGCTATCTTCGAGCTCTTCCCGGCATGTCCGATGTAATCATCCTCACGTAGCACCGACAATCCAAAGAAGGAAATACTCTCGTTGCTCGAAATGAAGAGAGAACGTGTTCTGTTTGGCTACAGAGACAGAGTTTTATTTCTCAAGGGACCATGAGGAAATCAAGCATCGCATGGCCAACAAGCTGTGCACCAGATTAAAACTGGAGAACCAAAAAGAAGATGAAAGGATGAAACCTTCATACCTCTTTGTTCACACTATCAGGAAATCTGCTGATTCCTCGGTTGTTTTCATCTTTTTTCCATTTTTTTCCTGAGATAAGAGCCATGAAAGTGAGGGAACTTTCGCTCCTGGCGATGGAACGTCAACTTTGGAATGCGAAAAGTCCGGCATTTGCCAGATTAACACGGAAGACCAGATGTAGACAGGTAATCCATCTTTATTGGCACAAGCCAGGATGCTAAATCTGGAGTGTTTAAGACAAAGGGTCGTCTTTCCTTTTCGTCATCTATATTCTGTATCTTTAGGGCGGGCGCGTAGCAGAGGAATAATAACATCATTTTCATCCACTTGGTTGTTCTTCAGGAAACTCTTCGAGGCATTCACATCAGCTTGATCGTTGCTGCCATAAATGGTTGAAAACTCTGGCTGGACTTTTGCGCATCTTCACAGCCTACACGCAAGCTCCTAATATCAAGCTTGCATGCATGATCCACTTGAGAAGAACGTAGCAAGTAATTGGTTTAAAAACATGTGAGAAAAATGACAGAAAGGGAAAAGGCAAGCAGGCTGAAAAACTGGCGAAGGCAGACGAAATCACAAAGCAAACTGGCAAATGGGCTTTAATAGGGAACTGACTTGGCAATCTCTTTCGGTTTGGTTCGCTCGGTTCGGTTATCTTTTCTAAGGTGATCGGTTTCCAGTTCGGACAATCGATCCGGTCCGGTCATATGGAACCAGTCACTTATTTAACATGAAAATGAAATTAAAAAAGAAAAAGGGCGAGAGATTTCGACTTTTCTCTGGCAAAAAGGAATAGGTCCAATCAATCAATTAGAGAAATCTTCCATGCTTTTCTCCGGCATATTTCGGCCAGCATGATCAAAGGAGTTAATTCCTCCAAATTATGTAAAAAGGGGCAAGAAATGTGGCAGTGATCGAAAAGGGAAGCAAAGGAGATTCTCTCCATTTTATTTTGGCAACAAATTTGGCAAGGGAATCCGGTCGTGAGGGAAACTGGGAAAGAGCATACAAAGACCGATATTCTCTTTGGCAGATAATGGGAAAGCTCGGTCGGGGAGGAATAAAAGGTAAATATGAATAAAAAGAAAGAGGGCGAGAGATTTAAACACTGAGCGAAGCAAATTAGTGAGACCATACAAACACTGAGCGAAGCAAATCAGTGAGACCATTCACGCTGCTCTCTTCCCTTAATTTTTTGAAGAATAAATAAATATATATAATCAATCCTGTCCGGTTTCCTATTGGAACCAGAAACCGGACCGCCCGGGCACCGATTTTACTTTTAGAAATCGGAAACCGGATTGGCACTCTTAGGGTTCGTTTGGTAACGTGTCAAACAGTGAAAATTTCTGTTATTTTGTTTCCATAAATAGTTTGACAACAGAAATGTGTTTGGTAAACTTTTTGTTTCCGGGCACATTTTTGCAAAAATTTGTGTCTAGAAACAGTTTTGGAAGAGATATAAGAAGTAAAAAAAAGTTACTTCTTGTTTCTCGGCACAATTTTGAGAATGAGTTCTTTTTCTTTTTTTTCTTTTTTTTCTTTTCTTCTTTGTGTTGTTCTTCTCTAAGCTGTGGCCGATCGTTGGCGGCCATGAAAAAAAAGATATTATTAATAAAAAAATATTTTATTGGCCATGGCCGGCGATATGGCAAAAAAGAGGATAAAAAAATGTTAATAAAAAAATATTTTACCGGCCATGGCCGGCGACCAAGCCATGGAAAAAAAAAGGAAAATATATTTTAATAAAAAATATTATTAATAAAAAAATGTTAATAAAAAAAATATTTTACCGGCTATGGCCTACAACCAGGCCATGGCAAAAAAAAGGAAAAAGATATTTTAATAAAAAATATTATTAATAAAAAAATGTTAATAAAAAAATATTTTACCGACCATAGCCAGCAACCAGGCCATAGGAAAAAAAGGAAAAAAATATTTTACCGGCCATGGCCGGCGACCAGGCCATTGGGAAAAAAAGGAAAAAAATATTATTAATAAAAAAAATTTTACCGGCCATTGCCGGCAACTAGGCCATGAAAAAAAATAAAAAAATATTTTCAATAAAAATATTTTTTATTAAAATATTATTAATAAAAAAATATTTTACCAGCCATTGCCAAAAAAAAGAAAAAAAATATTATTAATAAAAAAAATTTTACCGGCCATGGCAAAAAATAATAAAAAAATTATTTTTTAATAAAAGTATTATTAATAAAGAAATTTTTTACCGGCCATGGCCAAAAATAATAAAAAAATCATTTTTTAATAAAAGCATTATTAATAAAGAAATTTTTTACAGGCCATGGCCAAAAATAATAAAAAAAATCATTTTAAATAAAAGTATTATTAATTAAAAAATATTTTACCGGCCATGGCTAAGAAGGAGGAGAAGAAAAAAGAAAAAAAAGAAAAATTAAAATATTTAAAATATTATTAATAAAAAGAAATTTTATGTCGTTACCAAACGCATTTATGTTCTTTTACTATTTCAGGAATAGAAATTTTGAACCGTTACCAAATGCCTTTAAATGCTCAGAATCAGTTCCTGGACACAGAATAAAAAAAAATCATTTCTGTTCAAAAATAGTTTCCGAACACAGAATGGTTGTCATGCGCAGCCTTAAGAACTTGACCAAATCGACCGGTCCTAGCAGTTTCGATCCGGTTGATTAGTCTTGCTCATCGCTTATCTTTTCCAATGAGGAGTGCGTTACGCAGCTCGAATCGAAGAGACATTTGGGCCAATGGATATGTCTTTAGCAAACTTCGTCCCCAGAATGAAAAGCATTACCAGTCTCATGGGCCTGAAAGAGCAAGACCCGTCACTCTGTTCATTTGCTTGTTACTCGCAGCAAAACTGAACTTTGAACCTGGACTTGCCAACTTTCGACAAGCTCGGCCATACAAGCAAAGTCTTTTGTTGGAGAAAAGTGAGCTCAGCCCTTGATGAGCTCCACATCTTTTGAACGAAACAACGATAATTACTGAAAAAATCTTAAAGGATGTCAATTCAGTATTAAGCTTTTTAGTTTAATTGATTTAATCTGGAACTTTCTAGCGATTTGTTATTGAAGTCCTTCTGGCCAATTTTGGCCTGCAATCGCTAACGTGGACAACTTTTCCAATTTTTAAATTTTTTTTCCTGAATTTTTCTTTTTTTTTTCCAATTATCCTTTTCTTCTTTTTATTTTTTGTACAAAACGAATTTTTGAAAAAAATGCAAATTTTTTCCACATCGGCTCTAGCTATGGCGACTGTGCCACATAAAACAGCTGTCGTCTATATCAACAATTTCGGACCCAAAATTGATCGAAATGACTACATTGGCAAATTGTCAAAAGGTTTATGACTAAATTAGCAAAATCGAGAAGTTTAAAACTGAATCAATTTCTGTACAATAATTTTAGGACTTTTTCGTGATTTTCCCGACGAAACAGGTCCTCTTTTAACACAATACCAGTAAATGAAATATATAGAGAACTTGAACATTGGATTTGTTAACGTGATGTGCGAAATCTTGCGCTTTGTTCGATTTCAACTAGGGGTAAACATGGTTCGGGTAAGCAATTCCCAACATAGAACTGGGAATTGCTCACTAAAAACGGATTTCGAAAAAATGAAAGTGAGAACCGCTCATCGGTTCCATGAATCCACCGAGGAATCAAACTGCCGGTGCAGTTCGATTCTCGAGTAGATCCATAGAGCCGGTTTCACTAAGCTTCATGCAAATAGAGATGATCGAGAGTAAGAGGGAGGCAATGAACGACTAGAAACGCGACCGTGAGTTGATGAGAGTTAAAAGTCGAACTTCAAATTAGGGATTTTATGGTTTTTATTTTTCTTAAAATATTTTATTTTTTTTGTTGAATTTTTTCTTAAAAATTATATATATATATATATATTACCAATCCTGTTCGGGTGGGTGGGTGAGTGGTTCCACGTCTAGAATCGGGAACTGGATCAATACTCATCAGTTTTAGTAACTTGGAACTGGGGAGCCGAACTGGTCCTCATGGGAACTGCCAGTTCGAGGTGGTCCAGTTCCTTTGCATACCCATAATCAACATATCGTGACTATAAGTTGCACGTCAATAACGACGCTAAAGAAGTTTCTTCAAACGAGATGTTGCTATAAATTTAAAAATACGGTTTCAACTCTCAAACATATATATCTATGTTCTACTTCAGTGAGGCTCACATCACACGAAAAGAAAGGAATGAGTATAATTTCGGAGCGCCTAATGATTTTTCCTTTGGTACGCCCAACCACCATAACAAACTCGTACTATGTATTCATTCATTTTGACTAATGAATAGTAGCACGGGTCGGATGCTATGCTAGATACGGATTTCGTCATGGGAGTACGGAGATGTCGGGATTGGCTTTTAGAGGTTGCGTACGATTTTCGATTTGGAAAATTGGTCGCGAAGGTTGGCGAGTGATCAAATTGGAGCTCGATGAAATCATTGGATTTGCCCAAAATTGAATGCAAAGGTGCGGACCACGTGAGCACCAGGAAGGAAGGGAGGGGGCCTTTGATTCTGGGTGTTTATTCCTCACCTTCTCCGAGCTCGTGTTAGGTGACCGACCGTTGGTACGCACTCATCAATGTTTCCATCAATGTTTCCTCTCCCATAACACCTAATTCATTTACTTCTCCCAATGCCAAAAGTCAACTGGGGAGGTGCCGTGGAAAGTGACGCAAGCGGGTCGGGGCAGCCCGGGCCCGACGAGACACGCCTATGCCGTCTGGCCCGGTACACCGATCATACCGGCTAGTTACTACGGCGGCCTACGTACGTGAGTTGCAAGTCGATACAGTTATGTTCATTCAGTATCTTGAAAATCGAATCATTTCAAAGTATGTATACTTAATAAGTACCTCAGAGGCACTAATTAACACGGAAACCCTTCAAAACTCTAGTTTTCTCTTATTCCTTCATATTTTCTACGTAACACGTCTCGTATTGTTATAATCTTACGTTATAAACAACTTACATCTTGATTGATTCTTGTATTTTAAACACTTTAAAGTTGTGAACGGACTCGTCAGATTGTTCGGCTGAGTTAACTCGCCAAAGGCATGATCCTAAGACGACATAACGCGAGTCACAACATAGTTTTGGTCTAACTTAGCATACCTTGCTCGAGAGTGCCAACAGGACACGGCATAAGGATAGGACGGCCCGCCATGGCTCGAATGGCATCACCGAGCGCAGTATTGACGTGACCGGTCTCTTGCAAATGCCAACTCCGAGTTTGCATCCACTTTGCGAAACTCAAACACGATTCACACTCAATTGCCATACATGACTTTGACTTCTTCGCGCATGGGCTTACGTGCTGAGAGATTGAAACGATGGAGGGTGGATTGTTAGTTGCAGGCATCATATGATAAAAAGGGAAAACACAGCACCAGAATTCATTTGGACATTTGGTCCACATAATATTTTTTGCCGGATCGATTAGTTGTTATAATTGCTTGTCCCTCTGACCTTTTGGCCCCGCAATTCAATCATGAACTTACTGTTTGTGTTCTTTTCCTTTTCAAAGGCCATGATGATAGGTAGTTAGAGTCGGTTGTTGCAGCAGTTGGCCCCTGGGATTTCAAAGCGTCTCTTTCTCCTTTACCATCGAGTGCTGTGGCTTTTAGCATGGAGTGCTGGCGATTTCCTTCAAAAAAAGAAAGAAGAAAAGTGGGTGCTTTGCTTTGGGACAGAGAAACCTCGAAATGCTGTTCCTGTTCCTGTTCCTGTTTCTTTTTGAATATGCGTAAAGTTGGGGGGGGTGGGGAACCAATCTTGCCGAGGCGTGCTGCGCTCCATCAAAGATCAGGGTCGCGTGTCTTGAGATGCATGGTTCCCTCTTCCCCACCCGGAAACGGTTCGACAAAGATCAGGCAAGTGCTCCTGATAAATCGCAGTCATTGCGTGCGAAGTGGCCGCAGCACTTGGCTAGAAATATTTATCAATTTGCTGCCCACCTTCCACATTTTAGTGGCAAAGGGCCTTTTACCCGTTTAACCCTTTCACTCTTTTCAAATCATACACCTTAGTTTTGCGATCGAGGCGCGCCTAATTGAGTTGCATTTAGGCGATGTATGCACACGGATAGACACCGAGGGTGATGGAAAAGAATGTGATATGGGTTCTACTGAGCATGCGAGACTAGTGATGGACCACATTTAATACGCCCTAAGTGAGATGAAATGAAATGCCTTTTTCTAGATGAGATATTCGTTAGCTTATAGCAAGGACTTGCCCCTCCTGTTTTTTCTTTTTTCCTTTTCAATCGCCGAAAATTTGTTTACTCGATAATTAACAAGACCTCAAATACGTGCTATGCGCATGCACAGTTTTTTTTTCTCTGCGAGTTCTCCCTTACAGGTTGCCGTTCGCAATGAACAAAGATGATTGATTCACAATAAAAGGTTCATTCTTTGATATATTAAGCAATTATTAAAATTAACGAAAAATGAAAGACTCCTCCAACTAAAAATAAGCCATCAATGTAGGACCAGTTTCGTTAGTTTTTAGACGATTTTGACCTCGTTAATGAAACAATTTGAATTTAATGAAGGTCAAGTATGACTTTTTGGGGCTATACACCTATTTTAAAAAATTAGCTTTACAACGGTATAAATAGATACGAGTGCGTTTGATTCGGTTTTAAAAATGGGTTTGGGGCTCTAAAGACCTCTTAGTACTGCCAGCTGAGTTTTGGTTTTCTTTCTTTAGAATTATCTAGAAAATATAACTAAATTTCCTTACGGGTGTAGCTTTTTTTTTCCGAATAATATTTAGAACAAAGTTGCTTTCGAATGCATTCTTCAATTACACTTTACCAAACATTGCTTACATCCTGAAAAAACCTTTATCCTAAAGCCCTTAGGATTTTCCCAGATGCTCTCGCAAACGTACCATAATACCCAAGAGAGATAGTCCGGGCTCGTGGCGATTCATGGGGCTCAAGACATAAACAAACCCGAAAATCCCACAAATTAAACCATGTAATAAATCATGGATGGGTGATCTCGGGAGACCGGAGGCAAGTAGAGATGTAATGGATAAGAATATAATAAATAAGCAATGTTTAAGGATTTCCCGAAATTCCCAAAAAGGGCAAGGTGGGGACGGATTCATTTTGGCCCTTCAGCAAAGTCTCTTTCTCTCGCTTCCTTATGGTCAAGGCAATCTTCTGCTATCTATCCAGTGTCCATCTTCCTCATCCCGTATGCAGAGATCTTGATAAATGTTTGACAGGAGAGCATGTGATCAGATATGTCCATGGACAGGCCACATCCACCCTTCAAAATCAAAGTCGATTTAAGGCGGGAAAAGAATTCCAAGTTGATTGAACAATCCCAGTTCATATATATTTATGTTTTTCTGCATCCCCATGTTGCAGCAGTTGAAGGTAAACCATAGGATAGCGAAGGCCTACACATGGCAGACCATACACATCACCTAACAGCCAAAAAAATCCCCTTTCTTCCATGCTCAATACATGGACTTTTTCCAGTATTCAATCAAGGGTCGAGTGTGTGATGCCCTGATACGCATAGTGCCACTTGGAGCTCCGATTTATGCGGGTCTTAGAAGTTACGTGCGTTTTGTGGAATGGTCGAAACGAAAATAATAATGTGTAAACGAGTGACAGTTACGCGTTGAATGACCCTTGTTAAGAGACGAAGGTTCAAAGGCAAAGGTGCTCCATCAGAAAGACAAGCAGAGCACAATTATGGGGGCAGAGTAAGTTAGAGCATTAATGGGAGTAGTGAGCGGTAGGCCATTTTCATGTCCATCTGACAAGAGGAAGAGCTCAGGGAAAGGGACTTAAAAAAAAAAAAACAGAGAGCCCCTGCCGTTCAGTTAACAACCATCCACCGCCCCATCGGCAAGGTCACTTCTCTATTGGGGGAAAAGCTTTTCGAGTCTCGCTGACCTTTGACCTACGTTACTCTCTTGCGCCACCATCAATCAAGGCCCGAAGTGGTGGCAAACACATATCTGTATTTAGATGATTGATGAAGATCCTTAGCCCATTGAACTCTCTGTCGTCCAAATTAGTCCCCTGTCACCCCCGACTCTATCGGGGAAAACTAGAGGCATACTAAACAAGTCTCTCGACAGGGTGTGAAACGCGTGTAGGACTCGCACGATCAACAACTACGAAGCTGACCCGATCTGCAGGCTGGGCTTGTTTGGAAATGTTTGCCCCAAAAGAGATGCTCTCGAAAGTCAAAATTATTAAAAGGGATTTTGTTGGGTGACATTCTAGAGGCACAGAGAGAGAGAGAGAGGTGCCAAAGCGAGAGAGACCAAGACGCAAAAGGCTAAACACAATCAGGTCAAATGAGTTCCTTAAGAGGCGCGGAATCAAAGGACATCAAGCAAAGAGAAAGAACAAACGAAGATGATTAGAACGGTTGATATTTACCTGGGAAATGCTCTGCCCACAGCATATAGCCAAGAGGGAACGTTCCAAAACCCGTAGAGGTAGATTTCACGTCGAACGCTTTTGCTATCTGCATAGAATACAATGAACCGGGCCTATCTCTTACGTTAATACGAACAACAGGAAGAGTGTCATGAGAATTTTGGGTCGTTTTCTAAGCACGTCATTCGGACAATGTAGAACGAGCAGATACGACAACGAGAACGGCAAGTTCTTAAGTTTGGGAATGTCAACGTACGGGGTCGAACTGCCCGTTTGGGCGCGTTCACCGACTGATAATAAAACAAGCCGCACGGAAAGGAATCTACATAGCTAACGTCCAATGCATAGAGGCTGATGATTCTTCGTAATTTTTTCAATTTTAGAAGTATTTTACCTGAAAAAAAAAAAGCAAAGAATTGGATTGCGATTACTCACAAGGAAATGAAAATCAACGAGTTACCGAGCAAAACCTCTGCATCCCACGGGAACTTCATACCCGTGATAGCACATTGAGTGCTCTAAGAATTTTGAACAAAATCAATCATGCTCGGGATCATGGGATGATGCAGTCTAACATCAAATTCAAATTAACCATCATGGCCGTGATTTTATTATCCGACTCGTCGGCAGCGAATACACATTGATTAGAGGCACATCATGGCGACATGCATCGTTCATCTTTGACGAAGCCGATGCAAACTTTTTTTGTGGAGCACCCACGTGATCGACCGTTCGAATAGATCGGACCCGGCTACGGATCGGAATCATGACCAAGTGTTCCCGACCATGTTGGCGATTCACGGAGGGTGGGCTGTTCTTGCTTGAACACATGAACGGGTGTGGTGTGCGAGAGGAACAGTGGATTTTGGATGTGACAGTCTCGCAATCATCCGGCCAACGGCCCGTGCCCCAGCAGCAGCACCCTCGCTTTGTCTCTTGATTGGTTCATTGTGCCGTGGGCGCACATGAAGAGCAGTATCATTTCCTTTCAAATGATTAGCCTAAATCATTCGGAACCAAAACGCGTAGTCGAATTTTGCGCTCGTCATCAACACATATCGAGAAAATGTGAGAAATTCCTCTTTCGCCCCATGTGATCTTCCGAAAGGAGTACAAAAGCCGAGATCGGTAGACGGCACGTCTTTTAACTAATATTCTAAGGATCCTTCTTCTTTTTTTTTTTTTGCAGCCTACTTTATAAGAAAAAGCTCGATTTTTAGAGAATATATAAAAAAAAGTCCGATTTTTAAAGAATGTATAACACTCGCCATGCCGTAAGCAACACAAGATAAGTTATCCACGAGTTCATTATCACCGAGGGATTAACAGACTTGTCCCGTAATCGGGTGAGCTCCACTCATGCGTTCTATGTTTTGACGTGCCGGCACTTGCACGCTCCACCTCTCCATGTTGGGTCAGTGTCTATTTTTTGCCCCGACCTCGACAAGACCCAACTTAGTTTTACACCCCATGTTCAAGGTATAGCGTACTTTACAAGAAAAAGTACAGTTTTTAAAAAGTAGGTAACTCCCGTTATAAGCATCACAAGATAAGTCAAAACTCATTTAAATTTCGATTGCTCGACCCATGTCGTGGAGTCTCTCCATACGAGAAAATCCTCCGGGAGAGATAACGACACAATTATTCGGTCGCGAAAAGACGAAAGAAAAACTCCCGACTTCACTTTGCTTCTTAAGCTGTGATCCTACCGCCCCGCGCCCACCACATACTTTATAGTAAAAAATCTCACCCCATTCATCGAGCAAAAACGTCATTCACGTAGAGACTTGTCGAGAGGCGAAACAAAAGCCAGCTAATGTAGAGCGTGGGAGACAGCTAGGAGATGCGAGAGGATGCGCCCAGAAACGCTAGCTCCCCATCCCCTCAACCATCTCTTTCCTCCCCACTCCCCAAAAACACACACCCTCCGCCCCCCTCTCCCTCCCTCCCTTTGTATTCCAACTTTGGCCCCTCTTCTTGAGGCCCTTTTGCAGGCACGAACATCCCAACCCCACTTCTTTCTTTACCGTGAAACCGCGCGCGTTGACAAAAACTGCAGAGGGACTTCCCCCTAGACACGGCGCGATGGGGCATCCGATGCCCCCATCTGTCTCGCACCCGAAAACACCACGCGCGCGCGCACCCAAAAAACAAAAAAAAAGAGAGAAAGTCCCATTTTTCCCCCCCTTAGATCAGCTACGAAGACGCACATTTAATGATTGTCGTGCTCGGGCTGCGTAAAGAGAAGGCATCGATGGCTTACCGAAAACACGCTTAATCGATTCGTGCGAGCGAGAAGGTGGTGGGGGAGTCCTTTTTAGGACAGTAGCGAGTGGCTCGAGATTTTGTTACGGGGCCGCTGATTACGGGGATTTTGGACCGGGGGCGGGTCCCGCCGAGCACCGCACGTTGGATGCTCCGGTCTCCCACCCCTGGATGATGAGTGTCGTCTAGCTGTAGTTTTCGGCAGGCCACGACTCACGGTTGTCGCCGTCCTCGTCGTCGTCTCGCGCGTCGTTTGGTTTGGTTGGGTTACTGCTACTTCTCGTTTTGATTTTTTTTTTTTTTTTGGTGGTGGGGGGTGTGGCGGACTGGATTCGGATCTCGTTTGGACACGTGACCCATGAAATCTTCTGATGGACCCGGGGAATAATTTCGGCCCTTTAACGTCCATCACCGCCGCTGTTCACGCCTCGACTCCCGATTGACCCCCAAACGAGCGGCACGTCCACGCTTCTGAGCCTCCGAATCCTCTACAACATTCGGTTACGTAACTGTTTCGATTGACGAGGATTATTATTAATTTATTTATTTTTCGCGGGACGTTCCTATTTTTTTCCCTAGGTATGAAATTAATTTGTGGGTAGACTTTCATTTAGGAATATGTGGGATCTAATATTTGCGGGTCTCTAATGCCTATTTAGTGGGTGTGGGGATCTAAGCGATGCCAATTTCACTTTTACGGAGCGGGTGCTTTAAC
The DNA here is from genome assembly GCA_024500025.1 of Syzygium aromaticum. Taxonomy (NCBI): domain Eukaryota; kingdom Viridiplantae; phylum Streptophyta; class Magnoliopsida; order Myrtales; family Myrtaceae; genus Syzygium; species Syzygium aromaticum. Next base: position 35,667,526 of record CM044886.1, on the reverse strand, counting down.
TTTCTCTCTTTCTTTTTCCGTGCGATAGGCAAAAGCGGCACGCCCCACATCTTGCATGCGTTCCCCGAAATGACCCTGGTGACGTCACTTGGCCTCGGCACCGCTCCGTCGTGCGCCGGGGTCGTTGATGTCCATCCAAATCTTTACGAATATTCTCGAATGTGTGTTGAATATTTTGGCAGCGCGATGTCTTTCTATTTTTTTCTCGAGGGTAAAAAATATTTGATTTTTCAGCTGGTAAAAAACTTCTTTGCTAAGGCCCTAATTCTGGTTTTCTTTTCCCATCTCTGTATCATGTACTCGAGCGTTGAGAAGCTTGATCGCACGTCGGAGTCTTTCGGCTCATAAGATTTGTAGTATTGGATCAATGTCTCGTTAAGGCACATTCAAGCGCGCCGATGGGACCGGTGATACGGTAATTTGCATGTTAAGGTACAAAAGTTAATGAGAAATTACGATAATGAGTTTTACAAGCAATACAAGTTTGCTTCCAAACTTCCGTTTTGTTACCATCGTCTTTTTTTTTCGTCAGCATGCGCAAATGCACATGACTTACGGAGGAGGGTAAAAGTACATTCTCATCTCATTTTTTTTTAAGGAAAACTCTCTTTTTACCATTACTTGTTGTGAAAATCGAAGGAACGGAGAAAACGGGAGAAAACTAAATCAACTGATGCTTCGACATTAGAAAAAATAAGTATCGCTTATCGTTGAATATTATAAAGATCCGATAAATATACTTCTCCTCTCTCGCTCACGATTGACCCGCTCCTCATCTTCTTAATCCCCGTTTTACCTTCACTCTCCCCTTCTGCTACTCTTTCGAGTTTTTTCTTACTCCCCTCTCTTTTTTCACCTTTATTAATCTGAATTCGGGTCATTTCTTTCATTTTTCGTTCTCGATGTTAAAAAGCAACTGGGCCAGCGATCGCATCAAAGCGATTAAAAAGCGAATTAAAAGTCTCGAACAATTAATTACACGTTAATATTACCATCAGTGAAAAAAGAGGATGAGAAGCCACGTTGCACTCTGCCAGGAGGTCCCCCATTCAATAAGGGAAGCAGGAAGGACGCCTTTCAATTTACTACGGGGCCCGTTCGACCCCCCCACCCGCCCCACCCCAAAAAAAGAAATAAATAAAAATTTACTATGGGGTCCCACCCGAATCCCGCATTATGATTTTTCCTTTTCTATTTTTGTTTTCCTTTTAATAAAACGGAATTACGGGGGTCGGAACGTGGCAGTTGTTTCAAACAGTGAAGCCGGAAATGATGCTATTGCATTACGGCCGGAAATTTTCGAAAGCGATCCGGATCGAGTCGCTTAATCTGTTCGGACGCTCATATATGCACGGCCGTCATTTGTCTCAACGCGTCAATACTCGTATTTCAAGGACTTTTTATGCATACGAATTTAGGAAAACACGATACCCGCGCGAAACGAAAAGGAAGAGAAAGTAGATGGTAAAATGAAAAGCATCTTTGCCCGTATAGAAGCTATCGAATGTGAAGATATGAAAAGGGCTCGCGACCTGCTGGGTCGTCGGCTATATTTCGTGTTATATCTTAATTATGACACGACAGGGACACGGGCACGATTAACGTGGCATAGCGGGACTTCGAGTCCGGTGTGCACCAACCTTATGCATGACATTAGGTTTTACATTTAATGTAAATATATCACCCGTTAATTTGGGCTTACTACCCAAAAAAAAATCTCAAACTTTAACCGTTGTCCCAATTATATTCTAAACTTTTTTTATCTCATGAAAAACCTCGAACTTTTACTTTTGTCCAAAATTTACCACCTAATACTCAAAAAAACTCTAAACTTTAGCCTTTGTCCCAATTATATTTTAATTTTTTTTTTATCCCATAAAAAACCTCAAACTTTTACTGTTGTCCCAAATCTATCACCGTTAAATTTTCAGTCTAATATTATCGTTAATAATTATTTTAATATTATTTTTTCGAATTTTTTATTTTTCTTTTTTTTTTCCCTTTACCTTTAACCTCAGGCCGGTTGCCGGTCCAGCAACCGGCCAGGCTCGACCTTGCTAGTGTTAGGCGAGGTCAGCCTCGCCCGTCCCTAGCGAGATTCGTCATTGCCGTGGTTGAGCCTCGTCCAACGCCAGCGAGGTCGAGCCTTGCCAGTGGCCGGCAGGACCGAGCCTTACAAGGGGTGGGCGAGGCTGACCTCGCCCAACGCCAGCAAGGTCGAGCCTCACCCGCCTCTGGCAATGTTCGTCCTCGCCGTGACTCACAAGGCTTGATCCCGCCGACTAGTGGAGAGGTCAAGCCTCGCTGCAGCCGGCGAGGACGAGGCCGACGGGACTAAGCCCTCGCCTGCGTTGGGCAAGGCCGAGCCTCGCGAGCTACGGTGAGGACGAACCTCGCCAGGGGCGGGTGAGGTTGACCTTGCCCAAAGCCGGCGAGGTCAAGCCTCGCTCGCCAGAAGTTGAAGGCAAATGGGAAAAAAAGAAAAGGAAAGGAAGAAGAAAATAAAAGATAAAATAAAAAAATTCGAAAAATATAAAAAAATAATTATTAACGGTAATATTGGACGGAAAAGTTAATAGTGGTGAATTTGAAACAAAAGTAAAAATTTGGGATTTTTTATAAGACAAAAAAAAAATTAAGGATATAATTGGGACAAAAGTTAAAGTTTGGGGTTTTTTTAGATGTTAGGTGATAAGCTTGGGGTTTTCTATGAGATAAAAAAAAGTTTAGAATATAATTGGGACAAAAGCTAAAGTTTGAAATTTTTTTAGGTATTAGCCCATTAATTTGTGTCCCGAATAAGCGCGGGACAATAACACAAAAACAGCTAATGTTGAGCAAGTCTTGGAAAAGTGAGAGAAGAAAAGAGAAGAAAGGAGAAACCTAAGTGGAGATAGGGAAGGGGAGGAGATAAGGGCAGTTTCGCAAATTCCGAGCAAAGTGCAGCCCCCCGCCCAAACACAGGCCATCTCCATAAGTAGTAGCCCCACCCCGCTCTTCACCTTCGCACACTTCCCTCCATACGCGCACACGCACGCACGCACTGTCTCTCTCTCTCTCTCTAATCTCTCTCTTTCTCTCTCTACTGCGCGTGAAACGAGGGGAAGAGAGAATGGCTAGCGCCAGCGCGGTGTTCGCGGCCTCCCTCATCTCATTCTCGCTAATGTGGCTCGCCCACGCCAGGATCCCCGGCGTCTACTCCGGCGGCTCCTGGCAGACCGCCCACGCCACCTTCTACGGCGGCTCCGACGCCTCCGGCACCATGGGTAACCCCTCCCGCTTCCCACCCCCGGCATTGTTCGCCCCCGAGCAATGCCGGTCACGAGCGTTCCTCGAAACTAATCAACACATACGGAACCGGAATTTGGTACATCGAACCGGTAACGGAATTGGACCGAGAACAGGACCGGCCGGTTCAACCGAAGTCCAGTCCGGTCCGGTTCCGGAGATTCGGCTAACGTTAGCGTCTCGATGTGTTTGAACGAAGCGGAGCGGATGATGTTAAACCTTGTTAAAATTACTCTCGTTTTGGCTTTTGAGATCTGCCCGTTCACTTCGCTCGTGGGAAAAATGTTGCAGGCGGGGCCTGCGGGTACGGGAACTTGTACAGCCAGGGCTACGGCGTGAACACGGCGGCGCTGAGCACGGCGCTGTTCAACAACGGGCTGAGCTGCGGGGCGTGCTTCGAGATCAAGTGCTCGGACGACCCCAGGTGGTGCCACTCCGGGAGCCCCTCCATCTTCGTCACCGCCACCAACTTCTGCCCGCCGAACTACGCCCTCCCCAACGACAACGGCGGGTGGTGCAACCCTCCCCGCCCCCACTTCGACCTCGCCATGCCCATGTTCCTCAAGATCGCCGAGTACCGCGCCGGCATCGTCCCCGTCTCGTACCGCCGGTGAGATTCCGTCCCATCCTCTGTTTTACGGTTCAGTCTGGTCGTCAGTACGGGGGTCCGACTTTCGTTATGCCGATATTTGCCAAGTCAAAGGAGTAGCGTGTGCAATTAGTGCAATGTACTTACCAGCATGCGTCAAGACACGCTAGGACTTAGGCGTTGAACTTTATGATCATTAATGGGGAACTCTGTTCACACCATCGCATGCCCGTGACACTTGAAATGAAAAGGGGTTGCTAGAACAGCATGAGATCTGTACCTTTGTTGAAGAATGTGGCTCCACCGAGAGTTTAAGCAAGCATTCGGAGTATGGTGAGTACTGTAGACAGATTAATGTTGGGGGTTAGTCAGTAATTACTTACACAGAGAGAGAGAGAGACGTGTTCAAAGCTTCTCTTGTGGGTAGCGACATAATGCAGGTTTGTCGGTACAGAGCATTTAACCAGTTGAATAGTGTACGAGGTTAATGGGAATTCTATCGACTCTAGATTAACTTAATTAAGCTGTTTTTTCTATGGGGAAGGTGATTGGTTTGTGCTGTATGTATGTTGGTTGGATTCTGGGGCGCGCCTTTAATGCTCTTCGTTGTCAAACCGTCGGCGGAGGTTCCCATCCTCAGTCAGTCCCAGTTCACCAAAATGACCCTCTTCCTTCCCCCCTCATTTACCACCTCCTCTGCCTGACTAACGCTCCGTTCCGTTTGAGACATGCGGTTAGTTAGTTGGAGATCGGTCTCTTGTTTTCTGGGGAGGCATGTTGGAGACGCTTTGGTATGTTCTGCGGGGTCATTTGTGCCGATGGACATCCAATCCAATGCCTTCTTTTGGGGCCCCTCCCCTCTTGGTCGTGTCTCTTTCGGTGTTTGTGTTCTTGCTCCTTTTGTTCCTTCAATTCAGTAAATGGCCGTAAGCTAAGCCCGTGTTTTCATATGACAGAGCATAGCTCCATACCAAACAGACTCTTATTATATTTGCAACTTTTTCTCTGTCGAATATTCAAACTCGAACCTTCTACCTCAAAAGAGAAAGACCCCCTTTTTTAGTATCGGAGGCATCAAAGTTCAAACGAGTAAATTGGACTTATACGGTAACCCATTATGCATGGCAGTGTGGTTTAACCGTACAGTCAACGACAGGCACTGTGATCGTGCCAGGGTTTTGTGGGAAAACGAGTTGCTTGATTCGTGGACTAGTGAGAAAAAGCTGGCTCCAGCAAATGACTGACATGCCCTCGCTGTCTTGGACGCGAATTGCGCAGGGTGCCGTGCCGGAAGCGAGGCGGGATCAGGTTCACCATCAACGGGTTCCGTTACTTCAACCTGGTGCTGATCTCGAACGTGGCGGGGGCCGGGGACATCGTGCGGGTGAGCGTGAAGGGGACGAGGACCGGGTGGATGAGCATGAGCCGCAACTGGGGCCAGAACTGGCAGTCCAACGCCGTGCTGGTCGGTCAGTCGCTCTCCTTCCGCGTCGCCGCCAGCGACCGGCGCTCCTCCACCTCCTGGAACATCGTCCCCGCCGGCTGGCAGTTCGGTCAGACCTTCACCGGCAAGAACTTCAGGGTCTGAGAGTTCACCATTTGGGCCCCCCCCCCACGCCCAAGGATGGCGCCATTTTCCCGCTCTCGTTCAGAAGAAGATGCCCTGTTCCCATTTTTCTTTGTTTTTCTGTTTAACTCGAAGAAGGTGTTGGGGAATGTAAAAGTGAACAGACGGTCAGTCAGACTCCTCTTTTGACTTTTTTGATTGGTGGGTCTGTTTTGGTTTCTGCTTTTTCAAAATTTTTTTTTTGGGGGTGAACTGCTGAGTGAGTGGGCTAGTGAAAGTTAGAAGAGAGCCTTAGGCTGACGAGGCGGCTGCCTGCAGCCCGCAGCTTTTATGGCACCTAAGCACTACCAGTAGACCAGTAGCAGTAATGCTCGAGCAAGTTTGAGTATATCTATTTATAATTCATATAATATATGTGATAGGTTATATTTATCTTTATCTACATTATGTAACCAGCAAGTGTAATGTACTCAAATCTATAGTTGAATTGGGAATGCAATTTGGTTTGCCTCGTCCTCCTCCACCACCACTGCCCTTTTAGTGCTCTTTCCTATCTTTTGGAGTCTCATGCAATGATGTCTGTCCCGCCATGTATCTGTTCATCTGCCAATGCCCGCAACACACTTGAAGGTCTCGTTGAACGTAGATGTCGAGTAGGGGCAACTTGTCAGGGCGGCGAGATTATTTTCTATTTGAGGTTTTGCGTGTGTAGAATTTACTAGGAGCGTTCTTGGATGCTACATTGCATATCTGCATGTAGTATTTCGATAGAAATCAGAATGAGGATGGAATATGGGAAAGACACTTGGCCTTAAGAAATTCAGAGTACAGGAAGGACATGGAGAGATAAAAAGGGTGGGGATTGTAAACATTATTTCTTCGAGAATTATTGCTGTTATAATTTACATTTCAATCAAAGAAATTCCAAACGGGTCACATCAGGAGAAGGACCAAAGACGCCTACGAGAGGGAACCCAAAGCTGGCACATGGGTTGTGGGGTCGGGTCCCTCCAAATTGCTTTTCTTCACATGGGAGAGTGTCCAATTTTCTTCCGCATCCCTTCCCTCTTTTTCCCGTTCAAAAGGGGACAAAACGCCTTCGGATTCCCACATTGGATGCCCCCTCGGCCTCAACTCCGTACTCTCTTTCACCTTTCCCCCACTATTTCCCTCGTCCTACTCTTTTTTTTTTTTTTTTTCCCGCGGTCAATTTAGTTTGGCGAACCAACCGAATCCAGCTTTCGTGCACCTAATCAAAGAACAATAATGACTCAAATAATTCTCGAACTTTGAGCAAATATGTAACGTAACTCATGAACTTCTAATTTATTTAATGTGATTCCTAAATTTTAGCTTAGACCCTCATATATGCACACTGTCGTTCGTTTCAACATGTCGATACTCATATCTCAACACTTTATTATGAATAACAATTTAGAAAAACGACACCCGTGTAAAAAAAAAACAAAGAGTTGATGGTAAAATGAAAAACACATTTGCTGGTATAAAATGAAAAACACACTTGCTCAGAAACATTGCATACATTTCTACCACAACACCAACAAACACACATGGTAGTTCGAGTCTAATATTATTCTTGCAAGATGCATCCCGGTTGATTTTTCTCCAACTTCTTCAACAGGAGGAAACCATTCATTGTGCCTCGTCTTCGGCACAGTACAACCAGCATCCCACGCATCAACGTGTTCGGTGCAGTATCGTCGAATGCTCTTGTTGCTAGTTCCCGTTAAGTCTGTGTTTCCACCATTCTTGATGGCATGATTTCTGGCCATCCTGATAGCGTGTGCCCATGTCACACTACAAGACACGAGGAAATCCCTTTACGGCTTTTAGTGGATTGCGAAATTTATCGGCCAAGACGAATTCCTCCACAAAATTTTAGAAACACGACAACCAAAGAAAAATAGGAATTTTAGGATTCCCAAGCAGAGCTTCGCAGGCCGCACTCAGTATTCACAATCCCACACCTTCCAATGTAGCAAGATGAGCATTATCCGAAAAACCATAGCCAGAAGCCACTCATTCCTAAAACAACTTATCGAGATAATTACGACCAGATATGACACAAAAACTAAGAGAACACAGCCATACCATCATCCGCAGAGAATTTGCTTGTGGGTTTGCACATAGCCAACGATGCAGCTATGATAGTCATTGATAGAGAGGAATCAAATTGTAAATACACCTAATAAATTCAAAGGGAAGATTGGTTTTTCCCCTTTTAGTCTAATTGAAGGGAACAGCAAGTACGTCTACTTCGAATGGCCTAATTCTACACCTAGAATCTACCTCCAGTCAGCTTTAGAAATCAAGAAATCAAGTATCAGTACTCAACAACTGCATCATGAGATGTGTTTCCGCAACAAGTAGGATGATGAAGATGCCAAACTCCCCACCTGAGTAACTTAAGAGTCTGCATCCAGCAAAAGCACCGTTAAAATGGAATGCATGTTCATAACCATGCCCATACAGGTGTCTGTGCTTGCAGCATATGCAGGCTAAGCAAGCCAAACATTGAGTTAAACAGGCACATACACGATCGATCGACGTTTCATTAATACTCCAAAAGTGTGTCCAGCTTTATTTGGGGGGAAGGAAAGTAATAGTAAAAAATATCGCACTGCTACAACATCTCTATGAACTTATGTACGCCATAGGGCTAATTGTGGCAACAGTCCCCCCACCCCATCTCCTTTTTGACTGTTCATATTATAGCTCTTTCATGCATATCAGGTGAACAACTTTCAATGTAACTCAAGCTGCAGATGCTCCGCGAATACCCATTCTTTATTGCTACTGAAAAATTTGTACCTCTAATTTCTCTTCTTCCGGGGTTTCCATTGCTTGAGAAGGTAAGCAACTCCCTCTTTGAGAGATGCTTTTCTTCCTTCTCTAAAATGCCACAGCTCGGGCACGATGTACCTGCCACTGCCATTGTACTCATTCAGCTCTTCGATGGCCTTTGATACTGCCTTGAAGACCTCATCACCGTACTCATCCTTAAGGGCTTTTAGCTTTTCATCTTCTTCATCAATAATTTCCTGTGGAGCCAAATGACAAGAGACTTTGAGAATTAGGAGAGACAATATGAACAGAAAAGGATTCTACACTAGAATATGTAAAAATCAGTCCGGGTTAACAAGGAACACAGTACAAAATGCATCAGCCAACTTTCGTTTGTGAAATAGCAGTGCTTGCCTTGAACCCATGACATCAAACTAATCAAACTGAAATGCAAACATGAATTAGTAGAGGCTCCTATTCATTGCAACTCTTCCATTGGATGACAAAAGATCACTCTTGGTGTGTGAAATAAAGTTAATTGGAAAAAAGCACCAACTCTTCAGAAGAACAGCTAACTATTAGAATGAAACATCCTAAAGAGCATAGAGTCCATTAATGTACAAGAATGCAGAAGAATGTTCATCGACATAAACTTGGTTTAAATATTGGTAACAATGTTATGTAAGAGAAATGCCGGCAACATTAGTTGGGCGCAAAGTGTACCTTGCGATGCTCTCCATCTGTTATGCCCTTAAAGGGGTACCATTCAGGATCTCTGAGATGGTCTTCCCACTTAGAACAGAGCATAATGGCCTTTTCATTTGCTTCTTCCGCAGCAAATTTTCTTTTTGCTGCTATGAGGAACGGCTTGCTGTCAAGTTCTCCCATCCTTTTGACCCCAATCATGGCACAACTTGTATTATTCCTCAATGTCTGCAGATCAATGAAATTATCATTTCTAGCAGCTCAAAATTCATTATCAGATCAAACGGTTGACATTTTTGGAAATGGGCAAATCGATGTGTACTATATTTGCTTTCAAACTGTTAACATGTCCAGCGCAGTAATTTATGCCTCGAAGTGCAAACAAATGCACACACAACAAGGTCCATGATAAAGATCGATCCATCATCGTTCAATGCACACCATACATGCCTGAATTACAGATAAGGAAATAAAGTAATTACTTTAATCAGCTCCTTGCGAGCATCCTGCAATTCGTCATTGGTCTTCCGCTCCTTAACAATGAGCGTTTGACTAAGTTCTTCATTGAACTCCATCTCTTCTTCCTTTTCCTTTAAACTTTCCTCAATCTCCTTCATCTTCTGTTTGAGGTCCACATCTTCATCATCCTCCATGTGTTTCATAACTTGCAGAGCACCTCTCATTCGCTCAATCTCCAATTCCAACGATTGTTTATCATCGAGTTTTCTTTCAAGCTCAAAAATTTTCCTGTGAAGTTTCTCCTTTTCTCTCTGCCATTAATAGCAACGCGGAAGTTTAGAAACCATTGAGCCAATACAGGCCTAGCTATTGCTTAAGCAGTCAAAAGTAAAACAAAAAAAATACAGAAAGAAAGAAGGCAAGCAAGCAAGCACCTTCTGAGCTTCTGCCAGCCTCAAGAAATTATTGTCCACCTTCTGCTGCTCCAAAAATGCCCTTTCAACCTGAAACCAGTTTAACTTGAGTTCTTCTGTGGCAGCACTAAAAGATTTACTTCTCCATTCCTTTTAGTGGGGTTGGCTGTGTTGTCTTTTGTTCTTTTTTCTTTTTTATTTCCTGGTTTCCTTTTATAGACATCACAGGTTATGAGAGCCCTTGATGGTTTATTTCCCACTTCCCTTACCAATCTAGTTAATTACAAGTACTTTCTATATATTCCGAAGCATTCAGTTTCTCATTTGATACACAAAAGGAATGCTTATAATGGAGGTAACTTCTTTAACTGTTATTTGATGTTTAGACACAATGAGATCTTGTTACATGATATTTTTGGTCATATATCAACTGCACTGACCATTTCTGAAGTCTATGCTCAAGCTGAAGATGGATAAAGAACATATAGATGACACTTCATACCATTTCCCTATCGTGTCTAAGCTTTGCCCTCTTGCCTTCATTTTGAAACTCTCGCAATTCCAACTCTTCTTCCCGCTGCTGAAGCTTGCGTTTTTGAGCTTGCAAATGCAGCGTCACCTTGTCATGCTCCAGGTATATCTTCTCAAGATTATTCCGGGCATTCTGCTGCATCTTTTTAATTTCTAGCAAAAAGGAAAAGAAAGAGTCAGTTCATTAGACAATTCTTTGCTAGTACTCATTTCCCAAAAAATACATTATACCTTCATTATGAGCCCTCAGCATTTCATCCTTTTGTGTCACTAAATTGTCGAGGGAATGCTTTGTTTCATTGTACTTGCTCTCCATCTCTAGAAGTCGCGAACTCTTGATCTCCAATGTCTTCTGTAAGTCAGCAACAAGCATTGACCGTTTGCGTTGTTCTTCAGCCTCTTTATCAGACAAAGTTCGCAAGTGCCCCTTCTTTCTAAGGTGGTCTCCCAGTATGCCTTTTGAATAGTAATCATCATCATATGCCAACCAACCAAACGGCTTGTCTCCCTTGTCCTTAGAGACATAAAAGTCCCTCTTCCCACGGCGCTCAATCTCATAACTTTTCTCAAAAGCTATCGCATTACAGAAGCCCCCCCAGTCCTTATTAAACTCAACAACTGCTAGTCCTGAATGACCCTGGTAGTTCCACAAGGGCTGCACCCTCACAGGGTTGAATCCTTTCTTTTCCAACTCCTCCCTGAGTTTGGTACCACTCTCTCCAACAAATCTTCCATCCTTAACTTCAGTCTTAATGTTCGCAATTACACCCATCCAGGGCCAGACAAACTGCTGATCGTTCTTAGCTGAAGAGAGTCTTAACTGCTGATCGTTCTTAGCTGAAGAGAGTCTTAACTGATGATCGTTCTTAGCCGAAGAGAGTCTCAACTGCTGATCGTTCTTGGCCGAAGACAGTACTATGTTGGTGGAATCTTCGGCATTAACTTTCCTAGAGAAGTACTTTCTAAGGTATCTCTCCAATGCCAAGTGCTTGCCAATCTCCTTTGTACTAATCCCCTTCGAGTCCTTAGAAATGCGCGAGGCGTGCTTTAAAAGATCTTCATAGCAATAGTCACGCCTTTGTGCACTTCTGCAGAAAGGGCACTTATAAAGAGAATCAGAAACATTAATCCTAATCGAACGTCCTTTCAATTCTTGATAATATCGATCTTCATACTCCTCCAGCTCAGACCTCCTCCTTTTGCTTGTTTCTTTGTCTTCTCTGCGGGACATTTTCGTTCCTACACATGAAAGAGAAAATGAAAAGACAAAGTCAAGATGGGCAGTGTCTAAGAAGACAAGCCACTCATTTCTAAACTTCTCGAAATGATTTCAAACAGATACGACACAACAACTAAGAGAAGACAGCGAGACAGTAATCCGCTGAGGATTTGCCAGTGAGTTTGCCCAAAGCAAACATTTTAGCTATGATGATCTATGACAGAAACGAATCAAATTGAATGGTCATTCCATTTTCCCGTCACTGATTACCCTGACAATGCACAGACTAAACTCCTAACGAAATCCTTCGAGCAACAACACCAGGACAACAAAGGACAAAAATCGGGCCACCTTAACAAGGAAACATGCACGGCCACCATGGTGGGGGCAAATGCTTTCCCACAATTCATCGGGAGACAAACCGAACGCCACCACGAGTCAGCCTTACGTAAGGAAAACGAACAAAATTACTTCCTTTCCTTCTTTAGAGAATCAAACGGCGGCGCACGTGACTCAAACACAATCTACAACCAAAATCCATCGAACGTAACCTATCTCGCCTCGCCGCTTGGAGGCATACACAGGTGCTCGCCAGGCCAAGCGAGCGGCGAAACCCTAACCCCTAAACCCACGGGCCAGACGCTACGCCGGAGCGCAAACGGATCGGCGTCGCGCACGCCGCTGCCCGAAGAGAACGGGGAGCGACGGAAATGGAACGAGTACGAGAAGAATCGAGCAGGATGAGTACCTCGGAACGTGATGAGGCGAACGAGACGAAGGACGAAGGAGAAAGAGGGAGCTCCGGCGAGATAAACGCAGAGCGCGATCGTCGTTCTTCCCTGCGATTGGTCAGGCGCTGGACGTCCGCGATATACGCATTTGAAGAAACCTCATGCTTTTTTTCCGCACTTTGCTGTTTCGGGAATTGGCGTCCCCGACTCTCGCGACTGGGTTTTACGGAGGTACTCGCTCCGCTGTTGAGTTCGATGGACCGGGGGGAAGGTAGAATGGGATGGTGGGCCCGTACTGTGGATTTCGTGGGCCTACGATGCAATCGGTTGGAAGAGGAGAAGAGGAGAGAGGGGTTCTTGGTCCAATCGCCACGTGAGCAAAATGCCACGTCAGAAAGTCAAAAAAACAAAAAAAAAAAAAGAGAGAGAGACTCAAAACAATTAGGGATTTGATTATCCCCGCCGTCTGTGGGAATCGAACCCACGACCACATGGTTAAAAGCCATGCGCTCTACCGGCTGAGCTAAGACGGCTTTGCTGTAGATTACGAAGTGCCTATAATTCACATTCAATGATAAATCCGCTGACCAGCTTCTCCTCTAAAGAGAGAAAAAAGGGTCGCGTGTTATTTCGACAACTAAAGTCCATGTACGGATTAAGTGCATCCATTACAGCAAATCTAAGTATGGTTTCTGTCTCTTCGAACCCTCTTCGGCATATGAGCACTGCTGCTAAGCTTCCTCCGTTTACAAATCCCAACGAGACATTGCCCCAAGTCCTACTAGGTGTGTCCCTCGACTCTTAAGTAGATCTCACTGTTACCTCAGGTTTAAGCATGATTCTTGCGGTATGCAGATCGTCGTCTCTACTCTCATTACCATTTGAAAACAATCTCTGACACCCTTACCCTTAGTACGATTTAACAAATATTTCAAAGCTTCGCTAGCTATATAAAAAGACAAAATCAACAATCTCCACAGTCCACTGTCTTTCTACCCACTTCAAACACGGTGTCTCTCATATCCGCAGTACTCTCCATCTGTCTCTCCCTCTCTCTCTCTCTCTCTCTCTCTGTAGAACGCCGGATGTCCGGAGTGTGGCTCTTCAACGAGAACGGCGTGGCTCGGCTGATCCCGAACCCGACGCGGGAATCCTTCGAGCGGAGGGAGCCGCACCACCCGGGCACCGCGACCGCCCCCGGTGCCCGGCCCCGGGTCCTGGTTTACGTCCCCGCCAACCACGTGATCAGGTCCCACGCGGAGCTCGAGCAGCGGCTGGGCGAGCTCGGCTGGACCCGCTACCACAACGCGGCCGCCGCGAAGCCCGACCTGATCCAATTCCACAAGTCCGACCGGTCGGCTCACTTGATCTCTCTCCCCAGGGACTTCGCCAACCTCAAGACCCTCCACATGTACGACATCGTCGTCAAGAACCGATCCTTCTTCGAAGTCCGCGACCCTGAAAATGTTGCACCATCCGTTTAGCCCAGCCAGTAGTAGCTAAGCTAGTTTCTTGGCGACAAAGTAATTACTTTCAGCAGGATTAACACATCAATTATGGAGCGAAGACAAAGGAGCAAATTAAGAGCTGTATCATCAGTCCTAATCACAGTGTTTTACTGATAGTGTCCTGTATGCAGTTTTAGGGCATAGAGAGGTGCGGACATGAATAAAGTCATCGGTATTGTAAGCTAACGGCTGAAATGCATGGGGCTGATGCTTCGTTATTATTTTGGGGTTGATGGTATCGCCAACTTTTCATGGGTTCGATGTGTGCTTTTCTTGTTTTCTAGATGGTTACAGGACCGACCGTGACTCATTTTCACGTCACCATTTGCTCGTTTGTTTCTGCAAGCACGCCTTCCCATAATTGTGAGGATATATAATTAGCTACGTGGCCTCTGCCCAACTACCAGTGAATGTTATTGATGGTGCTAATCATAAGAGAGATTTGGCTTTCACGAATAGACTAATATTTCGTCACATGAAAAGCTTATGGGAAATCGCAATAGTAGTAGTAACCAGTCTTCGCCACGAGAAATTTCTTCTTAAAGAGATTCATTCTCACCGAAACAAAAGCTACTAAACACTACCGACATTAGGAGTGAGCATGATTCGGGTGGACGGTCTAGATGGGCGATTCCCACCCTAGAATCGAAAACCGCCCACTAAGAATCGGTTCTGAAAAATTAGAATCGAAAACCGCTCATTAACTCCATTGATCCACTCAGGAACTGGTTCCACTAGCCAAGAACGAAAATGGAAAGACGGAAACAGAGACAGAGATAAAGAGTCAAAGACGGTGAGGTGAGCATTGCTCGAGAAGAAAGAGAGTGAGAGTGAGAGTGAGAGTGAGAGTGAGCACGAGACGAAAGCAAAAGAAGGTATTTCTCGACTCAATGTGAGGCTGTGAATGTCAAGTGAGTTGGGTTTAATTTAAGAATTTAGGATTTTTGTCTTTTTAAAAAAATTAAAAATTAAATCTATATTATATATTATATTTATTATTATATTATCGATCCGGTTTAAGCGGGCGGGCGGGTAGTTTCATATCGAGAACCGGAAAACGAAGCAATTCCCTTAGGAACCATCGAATCCGGGCGGTCCCCAGCTGTTCGGGTGGTTCCCGATTCTTTTGTATACTCTTAACGTATGTGCGGACATCGAACTGTCTCGTGCAAATATGATAATACATCATAACACAGCACATGCGCTCATGCATGAATTCATTCTAGCTATATATGCACAAAACATTGTGGACCTAATGGACTTCCGCTGCTCTCACTCGCTTGCGCATGACAAGGCAATTATTCGCATGTTGTGTGAACTAACATGACGGGATATTATCGACCCGTTCGCAAAAACATGCCATATTGCTTCAATGCTAGGGCTTCCACGACCACCACAACCAAAGAGAGCAAGATCAAATGGCTCCTCTCTAGCCCGTCAAATCAATCCAAAAAAGAAGAACAACAAAAGGGGTTAACATGTCTCGCGGTTCATGACTAGCTAGCCACGTGTTACAAAACCCTAGGCTCGGAATAGGTAGCTAGTGGTGAGGGTTCAATGACCGGAAAAGGAATGAGGAAAAAAGAGGAAACAGTCGAGCTACGACGGCTAGCAGTGGAAAGCCCCTCCCACCTAGTCCTGAAGACGACGCAGAGAGGAAGAGCAGGGTTTGGAGGTGGTACGAACGTGTTAAAGAGGGACAGAGAAGGACAGTGTTGGAAACGAAACTAGATACAGATCTTAAGAGAGAGAGAGCGGAGAGCAATGGCTATGGAGTAGCAACTCGGTGGTGATTAGACGTTGCAATGCAAGGATCTGCAAGGATGCGGGGGTGGGGGGTACTTTTTCTTCTGCGGGGTCTCATAGCCATGTCAATGTCACGTGCGTACGGAGGAATCGGATGAGCCTTCCCCCTCTGCGCTTTCCTTCGACCGGTCAGCCTTTGTTATCCTTTCCTTCTCTCCCCCCTCCTCACCTATTCTATTTCTATCGATCTTGGTTCGTTATCCTTGTCCTTCTCTTCTCTACTGGGTTCTCTGTCAGTGCTCACAAACACATACAAAGACCAACGATCGTGTCATTGCATTCTACGATGGCCACTCTCCATCTCCAAGAACGAGGAAACATGGAGTCGGAAGCGATTTCTTGCCCAACGTAATAAGGAGATAATCTCATGGCGTTGACCAGGGAGGATTGATAGAAAGTTCGGCAATGGCAATGGTTTCGGCGGCCGAGTGATCGATCCGTGACATGTTCATTGCTATTACATAGAATTACTCCTTTCACTTGAAGCTAAAAACTAGCATATTTGACAATACTATAGTTTCATGCTTCCCAAGATTGAGAGCAAAGTTGTGTCCGTTGGCGCTTTACAAAGTTTCATGCAAAGGTTGTGTCCGTTGATACTTTGCAAAGTATGATGCAAAAGTTCTGTCCGTTGATACTTCGCAAGGTTTGAAGCAAAAATTGTGTTCTTTGGTACTTGCAGTTGGAGAAAAAGTTGTGGCATTTCGCAAGGTTTGGATTGTATCCATTGGTATTTCGAAAGATTTGGAGCAAAAGTTAATTAGCTTCAAGCATTAATGGAGGCAAAATATACTTATAACCAACGTTGGCAATGAAATTTTCACAAGAAAACGAAGGATTATGTAAATATTCTTATTCTAAAAACGAGAATGAAATTGTCGTTTAATCAAATGATATAACCACATCATGGATTGGAATTCACTTTAAATAAAATTTCACGTAAGTTCATGCGGCGAATTTTATCGATGCAAATATTTATATTGTTGTAATTTTCTTGCGAAGATTTATGCCGACGTCCACATTTAAAATATTTCAACGAGTACAATAAACTCGTGGCTCGATTCCCGTAAAAGGTTATTTTTTTGTGTAGTATGAAAATGGTGAAAAAGACACTTTATATTATATTAGGCAATAAATGAACAATAAGATGTATAAACAAGTCAGCTTTCTGGATGGGCTAAACACGTGATGTTTTTTGTTTCGTCTTGGGAACGAAATGGGCCTGCCTCCGGCCCTGTCCTTTCCTTAAAAAGCTTCCCGCCACCTTCGCTTTTTCCCTAATTACATTCTCAAACTGCACACCGCTCCAAAATCCATAGAGAGAAAATTAGGACCGCCCATGACTTGAGCTTTTAAATTGCGAAACCCAAATTTCATTTTCAGTCTAATCCGAAACACCGGAAAGAATTTTCAAAATTTTGATATCGACATTTAACATTTACAATCGCTTGTAATTTCCCGTCATAATTTTCCAAGACTTGAATATTTGATTTTTGGAATTTTGGAGGGCGAATTATTAGCGCAAGTCAAGAAGCAGCAGAGACTCGATAAAAAAAAAAAGGAAGAAGAAGCAGTGGAGAAGCGGAGGCGAATAGGCTATTACTCTCCACTGCCCTCGTGCTATCAAAGGAAGGATTTTGTCGAGGACCGATCGCAAAAAAATTAAGCAAATGAGTTAATTTTATAAGTTTTTAGTGACTTTACCCTTCTTCAAATATATTAAATTAGTATTTTGTTGAAAATTTTCATGAAAATCCAGAGTGCTCGCTAGACCTAATGCCCTAAAAAAACCTTCAATTTAGCTCAAGTTCCAATCTTATCCTAAACTTTTTTTTGTTTTCATAAAAAAATCATCAACTTTAGGTCCAGTCCCAATCTACTTAAACTTTTTTTTGGTCCTATAAAAAACCAACAATTTTAAGTTTAGTTCTAATTCTATCTAAACCTTTTTTTGGGAAAAGTACCAAAAAAGTCATAAACTTTTTGCATTACTGCCAATTTAATCTTAAACTTTTTTTTGGTGCTAATTCAGTCCTAAACCTTTTGTATTAGTGCCAATTTAGTCATAAACCTTTTTTTGGTGCAAATTAAGTCCTAAATCTTTTAAATTGATGCTAATTCAGTCTTAAACTTTTTGTTTTTGTGTCAATTTAGTCATTTCGGCCAATTTTGACCGGAATTTGTTGACATAGATGCCGGCTGGCCAGCGATCGGTCACCGGCGCTAACGTGGACAAATAAAATAATATTTTAATATTTTTTTTTGAATTTTAATTTTTTTTCCTTTTTTATTTTGGTTTTCTCCTTCATCTGGCCGGTCGCCGATTCAGCAACCGGCCAGAGGCCAACGAGGTCGCCCTCACCAGCCATTAGCGAGGCTCGAGCCCTTGCCAGATCTGGCGAGGTCGAGCCTCGCCCAGCCACCAGCAAGGCTCGACCTCGCCAGATCCGGCGAGGCCGCCCTCACCAGCCTTTGGCCTTTGGGCGATCATCGGACCAGTGATTAGCGAGAGGAAGGAGAAAACCCAAAAAAAATGGAAAAAAAATAAAAATTCAAAAAAAAATTACAATATTATTTAATTTGTCCATGTCAGCGCCACGTCGGCGCCAGTCGTCGGCCGGCCGGCGTCCACGTCAACAAATTCCAGTCAAAATTGGCCGGAAGGACTAAATTGGTACAAAAATAAAATGTTTAGGACTGAATTGGTACCAATTTAAAAGGTTTAGGACTTAATTGGCACAAAAAAAAGTTTAGAACTAAATTGGCACAAATGCAAAAGGTTTAGGACTGAATTGGCACAAAAAAAAGGTTTAAAACTAAATCGGCACTAATGCAAAAGGTTTATGACTTTTTTGGTACTTTTCACCTTTTTTTTTCATTAACCCTCCGTCCATAATTGCCTTTAGTGACATGGCATTTACATGTCATTACTCTAGTTTTTTTTCTGGAATTTCATATCCAAGGAGATGTACATTCATATTAGCCCAAACGTGGTCTTATTATATCCAAAATTTGGGCAAAAATCGGAGCAATTATGGTTGGTTTACTTCAATTGCTCTTACTCGTAAGGGCGTCTTCATTCCATCACGCTCGGGATCTTCAATTTTGTGCTCAGTCTTCAATCTCTTGTGGTTGGAGAGCTCGCGCTCGAGACACTAGGTTCGGAACGCTCAAACAGCTCGCGTTTGGGAGTTTTTTATCTCTTGGTTGTTAAGACAAATTTTGGACGAATGGTTAATGAGGACAGATTTGAAATTCAAGTAAAAGTTAGCGATTTTTTATGGTATAATAGAAACTAGAACTAAATTTTGAGGTTCCGTACGGGATAAAAAAATTTAGGTATAAATGAGATTGGACCTACAATTGGGGATTTTATATGGTAGTAGGCCGTGCCTCCCTATCATAACCTGTTGGAAGAACAAAAGGTCATGGAATCGAGACGCGATGGCTTCCGGGAAACGAATAGATCGATGGGTCATGATTCACTCCTCCCGGGGCAGGGCCGTATTGATGGTCGCGCTAAGCCTTTTTACCTTAGCAAGTTTGCAATTGTCGGCAATTATATCCCCTCCTCCTGCTTTTGTGCATGCCACTCGCGGATGATGGTTGCTTGTTTTATAATCAAATCAAACGTGATGGTCACGCCCCTCTTTGCCCAATCTAGCAAAATCGCTGCTTCGACCGAGACCGTGTCTGATCAACTTCGGTAGACCACGCAGCCAGAATTGGAATTCTCCTTGTTCCTCTTATTTGAATTCTTTAATTTCCCACGAGAGTTCGGGTCCTGTGAATTGAATTCCCCCGAGCACGCCTTCTAGAACGAGGGAGACGGGGGAGAAAGAAAGCCCGCAGCGACAGTGGTCGGACGTGACGGCTCCACCATCCGATCCTCGGACAATGAAAGACGACGAACTCGAGAATGGTTCTTTTAGCAGACCTATCAAATGGGGGGAGCTACGTCGAATTGAAAATGATCTGGCTCAAAATTAACTAATTTTCATACACTACAGATTAGGGGTGTGCAACTGGACCGGGTTTCTCCGGAAACCGGACCAACCCACTCGAAAAATAGGTTCGGGAGCCGATTCTAACAAGAATCGATCCGGGTACCAGTTCCATTTTTTGGGAACCGGTTAGAACCGGTCCGGTTTCCGGTTCCAAGTAAAAACCAACCCAAACCTGTTTTAGAACCGGTTTTGAGATAATGTACAAAAAAGTAAAAAGCCTATATCACGTTATCCTACTTCACCGGTTTTAGAACCGATTTCCGGTTTAATATTGGAATATGTTTCACAACTATGAGCGAAACAGCACGGTCCTTAAAGTCATCTAAATATTGTGTGATTTAGATAAAATATATAGACATTTTTCTAGTGAGAGCAGATATCTTACCGCTAAGTCTCTTGATTTTTCTTTCAAGATATTTCATTCGGAAACAGAAGTGAAGAGTTATCTCATCATGGCGCAAAATAAAGAACTAAACATGTTAAATAAATTCCCTCGAAATGTGACTCTTAAAGATTTATGCGATTGGACTATGTCTTGCCACATAGTGCTTTTGGATTGTTGATTTTAATGGATTGTAAATTCAATTGCTCGTTTTGGGAATTGTTACTTGTGGCAGATAATGGTTTTTGTTATTTATCTTTTATTTTAAATTGTTTCATTACTATCTATATTATTTTGCTAGAAAAAAATGAAACCGAAAAAAGGAACAAAAAAAAAATAGGTTCTCGAGTAGACCTTGAAACCGGACCGGAAAAACAGGGTCGGTTCCAAAACAGGGTCTAGGAAAAACAGGGTTGATTTCAGGTTCCAAAAATTGGGAACCGGTTATAACAGGGTTGGTTTCAAGTTCTAGGTTCGGACCCAACCCACTCTGGAATCGATCACCCCTACTACAGATTTAGCGACTCATATCCAATCTAATCCATACTCACATGCATACTTGACTCCACTTATATTGCTAAAATACTTTTATATTTAATCAAATTAAAAAAAAAAGAACATACCCAAATTAAGATGAAAGAACGGATCGAGCAAGTGAGAGATTGACCGAGGGCTAAAAAGAGCGAAGAGAGCCATCTAAGTGGATTGGGTCTAAATAAGAAGCGAGTCAATTCCACACCGTATTAAATTCATTTATGATCCATAGATTTTGATCTAAACCAATTAATGAAATATACTAAATATAACTAACTCATACAACAAATTAACTCATCAAATATAAGTTAAGAAATGCATTTTATATACCGTTCCGACGGGTCTAGCTTTCGGGACATACGAGCATCATTTTTGCGCATCATCCAACCAAGGCACGGTTTTTTTTTTCTTTTTTTTTTTTTTCCTGCGTTCGAAAACAAAGGCACGGGTCGATTAACTAACTTTCCGACAGGACTTGTCCACATTTCACCAGTTTTGCCGTTCAGCGAACGAGGAGCATGGGGTGCGTGCATGGGGGGGCCATCGTTCTGTTGCCATGCCCATATACTGACCGCTGGGTCTCGTGGTGCGCTCTGGCTGGCCCTTCAGACGGGACTTCGCCGCGACCAAAAACCAAACCCTGTTCCCATGTTTAAGAAACCAATTCCTCCTCCCAAGTTACCAACCCCCGCACACCTACTCTCTCCACTCCCTCTCTGTCTTCTTGCTTCTCGTTTCCCACCAGGCCACGATTCGTCGCGATCCAATTTTTTTCGTTTCGCAAGCGACGTATCCAAAATGACTAATCAAATTCGCGACTTAATTTTCTCGTGCCCCTGTCTTCCTCTCTCGCCTCTGTACTAACGTCCGAACTCCGAACATCGCGACAGCGACGCCATATATTGCTAGTCTCTCGGTGTTCGCTTTCAAGGAGGTACGTCGGACCGCCTCCGAAGCATCCCAATTCGCCGACGACGACGACGAAAAGAAATCCAAGATGTTAACTGCTAGCGACCGGATTAAGACAATAATTTGGAAGAGAGAGAGAGAGAGAGAGAGGGAAAATTGGGGGATAAATAATGGCCGCCAAGAATTCTAAATTCTAATGGGCAAAACGCATACGACCCTGAAGGAGTTCGCTCATGCCCCTCGCACCTGCTTTGACTCTCTCTCTCTCTCTCTCTCTCTCTCTCTCTCCGCTTTGCGTTTGCGTTTGCACCTGCTCGCGAGCGAGGAGGGAGGGAGGAGGGCGGCCGGGGCGGGGAGATGAAGTGCTTCCACTTCACCAATGGAGAGCGGCGGGACGAGGAGGGCGGCGGCGGCGTCGCCTCCTCCAGGGCGTCCAGGGTGTCGTGGGCACGCTCCTTCAGCGTCGCCTCCAGCACCGCCGATACCCGGCGGTCCGAGTTCGACTCCGATTCCAGGGACTTCGGCGACTCCGTGGCCTTCCACGAGCTGCTGACCGCGCGCCGCGCCAACGATCTGCGGGTCTTCTCCTTCGCGGAGCTCAAATCGGCCACCCGAGGGTTCAGCAGGGCCCTCATGATCGGCGAGGGAGGGTTCGGCTGCGTCTACCGGGCCGTCGTCGCGGGCGGTAACGATTCGAGGACGGACGTCGCCGTGAAGCAGCTGAATCGCAACGGCTTCCAGGCATGGATTTTCCTTTTTCTGTTTTCTCGTTGCTCGTCATGTCTAAGCTCTTCAATGCGCGATGTCCATGACTTGATGTTGTGTAGCGATGCCATTTTTAGGTTCTTAGCCTTAGAATTTGGTTATGGAGATCATTAGAGGCGATGTCAAGAGCGTGTTTTTTACGCATCAAATCCGCCGGATATAAACCTAGGAACTGAATTTGCTCGCGTTTCGTAGAAAGGATTTGACGGAACTCCTAGTCTATTAGAGTCGCTAGTCGCTTCATCTTGTACAGCACCCGAAAGCTTCCAGTAAACAGTAAAAGTACTCGCTGTGATATGATGTATCTTTCCATCCTTGCGACTGGAAAAATCAACAGTTGTGCGTATTGGCTGATTCTACAGTTGTTCGAGATTTTCATTGAGCAATTCAGACTACTTCATCTAAAAAAATTTCTAAATTGTTACGAGTCAGATTATTTTCTCCTTCCGTAGGGCTTAATGTTGTTGGACTGCCTATGAAACTTGGAAGAGTCTAAGAACAGAACTGCACTATTTGACTGAAAGTATATCCAATATTCAGGGGCATAAGGAGTGGATTAATGAAGTGAATTTTCTTGGTGTAGTCAAGCACCCAAATCTTGTCAAGCTTGTCGGTTATTGTGCTGAGGACGATGAGAGGGGGATTCAACGCCTTTTGGTCTATGAACTCATGCGCAATAAAAGCTTGGAAGATCATCTCCTGGCTCGCACGCCATCGCCTCTTCCTTGGAAAGTAAGGTTGAAAATCGCTCAGGATGCTGCTCGTGGATTAGCATACCTGCACGAAGAAATGGATTTTCAGGTACGTGGCTCAAAAGCAATTTCGGATGTTCATGCTCTCACAGCAGCTTTCTTCCATATAAGTTCGCTTGGAAAGAATGCTGTGAGAGAGGCAGGAATGCTTGGGAAATGCATTACGCAGTAAAAGTGTTTTCCTACGCTGGCAAGTACATGTAATTTCGCTGCTTGCTTTGTGCAGCTGATTTTCCGAGATTTCAAGACATCAAACATCCTGTTAGATGAAGACTTCAATGCTAAGCTCTCAGATTTTGGATTGGCTAGGCAGGGACCGGGTGAAGGGCTAAGTCATGTATCAACATCGGTAAGTCGAGCCATCTGTTTGTGGGATGTTCCTATCATTTTTTGCTGTGAGGACAACGAGAATGAAAGCTTTTCTCAGAAAAACTTTTTGCTCTGCCACCATCACCAGTTTTCACTTGATCATTTATCACTCCATGGATAGCTAGAATATATTTGAAGTTTTTTACCATGAGAAGATAGTAGTACTCTTCAGCTTCATACTGTATCACTAACAAAATCCATTCTCTCTTAAGGTTGTAGGAACAATTGGTTATGCAGCTCCAGAGTACGTGCATACAGGCCGACTGACTGCTAAGAGTGACGTTTGGAGCTTCGGGGTGGTTCTTTATGAACTCATCACCGGAAGACGGGCAGTGGAAAGGAATCTACCTCGGAGTGAACAGAAGCTTTTGGATTGGGTCAGACCCTATGTTTCGGATTCAAAGAAATTCCCCCTCATTCTAGACCCACGACTCGAAGGACGGTGTTGCATCAAGTCGGTTCAGAAACTTGCTTCTCTTGCCAATAAGTGCCTGATGAAGCAGCCGAAATCGCGTCCTAAAATGAGCGATGTGGTCGAGATGCTTGGGAACATCATCAGCGAACTATCCCCACAGGATGATGTTATTCCCGAACCAGTAGAAACTGAAGCTGAAGACGCGAAGGGAGAGGCTGCAGGGGAGACACAGGTCGATTCCAATAAACAAGGAAACAGTAAGTCGAGGAAAGTGTTTGACATTAGAGAGATAGTCAACTTGAGAAACAAGTCCATAGGGAAGTTGGATTGGAGAAATTGGACTCCTGGATTGGTAAGAACTTGGTGACTCGGTGTACCAATGTTTGTGCCGTACGATACAAAATGCATGCGCATCTGTCCCATTGACATGGAGATCGTGAGAGATGCGAACAATTTCATCGTGATGTAGCAGTATTAGAGTTGTATATATACTGGAGGCGAACCCGTTCTTCAAATGCAAGCTGCACATTTCAATTTTCTCCTTATAGATCACCTCAGTTATAACCACTGAAGATGACCTCTACTGTTGTCTAGCAATGACATCCCAGGAATATCAATATGAGTGATGACTTGGGGATGAGACAGCTCCGGTTATCTCTTCACATGGACAAACTCTGATCCAAAAAGAAGCAGATGGATCGTCGTCAAGATTATAAAAATTGCCACTTTCAAGTATGATATCGTTTTTCTTTCGTCGTCAGGACAAGCTGGCTATCTTGGGCCAGCTCGTCTCATGTTTCCTTTTCGGCTTATTACTTGAACCCTTGCTGCATTATCAATCCTTATGTAATGGATTTACATAAGAACATCGTTAATGCTGATAGGATTAGTGAGAACTAGCATGTTTTCCTGAAAAGCAGGCATTCGCGTTGAAAGCTCGGAAACTCCGACTACAATTTCGCATGGAACATCTGGAAGCATTAATGTCAGAATCATTGCATCTGAGGTTCTTTCTTTCCATATCAAAAAATTGCAAGATAATATGGAAAAAGACAACAAGTTACAAGACCAATTCGAACCCATCCCGAAGAGATTGATCGAACAGAATACATCTCAAACCGTATCAAAACAAGCTTTTATATAACAGCATTTCGCTTTTTCTACCGACAGCCAAACTGAGCGCTAAGACTGAGATGTGATCTTTCAGAGAAACAACATTAGCAGCTGCTTCGTGTTACCCTATTTTTAGCTTAAAATGGCTCCAAAAAGATTCAACAAATACATTAGCCCAAGAACTGTACAGAAACAGAATCGCGTAAGATAGGTGCCCTGAAGGTCACAAGAGAAGACACTTGCGCCCCCTCCGACCTTCTATGCATAAAGGGGGGAAGCGGAAGGCCTCGGGTACGCAACAGCTCTTTTTCGAGTGCTCGCATCATCGGCACTTCGTCTGCGAATTCTCTGCCCGCTGCATGGTCTGCTGTTACCAGCATTTTCGCTTACCTTGGACTCCTGAAGCTGTTCCAGCTCCGTGACCACCTCGTCCATGCTAGGCCTGAACTTGGCATCCATGGATAGGCATCGCAGAGCTACAGTTGCCGTCTTGTGGGCCTCTTCCATGCTGTACTGGCCCTGAAGGCGATTGTCCAGCACTCGGAAGACTTTGCGTTTGTTAGACAAGTAGGGCTTGGCCCATTCCACAAGGTTGTGCTCCCCAGATGGACGGTTCTTGTCGACCGCTCTCCTGCCAGACAACATTTCTAGCAGGACCACCCCGAAGCTATACACGTCGCTCTTGGAAGTTAGATGACCTAAAAGAGGTGAAAAGAAATGCGCAACCAATTACAGGGGACAAAAAAGATCAAAGCATTGAATCAACTGTCGTAGAAGATTCCCTAGATGACCAAATTTATCAACCAGTTTCGAGCCCCAATAGAAGCATGAAACAGAATCGATGCAATTAGAAGTTTCAAAAGGACAACTCTCCCATGATGTGGACGTAGTCATAGCACTTCTGCAAAGGTACTCAATTGAAGATGAAAATGGTAAAGAGTTGTTATCTTCGCTTATTTTGGATGGCTAGGGGCTTTGACTAACCTTTATGACTTTAAGTCTAGACATTTTCTGAATAGACTCATTCACATGCAAATACAGTATTGCTTAGCTAGTGATGGTGTGGTTTAACTAATCCGCTATAAGAGTGGGCAAGTTGCATTGAGTAGATTGACACAAGCAAGAAGCTCGAACTGGACACCCAAAGTTTGTTACTAAGAGAGTTATGACTTTCAACATTACCTGTGGCAAGATATTCAGGGGCGGCGTATCCATGAGTCCCCATGACTCTGGTCGAGACGTGACTTTTATCACCGGTTGGACCATCCTTGGCCAAACCAAAATCAGAAAGTTTTGCATTGTAATTCTGCCATTATGAAATAATGCTTTTTAAATGTTGAAAAACAATTAGACCGTCAAAAACACGAATAAGGAGCAAAAACATCAATTGGCATCAGCCATGCATAAGATATTAACGAAGACATTAACCCAGAATATAGTAGCAAGAGACAGTAATTACTATTGTTCTACAAGAAAGTGACGACCATTTTAAATTCCCATACCGAATCGAGAAGGATATTGGAAGTCTTGAAATCCCGGTATATCACTTTGGCCTGAGCGCTGTGAAGAAAGGCCAGCCCCTTTGCAGCACCAAGTGCAACCTTTAACCGAAGTTTCCAAGACAAAGGTTGGAAATATGATCCTCCTGATATACCAAAAGTTTTTACATGTCAAAATAATATCAACAAAAGCAACATTTGCTGAGCAATATGAGTGGGACAGGAACAAATAACTCACTCCTAAATAAGTGGTTTTCCAAGCTACCACGAGGCATAAATTCATACACCAGAATTCGATGCTCATCCTCCAAGCAGTACCCAATCAACCTCACCAGATGAGGATGATAAAGCTGCCCCAAATAATTAACTTCTGCCTACATGATCAAGATTACCAGTATTAGCACACAACAGATCCGAGACTCACTTTGATCAACACAACTAGGGGAACAAAAAGATCAACATTATTGTGCTCGCAAAATGTTTGGGATATGAAGCTTGAAATTGCCACCACTTCTAATGAAGTTGGAATTTGTATCCAAGTTGCCCGTCTCATTCACATCACCAGCTGTGTTACCTAGTTTCTCAAAGAAGGGAAAGCTTGACTCACCAACCACTCTCTATGACCTTGAAAACTTTCTTGGTTGAGCCTCTTCACTGCAATGACCATACCAGTTCCAGCTTTTGCCGCAGCAAAAGAATTCTCATCAATCCACCCTTTGAAAACTGAGCCAAAACCACCTTCCCCCAGAACACTATCGGGGCGGAAGTTCCGAGTAGCCATTCTGAGGTCGGCATAGCTAAATCTCTTCACATTTGACGACTGCAAAATCTCACCCTCACTCCTCAGAGTCAGAGGGGCCAAAACTGATGAGACCTTGCTCCCATTACTGCTCAGATCATTCTCGCTGGTGCCAATGCTTTTCGTATTTGTGCCTGCGCATGAAATATTCTCTATTATATGCAAAACAATATAAAGTCTACTCGTGGAACTTTCAATTAAACTCTCCTGATATTGGTGGAACTACTAAGTGCGCGTCGGTATACCCAAGTGAATTCAGCAGGTTTCAGTAGGCATTGCAACTTCAACATAATCGACAATTCACAGCAAAAGGGGGAAGGAAAAATTATTCATCTCTTCTGCAAGAGATATAGAAAGGAGAAAACTTTTCTGTGTCTTATTTTTTATCAGTAACATGTAGAGTTTTAGGACCATGAATTACCCAGAACACATAAAGAAATCTATGTCGCGTCTAATCCAAGGAAATAGTTGGTCTGTGAGGTTTCCCCTATCAATTCTTCAACTCAATTCAACATGATATGCCAGACAAGTACTTTACTGTTTCGCTCTACTTCCATTAGAATTTCTCAAGACAACATAGGAAGTTTTAAAGGCTCAGAGCTTGCTTCACCTAAGTCCACGGGGCATTCATACTAGAGGAAGTATGAGGTGAAAAAGAGTATCCAACATAGCACTGCCTGCCTAGAAAGAGCACTAAGAAACTGGTCAAACTATACAACCACTCCCACTTAAACTAAATTGGACATATATGTACTGATAGCCATAAATTCCACTCCATCCCCACCACATCGAAATAAAATAACATTAATAGACAGCACGAAGCTGAAAAATTAGTTAGTAAGGAAAGAAGAGATCTTATAGAAAGTGAAGACCAGAAAAGAAAACGGAAGAAGAATTCAGCTGCATCTAGCAGCTTGCAGCTATCTGCACTCAATTGGCAACGTAAATGAGAAACAGAAAACAAAAGAGCGTGACCGAAAAATCTAGTACCTGTGTGACATGGGCTCTCAGCCTTGATTCGAGCGCTCAAGCAAATCCCCATCGAAACCCAATTTTGAGAATCAGTTCCCCTCCCGCCTACAGATCACAAAAGCATTCCTTTACACACAGAAGGTTACAAACCAATAGCTTCCGAAGCTCAAGAACGAAACGAAGCAGATCTGAGGTCTGAAAGAGGAAAGGGGGTTTCGCATGCAGACCCAATTTGAAAATTAACGAGACAAACGAAAAACTAAACCTGCTCTCACCTCACCTCAGCTCAAGCAAACTAGAATTTCAACAACAGAAGACGAGAGAAAGCTATATCATGAACAAAGAGAAGGGGCGAGGAAGGAGAAGGAAATGAACAAACCCTTTCACCAGAACTCTTTAACTGATTGCCCACCCACTCTCTGCAGACCCAGTACAGAAGCAGCCGCGGAAGGAAGAAAAGAGTGGCTTTCTTGTTCTGTATGAAGCTTTTGCAGCTCAACAAGACCTCAGAGAGAGAGAAGAAGAAGAAGAAGAAGAAGGAGAAGAAGGAGACCAACTTTGCAGCAGGAAAAGCTGGTTAGCTTACACCTTACAGCTCGTTTTGATTAATGCAGTAGCTCGAACGAGAGCGAGACAGAGAGAGAGAGAGAGAGAGGGAGGTAGCGGCGGTTTGGGAGAGTAGCATTAATGGCGGGTTGGCCCCGCTTCTTCTATTCTCTCGAAAAAACTCTTCCTTTTTCTCTTTGTTTAAACTCTCTCGCTCGCTCCTGCTCGAGAACTAACAAACGAGCAATGGCAGAGTCAAGTCAGAGCAGATAAGGCCGCACGGGCTGCTGCCATCCTAAGCCGTCCGATCCGATTCTTCCCCCACTCCCCTCCCATTTCACCACTTGACTCCCGAACAAAAATAAGAAGAGGAAAAACACGGGGCTTTGCGTTGACGCCTCTTTCGCCATCCAATTTGGCTTTGGACAAAGAAGAATAAGACACTGGGAACCCATGACCGACCACCTCGAAAGACCTTTCTCTCTCGGCTACAGTACCGCGACCCAGCACAGTAGTTACATGTTTCGTTTGGTGTACTTAAATCTTGACCCTTTCAACGCAATTAACAGGTCAATTGTTAATCATAAACGGGTAACCAACCTCCCCCCCTCGTAGAAGAAAAACGCTCCTTCCAGCTATCGATTCCGCCACACTTAGCTGGAAAGCCGGAGCTCATGATGAACGTATTTCCAAGGTTTCAACGCGATGAAAGGGTCACGTGTTTGAATACTTTTGCCAGGAAAGAAAAGGAGACATTTGCTGATCCGAGATGATAGAATGAAACTTACCTGAATCTGCTCTGTTTTCTAGCGGAGAGAAGCTTCGGGAATGATCAGCACCTGTATAATAAGTAATATTTCCAAAATGGGTCACTAACTGTTAGCTAAACAACAACTTTAAAATTACTGGCAACAACAAAAAAAAACATAAAGATTTAGGACTGATGAAGTCGGTCGATTAGTTAAGTTGACGAGTACTGGGATTGCTCCCGGCATCTTACGAGTATAAGATTTTTAGTTATGGAAAGTTACTCTTCTAGAATATCGACATGCTAAAAGAGAAAAATGTAATAGCTTGGTTTCTTCAGCAATTACAGAATGGAAGATTAGCAAACTCATATCGTCGATCTCGTCGTGCATGCAAAATCTTCACAGAAATTTCGAGTGAATACTTTGGATCCCTTTTTAATGCCCGCATGCCCTTAAATTGAACTTGTCGGGTCGCGTTCAATCCTATCCACGAGTCGCGTTAGCAAGCAAGAGACCTCGATGGCTTTCCAACATCCGCAAATTGATGCAGAAGTACTTCTTCGGAGTGCGATCAGCGCTCTCGGAGCGAGCTTTGCGTATTTGCTTACAAGCAAAGGTTAGAATAGAAGAGCAGGAAGTCAGCAGCACGTGGGGCACGTAAGGACTAAAGGAATAGGGACAGCCGAGCTACGTTGGGAAAACCCCTTCGTCGTTCATCGTAATCCGGATTAGTCACGTGTTTCGGAGACCTTTTTGTCATTGATCTTCCAGAAAAACGCAGAACCGAGCTCCTCCTCACGATCGGGGTACGGCCGATTTCTTTTTACTCATTGAACGATCGTCGGTTTGCAGATTCCACCTTACTTAAAGGACGGTCGATCATCGAGCTCAGCTCAGGCTGGCCATTCGAGTTAAGGACATTGACCAGATTTAGATGATGTCAGTTGATTTGCCAAACATGTGAGTCGAAAATGATCCGACTCAAATTGATCAATTTAACGTGTTTTTTCGACCCATTTTCACGTAAAATATTCAACCTAATACATATTGCTAAGATGCATTAAGATGAGAGCAAGGAATGAACGAGGGTAAGATCGAGTAAGAGAGAGGGAGAGAGAGTCATAGAGGTAGATTAGATCTAAATAAGTTGAACTCATATCATTTTTTGCTTTACCAATCTAAATCTATTTATCGAATATAGTTAATCCATATAACTGTTGAGATACACATATGAGTTGTGTTACAGAAATTTCACCTCGAAAAATTAGTGTGGTGTAGAGTAATCAATATATTCAAGTTGGTCTATAACTTATTAGCTTAAACTTTTGAGCGATAATAAGTTCAATTGACTCGAATTTTGGCTCCCTCTTGGCGAGCTCACGTATCGAGCGTTTACTATGCCCTCCCAATAATAGCAACTCAATTTATGAAATATGGGTTAAAAAAATGAGTTTGTGAGGGATTTTGATGAGTCTAGATGTCCAACGAAATACAAATCTTGCAAAAATAGTAAATCACTTTAAATTCGGCAAAAGTTATGTCGGAAAAATACTCGCGAACTTTCCCGAAACGGGGGCTCCCGTGTGACTTGTTCCTTTGCCAAGATTTTGCAAATCTACCAACTCAATCAGACATTTTGCCCCGTCAATCGGTGACAGTCGCATTCTTTCCGTCCAAGAAATCGCTTCTGTTTAGACGGCACACCGTGATATAGGACGGAATCTCGACTAGAAATAAAAAGAGGTTGGATTTTCGTGGATCTTAATATTTAGTGTCACATCGATTCCTTATGAGCAACGTTTCGAGGACGGTATTGTTACTTTCCACACACGGAGATGTGTGGTGAGAAAGGTACTGTCACTTTGTGAAAAGTAACAGCACTGTCCTCCAAACATTTCTCAATCCCGTTTTACTATTTCTATCTATAGAAGATGGCGAAGGTAGTTTGCCCTTGTAGACCTAGTTTTCCCACAAAAGAGCTTGTTCCCTACTTATATGTACCGTAATACTAGGTAAGAGAATCCTTCACTTTTTTCACTTCTAAGGATCACGGTCCTTTTCTCCTTCGAAATAACCTCAATGATACATCTATGGAAATATTTCGAATAAGATGATTTTTGCCAAATTCCCGTTTGAGCGAGCAAAGGGAACAGGCAAAGAATATTAATATTTTGCAAATCGATCGAATTCACCACAAGAGCTTAGGTGAAATTTAATTTAAAGTGGATACTAATTCATCATGTGGTCATTCAATTAAAGAAGCTTTCATTGGGTTTTACTGACATAACAATCTTTTGGGCTATTGTGAAAATAACTTATTGTGAGTTACAAATTATTGAATGAGTGAACCCCACAATAATCTATAATTATTTGTTATTTGGTTTTTTGTGGTTTGGAAGAGATTGATATTCTCGCGGTAAGTAAAAACCATCACTCAATCATTTCTCATTTCTCTTTCACCGGTGAATCCGCTCCACATGCAAATCCTACAAATTTGACAATACATGAGGATTGACGTTGGCGCAAATTGGACATGAAATTGGGGCTCGCATGCATCGGATGCAGTGACGTTACATGCATTGCACCCGACGAACAAACTGATCATGGACGTGACTTTAGCCAACTTGTGACTTTCTGCTTGGCTCAAGTCAAGAGTCAACTTTGCTGGCAGCTTCTTGAGCCATCCTCAGGTTGCACAGACACTCGCGACGCTGCCTAAAACCGGAGAAATCCGTGAAACCTACGAAACCATCAGCCCGTGGGTTCTGGGGTGGCTATCGGAGAGGTTGCAGGGTAAGTTCCAAGTTCTGAAAAAGCTTTGCATCCGACACAGTAGTTTCCGGGATTTGTGGTCCTAATCACCTTATACACCCCGTACGAGGTATCCTGTAAAATAATTAAAATAGTTCCCTACCCTTTTTTTTTATCACAAATCTTTTGTAAAAGTGAGAAAAACAATTTGACCAACTAGGTCATTAGATTACTCTTGGTTTAGCGTAAGTACCTATTATTACCTCGTAGCACGCGTGTCCCAGCAGAAGAGCAAGATCATGTCTATATTGGGCCCTTAATTCGGAACACCGACGGGCCGTCGCCCAGGAAGCAATTTTTTCTTTGGTCTGGCCTAGGAAGCAATTTTTTGTGGGCCTAGGAAGCGATACAAAAGTGAGAAAAATCAGCCCTGGAAAGATGTTGCTTCAGTTGGATATTAACAGTTTGAGAAAATTTCAAATAAGGGCCTGAACCGCCGTCATTTTCTCAAATAAAAGTTTGAAGTTGACCTTATCTCAAATAAGGGTTTGAAGTGCTCTCGTTTTCTCAAATGAGGGCTTGAAATGGATATCATCTCAAATGGAGACTTGAAATGGCCAATGGCCATATCAATCTTAAAGAAGGGCTTAACTTCACTAGCCGAGGGGCATTTTTTGTCATTTACTTTTTTGAATTTTTTTTTCCTTTTTTCTTTTTCGTCTTCCCTCTGCCGGCCATCACCGAGGCTTGGTGATGGCCGGCGGAGGTCACTGGACTCAAGCAAGACGCTAGCAATGGTCACCTTGCCCTCACCTAAGCTGAGCGAGCAAGGGCGACCTTCGCTAGATTTGGCAAGGGTAACCCTCGCCCTCGCTAGCCCAGGCCGCTGGTGTTGGGCAATGGTTGCCCTCGCTTGGTCTCGCCAGTCCAGGCCAAAAGCCTTTATTTGAAACGATTTAGCCATTTCAAGCTCTCATTTAAAACAAGGTCCACTTCGGATCCTTATTTGAGGGAACGATTACACCTCAAGCTATTATTTGGAATTTTTCCTAATGGTACATAACCTATATTGGAAAAAAAAAAAAAAAGGGGGTTGCGTGAAGTCATCGTGCCTAGAATCATCAACTTTCGAACATAGCAGTGAAATGAAATGATTTATCACTGACGAACGGAAATGCATGCTCTCAAAAGGAGCATTTTTCTCCAAGAAGAGAAAGGAAACAAAAATTGCTTCACGGAAGAAACAGTAAACGTTTTCTCAAATCAAAAAGCCTTGGCGGTGGGCGCCAGCGGGGCACAATCGGATCCAACCATCTTCCAAATAATGGGCCTTTTTGTTTTCATGGATTTCTTTTTTGGTGGTGTGGTGCTGATTCGCTGTCCATCGAGATCAAATTCTCGAGAAAAAAAAAAAACGACCGTTGCGTTAAGCGCTGTTTGAAAATGGATTTTCAACATATTTCAGGCGCCGTCACCAGATTAAAAAAAGGGTAAAATCTTATCCGTCAATTATATTATATAATTTACAACAAAAGACGGAGGAAAAAAAAGTAAATATCACTTCAAGATCCGTCATTTCGACGAAGAAGCATATATAATAACTGGCTTCGAGCTCGTACCCTTGCGACAAATGAACTCGACACGACAGCAAATACCACGTAGGGCTACTCCAAATCCACAGTCATTGCTCGCATAAATGGACGACGATCCACGTCACCGATTTTTAACTTGACCTTCCGGCTTCTCTCCCTCACGTTACCCCCCCCCACCAACCGCCACACTGCAAGTTAGAAGGCGAGCGCGTTCAGTCCACGGCTCCATCGCCCACGTACACTAGCGCGTGGGTGCCACCAATCGGTACTCCTCGGCCCGCTTTTATGGAGCGCGTGTACCGCACTTCCCGCCTGCCTTTGCTTTGCTCTCTGCTCTGCTCTGCTCTTCTTCATGCGTCGCTTTGATAAGTTTCGACCTTGTCTATCTCACACTCTCTCTCTTCATGCCCTCCACGAATCGCACTACGGACTGATCATGGCCAAACTCTTCCCTCTCGCCACGGCCGTCCTCTTCCTCTCCGTCACCGTCACTTGTCCCCATCTCTCCCGCGCCGCGTACCCCATCGGCGTCAACTACGGCACCGTCGCCGACAACCTCCCCCCGCCATCCCAAGTCGCCGCCTTCCTCAAGTCCAAGACCACCATCGACCGGGTCAAGCTCTTCGACGCCAACCCCGACATCCTCCGCGCCTTCGCCGGCACCGGCATCTCCGTCACCGTCACCGTCGGAAACGGCGACATCGTCTCCCTCTCCAAGCTCCCCGCGGCCCAGTCCTGGGTCGCCGCCAACATCTCGCCGTTCTACCCCCAGACCCTCATCAACTGCATCGCCGTCGGCAATGAGATCCTCGCCACCTCCGACAAGACCCTCATCGCGCGCCTCTTGCCCGCCATGAAGGCCCTGCACTCGGCCCTCCAGGTCGCGAACGTCACCAACGTCCAGGTTACGACACCGCACTCGCTCGGGATACTCGCGTCGTCTGATCCTCCGAGCACCGGCCGGTTTCGCCGGGGGTACGACCGGGTCATATTCGCTCCGATCCTGGATTTCCACCGCCAGACGAAGTCCGCCTTCATGGTGAACCCGTACCCGTTCTTCGGGTTCTCGGCCAAGACCCTGAACTACGCATTGTTCAAGCCGAACGCCGGCATCTTCGACGCGGCGACGGGGATGAACTACACGAACATGTTCGACGCCCAGATGGACGCGGTCTACTCGGCGATGAAGAAGGTGGGTTACGAGGACGTGGAGATCTCGGTGGGAGAGACGGGGTGGCCCTCGGTGGGCGACCCCAACCAGCCGGACGTGAACATGGAGAACGCGGTGTCGTACAACGGGAACCTGGTAAGTCACGTGAACTCCGGGAAGGGAACGCCGTTGATGCCGAACCGGACGTTCGAGACTTACGTCTTCTCGCTGTTCAACGAGGACCTGAAACCGTCGACCTCGGAGCGGAACTACGGGCTGTTCAAGCCGGATCTGACTCCGGTTTACGACGTCGGCATCATGAGAAACGAACCGGTAAATGCTGTTCCTTAAACTTTTTGCAAATCTCGCTTTTATGAACTGGGACCGGGTGCGTGATTATAGAAATATTTAAGAGTTAAGTAGGCTGAAACTGATAATATCAAGGCTGATTTTGACGATGATTGAACTTCCGTACTCTACTGACTTGGTTAAACATATGGCGAGGCCGAGGGCATTAATTGACTGGGAATGTTGACGGTACATTTTCTGGCATTTCAGGAGGAAATGGGAACGTGTTTTTTCGTTGACTGACCTGTAAAGATTTCTTCCTAAATTTTAAATTTTTCAATATAATCCTTAAAATTTAACATAATCCATAAACTTTTAATTTATTTAATATATTTAATGAACTTTTCATGCATATTTAATTTAATCTTTATAAATTAAAAATTCAAAAATCAAATTATATATTAAATTAAAATTTAAAAACTGTTTTTTCATTATCCCTCGAAAATTCCACCTTCGTTTTTGAACGTCCGTCGCGTTTAGAGGAGATTGGCGTTGCGTGTCCCGGAATTTGTTTTCTCGTTTAAGGGTGCCAAGGGATAATTTCTTTGGTCTGTGGAGCTCCGACGAATAAAAGACTTCTTTTGCTTCGAAGTGCGTTGTCCGCCACAGAAAGAGACGTTGGCTCTTGGGTCCAGCTTCGCTTTGCCCAGAATGTTCTCACTCTGTTACCACATTTACATTTACTGGAGGGCATATTAGTCCATAACAATTATATGATCGGAAAAACAGAATCTCGCGCCATTTGTCAAAAGCTGACGTTCCTGACAAAGACAGGAACATTATCAGCTGGCAACGTTCGTAAGTTTTTTAAAATCAAGCTGCAGCCCGCATGTGCTTGCTTCGAGATCTAAGCCGGCCATTTCGATTGCCCTTTTCGTTCTTGTTTGGGGTGATGACAGGCCAGTGGACCCGGTCCGACGGCCCCGCCAGCGAGCTCGGGCAAGAAATGGTGCGTGCCGCGGTCGGACGCGAGCGACCAGGCGCTGCAGGCGAACATCGACTACGTGTGCGGCGCCCAGGTGGACTGCAAGCCCATCCAGGCGGGCGGGGCCTGCTTCGACCCGGACACGGTGCGGTCGCACGCGGCGTACGCCATGAACGCCTACTACCAGGCCTTCGGGGGGCACGACTACGACTGCGACTTCGGGAAGACCGGGACGATCGCGGCCCTCGATCCCAGTACGCCCTCCTCGATCCCGTGCTTTCAAATAAAGAGATAAACATAACCACGGTTGTCTGGGCTAAGTTGGTGGACTTGGCAGGTTACGAGGCGTGCGCGTATCCCGAGGGTGCTGGGAGCGTAAGACTAGAAGAGAAGAAGTCGGTGACGGGAGGATCGAGGAGCCCGTATTGGAAATCCCAGGAGTTGTTTATGGGCGGATGTTGCTTTTTGTTCGCGCACTTTGTACTTATTTGAATAGAAAAAGAGGAAATTTGAACGTTACACTTACATCCGCTTTTTTGTGATGGGAGCAAATCGCGGCTTTATATAATAACGTTTTATTTGGCTTTCAGGGACGTAATTGGGCTCAATTCCCTAAAAAATTCCAAACTTCCAGTGTAATTTCAAATCTGTCTCAAATTTTTTTTTGGTCTCGTAAATAAAATCATAAACTTTCATTTCAAATCCAATTTTGTCTTAGGTTAATTTTGTGTTCGAATGTTGACAAATTTTTTCCAACTTGTAATCTACGTGTCATCCTCCTTTTCCACGTCAACTTGGGTTGATATTTTCTTTCTTTCTTTTTTGTTTTTTCATTCTCTTCTCCCTTTCACTTTTCGCCATGGACAACATGGTTTCTAAATTATCAGCTTCTCATCCTACGCCTTCAACCTCTTCACTTGAATCTCCAAATCGTCCACAATCTTCCAAGTATGGTTGAACACTATCCCATGGTTAGGCGACACCAGCCCAAGTTGCTATCCTATGCTTCTTCTGCATCTCCATTGCCCTCTCGTCAGCAATCGACGACAACACCTCGTAAAAGCCCGACCTCACTTCCTTGTTCTTGGCGTCGTCGGGATTGAGCTCAAGGCCCAGCATGTTGAAGTCGCGGTCCACGTTGCTGGTGCCGTTATCGTAGGTCCTCAACAAGCCTTCATAGGTGAGCCCCTTCTCGTCGTCAATGCACTCGCCCTAGGTCTTGCACTTGACCCTTGGGTTCACGGCCACCACAAATGCAGCCCTTTCCTCCCTGTTGAGCCCTCCATCATGGTTCCCGTCAAATGCTGGAGAATTCGCTTCACCTTCTCCGATCTGCTACCTCTGGTCGTTATTTTAGTCCGAGAGTTTCATCAGAAGCAGAGAAAAGAGAAGATTTAGGCCCAAATGACTAACCAACGCAGAGATAGACGGAGAGGTCGCCATGTGAAGATTGAAAGCGATGATGGTGTCGCTGGCCTTGGGCGACGCAAGATCCAGGGTCGCCCAAGGCCGGCGACTCCGAATCTGGGCTAGGTTGCGTTGGATCCAATGTCTTGATCCCAAATAGAGGGGACAGAGGCTCGGCTTACGGAAGCATCTGGGCTTACAACAGCGACGAGGTGACGAGGAAGTCATGGCAACGCGCACGCAAGCTGTTGCGGCGGTGACCGGCGTGTGGCAGTACCTGGGTTTCCTTTGTGTTCATGAGGCTGGTCTCGTTGTCCATGGCGGAAAGTGAAAAGGAGAAGAGAAAGAAAAAACAAAAAATGAAAGAAAGAAAGTGTCAACCGGAGCTGACGTGGAAAAAGAGGATCACACCTAGATGACAAGTTGGAAAAATTTTGTCAACATTTGGACAGAAAATTAATTTACGGCAGATTTGAGTTTGAAATGAAAGTTTGTGATTTTTTATGAGACAAAAAAAAGTTTGAGACAGATTTGAGACTACAACTAAAGTTTGGAGTTTTTTAGAGGATTAGGCTTACATAATTGGGGTTGCAATTGATGCCTTTTTCCATTTTTTGGGATCACACAACCTCTTCTACCGAATATAGCTGTTATTTTCAAAATTTACGATCTATGATACTTAGGAGCGATTGGTCTTTGGTCCAGGAGAACCGGTTTCCAAAAGTGAAAATCGGGGATTGAACCGGTTGGTCCTAAGATTGGGAACCGGACCGACTGTCCATTAGGATTTAGTTTTTTTTTTTTGGGTCAAACACTTAGGGTTTAGTTCATATTTTATTAATTTTTGTCAATGAAATTCACTTAAAGTTTAGTTTACATTTTACTAATTTTTTGAAAAAAAATTAAAATATATATAATTGATCCAGTCCGATCTAGTTCCCCATTGGAACTGAGAATTGGACTGATACTCTTGGAACCGGAACTAATAGCTGGTCCAGACGGTACGTTTTGTACACCTCTTATGATACCCGATTGAATGGGGTCAAACCGGTTTTGATGGGGCATCCGATTGAATAGATTGAGCTCCAATAGCCTAAATTACGAAGCACTTCATGGGATCAGAAGTTCCCATCTTTATTATTTATTGTGTTATATATGTACTTTGAGTTGGAATTAAATGAATGTTCGCTTCCGTGTTCATTTTGTGTTTATATCACGGACCGAATTCTTCCCTTTTGAGTGGAGCTTATGGCATTGAAGTGAAGGGTGAGTACTGGAGAAGTGATGATATAACTATGAGTAGCTCTGAAGACATACCTCTAGTGCATAGACTAGTCGGGAGTTAATGTTGTTATCTTGATGAGGTCACAGCATGTCAACACCACTTGTCGTACAAAAGTGTTTTGTATATCTCATTCGACGGACTAGATGTTAAGCTAAATCGGGCATAGTATAGTAAGTGTTTTTTTTTCCAAATGGGTCAGTAACTATTAACTGAACAATGACTTTAAAATTACCAACGACCAAAAGAAGATAAAGATTTAGGACTAATGAAGTCGGTCGATTAGTTAAGTTGACGAGTAAGGTTGCTCCCGGCGTCTTAAAAGTATAAGTTTATAAGTTATGGAAAGTTACTCTTCTACTCTTCTAGAATATTGACACGCTAAAAGAGAAAAATGTAATAACTTGATTTCTTCTTCAATTACAGAATGGAAGATTAGCAATCTCACATCGTCCATATCCTCGCGCATGTAATATTTTCACGGAAATTTCGAGCAAATACTTTGGATCCCTTTTTATTGCCGCATGCCCTTATATCGAACTTGTCGGGTTGTGCTCGATCTGATCCGCGAGTCGTGTTAGCAAGCGAGAGACCTCGATGGCTTTCCAACATCCCCAAATTGATGCAGAACTACTGCTTGGGAGTGCGATTAGCGCTTCGAGGCGAGCTTTGCGGATTTGTTTACAAGCAAAGGTTAAAAGCAAGCAGCACCTGGGGCATGTAAGGACTAAGGATTAGTGACGGGCGAGCAACGTTGGGAGACCCCTTCGTCGTTGATCGTAATCCGGATGGGTTACGTGTTTTGGAGACCTTTTTGTCAATGATCTTCCAGAAAACGCAGACCGGAGTTTCCTCATGATCGGGCTACGGCCGATTTCTTTTACTCATTGAACGAACGTACGGGGTGTGG
The DNA here is from genome assembly GCA_024500025.1 of Syzygium aromaticum. Lineage (NCBI taxonomy): Eukaryota > Viridiplantae > Streptophyta > Magnoliopsida > Myrtales > Myrtaceae > Syzygium > Syzygium aromaticum. The sequence continues at coordinate 35,627,729 of CM044886.1, read as the reverse complement.
CCAAGGACATTGACTAGATTTAAATTATGTTAGTGGATATATTTAACCACTCGAGTCGAAAATGATCCCTACTCAAATTAATCAATTTAATCTGTTTTGACTTATTTTTATGTAATACAAATTTAATTATCATACCCATAAATAAATAAATAATACCCGATCCGATTAAGGTGAGAACAAAGAGTGAGCAGGGGAAAGATCGAGTGAGGATGAAAGAGGATCATAAAGGCGGATTGGGTCTAAGCAAGGATGCGTTTATTTCACGAAAATGAGCAATTCTGAAACTTTTTTTCTAGAAATTGATTGCTTATATCGTTTAGAAAAATTAGTCAATGAAAAATATTTTTATCATTAACAACAATCGATGTCTAATAATTTTTGTGGGTGATGAAAAATTTTTCCATTCATTTATTTTTCTAAATGATATAAGTAATTATTTTTTGAAAGATATTTTTCAAATCACTCATTTTCCATAAACGAATGCACCCTAAGTTGTAAATCTATTTAACACTTAGATTATTTTTAGCTTTACCAATCTAAATTCGTTTATGACCCATTTATCGAATATAGCCAACCCATATAGCCGTTGAAATGCACTCACATTAGAGACGTCCCACGTCGGAAAATTAATATGGTGTTGAGCAATTAATATATTCAAGTTAGCCAATAACTCATTGGTTTAAGTTTTATAGTGAAGGTAGGTCCAGCTAATTCGAACTTGGGCTCCCTCTTAACAATCTTCCCAACTCAAGTCATGAAACATGGGTTAAAAAAATGAATTTATGACATATTTTGATAGGTCTAAATGTGCAAAGAAATACAAGTCTTGAAAAACAGTAAATCACTTTGAATTTTGTAAAAGTTATGTAGGAAAAATACTTGTGAACTTTCCTGAAACGGCTCTCCAGTGTAATTTGTTCCTTTGCCAAGATTTTGTAAATCTACCAACTCAATCAAACTTTTTGTCCCGTTAATCAACGATAGTCGCGTTCATTCCATCCAAAGAATTACTTATGTTTACACGGCACGCCGTGATGTAGGACGGAATCTCGACCCAAAATAAAACGAGGTTGGATTTTCATGGTTCTTAATATTCAGTGTCACATCGAATCCCTTTGGGTAAATATTTAGAGGAAAGTACCATCACTTTCCACACATTGGGATATGTGTTTAGGAGGGTGCCGTCACTTTATGAAAAGTAACGCTAGCATCCTCCAAGCATTTCTCAATCCCTTCTTACTATCTCTCGGTAAACGATGGCGAAGGTAGTTTACCCTTGTAAACCTAGTTTTCCCACAAAAGAGCTCGTTCCCCGTGTATGTACCGTAATGTAAGGTAAGAGAATCCTTCACTTTTTCGCTTCTAAGGATCACATTTATGGAAATACTTCGAAATATTATCAACGATACATTTATGGAAATATTTCGAATAAGATGATTTTTGCCAAATTCCCGTTTGAGCAAGCAAAGGGAACATGCAAAGAAAATTAATAGATCGCGCATCAATTAAATTCACCATAAAGAGCTTACGTTAAATTTTATTTAAAGTGGATCCATATCCATGAGGTGGTCATTCAACGAAAGAAATTTTCATTGTGTTTTGCCGGCATAACAATCTTTAGGCCATTATGAGAATAACAACCTATTACAAGCTATAAATTATTAAATGGGTAAACCCCATGATAATTCATAATTATTTGTTATTTGGTTTTTTTTTTTTCGAAATAGACTATTATTCTCACAATAATTAAAACCTGCCATCCAATCATTTCTCATTTTCCATTCACCTGCAAATCCTACAAATTCGACAATATGCAGGGATCGAAGCTCACGTAAATTGGACATGAAATTGGGCTCGGATTCTTCGGAAGCAGCGATATTACATGCATTGCACCCGACAAACCAACTGATCATGGACGGGACTTTAGCCAACTTGCGACTATCAGCTCGGCTCAAGTCGAGAGTCGACTTTGTTGGCAGCTTCTTGAGAACCCTCGGGTTACAGACACTCGCGACGGTGCCTGAAACCGGAGAAAGTTGTCGCATGCGCGGTCAACGAGACACGTAGCCATCAAACACATCGGCAGACTATGAGTAAAGATGGAATCGGCTTATCGTACCTAATTTTCTCAAAGGCATAAATTCTGGCATTCTGCTAAAACTCCAAGCACAGAACAATGAACTGAAGCGAAATGATTAAGATTATTAGAAACGAATTTGATTTGTTAATTGGTGTTTTAGCCTTTTGTTGTATGGACAACGACCCCGACTTTAATATGGCTCGAGACGGCAGGACAAACAAGACTTGGGACACGAGGGTTTTTGCTACGACTTCGACATGGGTGATCAAATAATGCATTCGTCTTGTTACCGAAAGAAAATACAATGATTTCACCCAATAAAATCAAAGGTCCTTTTTGTATTAACCTATGCTTAACATAAGTGAACTCGAAAGTAATTTTCTATGAGAGATTGTTATACAAGGTTTTCTATAAAATCTCTCTTGCCATGGCAAGACAAGTCGAAAGAGGACACCTATTCTTGCTAGCAAATCTTGCTTCTGCTGGGCTAGCTCTTTTCCATGAGCTGACCCGAGAACTCTAATTTAAACAGCATTAGCGAGTCTTCCATTGGCTAAGAAACTCTTTCCGGTTGCTCATACTTGTACCACTAGAAAGATTTCCTAGTTTGAAACGGGACGAGGCCACTAGCTGGCTTCAATAGTAGATGTGAGATTTTGTGGGAATATTATAAGCTATTTTAAAAGTTTAAGCTATCGGATGAATGTGTAATATTAGTTAAATATTATAAAACTTCTTCTCATGCTTAGTCTGTTTTTTTGCCTAGTACTGATCATGGAAATCTTTCATTGGGAAGGCAAATATGGAATATTCGAACTCGGGAATTCCCGCTCTGATACCCAGTTGAGAATTAAAGAGAATTTCCACAATTCTATTTCTGCATCATTCTTAAGATAAGAATTAAAGGCTTTGTTTAAGAGTTAATCCTACTTGCTTATGATGAAAAGATGAAATCATGAAAAATTTTTCTTTCAAACGGAAAGTTGCTGTAGACATTAAAGCAATCATAAGAATTTCGAATGGCAAAAAATAAAAATTGCAAGGGTTTCATCCGTTTATCCTCTAAAAAGTAACTTTACTTTCCTTCCAAAATTTGGAAAACAGAAAAAATAATTTACAATTTTGGAAAATTACAAAAGAAATTTAGTTAACTCAACTAACCTGTAAATGAAAGTCATTAAGGAAGAGACTTATATCCCGTTTGGTTTAGCATTTAGAATGCTCATTTGGGCTCTAAAGTCCCTTGGCCAAATGCAAATAGTGGTTGACAGCTTTTTTTACTTAATTTTGGGAGATGCAATTGCATTTGGAATACTCTTCAAATGACTTTTGGTCAATGCAAGAATAGAGGTGTCTTGAGAAGTTGCATTTTCATAATGCAATTTGTACTGTTCATCGCAACTGTTCATCTTCCCCAGAGGCAGGTTCATCGGCCAACGACTGTTGCCTAAAGGCTAGCTCGACCTTGGTGATTGCTGCTTGGGGTCGCCAGACCTCGAGTGTTGCCTGGGTCGCGCAACTCAGGTGACGCTTGAGGTCGCGCAACCTCAGGCCGCCTCACCTGAGATCAAGTAGTGGTGGTCGGCGATCGGATCTGGCCGTCGGTAGTTGGCTAGCAACTAGATCTGGCCGGCGGCGATAGCTGATGGTTAAGCTCCATTGGAACCTTCTTTTTTTTTTTTTTAAGTATTAGCAAAAGTCATTTAGCTTGAGTTGATTTTAAAAAACACCTACCAAATATTATTTGTATTCTTAAAAATCCTTTTAGCCCAAAGGTATTTGTATTTCTCCAAAAGCATTCTCCTAAAGTCGAACCAAACGGGCGTTAATCGTCGGGGACACTAGCTGATAGACGAGGAGGCCAAGGAGGTAAAGTATATGCATGCGCTCGGTGCACCTAACTCATAAAAATATGTGGGCCCATCGTGAGATCCATCGCAATTAAGAGATCACGCACATGAACTGCTATCTAAAAAGTTTCCTATGAAGTCGAGATGCCCTTCCGACTAAACTAGGGTGATTAAAAAGTGATAATTCTTCATAGAATAGGCTATAGCTCATCAAAAGCCAAAAATTAGATCTATACGGAGTAATGTTTATTTTTTACCTTTTGGTTTTTTTTCAAATCTTGCTATACAAGTACTTTGATTTTTTCTTAACTTAAGCAATTGAAAATCTCACTATACAAATATCGACACTCATTTTCATTTGTAATCTCTTCATAAATTTTAAAAATTCGAATACTCTTTTATATTTTGACGGCAGAGCAGAAAATTATTTGTTATCGTTTTAACAAGTCAAAATAGACAAGTTCATCTAGGGGTGCGGAAGGCAACTTGTTAAATCAACGAAACCTACGGAACCATTTGCCTGGTAGGTTCTGGGTTGGGTATCAGAGGTCGAGGGATAAGTTTTGAGTCCTGAAAAAACCTTTGCATCCGACATGGTAGTTTCTAGGATTTGGGGTCCTAACCACCTAATACACCCCATACGAGGTATCATGTATAATATAGTAGTAATGATCTCCTTTTTTGTAATCACAATTCCTTTCTAAAAGTGAGAAATACAATTTGCCCAACTAGGTCATTAGATTACTCTTGGTTTAGCGTAAGTACCAATTATCACCTCGTAGCACGCGCGTCCCACCAGCAGAGCAAGATCATGTCTATACTGGGCCCTTGATTCGGAACGCTGACGGACCATCGCCGAGGAAGCAATTTTTGTTTGGGCCTAGGAAGCAATTTCAAAAGTGAGAAAAATCTGCCCCGGGAAGATGTTGCTTCAGCTGGATATTAACAGAAAATAACACGCACCAGGAAAAATTTTTATGTGGAGTCATCGTGCTTGGAATCATCAACATTAGAACATAGCAGCAAAATAAAATGATTTATCACAACGAACTGAAATGCACGCTCTCGAAAGGAGCATTTTCTCATAGAAGAGAATGGAAACAAAAACTGCTTCACCAATGAAACAGTAAACTTTTTTTCATATCAAAGAGCGTTGGCAATAGGGATGAGCACGGTCTAGGTGGGCTGTTTCCAACATGAAATTGGGGACTGCTCATTGTTTCCATGGACCCACCCCAGAATATGACCGATTGGTTCGGTCGTCTAGTTCCCAGGTGGGTCCATGGAACCGATCCTGCAAAGCTTCACGCAAATAGAGGTGATGGAGAGAGAGAGAGAGAGAGGCAATGAATGGCTAGAGGCACGGCCATGAGTTGATGGAAGTTGAGAGTTGAAATTGTGAGTTGATGAGTGTTGAGCTTGTGAGTTGAGACCGTGAGTGAGAGATAGTGAGAGTGAGATAGGATGGACACTTAATTGATGGGCATTGAATTTCAAATTAGGGATTTTAGAGTTTTCATTTTTCTTAAAAAAGTTCTTTTTTTTTGAAAATTTTTCTTAAAAATTATATATATTTATATATTACCAATTCTGTCCAAGTGGGCGGTTCTATACGTAGAACTAGGAACTACTGTTTTGAGTTGGTTTGGTCCGGTTCTTGGAGGTTTTAGTTGGTGGTGGCTGCCATGGAGGATAATCACAACCAAAGATGATGGGCCTTTTTGTAATCATGGATTTTTTTTTGGTAGTGTGGTGCTAATTCACTATCCATCAAGATAAGACTCTAGAAAAAAAATGACCGTTATGTTAAGGGCTTGTTTAGTAATATTTTTGTATCTCTGTTTTTTTTTTTTCTTTTGTTCTCCGAAACAGAAAAAGAACAGAAATCCGTTTAATAACATCAGTTGATTTTTTTGTTCTCGAAACAAAAAAGTAATTAAGAAATAGATTTTGAACAGAAATAAGCAATAAAAAAAATCTACATTTCTGTTTCTATAACAAAAACAAAAACAAGATTAACTCTCTCTCTTTCATAAGATATTCTCATACTAAATCTTAAATCCCAAATCCTAAACCTTAACCCTTCAACCCTAAATTCCAAAATCTTAAACCTCAATACCCAAACCCTCAAACCCATAACACTAAAATAAAAAACCCTAAACCTTCAAAACCTGAAACATTAAACTCTAAAATCCCAAACTCAAAACCTAAAATTCCAAACCCAAAACACTAAAATCGTAATTCCAAACGCTAAATCCTAAAATGCAAAATCACAAAACCCCAAACCTTATACCTTAAATCCCAAACCCCAATACCCAAAACCCAAATCCCTAAAACCCTAAATCCCAAACTCGAAATCCGAAACTCTAAACTCTAAACCCTAAACCTCAAAATTGAAATCCTAAAACCCTAACCCCTAACCACAAATCCTAAAATCCTACACCCTAAATTGCAATTTTCTCGACTATCATTCGGTATTTATTTTGTCTATAAGGAGTAATTTTCTTTATAATTGTAATAAGGTCATCTAATTCTATATCATAATATATTATTATTCTATGTCTAGTCCAATTTTATCCAAACATGAATTGTTAAGTCTCCTAGACTACAATTTCTTCTACCACCACCCAGTACTTGCTTTGTTTATAAGGAGTAATTTTATTTATGATTGTATTAAGGTCATTCAATTCTATATCATAATATATTCTTATTATGTTTCTAGTTCAATTTTATCTAAACATGAATCATTAAGTCTCCATCGATAATTTTATAATTAAATGAAAAAATTAGGAGTAGAAATTTTTAGTGTTCTACCAAATGCATTTTTGTTCTTTTTTTACTCCGGGAATAGAAATTTTGGGCAGTTACTAAACGCGTTTTTTTTACAAAAAATCATATAGGGAATAGAAATAGAAAAAAATATTTCCGAACAGAAATTGTTTCTGGGAATAAAAAAGTTACTAAATAGACCCTAAAGGACCATTCCTCTTAAGGATGGCATTTGTAAATTTAAAATGTCGGGATGTTTTCTAAGGACCCTTCGAAAATGGATTCTCAATATCTCAGGTGCCCCCGCTAGATTAAAAAAAGGGTAAAATCTCGTTCGTTAATTGTATATAATTTATAAGAAAAGATGCAGGAAAAAAAAACTAAATGTCGCTTTACGATCTGTCTTTCGACGAAGAAGCATGTAATAACTGGCTTCGAACTTGAACCCTAGCTACAAATGAACTTGAAACAACAACAAAATACCACGTAGGACTACTCCAAATCCATGGGAAAAGTGTTGAAAAAGTCATAAATCTTTTATAATTATGCCAATTTAATCAAATTTTTTTTTTTTTTGCTAATTCAGTTATAAACCTTTAGTCTTTGTAACAATTTAGTCTTTTGAGTTAATTTTGATCAGATTTTGGTGACATGGGCTCTAGCCAACTTATGTGGCCCTGCTGGTGGTGACGTGGATAATTTTTAATAATATTTTAATTTTTTTCAATTTTTAATGATTTTTTTTATTTTTTCCTTCTTTTCTTTTTTTTTCTTTTCCTTTTTCTTCTACTGATCATCGGCAATAGTCGGTTGCCTGGCCTCGCCGAGTTTGGCCTAGGTCTACCAGTCACTGGCCGCTTAGCCTCGTCGGGCTTGGCCTAGGTAAGGCTAGCCCTCGCCTATGGCGGGCAACAGTGACCCTTCGCTCGCCCAAGCGGCCAGCCATGGCCGATGACCGGTCTGATCACTAGTCAAACGTAGAAGAAGAAGGAAAAGAAAAAAAAAAAGGAAAAAAATAAAAAAAATCAGAAAAATATTTAAAGAATAAAAGAATAAAAAATATTATTAAAAATTATTTACGTCAGTACCAGCGGTGTCACGTAGGTTGGCCGGCGTCTACATTATTAAAATTTGGCCAAAATTAATTTGAAGGACTGAATTGATACAAAAATAAAAAATTTAAAATTAAATTGATATAAAAAAATTAATGATTAAATTTGCAACAATGCAAAAAGATTAAAGAATTTCTCAACACTTTTCTTCCAAATCCACAGTCATTGCTCCCATAAATGCACGATGACGAGCTTTCGACTTCTCCCTCACGTTGCCGCCCGCCGCACTGCAAGTCAGAAGACGAGTCCGTTCGGTCGACCGCTCCATCGTCAACGTACACCAGCCCCTACTCCACGGCCCACTTTAATCGAGCGCGTGGACCGCACTTTCCGCGAACCTTTGCTTAGCTCTGCTGTTCTTCTGCGTCACTTTAAGTTTAAACCTCGTCTATCTCACTCTCTCTCTTCATTTCCTCCCCGAAACGCACTACGGACTAATCATGGCCAACCTGTTCTCTCTCGCCACGGCCATCTTCTTCCTGTCCGTCACTTGTACTCGTCTCTCCCGAGCCGCGTACCCCATCGGCGTCAACTACGGCACCATCGCCGACAACCTCCCCCCGCCATCCCAAGTCGCCAACTTCCTCAAGACCAAGACCACCATCGACCGGGTCAAGCTCTTCGACGCCAACCCCGACATCCTCCGAGCCTTCGCCGGCACCGGCATTGCCGTCACCGTCAGCGTCGGCAACGGCAAAATCCTGTCCCTCTCCAAACTCCCCGCGGCCCAGTCCTGGGTCGCCACCAACATCTTGCCGTTCTACCCCCAGACCCTCATCAACCGCATCGCCATTGGCAATGAGATCCTCGCCACCTCCGACAAGACCCTCATCGCGCACCTCTTGCCCGCCATGAAGGCCCTCCACTCGGCTCTCCAGCTCGCGAACGTCACCAACGTCCAGGTCACGACACCGAACTCGCTCGGGATACTCGCGTCGTCGTATCCTCCGAGCACCGGCCGTTTCCGCCGGGGGTACGACAGGGTCATATTCGCTCCGATCCTGGAATTCCACCGCCAGACGAAGTCCGCCTTCATGGTGAACCCGTACCCGTTCTTCGGGTTCTCGGCCAAAAACCTGGACTACGCGTTGTTCAAGCCGAACGCCGGCGTCTTCGACGCGGCGACGGGGATGACCTACACGAACATGTTCGACGCCCAGATGGACGCGGTCTACTCGGCGATGAAGAAGGTGGGTTACGAGGACGTGGAGATCTCGGTGGGCGAGACGGGGTGGCCCTCGGTGGGCGACCCCAACCAGCTGGGCGTTAGCATGGAGAACGCGGAGTCGTACAACGGGAACCTGGTGAGGCACGTGAACTCCGGGAAGGGAACGCCGCTGATGCCGAACCGGAAGTTCGAGACTTACGTCTTCGCGCTGTTCAACGAGAACCGGAAACCGTCGACCTCGGAGCGGAACTACGGGCTGTTCAAGCCGGATCTGACTCCGGTTTACGACGTTGGCATCATGAGAAACGAACCGGTAAATGCCGTTCCTTAAACCCTTTGCAAATCTCGTTTTATTAACTGGGACTGGGTACGTGATTATAGAAATAATTAAGAGTTAACTACGCTGAAACTGATAATATCAAGGCTGAGAGCATTAATGGTACGTTTGGTAACCATCGTATTTCCAGAAATAATTTATATTTTGAAATGATTTTTTTTATTTTCGTAAATAATTTCTATTTGAAAATATTTGATAATTATCTAAAATTTTTATTATCGAAATAAAAAAATAAAAATACATTTACTAACTTTACAAATTTCTTTTTATTAATAATATTTTTAATTTTCTGTTTTTTTTTTTTTTTTGCGTTTGGTGCGTTTGTTTTTAATATTTTGACAAAAACCTGGACTACGCTCGTCGGATCTAATGAGGATCGCCTTCGCTCAGGCCATGAGCCACCCTCGCCGAAGTCGGGAGCCACCCTCCACCTCGCCAGCGACTGGCCACGGGTCATGAAGAAGACTGGCTAAGAAGAAAAAGAAAAAAAAAATAATTTTTATTTTTATTTATGAATTTTATTTTCAGAATCAATAATTAACTAATTATTTATTTATTATTCTATTTCAAAGCTGATTTTGACAGCAAATTTTCAAGAATAAAAAATTTATCAAACGAATTTTTATCATTTTTAAATTAAAAAAATAAAATCGGATACTATTTAATCGATTATCAAACAGTTTCTAATTGACTGGGAGTATTGACGGTACATTTTTTTGTTGACTGACCTGTCAAGATGGCTTCTTATGCTTGGAAAATTCGACCATTGTCGTCGTCGTTTTCGAATTCCGACGCGTTCAGGGGAGATAGGCGTTGCGTGTCCCGGAATTTGTTTTCTCCTTAACGTGTACGACGGGATAATTTCCTTCGTCTGTTCTGTGGAGCTCCGACGCATACAAGACGACTTTTGCTTCGAATAACGTGTCTGCCGTAGAAAGAGACGTGGGCTCTTGGGTCCAGCTTCGCTTTGCCCAGAATGTCCTCGCTCTGTTACTACATTTACGTTTAGTGGAGGGTATATTAGTCCATAAAAATTATATAATCGGAAAAACAGAATCTGGCGCCATTCGTCAAAACTGACGTTCCTGACAAAGGCAGTAACATAATCAGCTGACAATGATCGTAAGTTTTTGAAATCAGCTGAAGCCCGCGTGTGCTTCTTTCGAGATCTAAGCCGGCCATTTCGATTACTCCTTTTGTTTTTTTGTTGATGACAGGCTAGTGCACCCGCTCCGGCATCGCCCGGTCCGACCGCCCCGTCTGTCAAGAAGGAGCCGGACGCGGGAAGTTCGGGGAGCCCGTATCGGAAATCCAAGGAGTTGTTTATGGGAGGATGTTGCTTTCTGTTCGCATACTTCATATTAATTTGAAGGAAAAAGAGGGAAATATGAAGGTTACACTTACACTACTCGCTTTTTCTGCGATGATAGCAAATCGCGGCTTTGTATAATAACATGTTATTGGCTTTTAGGCGCTAGATTTTGGGGGTTGCCATGGATCCCCTTTTCCATCTTTTTTGGATCACGCAACCAATTTTCTCTACTGGATAGGGCTGTTGTTTTCGGAATTTTGGATCTATTATGATACTTGGTCGAATGGGGTCAAACCTGTTTTGATGGGTGCATATAATTGAATAGATTGAGCTCCAATAGTCTGAATTACGAAACTCTTAATGGGATCAGAAGTTCCCACCTTTGTTATTTATTTTGTTATATGTAGCTTAAGTCGGTGTTAAATGAATGTTCTCTTTCGTGTTCATCGCGTGTTTATATGATAGACCGAATTCTCCCGTACTATTGTACCTTTTTGAGTGGAGCTTATGGCGTCGGGGTAAAGGACGAGCGATGCAAAAGTGATGATATAACTGGTTCATAGGAATGGCATTATGATATTTGTGCTAAGAGTTTTAGGATAAAACGGTTATGACGGCACACCTCTCGTGTATAAATTGATCGGAAGCTAATGCTGTTATCCCGATGAGGCCATCAAATGTCAAAATCAGTATACTGAAGTGTATTGTATGTCTTGCTTAAGGGATTATATACTTGAGCTACGCTGGGCATGTACGATGCGATATGAGGATGTTTTTTGCCGTACTATTCTTAGAAAGAATTATAGAAGGAATGTTGGCTTGGTGTTCTCGACTTACCAAGCGTCGCACGGGCTACTCTATGTTAGAAATCTATTAGCCCATGACAAATGGTGTCAAAGTAGGATCCTTCGTGTAGATGGGTGATTCTGAGAAAAGCGTATGGTCTACGCAAACCTATGAGAGCAAAGAGTGATCACTGGGGTTAAGAGGGCATGGACAATGTGTGATTCTCGTATACCTTCTAGAATGGCAATGGGGGAGACATGAATGTGCCGAATTACTCACCGAATAGGGAAGATGTTCCTAAATCAATGGGCGAATCTTAAGAGGTCTGCTACCACGTTTTCAACAAGGAGAAATCTTCATTGGTATGTTGAGATGAAGAGAAGCTTGGTAGGCAAAAGAAGGTGCTGCCAAAGGAGTGCAGTTAGAGAGCCTAAAAAAAAAAAAGGGATTGCAGTTATCTCCGAATGCCACACTTGTTACTGAGAGCACAAGTGATCGGAGAGAGGGCTATGTCGCCTCCCGCTTTAGCCCCTTCCGTCGGTTGTCGCGCGTTCTTGCAAAGAGGAAGCTGCATCACATTGGGAAGCTGCTACAATGCTAGTTCTTTTGATGCTCAAAGTTCATCTTGCTCATTTTAATAGCACTTGCTTTTGCTATTTTGGCTGATTTTTGTTGAGTATGCTGTTGTCCCTGTTGGAGTTGCTTCTATTATTATCCTACTCAAGATTTGTGATTTTCATATTTCTTTGCAATTTGTGCGATTTCCTTGTGTGTTTGCATTGTTTTTGGGCAATTTCGGAGGTTGTATATGGTGAAGCAATTTTTTTTTTGGCCATGCACTCTAGTTTTGAGTGTTTTGGAGGTGTTGATATTGTAATTCTTGTAATTCTTTTGGTTTGCTTGTGAGTTGTTTGATGAAATGCCAGTTAAGACTTTCCCATGAAAATTGTGGATTAGATGGATTGAGAGGGTGAGAATTGAGCTATGCTCTTGATATATTGCTCCATGAAATTATAGCTCCAAAAAGGATCCATCGGTCAGATTGCCAACCTGTGTGTATATATGTGACGAACATAATTGAGGTACTCATATATATATATTGAAAAACAATCGTCTCATTAGCTACGATAGTAATTATATTTACTTTGACTATTTAAGCTTTATTTTTTTTCTAATATCAACAAGAACAACTTAGTTAGAAAAATTAAGGCATATATAGGAAAAAAACCGAGTGGTTGAAAAATATATGCATTGTAAATATGTGTATAAACGTGGTTTAAATGAATGAATACGAATTTCATAAAAGGAATTAATTATAAATATATTTTAATAATATAAATTGAACCGGATATGAATAATTAAATTTACATCGTACGAAAATAGATTAATATGAGTCGAAACAATATTATCGGACCCAATTTATCCATTTGACCGCCCTACGTAAATGCCCGATTCACGACACCATTTACTTAACTCACGTTGCCCCACCGCACCACAAAGTGCAAGCTGAACGCGCTCATTCCACGGCTCCATCGCCCGCGTACACTTTGTTCCACCCACGTCCCATCCCGCAGGTCTCGATCGGGACCGCCGTCCGTAGTCGACAGCCCGCCCACTTTTTTTGAGCCCGTGCAGCGCACTTATTCTTAGCTTTGCCTTTTTGTTTTTTGGTCGGAGCTTAGCTCGCTTTACTCTTCTTCTTCTTCTTCTTCTTCTTCTGCGTCATTTTAAACCCCACCTCTCTCTCTTCACTTCCTCCACGAAACGCACTCCGGACTAATAATCATGGCCAACCTCTTCCCTCTCGCCACGGCCATCCTCTTCCTCTCCGTCACTTGTCCCCATCTGTCCCGCGCCGCGTACCCCATCGGCGTCAACTACGGCACCGTCGCCAACAACCTACCCCCGCCATCCCAGGTCGCCGCCTTCCTCAAGACCAAGACCACCATCGACCGGGTCAAGCTCTTCGACGCCAACCCCGACATCCTCCGCGCCTTCGCCGGCACCGGCATCGCCGTCACCGTCAGCGTCGGCAACGGCGACATAGTCTCCCTCTCCAAGCTCCCCGCGGCCCGGTCCTGGGTCGCCGCCAACATCTTGCCGTACTACCCCCAGACCCTCATCAACCGCATCGCCGTCGGTAATGAGATCCTCGCCACCTCCGACAAGACCCTCATATCGCGCCTCTTGCCCGCCATGAAAGCCCTGCACTCGGCCCTGCAGCTCGCGAAAGTCACCAACATCCAGGTCACGACACCACACTCGCTCGGGATACTCTCGTCGTCGGACCCTCCGAGCACCGGCCGGTTCCGCCGCGGGTACGACCGGGTCATATTCGCTCCGATCCTGGAATTCCACCGCCAGACGAAGTCCTCCTTCACGGTGAACCCGTACCCGTACTTCGGGTTCTCCGCCAGGACCCTGAACTACGCGTTGTTCAAGCCGAACGCCGGCATCTTCGACGCGGCGACGGGGATAAACTACACGAACATGTTCGACGCCCAGATGGACGCGGTCTACTCGGCGATGAAGAAGTTGGGTTACGAGGACGTGGAGATCTCGGTGGGAGAGACGGGGTGGCCCTCGGTGGGCGACCCCAACCAGCCGGACGTGAACATGGAGAACGCGGTGTCGTACAACGGGAATCTCGTGAGGCACGTGAACTCCGGGAAGGGAACGCCGCTGATGCCGAACCGGAAGTTCGAGACTTACGTCTTCGCGCTGTTCAACGAGAACCTGAAACCGTCGACCTCGGAGCGGAACTTCGGGCTGTTCAAGCCGGATCTGACCCCGGTTTACGACGTTGGCATCTTGAGAAATGAACCGGTAAGCGCTGCTCCTTAAACCCTTTGCAAATTTCGTTTTATCAACTGGGACTGGGTACGTGATTAGAGAATATCGATGGTTACATTTTCTGGATCACGATTTCAGGAGGAAATGGGAACGTGGTTTTCAATGACTTAGCTGTAAAGATTGCTTTTTGAACTTTGAAGATTCGACGACTGTCGCCTTCGATTTTCAACTTTCCACGCGTTTAGCGCCATTTTTCAGCTACGGCACGTGTCCTTGCTTCGAGATCTAACCTGTCCATTTTAGGCTAGTGGACCCGCTCCGGCGGCCCCGTCGACGAGCTCGGGCAAGAAGTGGTGTGTGCCGCGATCGGACGCGAGCGACCAGGCGCTGCAGGCGAACATAGACTACGTGTGCAGCACCACCCAAGTGGACTGCAAGCCCATACAGGCGGGCGGGGCCTGCTTCGACCCGGACACGGTGCGGACGCACGCGGCGTACGCCATGAATGCTTACTATCAGGCCTTCGGGCGGCACGACTACGACTGCGACTTCGGGAAGACCGGAGTGATCACGGCCGTCGATCCCAGTACGGCCTCCTCGATCTCGTGCTTTTAAAAGAGACAACGACGGTGTTGGGCTGGCGGCGAGAAAATTCACAAAAAAAAAGAAAAAGAAAAAACGTGGGAATTTGAGAAGGAAGTCGGTGACGGGGCGGCGGTTCGAGGAGCCCGGTATTGGAAGTGGAAAGAGTTGTTTATGGGATGATGTTGCTTTTCGTTCGACGAATTACTTTATATTTAATTTGAAGAAAGAAAAGAGGAAATTTGCAACGTTACAGTACCCGCTTTTTGCGTTGGCAGCAAATCCTGGCTTTATATTTTATTGGTTTTTTGGGCACGTAATTGGGGGTTGCAATCGATGCCCTTTTCCTTTCTTTTTTTTGGATCACGCAACCGCTTTTCTCTACCGGATATGGCCGTTTGTTTTCAAAGTTCTCGATCTCTATGATACCCGGTAGAGTCGGGTCAAGCCGGGCAGAAGTTTTCGATGGGTCACATCCAATTGGATTGATTGAGCTCCGTAGTCTGAGTTACGAAACGCTTCAAGGGATGAGAAGTTCCTTCCTTTATTATTTGTTGTGTTATGCATAGTTTGAGTGGGAATCAAAGAATGTTCGCTTGTTTGTTGTGTGGTTGCCTCCGTAATTGTCGCATGGTAAGACAAAGCGTAACTTTTGTAACGTGGCCAGTGTACACTCTCTAAGTTTTTAGTTTAGTGATTTGTCATCTATCGGTCAACATAAATAGTTTCTATTCAGTTAGGCTTATTTTTTTTTGGGTCAAAGTTAGGCTTATTTCAAATGTGGATTTGGTCATTATATACTAGAAAATAGTCAATTTTCAATATAGTTTACGTACTCCAATCCCAAATCTGCTCACGCATTCATAAATAAACACCAGTTTCTTCGAAATTATTAACATCGGAGCCGTTAGATGTTGATCATTAAAACCCACGATCTTCATCAACACGCTCACCTTCATTCGGAATAATAACAACCTTCTGATATTGATAATCTCGAAGAAATCAAAGTCGATTTTTGTGCACGCGACAAATTTGGGACTATAGTGAAGGTTGAGGATTTTTTTTAAGATAGAAAATTTGAGAAGAATTGGAATTCGACCTAAAGTTGAGGGGTCTTTAGAGAATTAACTACACTGTTATTATAAGATATCCTCAGACTACGGGTGCACAAAAGAGCCTGGATTTTCGGGCTAGCTTTCGGACCAGGCCTTTTGTTATCATTCGGGCGGGAGCCCTATTCTAATCCAAAACCAATTGTTCTGGATCTCTTGAAAATTTGAAGGATCGAAGTTAATCTTTTCACTATCCAGGCTTGGGCTCTCAGAGGGTGGGCCGTGTGCATCAATGGATCAAGACTGTAAAGAATAACCAGCGAGTTGGCCACGAAATCGATGCTCAAAACCGTCAGAACGGGGTACTTTTCTGGTTCGGCTCCGTTCCAACTTTCCTCCAGCACTCGGTTCTTAAGCTTGAAAGCAACTCGTACCGGATGCAGCTGAACTGCTCGACATTATTCCCCAAAAGGATTTGATGTGTAAACTCGTCATACTGTACCATTAACCATCTCCCAGGTTCCTGGAGGGTGTTCTGTCGAGGCTGAGTTGCGTCGGCTTGGCAACTTAGGATTGCTATGATTGCATTTGCACACTGCTTGAGCTGTTTAGTGTGTAATGGGTGATATGCTTGCAGTTGGCCGTCATGTTCGTAGTTTGTTTTCGTTGAGGAGTCTATGACCCGTGTATTGTTGGCCTGATCCATGGACGTATCCATGGGTGTCTTACCATGCAGATGTGATGGACAGGAGGAGGAAAAACTGATGAGATCGTTTCTCGAACTGGGATGACATCTGCTCCAGCTGAATTAACGCGTCTCAGACAGGTTTTCTATCACCTCTACCAAATGAGAATCGCCGGGTGCATTTCAAGACCAATTCCCGACTCTCCTCATCGCAAGCCAGGCTTGTCTCGTCATTGATGTTGTGTATTTCTAATGAAAATGTCAGTGGGTGCGTATCGAACGACTTTAATGAGCTCAGGTCGGTGATAGTTGACGATGTTCTGGGGTTGGATATAAGATTGTTCTGAAAACAAAGTTATTTCGTGCATCATCATTTGAGCTTTCTGTTTGCAGTCACCTGAGGCTGAGCAACTATGCGTAAAGTGACCCTCTCCTACGTAACTCGAAGCACTCAGCTTCAGCTACACATGACGAAATTCAGAATTTGTAGATTAGAAAGGTAATCGGTGAAGATGGTTGCAATTTCATGTTAAAGAGTAATTCCGTGGGTTGGTTGTCGTCGTTCATCGACTCTTCAGTATATCAATTCCTGGTAAATTATTGTTTTGACAATCCAGTTCGAACATCGTCCAGTGAATTGGCTGATCAGAAAGCTCAGGTAGAGGATTAGGACATTTCCTGCAAATCTTTCCGATCCGCTTAGCCTCGACGAAGAAATTCAAATCGCTCCTGGCCCCCGGTGACAGATCTGTAAATGGAGGAACGACCTTGACTGGTTCGACGCGTACCCAGCAAATAAAGGCCAGTCCAAAACGTCATTTTACCTGTCATTATAATTAACAGCGACAGGCACTCAAGCAACCCGACTTTTTGGGCTAGGGATATTGTAATTTAGTGCGAGTGGGTGGAAGTCTTGCACACCACGGCGTTGAAACGTAAGGAGGTAACGACATTGACTTTTAAGAACAGCCAATCGAGTGGCCTCCGATGACGTGTCCATCACCATTGCACAGCCACCGAATTAAAGCCCAGTTCAAGCAAAGCGTCACTCTGCTCGTCATTACAATTATTGAAGACCAAGTCTTCAAGCAACCCGACCTTTTTTGACAAGAGATTATTATTAGACGAGAGTGGTGAAAGTCTAGCACTCCACAGCACTGCAGAAGATGACTTCAGATAAGCAAAAAAACTGAAAAAAGATCCACAATCCATCCAAATCCATTCAACTTTTCATACACAGAACATCACAAACAGGTTGCCTGGCCTGGGATTCATCATCATAAACACACCCAAGTTCAGGAGAGAAGGATGCGTATGACCAATACCCAGGTCTGCATTATTCACCACACAGGATCACCATAGTCTTCTACACGCAAACCACTCCATACACGCGCGCTTACAGACACAATAGACTTCAACATTTAAGCGCTTTTTTCCGTTTCAGAGTCGATCAACAGTTGCATGGATCGCACTTGCAGTTTGATCCGCACTTGCAGCCGTGCCCTCCCTCGGTGCTCCTCTCCGGCATCTCACTGTGGTTCCCGAGATACATGCGAAAAGATATACACAAGCCATATTTCAGAGTCTACACAATCAATAAGTAGATGCTGCTAACTATTCTTAAATGAGAGGTGGGAGGGAGATCTTGCCCTATGTGATACTCACGTTTTCACAGGAGCAACCCCAGCAATGATGGTCTGAGAGGTGGTGGTGGTGGTGGTGGTCTCTGAGAGACCCAAGCCTGGGTTCCTCTTGCATCTGCACATAAGACAATCGACACGAACACATCCAAGTCATCATCAACTCATCTCATCAGGATTTACAATGAACTACAGTGCATACGGGCATATATATACATAGGCACATAGGACGTGACATTACCCGCTGCCACAGTTGCAGCTAGGGCCACAGCCACAGTTTCCACCGCAGGAAGACATCTTCTTTCGATCAGAGAACTGAAGAGCGCAACAACAAGAGCTTCTCTGTGCTTATGGGATTGGATTTCTTAGGACTGAGCGTGTGAATCTAAAGTCCACGGTTGCATCTATTTATTATCTTGGTGGGGCGAAATGGCGAAGAATCTCGGCCGCACACGTGGTTGAATCTCGAGATGGTTACGTCTCCTTTGATGTCCTGGTACCACTCCTTTGTTCTCTCCCAAGTCAGACAGCCAATTAGGATCGCACGTCCATGTCCAACGAAGGCGGAGGGGTGTTTCCTTATTAATTTTCAGTATAATTTAATGAGATTTGACTTAATAGCGTGGGGGAAAAAAATCAGAATGGGTGACAATTTCTTGCATGATTTGGCCGCTGTATTTCGCGGAACTAGTCCGAACTTTCCCGATTATGATATGCCAGATGATTTTGTCTTCGAATTTGATGGGTAATGACGTATGAATCGTGCCAATCTGTATGTTAATCAGGAGAGCGATGTATCCTTTCAACATTTCTTTAGAGCCCCCTCGCAAGATTGTTTCTACTTCCGTATTCCGATTTTTAACCAAAAACTTGTCGCGACCTAAATTTTCTCAGGCTAATGGATTATTAAGACTAAGTTTAACTTAGACTCTCCCAAGCCCTATCAATTTGTAACTTGGGATTTAAGTTCTTAACGTGCAAATATTTTCATGCTTGGAGTTGCTACTAATTTATTTGCAATAGATCGATTAGAAACTTAAATAAAACATAGAGAGATGTGTTTTATTTTTACGAATTAGAGATTCTAAGTTTAGGGATTTGGTTCGCTAGATCTAGTCTAACGCCTTTTCAGTACATTTTCTTTTTAAAAAATGTTTTGGCAAACAATTTGGATTCATTTTAACTTAGTCACTAGCATGTGAGGTGATCATACGGGTGCGCAAATCACCAAAGTAACACCAAATAATCAAAATATTAAATAAATTGCAAGATTGAGAGAATTACTAACCACGAAGCAACGTAAGCATCTACATTGTTAGTTAGAAAATCACATCAACAATCATAATATGATTTCTAATTAACAAGCAGTTCACTCAACATTTTTTTTTATTTTCACTTATTTAAATGAACGCTAACCTATATGTAATGACATGCAAAAATTAACATGCGATTAATGCAGCTAAACATGTAAACTATATGTCATGCGATGATGTGACATAATTCTAACAACGGACAAATGATTTATTTTTGATAATTTCAAATGAAATTCGTAATTAAAAATTACTCAAATTAATATGCAATCTATCCTAGAGAAAATGACTTGATCTATCCTAAAGTGATTCCTTTTTTTTGGGATTTTTATTAAAATTCGAAATTATTAAATATCCTAAATAATCCACTAAGATTAAAACAATCTTTGATTTAAACTAGGAAATATGCTACCCTAGATTCCAATTTAAATCAAATAATTATCTTATTCTTTTGGATATATTTAAGATTCCCTAAGCATGCAAAATTTCTAATTTAAATCCTAACTAACATATTTTTTTTGATTTTCTTTATTTAAAAGGAAAACAATTAAACAAAGATATCAAGCACACTCAAATAATCCATGCAATCCACAAGATTCTTCTTATCAAATTCAAATTAGGCAAATAAATCAAACTAACGGTCATATCTATAGGGTTATAGATATCGACGGAAAGCTGATTGTTCAAATTTATAAAGCAAATAAAATCTACTATCGTATCCAAGTAATTATGAATAAAATAACGATTTTCCGTACCACCACGTATCGTATTTTTGGGATAAGGTCGGATAGTCATCCAGATACGTTGCCAAATTAGGAATAATTCTTAATTTTGGGTGTTTTCGAATATTGCGGACATAACACACATTATCCTAAAATATCTAGCAATCCACGCAATATTCACGGAATATTCAAAATATCTGAACTAGGAATCTAAATATTTTGAAAATATAACTGATAAAGATTTTTACCTGGTTTGTGGATTACTTTCCAAATTTGAATCACGCGGATCGGGATTGCGGATCGGATGACCGGCGGCAAACGGCTGGTGCAGGGGTAGCTCGACTAGGCACCGGGCTCACAGACGACAGTAGCAACGACACCGTCGACTTGGGGGGAAGCAGTGGCTGCTAGATGGCTCAAATTAGGCCGGCTCAAATCGTGATCAGGACTCCTTTCATGTTCAATGGTCTTCCCTCCTTTGACCAGAATTTTGTCCTTTTGATTCCACCGCTTGGACTTTTTCTTTGACTTTTCTTTGGTTATTCTTTTCGGCCCAGCACTCCACTCGTTGCAGGAGATTGTTGAACTTGCCACTTGTTGCACCCGAGGGACTGATTTTGCGTCTGGACTGGCCGCACGAGATTGGTCGAGACCATGAACTCACCCGAGGCGCTGAGATGGCCTACAGAATGCTTCGTCGGTATGGGCGTGCTAGAATTTCGTTGGAGCTAGAACAGTGCAAGGGACTTGCCGGTGTTGCTTGGAACTCACAAGACAGAGGAGACTTGACTGGGAACTTCTCGGAACTCACTTTGAAATCTGCCAAAATTCGCTTCGAGATGCTAGTTAGCGATCAAGGACACTTGAAGAAACGGTAGAAAGTTAGAAATGTGGTGATGAGAAGGCATGAAGTTCGGTCGCAAAGACAGAATAGCAACACGGGTCCTTCAAGGAAAAGAAGGGCTTTTTTTTTTGCTCTCACTGATGTTCTCTCCCTTGGTGTGGCCGTGCATTCCTTCTCTGCTTTTCTCTGAGCAGTGTTTCTCGTGCTTTCAAAGATTGTCTTCTTGAAAATTATGAGAGTCTTCTAATTATGACGCATAACCACATATTTATATTGCAACCCTAGATTAATTAACCGGGCTTCCTAGTCCTAATAGACTTAGATTTGAGCTTTATCATTTAATTTTATTTTAATTATAAATGGGCTAAATTAATTCAGGTTGATTTAAGCTCAAATTAAAATAACCAAAACCTTTTAGACTTGTGAATTTTGGCCCCTAATCCCTTGAGTGAGCCGCGTCGGTCGAAATTTAGGTGTCAACAAAACTCCCACGTAATCTCCCACATAAACTCAGGTTATAAAATAAATTACGGGAGCATGCGATATTAAAGTTTGGATTGAGAGGTGGACTTATTTTTTTGTCATAGATGGAGAGGTGGACTTTGAGAGGGTCGTTTTCAATTCATGTGTGACACCTAAAAAATAGGGAGTAACTATTGATGCCACTCCTTCACTACTTTAGTGCATACAACCACTCCTCTACTTCTTCGGGAATGTGTGAAGGAAAGAGAGACTGAGAGGGAATAGTTAAGAGTTAATGTGTTTTGAGTTATTCCTCTGTTTTTTCTCTACATTTTGGGTGAAATAGAACTTTAGGGTCTGGATTATCTCTTGTAAGGGGATCTTGGATGTGCAGTATCTTTGTGATTGTGAGAGTTGTACTAAGAAAAGATTCACAGTTGAGAGTGCAACCCACTGTTTAGTGTTTGTCGAGTTGAGAGGTGTGCGTTGTAATTTCTCCTATTATACAAGTGAGTTCCGTGTGCTTGCCTCGTGGATGTAGACAGATTGATCTGTCGAACCACGTAAATTTGTGCTTCTTCTCTTTATTTTGCTGCACTTGTTTTGCATGTCACTTTGTACAACGTACGTACCGGTTACGTGAAATGGATTAGCGCAACAATTGGTATTAGAGCCGACGGTTCGAGAAGCCTGTGCTACACGTGATCGACGTCAATGTACGTGTTTCAGCTTTGTGCAATGGCTACATCAACTTCTACAAAGTTTGAGGTGCCAAAATTCATCGAATCCAACTATCCATTGTGGAAGCTGAAAATGCAAGCGGTGCTGGTGAAAGATGGTTGTGTAGTTGCTCTTGCCGGTAAAGACGAAAAGTTGACAGAGATGAAAGATGAGGACTTTGCATAAAAAGATCAAACGGCAATGGCGGATCTACTTCTGGCGTTAGATGATTCTGTCCTCTTCAATGTCTCTGAAGAAACCACTGCCAAAGGCTTATGGGAGAAATTGAAGAATCTCTACGAAGGGAAAACAAAGTCAAATAAAATCTTTCTTTGTCGGCAATTTTACAGTTTAAAGGAAGGCTCCTCTTTCCAAGAGCACCCGAACAGGTTCAACACTCTGTTGAGCAAATTGATTTCTATCGGCGTCAAAATTGAGGACGACGAGAAGGTAACACTTCTTCTATGTTCTATGCCTAATACATGGGATTCCTTGATCATGAGTCTCGGTACTAGAGTGGATCTTGACATGAATTCAATTATAGCTATGTTGCTGATAGAAGAGTCTCGTAGAAAAACTCTAAAGAGCACTTCTGGTAATTCTATGATGGCCAGAGGAAGATCCATGGACAAAGGTTCCAGTAGGAGAAAGATGTCAAGGTCCAAGTCAAAGAGGTGAACTTTGGGTCCTTGTTGGAAATGTGGACAAAAGGGTCACATGCGTAAAGATTGTAAATTCAAGGAGAATCAACAAAATCGCAAATTTGATTCCTAAATTGCATCAACATCAACAAATTCCCAAGGAAACATCGTTGAAAATGCAGACTTACCTGAAGATGGCGAGGTGATGATTGAAGTTCCAATAAAGAGTGTGCAACATCAATGGATTTTGGATTCGGGCGCTTCTTTCCATATGACACCACATAGAGACTGGTTCCATACGTATTAGTTATGTGATGGAGGTACGCTATACATGGGCAATGATAACTCATGTCAAATCGTGGGGATTGGAGATGTTCGTGTTACCATGCTTGATGGCATCACGTGTACAATATTGGGTGTACAGCATGTACCAAATATGCGGAAAAGTTTACTGTCTCTGGGAAAGTTTGATGAAAATGGCTATAAAATTATTCTGGAAAAGGGACGAGCTAAGATCGTCAAAGGAGCACTTATCGTGGCGAAAGGAGAATTAATAGGCGGTTTATACAGGCTAATTGGAGAGACCATAGTCAGTGAAGGCATAGTTGCCAATGTTGTGACAGAGTCGGTAACTATTTGGCATAGGCATTTGGGACACATGAGCATGCAAGGATTAAAGGTACTTGTTGATCGCGGTCTTCTTCCTGGTTTAAAGACTATTAATTTAGAATTTTGTGAAGATTGCAAGTTTGGAAAGTTTCATAGAACTCCCTTTCGTCGTTCCACAGCAAGAAGTTAGAATATTTTAGACTTGATACATTCTGACATTTGGGAGTCTCCTGATGAGTCTTTGGGTGGTGCTAAGTACTTTATTTCATTTATCGATGATTTTTCTAGAAAAGTTTGGGTTTACATCCTTAAAGGAAAAGCGATGCTTTTCCTTCTTTTAAGAAATTTAAAGCGTTGGTAGAAAATCAGAAATAAACAAAAATAAGGTGTTTCAGAACCGATAATGGAGGAGAATATATGCTGCAAGAGTTCTTAGATTTTTGTAAGTGAGCATGGCATTCAAAGACATTTCACGGTCCCCAGAACTCCACAACAAAATGGAGTGGCCAAGCGTATGAATCGAATGCTAATGAATTGTGCTCGAAGTATGTTGAACTGTGCTGGTATGAAGTAGAGTTTTTGGGCTGAAGTTGTATGTACGGCATGTTACATAGTGAATCGTTCCCCAACAACTGCTCTTAATGGATAGATTCCAAACGAGGTATGGTATGGAAAAATTGTTGACTATTCTTTCCTTCGTACTTTTGGTTGCGATACTTTATATGTGGGTTCCTAAAGAGCAAAGGACAAAGCTTGAAACGAGGTCCATAAAGTGTATTTTTCTTGGCTATGCAAAAGGTGTAAAGGGGTATATATTGTGGGATCCTACTACCCACAAAGTTGTTATTAGCTGAGATGCCGTCTTCAATGAAGATTCGTTGCAAAAAGACAAAGAAACACCAAATGCTGACTTGCCACCGATATTTGAACTTGAATCATCAAAAGAAGTTCAAAATCAATTTAAAGAACATTTGACTGATACTGATGAAGCTAGTGAAGATAAGCTGATAGAGAGCATATAGACAAAACTGGTGGTGAAACTCAGGGTGACCAAGGACCTCATAGGAGGACTACTAGACCTCCGGTTTGGCTAAATGATTATGTGACAACTTTTGCTTGCATAACTGAAGAGGGAGAGCCTTGTACATATCAAGAAGCTTGTGAGTCCAGTAATGTTCCTCAATGGAGGGCATCTATGGAGGAGGAAATGGAGGCTTTACACAAAAACAAAACCTGAAGGACGAAAGGCTATCGATTCCAAGTGGAACTACAAGTTGAAAAGAGACACTAACGGAAATATTGAACGATATAAATCTTGTTTAGTGGCGAAAGGTTATGCTTAGAAATCAAGTATCGACTTTAATGAAATTTATTCTCCAATTGTTCGTCTAACTACTATTCGTACTGTGTTGAGTGTGGCAGTTGTGCTTGACTTAGAGCTTGAGCAGTTGGATGTAAAAACAGCTTTTTTGCATGGAAATCTTGATGAAGAAATTTTTATGACTCAACCGAAGGCTTTATTGAAGAGAACAAGAAGGGTTTGGTTTGTTGACTGAACAAATCACTTTATAGCTTGAAGCAGACGCCAAGATGCTGGTACAAGCAATTTGATTCTTTCATTGTGAGTTTGGGGTTCAAAAGATGTGAAGCAGACCATTGTGCCTATGTTCTTAATCATGGTAATGGTGGCCTTATAATCTTGTTGTTATATGTTGATGACATGATAGTTGTGGGTACTTTGAAAGAAGGTATTGCATACCTCAAAGCTCGTTTGGCTAGGGAATTCAATATGAAAGATCTGGGAACCATAAACCGAATTCTTGGGATGACCATGCTCAGAGATCGTGAAAATAGGAAGATCTTGATAACTCAAAAGAGCTATGTTAAAAAGGTTCTGTGGAGCTTTAATATGCAGAACACCAAACCGGTTAATACCCCACTTCTTGTTGGTTGTAAACTGTCTTCTAAACAGAGTCCTAGCACAGAAGCAGAGAAGACAGAGATGGCTCGAGTACCGTATGTGTCTGTAGTAGGGAGTCTTACGTTTGCCATGGTCTGCACCAGACCAGACATTATGCAAGCAGTGGGAGCAGTTAGCAAGTACATGGCAAACCCGGGTCGAGATCATTGGACTGTGGTGAAATGGATCCTTCGGTACTTGAATAGTACCTTTGATATGGCTATTAATTATAGTAGCCAAAATTTACAGTTGGTTGGATTTGTGGATGCGGATTTTGCAGGAGATCGTGATAGACGAAGATCTACCACTGGGTAATGTTTCTGTTTAGCTAGTGGAGCAATCAGTTGGATGTCTAAGTTACAATCTATGGTGGTGTTATCTACTATAGAGGCTGAATACATCGCAGCAACAGATGCTTGTAAAGAAGGCATTTGGTTGAAGAGATTGCTTGATGAGCTAAGAATCAAACAGAAAGTCATCACTATTCATTGTGATAGTCAGAGTGCATTACATTTGGCCATTAATCCAATCTTTCACTCTCGTACGAAACACATTGATGTTAGGTACCATTTTATTCGTGATGTAGTGGAAGATGGAGTCATCTCTTTGCAGAAAATTCACACCAACGACAATGTAGCAGAAGTGCTGACGCAGTCTATTGTGTGAGAGAAGTTTTTATAAAGCAGAACTTCTCATGGGCTTGTAGATACCACTTGATTGGTGATGGTTCGGCAAATCAGAGCTATGAAGTCTATTTGAGAATAGTCTTCAAGTAGGAGAATGCGGCACCAAAAAAATAGGGAGTAACTGTTGATGCCATTCCTCCACTATTTTAGTGCGTATAACCACCCTTCTACTTCTTTGGGAATGTGTGAAGGAGAGAGAGACTGAGAGGGAACGGTTAAGAATTAATGTGCTTTGGGTTATTCCTCTGTTTTTTCTCTGTGTTTTGGGTGAAATAGAACTTGGGAGTCTAGGTTATCTCTTGTAAGGGAATCTTGGGTGTGTAGTATCTCTATGATTGTGAGAGTTGTACTGAGAAAAGATTCACGGTTGAGAGTGCAACCCACTGTTTGGTGTTTGTCGAGTTAAGAGGTGTGCGTTGTAATTTCTCCTGTTATGCAAGTGAGTTCCGTGTGCTTATCTCGTGGATGTAGACAGACTGATCTGTCAAACCACGTAAATTTGTGTTTTTCCTCTTTATTTTGCTGCACTTGTTTTGCTTATCACTTCGTGCAATGTACGTACCGGTTACGTTAGATGAATTAACGCAACATCATGCATCTTCGATCGAAGTGCTGGGCTTACCATTTCACGTGGAGACCTCGCAATGTCGTAGAACTGGCTGGAGTCGTCTCCATTTTCCAGTTTCTTTATGCAGAGGCATGAAGCATGCCTTCTACGATAGCTGATACATAACTAACGGCAAACGCAAACTTCTCCTATTTTCATGAATAATAATGACTTTGACTATTGGCAGATCGGCGACGGGTGAAGCTTTGTCATTTATGATACATCTCTATATGTGTTCCCAGAAGAATATAAGTATGAAAGGCGCTAAAAGTTATATTCCTTATCTGAGGCCTAAGCTCGAAATAAAAATTTGGAAAAGTGTCTGCTATTGCAAGGAAAATTGTGCTTTGGAGAAGGCTAGAACAATAGATAACCACGCCGGTTTACAGCAACCTACTCAAGCATAATATCATGCATGTTGAGTCGGTTTGATGCTTCACCACTCACAAGCATCCTAAGGCCATCTTTCAGTTCTTCTACTCCTTCCTCCAGGACAGCGCAGACGGGATAGATAGGGACACCTTGCACCCTCCTTTTCAGTTCCTCGTACACTTCCTCCGCCCCTGCTTCGTCAATCTTGTTTGCCACTATCAAGGAGGGGCGAGAAGACAATCCCTCCTGATGGTGATCGAGCTCTAACTTCAAATCCCTCAGCTGTTCCCATGGTGGAATTCCTACTCTACCATCCAACCCAGCAGCCAAATCCAATACAAAAGCCAGAACCTTTGTACGCTCTATGTGGCGCAAGAATGCGTGCCCAAGTCCCCGATTCTCGTGCGCGCCCTTTATGAGTCCTGGAATATCGGCCACCTTTATTGACAAGTCGTCGTAGCTCAGATTTCCTAAACTAGGCCGGAGTGTTGTGAATGCATAATGGCCAATTCTTGGTTTAGCTCTTGATATGGCTCCCAAAAGAGTACTCTTACCAGCATTCGGCATCCCAACAAGGCCCACGTCAGCAATACTCTTGAGCTCTAATATGAGGATGGCCTCAGAACCAGGCAAACCAAGATTTAATGAGCATTCTTTGGGGTCAAGATCGGTGGCACCATCCCTATGTGACTTGTGTGTTAGGTTAGACTTTCGGGGGATTTTAAAAGTAGAAACATTACCCAGTCCACCTGCTCCTCCACAAGCAAGGACTATTCGCTCACCCCGCTTTTTCAGTTCTGCAATGTTGTACTTTATTTGCTCCTCTTCCACCGTGTCCTCTTCCATGATGTTTCCTGAAGAACTAGAATCAGCAAGTTGACATTCAGCATCAGTCACTGCACCTTGAGCAGATTGTTTTAAGTTTCGCCTCTTTTCTAAAGCTGCGGTAGGATAAGAAGTTCCAACAGAAGTGTGTGCTGATTCATCTTCTTTTGCTCCACTCTGATCATCTAAAACAGGTCGGCTATTAGATTCAGATGAAACATCAAGTGAACCCGGAAGCTCCCATGGATCTAATTCTGTAGAACACCTTTCAACTGTGCCGGGAATCCCCCCGTCCACCAGATGAATGACAGTGCCTAGAGGTACATAGACAACCTAGGAAACAAAAGAGCTGCTCATGCTCGCATGTCCTCATTTAACAAAATGTACAGAGGAAAGAAAATTAAGTGATCTTTCGGTCAAAGAGATGGTAAAGGTTAAACCTTATCTTTTCCCCGGGTACCTATCATGTTTTTTGAGGATCCTTGGCCCCCTCTACCTCCATGCTGCATGTAGCAATACGAATATCACTAAAATTTCCCGGAGCTGTATATGAAATATATGCTCCATAAAATTCAAAGAACTTCACGGGAAATAGTAAGCAGAATCAAGAGCCACAAACTGCATGGTGCTGCACGCTTCTGAAGTCCCAAATTGCATGGGAGCATTCTAGAATGACATCACCACCTCTTCCACCATTCCCTCCTGCAGTTCAATATATAAAAAACAAAAGCTGTGACAAAGCAAATTCCCGAAGTCGCCAACCTAATTTTGCATCTCTCATCACGAGTGCATTCCTTGATGATCAAAAGAATGAGTGGGATCCATAAACATGACAAGGGATGACAACGACGATTATAGACATCCTATGGAATGGAGACATACCATCAGGATGGCCTCGAGAATCACGTCGACTGCGACGAATACTAGAACAACCATTGCCACCATCACCTCCCTTAGCAAAGAGCTTAATCCTGTCTCTCATTTTCCTTTCCTACAGAAAAAGAATGCCATGATTGTTGAGGCTAGGCAAATCACATGAATTTGTGCAATAAGATTCCTTACACTTATTTCGAAACCCGAATGAAGTTTGCAGTATATGAAATTTCTGCTGCTCAAGCAAGCTTTCTAGTTGAATCTTAAACTACTTTACATAAGTCGGAATTCTACTATCCAGTTATCAGAACATGTTATAATATCCATATCATCTGCTAACAGCCTCTTGTTCAAACAGCTGATAGAACCAATGCTCCCAAGCCTCTCCGGTCAAAGATAATTCTACACCAGCCAACTAAATGTCTTATGATGGCTTGTCCTTCCTGAAAAGTATATAGCCCACATAGCCCCAACAGACTGCCAACCCAGTTTTAGAGCCACAGCCACCGAAAAGTTTTTTAGAAAGATGGTTTTTGGATCCAGAGCAGCCGAATCCTTCAGCTTCCAACAAGAGAATCGTTAGGATTTTATAATTGAATCTCACTGGGAGAAAATTTAAATTTGAAATCTACATGCACAAATCAATGTAACTGCGTATTTAAGAAAGGCCTACAAGATGGAAAAATATAGAAGTTACCGCTATCCATTGTCAAGTCACTAATTTACACAAGTTTTTCCACCCCTAAATAACATATTCAAGTGAATTGGAGAAAGAGAAAGGGAGGGAAAGGGTACCTGCAAAGGAGCCAGCTTAGACTTCTTGTGAGGAGAGTCTGAATAAGAGGACAAAGATAACAATAGCCATGGTGCCTCTGAGGTTGTCCTCAACCCTTCCAGGTGCCACAAGAGTTTTGCACGGCGTGCCCACATGATGTCTCTTATGCTTATCTCTTATCTTGGGGAATTTTCCGACATAACAAGTCGTATCTATCCTCTTAATTTTTGTTTTGCCAACATCTGGAAGGCAGCTTTATTAAATCATACATCTCCCTGTGCTGTGAGATCTGCATTAAAAGTTTGGTTGTGTAACTTTTGTTGAGAGTAGGAAAAATTGACGCAGGAAAATCATCACCAGAGTCTGCAAACCAGTAAACTAATGGAAGTTTGTGCCCGCTTTCTAGGGAAAAAACAAAGGACTAGCAATTTGACAGGGAAAAGAAATTCTTATGACAAAACTTCATCATAACCAATTTGAATGTGATGCAAAGCGAAATTTCAGACCCTTTTGCATGTGCTGTACGGATTCTCAGGAACCCCTAACATGATGCAAACGAGAGTGAAAGGCATTACATAGGCAAGCAATTTGGGACAAAAAACCTAGGCGTCTTTGGAGCAATTCATCGAGCACCGTGAAAGCAATCATGATCGAGAGAAGGTGACAAACCAACAGAGAAGAATTTCGGTGGCGAACGAAATATACGTTCTTTCTTCTTCGGCTCCGGTCCAGCCTTGTGTCTACGGCGTGTTTAACATACGAGATTTCTTCAAAGACGCTTGTTGATGCCGACCGACTAATAGCGTGTTCGGGTTCGCAGAATGGAATAAGGTTGGATGGACTAGACCGTCTATTGCACGGGAACAAAAACATAACAGAGTAGGAACTACAATAAAATAGCTACGGAATAGTTGGTTCGCAAAAACAGACCGACGTCCCTATCGTGTCGCTTTCCTCCATTTACCCAAACGAGATGTCAAATGATCTACGGATAGCATCCTGTGGACCTACGACACCCCCTGGATCGCTATGGCATTTGTGCTGAA
The DNA here is from genome assembly GCA_024500025.1 of Syzygium aromaticum. Classification (NCBI taxonomy): domain Eukaryota; kingdom Viridiplantae; phylum Streptophyta; class Magnoliopsida; order Myrtales; family Myrtaceae; genus Syzygium; species Syzygium aromaticum. Next base: position 35,597,111 of record CM044886.1, on the reverse strand, counting down.
ACTTTAATCAAACACATGGTGGGCGGGGACTATTTTCCCCCCAGCGCGAAGCTTTTTCTTGCCGCACTAATCACCGCCAAAGAACCACCGTGGCAGCATTTTATACCGCGAAAAAGTCGCATAACAAACCCAGTGGATCTCATGGCCGAAGAAGAAGAAGAGAAAAGAAACATGAGCAGCGAAACGAGAAGCTTGCCTTCGGCGGCGGAGGGCGACGGTGGAGATTGAGCGGGTGACAGGGTTGAGCACTGCCGGGCTTCAGGTGGGAGTGGAGGAGGCTCGTGGAAGGTCGGAGACGTCCATTCTAGATGACTGGCTTTGCCTCAGTTGTATATGTTTGGCACTTCGGAACCTGCTAGGCTCTGAGGACATTGGTTCAATAGGAATTTTTTGACTCAGAATTTCATCCAATATCGTATATGAATTGTTCATTTAAAAATCAAATTGTAGCGATTTGTATTCCGAATATATGGAATGAAGAGCTCCTTTGATAAAAATCGAGCGTAGAATTTTTGAAACATGAAACCAATTACAGAGTGGTATAATATGCGTGGAGACTACTCGTTGAAACAAGTTCCGATCGATTTTCGGATTCAATTTACTTAATCACTTTAATTTGCTGCGTCGCCTTAGGCTAGTCCTCAGACCCAATGGCGCCATACCAATCCCATCCAGCATAGCCAAACCATCGTTTCTTTTTATTCGCGAATTACAACATCATCATCATCATTATCAACTTTAGCAGCAACAATCGTTTATATGGATTATAGATTAGTATTTCGTCGTCTTTGTAAGATTTTGGCCGAGTTGGTCTTGGGCAAAACAAAACTGGAATGAAAAAACAAATGGGCCGAAACAGGTCAAGCGGGGCCCCATATGCCCATCCTGGATCGAAAGGCGAAGCAACTCGAGAACAGGTCATTTGGCCTTGAAAAGCGAGGATGTCGTTTGGCCTTGTTGCACGACGAAGTACATACATGTGCCAAGTCGTAGCTGGGAGTTTTTTCCTACTACTTCTCACCCAATTTGTAGCTTCCGCATCCCATTGGATTGTTTTTTAGACAAAATAAATGGTCAAACCATGGAAGCACGGTTGATTAGGGCGCTTTGGGCTCAAGCATTGGAGGTCAATATGTTCGAATCTCACCAACTGCCCGTAAAATGTTCAGGATCAGGTTCACCTGTATAGACCAAGCGCTCGGACTTAATTGGTTCATGGGGCTTACAAGAGGGTCACGAACCTCCAAGTAGCCCGATTTCCATGCCGTGCCCTGGGTTTTTGTATAAAGAAGTGTTTGCTTACGAGATGCGAGCAATAGAGTGTGGTAAGAAATAAAAGAGGATGAAATAATCACGTGAAGAATGGTGTTCGATTGTGGAGTGCGACGAACGACAAAATGCCAAATATTTTCGCAAAAGCTTTTTGGGTGAGTAAAAGCAGAGAAACGCCTTCCTCTCTTGATAGTAGCGTAGTCGCATACATAAATCTTACTATTGTAATTGTAATCATAGCATACTTTTTCCCAGGTACAATAAGATACACAAAAGCGCCATGCACAAATATAAATGGATAGCTCATGGCTGTAAAATAAACTTAAATAGGTAAAGGACGGAGACATTAGGGAGAGCTAAGCTTTGAGATATCGCACTAACAGTAAGGTCGAGTTGCCTAATCGAGGCAACTTAAACTCAGTAAGCCAATGTCTCCAGCGTAAACAATTTTGCGAAATCTAGATACGATTGTGCCCAAGTATATCCATGTTTTAGCTGGAGTCTCGTGCAGCAGTAAAGACAGTTCCAGATGGACTTCATCTGAAGTTGGGATCTCAGGTCGGAAAATTCAGACCACGCCTCCGGAGCACGGCGTGTGTGATCCAACCTCCGGGAAGGCGAGTTGGGGGGGGGGGGAGCGGGGAGGAGCATCTCCCCGGCGGAGCCGGCAAGCGAGCATCAATCCGCATGGACATCAGCTGGCATCACGATCATCATCATGCTCCACCCATCAAGCGAAAACACCATCACATTCCCCTCAACATCATCATCATCATAACCATCATCATCCGTACGATCACTCACGCCCTTCGCCCTCTATCTTCACTTCTCAGTCACGCAGACGCGGAGTCACACTGCACTCTCCACTCACCCACGCCGCTCTCGCAAGCGCACTCTCTGCCTCTCCTTCCTCGCAGAGAGTCGCCGCCGCCGCCGCCCCCCGCCATGGCCGGACGGACCTCCTCCATTCCCAAAATTACCCCCGCGGCCCTGCTCTACGTGCTCCTCCTGACCCTCCCCGCGACCCCCGCGGCCTCCGTCAACATCACCGCCCTCCTCTCCCCGTTCCCGGAGCTCTCCGCCTTCACCGCCCTCCTCTCCACCACCATCGCCTCGGATCTGGCCCAGCGCTCCGCCGTCACCGTCCTCGCCGTCCCCAACGCCTACCTCGCCTCCTCCGACCTCACGCGCCACCTCTCCCCGACCTCCCTCGCCGACGTCCTCCGCTACCACGTGCTCCTCCAGTTCCTCTCCTCCGACGACCTCCACCAGATCCCCCCCTCCGGGACCCTCTTCACCACCCTCTTCCAGACCACCGGGCGTGCCACCAGCAACTTCGGCTCCGTCAATATCACGCGCGACCCCTCCACCGGCGCCGTCTCCGTCCACTCCCCGGCCCCTTACTCCCCCTCCAACGCCACCCTCCTCCAGCCTGTCAAGACCGTCCCTTACAACCTCTCCATCTTCACCGTCAATGCCCTCCTCCTCCCTTACGGCTCCGACCTCATGGCCTCCGAGACTCGCCCTCCGCTGGGCCTCAACATCACCAAGGCCCTAATCGACGGCCACAACTTCAACGTCGCCGCCTCGATGCTCGCCGCCTCCGGCGTCGTCGAGGAATTCGAGGCCGACGAGGGCGGCGCCGGGATCACCCTCTTCGTCCCCACCGACAGTGCCTTCGCCGAATTGCCTTCGAGCCAGAGCTTGCAGTCCCTGCCCGCGGATAAGAAGGCCGTGGTCCTCAAGTTTCACGTCTTGCATTCTTACTACCCTCTCGGCTCTCTGGAATCGATCGTGAATCCGTTGCAACCCACATTGGCAACGGAGGACATGGGAGCCGGGAGCTACACCCTCAATATCTCCCGGGTCAATGGATCGGTCGCAATCGATACAGGGATTGTTCAGGCCTCGGTGACGCAGACCGTCTTCGACGAGAATCCGGTGGCGATTTTCGGCGTCTCCAAGGTCCTATTGCCGAGGGAGATCTTCGGGAAGAATCCGTCGGTGAGGTCGAAGTCCGGCGGGGCGATCATGAGTGAGGCTCCGCCGCCCGACATCACGCTCTCGCCCGAGAATTCGCCTGGGGGTTTCGACGGGCTGCCGCCGGTATCCAGGGAAGAGATGCGGTCGGGGAGCCCCGTCGCCGGCCTGCAGAGACCGATGCTGGTTTTGTGTTGTATACTAGTGTACTTAGCAGTGTGAGAGATTAAACCCCATTTTTTGCTCATTCTTATCTATAATTTTTTTCTTGCTACGCCTGTTAATTATTGTCGATTTGATCAATTTTTTTTTTGTTTCGTTTTTGCTTTTCTTCTTACACGGCGGATTGAATTCGGCTTGCGAAAGCTGACGATTTTTTCTTCTCTGCTGGAGAAAAGGAGACGTGAAATTTGTGTTAAAATGTTGGGATAAGGAGCACCAATTTTGGTTCCTGCGATCTGCATTCTCTTGTTGGACTGATACTACCTGTTATAACAGTCATTTCTAGTGCCCAAATTGAGAAGAAATCAAAAGGGTCCTGAGATCTGCAATCCTTTCCCCTTCTTTTACTGAGCTCGAGGTCTCTTTATTGTTTCCCTTTTGTTTCTCCCTTTCTTCTGCTGTGCTTTCTCTGCAGAAACTGGAGAAAAGCCTCGGGACTTTCTTCACACCCAGATGAACCCAGAAGCTCCTCCTCCAGCAACTGGAATCGTGATGGAGAAGGAAGTTGAAGTGATCACGTGAAGTCTTCGTGGATAAAAGAGCAGATTGGATGTGGAGATGCAAGTTAGTACTGCCATTTGCCTCTTTCTTTGGGTAAAGAAACAGAGCCCATCACTCCTTATCCTTTCCCCGCAACCCCCCTCCCCTCCCCTCCCCTCCCCTTAAAGACCTGCACTTTGCAACGCCCGTGAGTTCATGGAACCACACATTTTCTTTTCTTTCTCTGTTTGGTTGGCTGATGAGAAAATGCGAGAAAATTCTTTCTTCTATTGTCCCGATATGTTCTTCTGATCGGCCCCATCGAGTGGGAAAAACGATTGGACCATGCAATGCAAGCAGAGGATAATCCTCGGCTCAATTGCTTGGATACTAAATATCTACCTGAACTGGAGAAGATAAGGTCATGAATTTACTGGTTTATGTTAAGTTCGTGTAGGGCACTACTACAGTGCTTCTCGAGGAAGATAAAATGTGCGATCTTATTGTGTTCAAGAAGTGTCGAAATGTTTATCTAGTTCTTGCGTTCAGGTTGTGCTGGCTCTCGCTGGAGAAGATTGTGACCCCACGTTTGTTCTGGCGCCATGTACTTCATGTTTCGCTTCTTGGGGTGAGGCACACTAGTCATTCGCGTAGCTGGAAAATCGAATAGAATATGAAGATGTTAGAAAACAATCTGTGGTGGGTTAGTAGTCCTTTAGATTTATTTCTTTACATTCACGGCAGCAATTTATACTTACATATATTCTGTTCCTGAAAAGGAAAATTGAGTTTTAAATTCTCGTAGCAGATACGTTTCTCGCTCTATTTCGGATCTTGCCATGTCTATGGATGAAGGCATCTCGATTAGATTTAGAAGCAAGCATGCATGCAGATTGGATTTAGAATCATGCATGCATACGAAAGCGCTTTCATTTTTATTTTTTTGATGTGGGAATATAAAAAATAATTCTAATTAATTATAAAAGGGGAGGTAATTATTGTAATAATCTTGACAAAGAAGGGAGGATCCGATTTGAAAACGGGGGTTGCAAATCCTCCTTCCCGATTTGATGACATGGGCCCGATCTGATTGAAGGGGTCAAGACCTCGCCAAAAGGGAGGACAAAAAGAGACAGCTAATGACCCTACAGAGTCGGACGGTTGGTGATGCGGTGGAGCTTGGAGGCCCATCTTCTCCGCCGTCGGATCTCCTTCGGCCTAGGACAAAGGGAGGTGACCCTTTGGGGTGGGGGGCAATAGTCTCTTACAGCGCGGCCTAGTTTAGGGTAAAAAGCCCGATCGGAGGAGGATGATGCTCGCTTGGCGTGTGATGATGTCATTAATCTTACAATTATTTCAGGCCTCTGTCTAATGTAATTGTTCCCTCGTACCTAGTTTAATGAAATTAGCCCCAGAAGTATAGGTGGGTCCCATCTTTAGGGTCTCTCCTTTTTTTGGTACGGCCACGAGATAATATAATTTAGGCCAAAAAGCCTGATTTTGCGATGACGTCATCCTAATCACGATGTGCCCGGGCCGCTTGGCGAGGCTCGTTGATTGAACGACACGTGATTTCTCGAGAATTTAGTGTATGCTAATACTTTCATGTAGTGACCCCAAGCTCATATGGTTCCGTTCGCAACCTAACGCGGCCCAGCCCAATATTATGTGGCCCACGATGATATGATTCATGGGCCTTTGTGGCCCGCACTCTCTCTCTCTCTCTAGCTGAACATCTCCATTCAAATTTTCGTTTTCGTTTTGCTTTATTAGATGGAGCAGTCGAACTCGATGACTCCGTAGATCAATTCAGCTGTAGCAAAGTTTTCAAGAAACAGGTTGCTCGGTCAAGCAAGCAATGAGAACCACTCTGGCCGATTCCAGAAGCAGAGAGCGGTTTGACCGAGCAAAGGAGAACCGATGGGACGAGCTTCTTTAGCTGGACAACGAACACACAATTCGACCAAGATGGGTGCGGAATTCAAAGCCCCAGATCAAATGGAGAAAACGCGAGGTCGCACGATGCATGTGTTGACCGTGAAAATCAGTGTCGATGGATTGGACTTTTGGGGCGGGCTCAAACGTAAACGCAAGCCAGGGTCGACACACTTGAGTCCAGCAAAAACAGCTCCCTCGCCATCGTCGGACCGCAAGACCCCATTTTTGCCCACACCTTTTTCAATCTGAACTTCGAGAGAGAGAGAGAAAGAGAGAGTAAGCGAGTTGGTTTCTTGCTTTCCTTTTTTCAAAGCTAGATTCATTCTTAAGTCAAAGCTGCACGTATGCAGTAGAGGATTTCGGTTGTCGTGTGGATGATGGCCAGTTGACAAATTTACCATTAAGAAGATGGTGTGGTGGTGCTGGTGGCTGCAATTAGTCCGAGTCAAACGCTCTGAAATCGTGTGCATGCTCAATGGCTGACATTCTATTCCCAGGTAAAGACGGCGTTCATTGGGTAACATCGGTTTGCCACAGCAAAGTTCAACTTCCCACTGCCATTCCTTTTCCTTTATTCATTGTCTTGCATCTCAAGCTTCATTTGGGGGGAAAGTTCCTCAGCTTAATCTAATCTATTCCCATAAGATGTGAATCAGAACGCAGATGCTAACTAGAGATCCGAAACGTGGGTCCTCAGCCTCATTTTCGTCTCGTATTTTGGCCCATCTTTCCAAGTTGATGGAAAAAAATGATTAATCTTTTGCCAACCTATCGTTTGTACTACACTGGGCGGAATCACGGGCACGTGTTCCTGTACTTAAGTCTCGCCAACAGCTTTACAAATGACTAGTGAGTACAGACCAGTGAGTACACGGACCTATTCTTTTTCAGCTTTTTCCCTTTCTTTTTTTTTTTGGTCGAAACAGCTTTTTCCCTTTCACTTGTTGATTCTCAAATGATATTCATATGCTTTTATCTAAGTTTTAGTAACGTGAACTGCAATAGTGATGCTGAGGTGGACCGCATTACAAGTCAACCAAGGCATGTAGTGCCAGCGAAGCCACAGGTCCATCTGGTAATTGTGAAGAAAGCCCACTAAGATGTCCAAAATGGATGGATGGGAGACGAGCTGACGACTTTACCTTCTTCTGATCTCGCAACCATATCTTTAAACAAATAAAAAAACATGTTATCAAGTCAACAAAAACAAAAGTAAAAAGAGAAGAAACCGATGGAGGAAATCCCCAGAAGTCACTTTATATATGCATGTCTAGCCTCAAAATTTAGATTGAATTTCATATATATAATAGTAGCATAGGCTATAGAGTAAAAAAATGAACCATAACGACAAGTTATCGACTCTTAAATTACCGGCGACAATGGGGATCGATCCCCTTCATTTCTCCTATTGGCTTGTGATCTTGCGATGGTTCTTCAAACAAAGCTTATCATGCTCTTCGGCAAAACGCATTTAATTAAGTGGATTAAGTTATGGGTGGGGGGGAGGGGGGGGGGGGGTTGATTTAAAGAAGACAAGAGGAGAAATGAGGAGTGCGAGGTGGGTCAAGCCAAAAAAATAAGTGGAGGGCATGGACAAGGTGGCCGAGCAAGGTTTCTCCACTTGCCTTATTAAATGATGGTAGCTTTGAATTGTCCAAATTGGCTTGTATAATTATTGTGCGAGTGGAAATTTGAGCTCCTCTTTGCTATTTGTTTATTCCAACTTAAGGAAATCTTTCAGGGCCCTCGAATATGAATATTCATTGTTTTTTCGACTACAAACGTTGGGTGCGAAGTTTGCTAAAGCACATTGATGGCGTCGGGCATCAATCGATGTGCGCCTTTAAAAGAAAATATTTTACCCCGGTCTCACGGGTTACGCCACCTGAGGCTTCGAGCTCTTCCCATGTGTCCGGGTAGCCTCGTCGACGTGTGTTGGGTTTGGCCTTTTTTTGAAAATGCCGTGGAAGGGAAGATAAAGTTTGCTTGCTTGATCAAGAAAGGGACAAGGTGAAACAAGGTAATCACTAAAAGGGCACCCCACTTGGCATGCAAAAACATCTCTTACTTAAAATGTCAAAAAAAGAAGGGGAAAGGAAGAAAGAACGAAACAGATGAAAAAAAAAAAAAGAAATAGAAAAGAGAGGAGAAATGGGGTAATCTGTACCGCTCATGTTTGTATTATTAATTTCCTTGAATTTAATTTGTTATGTAACAAAAGTATGACGACAAATAAATCTATACTTTTACACCTCGGATCTCAAACTTATTTCCTTTTTTTCTCATACATATATTTATTTGGGACCCGTGGACAAACGTGTTACATGTTGCAATAATAAAATTTGAAACTTTTCCATCATATAACAATATCTCTAAAAGGAAATTCAAATCTCGAGATTTCATCTTGCTACATACACAACTTCTCAATACAACATGGCTTTACCGATAACTCATTTCCATATTGAGTAATCCAAACCCTTGCTGATCTGGCAAATGATAATGCATTTTTCTAGTAAGTATGAAAAGCCCAAGCGCTCTTTGAATTGATCTGACTTCCAAAGGATGCGTGAATTGCATTAGCTCATTTGGTACGCGTTTATAGGCGGCTGACTTTCTTTGCATGCCAAAGAGACGGGGAGGAGGCCATTCCGTTCGGGCCATTCCCATCTAGCAACTTTTGCAACATTCCCTTAAAAGACGGTCAACCGAATCCTAGTCAACTTTAATGACCCGCCTCTAAATAGTCAGGTTCACCTAAAACCCCTCGCACTGTAGTAAATGCCAATGGAGTGTAAATGAGAAATCTGCAGCCACCCCCACCCCCCACCTCCACTAACCTCATTAAATAAATTTAAAATATTATTTCTAATTTAAATAATGAAAACGTAAAAAAAAAAAAGGAATAAGAAAAAACTGCCCAATAAGTACAAACCCAAACAGATTGATTTCTTTGACGAGAGAGAGAGAGAGAGAGAGAAGGCAAAATTTGAGTGCTCCGGGAAACCTCGAGTTGACAATGAGGGGCACCGGTCCCAGGAGGAGGGCAATGGGCGACCGCCACGTGTCGGTCAACCTCGTCCCCCATCGCTCCCCGCCACCGCAAGATCCAACGGCGATTGTGGCACGCTTTTCCAAGCGGCCTTATTAATGGTGGGGGAGCTTCGATATTTGACTTTTCGAGGTTCTACCGAAAATTTATTGACTTGCCCCACCACCACCACCATCGGCCCTTATCGACCGCCCACGCGCCAATCGCGGCGCGTGCCGTACCATCCTCGGCTTTTGCAGACCGGACAATAGACTTCCGTCTCCCTACTCATTTAGATTTCGAGATCACCAAGACATAAAACTTGCAAAGAATATATACTCTTCATGGAGAAAATAAAGTTACAAGGGAAGCCGGAGGTGTGAGGCGTGCATGCACCGGTATGTTAATATGAAAAACTTATCCGTGGAACTTGTCCCATAGGTACACGGGTGAGGTCCCCTCTTGAGGGCAAGGACATTCTATTTCCGGTCCGTGCACAACGCGCGCGTGAGTTTCACTCACGCAAAAGAGCGTTTTTCGCATTTGCGCCCGGAAGTTCCTTAATCTCTCCAACCCGCGAGTTTTACTTAAACCCGTAACCTTAGTCAACGCCCCGCCCACAAAGGCACAAAACGCATTTCTTTTTCGAAATAACACGAGCACCACCTTAAAATAAAAATAAAAATAAGAGAAAATTCGAAACTCGAAATTGCTTTTCTTTTTGGAGAGGTTCCCTAATTTCAAACCCCCCCCCCCCCCTCCCCCTATCCCAAAGTCAACGCCTCTCTCTCTGTCTCTTCCTCCCTACTTCGCCTCCTCCTTCTTCAGCTTCCGTTTCTCTATCAAACATTTTCCCTTCGAGCACGAATTATCATATCCTCCGTCGTCCGCCGCCGCCGCTCGAGCTGAGAAGCGTCGGAGCGAACATCATCGAATCTCGGTCCTCCTCCTTCGTCGTCCGATTCTCATGCCGCCGAGCTCCTGATTCGTTGGTTCTTTCGATTTCTTTCGTTTTCTATTCTTCTTTTTTTTTTTTTCGGTTTTTGGTTCCGATATGGGTAACGGGGTTGGCAAGCTCAGCGTCTGCTTCACCGGCGATGGGGACTCCCGCCGGCGGCACGACGTGTCGTTCCTCGTGGCCGAGCCCCTCGACGAGGGGCTGGGCCACTCCTTCTGCTACGTCCGGCCGGACCAGACCCGGATATCTTCCTCCAAGGTCCATTCGGAGGAGGCCACCACGTTCCGCGCGATTTCCGGGGCCTCCGTGAGCGCCAACGCGTCGACACCGCTCTCGACTTCGATCCTCGATCTCTATTCCTACGGGAGCATCGACAAGTCCTCGACTTTCGAGAGCTCCACGTCTTTCTCTTCAATCCCTCTCCAGCCCATTCCTCGGTGCTTCGTAAGTTCAGGTCCGCTATCGGGCAACTTCGATCGGGCCCCCGGGTCGGGTCCTCTGGAGAGGGGGTTCCTGTCGGGCCCGATCGAGCGAGGGTTCTTGTCCGGGCCGCTGGATCGGGGCATCTTCTCGGGTCCTCTGGAGAACGGAGGCTCCGATCAGCTCAAGAGGAGCTTCTCGCACGGGGTTTTTGCGTTCAGGCAGAAATCGAGAAAAGGGTCGCTGATTCGGGGGCTGAGGAAGGCAATCTCGAAGACGATTTATCGCGGGCAGAACTCGCTTGTCGCTCCGATTAAGGCCTTGAAAGAGCCTGATTGGATGTTAGGAGTGGAGAAGCAGCATCAACAGCATCGCAATGAGAACTTGACGATCAGTAGTGTTAACTTGAGCAGTGAAGGGAGTTTAGAGGATTATGATTCTTTGGAGGGTCAGCAGAATGTTCAGTGGGCGCAAGGGAAAGCAGGGGAGGATCGGGTCCACGTCGTTGTCTCGGAGGAACACGGGTGGGTCTTTGTCGGGATCTATGATGGGTTTAGCGGCCCCGATGCTCCCGATTTTCTGCTGTCCAATCTGTACCCTGCCATTCACAGGGAGCTCAGGGGATTGTTGTGGGATGATGATAACTATGATCTTAACCCTGTTCTCGCTCCTGAAGATTCTGGACCAGACACGAAGGAGTCACTTTCTAGGGATCAGTATGATCTGCCGAGGAATCGGAATGGAGAAGCGTGTTCTCCGTGCTTTGAGCAAGAGAACTATCCTTGCACAAGCATAGATGTGAAGTCTGATTGGTCGTCAAAGAGGAAGAAGAACTCGAATTCATGGAGCAAGCACAGGGGACCGGGAAAGAAGTGGGAGGAAAATCAGAGGAGGTGGAAGTGCGAGTGGGACCGGGAGCGGTTAGAGCTCGATCGCAGGCTAAAGGAACAGTTGAGTCGATCGGGGTTGCACGATGGCAGATCGATCAACCACTCTGACATGTTGAAGGCGCTCTCTCAAGCTCTGAAGAAGACAGAGGAGGCCTTTTTGGATATTGCAGATAAGATGGTTGTGGAAAATCCCGAATTGTCACTGATGGGCTCTTGTGTACTTGTGATGTTGATGAAAGGGGAAGATGTTTATGTGATGAATGTGGGCGATAGCCGAGCAGTATTAGCTCAAAAGGCGGAGCCGGACTATAGGATCGGCAACGTCCAGCAAGACCTGGAAAAGATTAAGGAAGAAACTTTATATGACATCGAAGCTTCCAATTGGGACCAACCCAGTGGAATGCCCAGTTTGAGTGCAGTTCAGCTTAGTGTGGATCACAGCACGAATGTGGACGAGGTTGGTTTTCCTAACCATCGATTGGCTTCATGGACGATAGATCAGCTGACTAATTGTTAAAATTAACAATGTGTACTGTCTATTTGCTTATTTTGCATGTTTTTCATTGCAGGAAGTTCGGAGAATAAAAAAGGAGCACCCTGATGATGCTTCTGCATTGGTGAATGATCGAGTTAAGGGTTCCTTGAAAGTCACTCGAGCTTTTGGTGCTGGCTTTCTCAAACAGGTCAGGATGGGCATTCATGACATTATTTGGCCTATTTTGCCACTAATTTCATCCATCCATTGAACATTCTAGGTTGTGGATACACTTTAGGATCTCCTATGAAAGAGTCCATGTATCGTCTACCATTTGATGGGTAATAAGAATAAATGCTGTAACTTGTTCTAGGATCAAGATCATAGAAATGGGGAAAGAAGAAGTGAGATGTCGGAAGTAATTGAACTGAGAGAGAGAGAGAGAGAGAGAGAGAGAGAGAGAGATTATGCACTATGATGACTCTTGTTAGAAATAGTGACAACTAGAACAAGTGATATTCTTTCTTGTTTAGGACTAGGACAGAGTTGTCTGTCAGATGTCCTCAAAGAATCTCCTTCTGGTGGTAAGGTGAGTCCTGATATAGAGGTTATGATCCATGTTGTGTCGAAGTATTACATGACGGTGAAAACTCAAAGTAGCTATGACGAAGCCTAAATGACTCTTGCTAGCGATATACATATTCTTGTCAAACTTATTGCTTTTATATCTACATTGTTTTTGTTGGATTCAAAGTATTTTAGGGCCAGGCCAGGATATCTCAGATGAGGTCTTTCAGCCTATTATGCTCATCCAGTTGCTTTGCTCTTTGAAAATTCTTAGGGCATTCTGAGTTCAAATAAAAGCACCGATATCTATTTTTGTTTCTTACATGTGATTTTCTTCATGGTTTGCAGCCTAAATGGAATGATGCACTTCTGAAGATGTTCAGAATCGATTACGTAGGAAGCTCCCCATATATCAGTTGCTTACCGTCTCTCTACCACCATAAGTTAGGTCCCAAAGACAGGTTTCTGATATTGTCTTCCGATGGTCTCTATCAATACTTTACGAATGAAGAAGCCGTTTCCGAGGTTGAGCTTTTCATCGAGTTGCAGCCTGAAGGAGACCCTGCTCAACATCTCATTGAGGAAGTGCTATTTCGTGCAGCAAAGAAAGCTGGTACGTGTTGGCATAGCTAAAACAAAGGAAGAAGAAATTGTTTACTTTCATCTAGGATAACCGAATGATATTAACATTTGGCTTTCGCTTTATTGCAGGCATCGAGTTTCATGATTTGCTTGAAATACCACAAGGAGATCGAAGGCGGTATCATGACGACATTTCCATCATAATTATTTCGTTAGAGGGAAGGATTTGGAGATCTTGTGTATAAAACAGAGCGGCATATAGGAAGATAGAGAGACACGATCTACTAAAAAAGAGCCTGAGGCATCTCCTTTTTGCCGTTCCTTTTCCCGGGTCACATCTGTAAAACCAATTCAGATATGCCTGATCTAAATGAATTATTTGTGTATTCTTCTCCCTTCACAATGCTAAGTCAAGAAAATAAACACATTTTACTCTTTTAAGTGTTGATTGCCTCCTGTTTTCCTGCTGAGTGGTCCAATTACTGTGTGCACGTGTGGGTTTCGCCTGATGGCTTATGCTGATAAAAATCTTGCTTACTGGATAGTGCAAAATGCAAATTCACCAAAACATCAAAGTTCATATTTTGAAAAAGACCACTGGACCACCACGAGTTCTCAGAGCCTGCTAGGTGGCGAAAGGCAAGACCTTGTGATGAAGGCGGTACTCGGGACCTTCCTGTTTGATCTGGTAATAATTTCTCCTAACTGCTAACAACTTTGGAATTGATATAGTAAATGCAAATTGCAGTTGAGAAGAGGCAGGTGTGAGAGTCATCAGAGTATTAAAGGCCTGGTCTTCTGTTGTTAAAAATCTCAGGCCAAGAAAACCAGTCAATGCTTTGCAACTCTCAGCGTGTCATATCAGTTCCTTTGTTCACACGAAGGGACGAGTACCAAAAATCTTTTGTACGACTTTCAGTTTTGATGTTATATGTATAATGACCACACCTCGCCAGCTTCCGTCGAAGTCTGCACCTAGCCAACATCCATAAACATCGGGAAACGAAATTTCACGATACACAAAGTTAAAAGAACCTCGAATGATATTTTCCAAGTTCAGATCGAGTGCATCTTAGTGGTCCTGTATGCTGGGCCCCAAGCTTTTGGAGCTGGACAGTCACGGCTAGTCGTAAGCATTTCATGGTTCGGGTTTTGGCTTCTTGGTCGTGAAATATTCAAATGTTTCGTTAATTATGATCTATCGGTGCTCTAACACCAATACTAACAGTAACAGGACCTTGCCTGAGATAGAAATTTGGTCGCCAAACCCCATTTTAGAAGCGATTTCATTGCTTTAGCAAGTTAACGCTTCACACATTTGCTCCTACATTAGCAAGATGACATGGTTTTTCCACGCTTTATATTGCCAACCAAAAACTTGACAGACAAAAGTATCTGTAAAACACAGTAACTGTAAGGCGAAATACAACTGATTTTCTGTTGCTCTTATATTTTGGCTGAGTGCAATTGAAATCATTTCAATGATGAAGGTGAGAAGGTCAACAGCGGGGGGAAAAACAGGTCGTAACTTCTTCATCTGTCCAGTTTGTGTGCATGACATTGGACCTTTCATCGCGAAAAATGAAGGCAAATTCAGGTACGCTCGGGAGTCAAACACATTAAGACACTTCCTAATCACGGATCGAGCGGGGCTCACCCGCGTGTCAATGGCGGGGGGAGGCCTATTTGATGTTAAATCTCTCTATCTGTTTCGATATGAAATGGAACGTTCAAATGATAGGTATGTAGTCGACTGCATAGATCGTGTATGGATCCCAAACAAATCCTATTTCACCTAACTTTTTAATGCGCTCATGGCAATGGCAATCAGCTGTCACCGGGCATGTTAGGTTCTCCTCCATTTCTAATTTTCTGCGTAATTACTCCGCAGTTAATCCCAGGATGGCACCAAGAGATAGTGCTAATTGCTCTTCATTCTGTTCCAAATCCATAATCTCTTCCTCCGGTTACTGGGTCTCTTCCAAGAGTGTATTTCCTCTTCCTTATTTTTTGCGGGTACAAAGCAAGAAAAGAGCACACCATTAAATGGCTAACGGGGGCATAGCTGCTGAAATGTGGGCATAGTGACCCTAGCTTAAAGAAGTAATTAGTCATATGGAATTCAAAGGACGGATCAAAAAGAATACTCGAATTGGAATCTTTTAATGGGTTATCGCATGTCACTAGCTAACATGGTGTCGGAATGTTATGATAAATCTCGTAAAATAGAATGGAAAGAGAGTGCGCGATCGATAATTACTAGGCCTGTCAAATAGGTGGATCATGTCAGATTCGAGTTGTGTCGAAAATGATCCAATCCAAATTTATCAAGTTAGTACAATATAAATTTAGTGACCCATATCCGACCTGTATCTATTTACTAAAATAATTCCAGATTTAATCTAACCTATGAAAATTGGTATCAGCCTAGTTAACCAACCTCAAGCTCTTTATGTGGGTGAAATCGTTATTTTGACAATAAGATGCTAAAGAGTTGGTTTTCAACATCACATGGAATTTTCAATTTTTGTGTTGACTTGCAATGAAGAATAAGAGAAAGTTGGTATCTGGTAGTGAATTTATGAAATAACGACAACAAATAAAGTGGAGGAATTGAAGTTTTAATCAAATGGAATGTAAGATACTGAAGAAGATGATTTATGCTGACCATGGATTAGCACTAGGAAGAACTAAGATTAGAAAATTGCATAAAAATAAAAATGCCAAATGCAACCAAGGAAAGACATAGTCCAATAACTAGCATACGAAACTTACAATAAAAAGATAATGGAGAAAAAATGAAGCCGTCTTGATATTTTTATTAAGGGTGTAGTCGGCCCCACCAAAACTTCTGTGGACTTGGAAGAGTCCGGGGAGTCTCACTGTTTTCTCATATAGGGCGAAGAGAGAGACACAAAGGTAGATTGAGTTGGAAAACTGCGGACCCATTTAACATGCATATTTTCTTTTTTGGTTTTGACATTCTAAATCCATTTATGATGACTCAATTCATCAAATATGAGTATTTTAAAAATTGCATCCGTGATCCATTTTGACATATCTAGTAATTTCGTCACATGCCGTGGTCGACAATGTGCATATCACAAACACTAACAAATTTTTCTTCCTCTCGTTACAGGGGGACGGCCAGTCATTTTATGGAGGGGGAACGTGAAGGAAAAAATCAATGTACAAAAGCACATGTGAGGTCTTCGCCTATGCCGGCTCCGACCTTGTCCTTTGCCCTTCGTCCGACCAGATGCGGAAGCCGAGGGGGAAAATTCAGTCTGATTGGTGTCGACATTTGCAGACGTCCGACTTTTGCGACAAATATTCCCCCGAATGTTTATGTCGTGCGAGCACGTGAAGGTATTTGTTCCCACGTCGCTGTGCGGTCCGCGAACCGACCGCCTCGCATTTTAAATAAGCATGTGACGATTAGATTATCATCGCGTGCATTTCTTTTCTTTTCTTGAAAGATGGTGGGTGCCGCTTACAAGGAAAGTCATAAAAACAGGGGGTGAGCGCTTTCAGGATTGGTTAAGATTTCACCTAGAGCATGTCCATCGGAACCGGTTCTCAAACTCTGAAACTTGAAACCTGCTCCATCATAAGTTCTAGGGTCGGTTTTAAGACCTATTTAGGTTCTATAAGTATTATTAATTAAACGATTACAATAGATCGGCACCTTTAATAACCGCAACAACTTATATTTAAACATATGAAGATATGAAACAATAACGAAGTAAAGTTTTAGTCATAGATATTACTCGAAATGGAAGTTTATACTACTGGTTCCGGATTACACACTCATCATCAGACGCCATGGAATACTGTAGGATTGTGCGAAAATATAGGACAAGAAATGCACAAAGACTTGTTCCAAGTTTTAGGTTCCTAATCCCCAATTCTAGTTCTATCCCGTAATCATGCCACCACCCCTAATCATATATACATATCCATCTCGAAATATAACCTACATCGCTTAAATACTAAACCACAAAAGACATCATGTGTGTCTAATCCCTACCGCTTGACATGGTTTTAACCCTCAAACCGGAGCCTCCATCGCGATTAGCAGATCCACGGCCGCAACACTCGACGTACATTGACGACTTAAAACTCCGCTTTTAAAGATTTTAGATGCGCGTGCTTGTTTTATCTTTTTTTTTTTTTTTTCTCTTTAGCTCTTTCGATTAACCTTCAATCTTCCTTCCAAGCACTTTCGCACTTCACCAGAATCCTGCGCAACCCAGGTCAACCTGAAAGTCAGCGAAGACTTCCGTGCGGTTTTTCAGAAAGTTCATCCTTCTTGGAAATTCTATAAATAAGAAGCCACAAGAATATTTATCACGTAAGCTTTTTAAACTCGAGTCAAACCTCCCACTTTCTGGATCAAGTTAAGTTAATCTCTTTAGATAAGCTGAATTAGTAATCGGATATCATGTTCCATCGTCGAAGGAAGGCCGACGCGCATAGTTAGCAGCTAAGGTGATAGCAGTACAGCAAGTATCCTGCATTCTCATTGGTCCAAGGGCTTGTTTTAGCATAACCATGGGCCTAATTACAAGGACCAAAGCCCAGAAAAAGCCATCGGGTTCGAGCGGGCTGATCCCTCTATTAATTGTGCAGGCTTGCGTTGAAAAACATCATTTAGTGATCCTTTGCTCCAGACGCTGCTGAATACCAGAAGCGTTCAGCATAACGACTTGCTCCAAATCACCAGAGATTGGCAAGAATTATGTTTCACGTTTTAGAAGCGTCCCTTGCACCGAGGCCGACGGACAAACGAAAAACATGATGCACGTTAGAAAGTCCCAACCCAAAAGCTCGAAGTCGATAAGTGAATGGGGACCTCATGTATATGAAGAACATATAAATCCTAAAATCGAGCGATGTGAGATATTTCAATAATGCAAATGCTTGCCAACCCAAAATTATTTGGCTCTAATGCCACCTCGAATTTGAGTATATAGACGTTCGTCTTTAAATAAACCATCAGAGGATGGTCAAAAAGATGTTTTACATTTTAACATTAAGTAATGTGCTTGGGAAAATTGTTTAATCGGTGTACAGATGATAATTCAATTTTAAAATTTTTTAATTTTGTCAATTTAATCCTAAACCTTTGTGTAAATTTCAATATAGTCTTTGTGGCTTTTTGCCAGAAATCACCGATGCGGTAGTGCGTCATATAGAATGACCGGCGATGTCCATATTAGTGATTTTTGGCGAAAATTGACTGGAAGTACTGCATTCGGCCAAAGGTTTAGGATAAAATTAATAAAATTAAAAAGTTTAAGACTAAATTAGCATTCGTACAACAAGTTTAGGACTAATTGAGTAATTTCACCGTATTGGCCTCGACCTCTTATACACCTTTGTTCCTTTCTCAATTTCATTTCTCCCGTGTCTTCCCAAACACGAGCGGACGCGAAGTGCAACCGATTGGTTCGAAGGTCGGTCAGATATTTTGGCTCCCTAATTTGGTACATTGCGTTAGGAGAGATCGCAGATCGGCTATCTACGAATCAAATCACGACGTCCATCTCCTCTCGCCGAGAAAAAAAGAGAGAAGCCGTCCACATATTAATCGAAAGATCCGTGAGGAATTACTTTCTCATGACTCGACTTTCATATTTTAAGAAGCTTGCAATCCATAATCAAACTTAGAAAATCAACAAGTTTTCTCTGGGGGGCGTAGACTCACTCATGTTACCATTGTAAACCCACCATGGATTCGCTCGTTTTTTGATTCGGTTTCCACTAGCCACCCAAGTTGGGGGAGACAGCAATGCAGAAAGCTCGACTTCAAATTCAATTTCAAACCGAACAAAGACTAAAACAAAGGCTATAAATACTCGAAATATAGATCAAGATGTTGACTTCATCTCCCTCAACAGCTTACATGTGGCGAGATCTACGCACGCCCCGCTTTTCTCAATTGTGATTCCAACATTTGATCTCATCATCCAAGGACACCCTTCCCAAAAAATCACCACTTTGTGTCTGTCTCGTGGTTGACAATTGCTACGTTGATGTCACTGGATTAGTTGTGCTTTTTCACTTTGCGTTAGGTACTGACTCCATCTTCCAAAGTCTGATCTGAAAATTCTCTAGTCCCTCGTCTTCTTCGATCCCAAGAGCAATGTCAATCTTGAGCAGAAGCAATGCAAACATGGGCAACCCTTTGTTCCACGAGTTCAAGAGGCAAGCTTACTTCTTTTTGAAGGAGAAGATCAAGACTGCCAGATTGGTCCTCACGGATGTCACTCCGGCTCAGCTGTGAGTTTCTTCCCTCTTGTTTTCCCCATTTTTGGGTGCGTTGCGGACCCTTTTTCGGAGCTTGATCTCCCCTTATTTCTGCTATTGTTGGATTTTGATTTTCGAAGGTTGACCGAGGACGCTATCAATGGAAATTCATGGGGTTCGCTGGACACACGGACGCTGGGTAGAATCTCGAAGGCAGCTTTTGAAGTTGACGATTACTGGAGGATCGTGGATATATTGCACGACAGGTTTGCCTTTTTTCCTCTCTTTCCATGTTCTTTGTCCCGTGCAAAAGATCTTTAGATCCTCCCCATTAACGAGAATTACGAATTGACTTTTCGCTCGTGCGAAACTCGGGTTATGATTCAGCTTGTCCAGATCTGACACAAAGAACTGGAGGATCTCCTATAACTCTCTGATTGTGCTCGAGCACTTACTGACCCATGGACCAGAGAGCGTGGCAGAGGAGTTCCAGAGTGATAAAGACATGATCGCGCAGGCCGGGAGCTTCCAATATATTGATGAGAAAGGGTGCGTTTTCCATTTAGTGCATCTACCTTTGACTCTCCGATGTGAACCAAAAGGAAAAAATGACAGTTTGGCAGGCTCAGAACATGCAATAAGAACTAGAAAATACACGGGAAGCTTACGGTAAAGCATAATAAAGACGCGAAGTAGGCTCTTTTTTTAGGATGGGGTTCTTAATATCTGAGATGCGGATTGAGTTGAATTTGGTTTTTTTCTGTTGTTTTATTCCGAGATGTGCTCTTTTCTTCCGGCATATGCCATAAGCTGTTTCCTTGAATGTGCAGATTCAACTGGGGTCTAGCAGTCCGAAAGAAATCAGAGAGAATGCTGAAGCTCCTAGAGAAAGGGACTCTTCTCAAGGAGGAGAGGGAGCGAGCTCGGAAACTGACCCGAGGGATCCAAGGATTCGGAAGTTTCTGCCAGCGGGCTTGCTCGACGCAGAGCATCCTAGAAGATTTTTCGTTGAAACCCTATGGAAGATGCAATTCTCAGCCTGAAAACCAGGGGAACGAAGGCCCAGAGGGACAGCTAACAAAGAATGCCGGAGCTTCAGAGCAAAACACCGACAAATCAAGAGTATTTCCCAGTTCGGCCAAAGTAACGGAGAATTCGAGCGGTGATGATGCTTCGCTCGAGATTTACCGATCCGGGACAAGTTTCGAAGGGAACATGGAACCGAGCAAGGAAGCGAATGCGATGCAGAGACACAAATGGAACTGCATTAGGGAGTCTAGACCACTTCTGGATGGTAAGGGTGATTACTTCAACAGTGCTGTTGATGCAGAGGGTGATCACCCTTTCAATTACGCCGACCTCGAGTGCTCAGACTCCCTTATTCCCGTGAGAAACTGAACTGGGCAGGGTAAACTACTGAGATTTTGAGGAAATAGGCGTCGCAGTTTCGTACTGTAGTGTCGCTAAATGAAGTGGGTAAAGGTTATGCGTTTCTTGTCATCTAGAGTATTCGCTCGATGTCACCGCTAGTGTAAGCTTGTTCTGCCTTCGATAATGTAAGAAAACCAGTTGCTATGACTTCAACAGCATCTCTGATGAAATCTCTTCTTTAGCTTGTGAATATCCTTATGCTTTGTTGAAGAGATAATCATATTCCATCATTTAATCATAATAGGGTTACACACACACACATATGCTTAACCCCTACTAAGACGTGAATTACTATTCTACCCTTATTATTAACAATACTTTTCAATACTCCCCTTCAAGTTGAGGTGTAAATATCAAATAATCCCAACTTGTTACATAAGAAACTCACTCTATTCCCCCGTAAAGATTTAGGAAAAAATGTCTGCAAGTTGATCCTTTGTCTTTATGTTTTGAAGAATAATGTAACGACCCAGTGCGACGAGGGCAGGAAGTGATTGCCAAGGCCAGAGGATCTAGATGAGGAGTAACTCCAAGCAGACTTCTAGGATGGTGAAGAGGGCGGGAATGAACCAAATTGTGCACCGAATAGGGAGAAAGCAATCTTGAAATATATATGTAAAAACTGAAATTAACTCACGGAGGTGTTTTTTAACGTAATGGCAAGCTTTGCTTTGGAACTCCAAAGTTAAGCGAGCCCAAGCTAGCTCACTACCAGGATGGGCGACCTCTTGGAGAAGTGCCTGTTTGTGTGCCAAAGGACAAAATCGTGAGGATCGGTATGGGACGGGTTAAAGCGAATAATACGTCGAGTAAGTTAAATCCAGGTTGTCACAAATAATCTCCTATTTATGAACTTTTTCTTGTACAAAATGACAATCAAACTTAATGTGCTTAATTCGCTCATGAAAGACAAGATTACATGCAATAGTCAATTGCCTAGTGTTCCCTTCAAGTAGTTGACGATTCGAAGCACAACATCCCAATGAGTAATACGGGGAGAACTTACGAACTAGCTTACTACACTGATGGCAAAAGATATATCCAATCTTATGACAGTAAGATAGTTTAATTTACCAACTAATCTCTGATGCTTTGCTGGATCACATAGTAATCTCAATGTTCTGCATCAAGTTTTACATTGGGCTCCATAGGAGTATCGATTGGTTTTGCTCCAAGGAATCCGACCTTACCAAGAATGTTAAGTAGATACTTTCGTTGTGATAAACTGATACCGACATATGAGTAGGCTATTTTAATACCAAGAAAATATCGAAGACGTCCAAGATCTATAGTACTGAATTCTATATACGTAAATTGCTTAAGTTTCTTAATACCGTCTGAATCACTGCATTTACTGATGATATCATCCATATATACAACTAGAAGGATACAATCAGCTGAGAGACAAAACTGAAAACTGAGTGATTTACCTTACACCAATTTAATCCAAATTTGAGAATTGCATTATTAAATTTGCCAAACCAAGTACGAGATGATTGTTTAAGTTCATAAAAAGCCTTGTGCAAATGACATACCATATTCTCGCCTGAGTAACAAATCTAGGTGGTTACTCCATGTGGACCTCCTCGGCTAGATCACCATACAAAAAAGCATTTTTCACATTTAACTGATAAAGTAGTTAGCCAAATCGCACAACCAACATAACAAATACACAAACAGATAAAATTTTGGCCACCCAAGAGAAAGTGTCATCATATTCGACACCATAAATCTAAGTATACCCCTCTGCAACCAATCATGCCTTTAACGGTCAAGAGTGACATCCAGATTAACCTTAACAATAAAAACCTAATGACAATGAATAGGTTTCTTACCAGTAGGTAAACAAGTAAGTTGCCAAGTTCAGTTCTCAATTAGTGCATGTATTTGATCTTCCATGGCACGATGCCATCTCGGATGAGCAAGAGTTTCAGCAACACTGCTAGTCATAGAAACAAAGGACAACAACGAGACAAAGGCAAAAAAAGGTAGGAGATAAACGATCATAGGATAGAAAATTAGAAATAGGATGATGCGTGCAAACACAAGCAAAAAGACCATGTTAAGCAGCATAACGATCAACAGGACGACCATCACAAGAGTGTGTACCTTTTCGAAAAGCAATGGATGGATTGGGATCAAGATCAAAGGCTGGCATTGTAATTGATGGGGGAATAGATGAATCAGGTGTTGGTAAAGACAGCATTGTTATAGTAGGGACTATACCGCAACAATGATAGGTGTGGTCAACAAATTGAAATCCTGTGGATGTAGCTGGAGAAGCTGAAGGAGGTGGAATCGTTGGTATGACACAACCCTTACCATCACTAGACGTCATGGGAACCACTAGAGAAGTAAAATATGGCTGGTCTTCAAAGAAGGTCACATCCGCAGACACGAACATACGACAACAAGTAAAATTGTAACATTTGTATCCCTTATGAGTCCGAGAGTATCCCATTTTAGCATAAGGATCCATTTTATCAAGACCTAGGGTAAGACAATGTACAAAACATACATACCCAAAGGCCTGAAGAGGTAAAGAAAAGAGAGGACGATTTGGATGTTAAGTAGAGAACGGTGTCACCCCCTAAAGAATAGAAGTTGGAAGCCTATTAACTAAATAACATGCTATAAGAACAACATGACCCCAAAAGATTTTAGGTAGATACATGTGAAACATGAGGCAATGGGCAACATCAAGGAAATGCTGATTTTTACGTTCGACGACTCCATTTTGATGAATAATACCATGAGAATCAAGAAATGGCTGGAAACCAGAAGTTGCAACAAGATATTCTCTAGCATTATCTAGATTGTAAATATTTGATAGAAATATTATATTGATTTAACACTTCACAATAGAACAATTGAAAGAAATGGAAATTTATGTATAGTCTTTTATTAAGAATAACCAAGTTATTCGGGAAAAATCCACGAATGTAACAAAATATTTTAATCCGGAGACATCAAACACACGACACGAACCCCAAACATCTGAGTGAACAAGCTCAAATGGACTAGATACACGGCTCTAGATGTAGGAAGGAAAAGAGACTCTATAATCTTTACCAAACCGACAAGTTTCACACTGAAAAGAACTCATAGACTCAAACTCAAGAAATAGACGCCAAAGTATGTTCGGTGGCGGGTGACCAGCACGACAATGCATCCGGTATATATTTGTGACATCCAAAATTTTCTTCGTAGTTTATGATATTTAAAATATTAAGTAGTGAGAGTTATTAAGATAATAAAATTAGTTTAGTAATTGTCAACGGGAACCGATACACTCTAAAATACATATCGAATGATTTTCAAACATTAAATTTTATTGAGTTAAGGTGTCACTTTTATTCTATACTTTTTATTAATGATTTTAACGGTTTCAAAATAATTTTCTGATTTACTGACATTTCAAATGAATACCGATTTTTTTGTTTATTTACTGCAATGTATGATATCTACCCAAAATAACCTAATATCTCCATCTTTTCAATTAAACCATGCAATTTGTCACTATATTAACTTGGACAAATGTCCTAACTCTCACCTTATCTTTGCCACATGCCTTAATTGAAATGCATTGAACCTAATCCTGTGACCTCATGCATGACATATTACATTTTTTAACTCTAGTAACTTATTATCTAAATGTAACTCTAGTTATTTGGTATTATTGTTTTTAACCCAAGCCATTTAATGTGACCCCAAAATACTCTTCATTGTGGCAAAATCTTGGAAGACAAGAGGCTAAAATGCATCTCTTCTTCCTCTTGGGCGTGAAACTTCCTTCCACTTCTTTAAGTTGCAAATTTTTCTTTTTTCCAGTCTCTTTCAACAAAAAAATCAAAGTTCAAGTTCACTTTCAATCTAGTTTCTTGATAAGGTATATTGATAGACTTCCCTTTTCTTTTTCTTTGTCAGATAAGCTTTGTTGTTTTCTAAAGAATAAGACTTGTTAATTTTTTTTAGTATCTATTTTGATTTCAAGGTGGTTAGAGGCTTGCATTGTTGAAGATTTTACTTTGGGTACGTGAAAACTCTAAGGACTAAGCTAGAATGATTTATTTAGTACTCTTGATCTTGGTTGATTGATTGTTTGCTATTTAGTTTGAATCTTATTATATATGTGAGCAAGTTTCAATAGTTGTATGTTAAGCTATGGTGATTGTTGAGCTTGAAGTAAAAAGCTTTTCACATGCTTGGGTGGTCCTTGAGAGATTACTAAAAGGTTTTGTTGCATTTTGAGTAGGAAAAGTGTGAAAATGGTAAAATTAGGCAAAAAAGGGTATTTTGGTAATTTTTCTTGTCAAGGTAAGGGATAATTTCGAATTTATAGAAATGAAGAGGGGCTGTGAGCAGTGTTATTTTATGATTTTTAGTGTTAATTAGGGGGTTATTAAGTAATATTAATTAAAGGAAATCAAACCAGTTGAAAAAAATGAGTTTATAAGCTTTAGGGGCAAATTTGTAATTTCACCAAGTTGAGGGGCGAATCTGTAAAAACTGAAGTTCTGGGGACTGTTCGCAGCATGTGGAACCTCATTTTGATAAGTGGTTAAGTTATTTTTTAGAAATAATTACATAATTAGGACATATGTTTAACTATGCAAAATTGGAGCAATTTGTAATAATTAATTAAAAGTGGGCAGTTTTGAAAATTTTGTAAAATATGTGGTGTCTATAGTGTAAATAAAATGTTTGTATGTTTTAAATAGCATTTATTTTTTAATTTAATTATTATGGCTGGGTGGAATAAAAATCGAAAATTATGGGTAAAATTATAAAATGAGAAATTTTACTAGGATAATATTCTAATTCTAAGAATTTGGAATTATAGAAATAATCTCCATTATATGTGGTAAAAGTGAACTTAATCAAAGGTGGTTAAAAAAAAATGAAAATAAGCTGAGTTAGTCAATCATGGAGTAGTAGTATTTAATGTTATAAAACTTGCGAAAGTTCTCTTCTAAATGATATTGGTTTGGTGTAAAGAAAAAGAAAGTTTTTATGTTGAAAGGTGCATAATTAATCAATTGTCTTATATATTATGTGAAATGCCAAGAGATTAACGTGTAGCCATTTGCATTTGTAATTACATAAAAATGTGGCATTTATTGTGATGTAATTTATTGTGTTTATCTTTGATGCTATATAATTAAGACCTTTGCCACAACCTATTCACATCGAACGAATTCCCTTATACGAGTATGTATATGAGACTCTAGAGTTAGCCAAATGTTTTACCGTATAAGACGGTCCTCTATAAGGTTGAGATGACATGAAATTTTATGATGACATGGCTCGTGTAGCCATGGTATGATGTTAAAATATAGCCGACATCATGCAGATGTACGGTGGTGTATTTATCATCGCTAATGTAGAGGGCACTCGTGATGAATAGGCTAAGAGGCATGGCAAATGGGTATGTTTGTTTCCATTCCCCATGAGTTGGTGGTAGTGATGCATCATTAGTCGAGATGCCTCGTAAATCGAGATAGTCTTGGCTAGTGACGAATATAAACTCATATCTGTAAATCGATGAGATGTTATGTAATATTTGTGATATATAATATACCATCCACTTGCATATGAGTGATTGATTTCATGCAACATATTGTTGTTCCATTGACATTTCATGATTGGAAGGATAGTACATTTATTCATATATTCATCACGCATGATTATTTTGTACTGCCTTGAATTTACAATTATTGTTTATACCAAGTTGAGTGGTGAGTGAATCTTTTATCTTAAACTTAGAGATTTCAATTACTAGGCCTCGGCTTACTCCTTATTTTTCAAATATGTAAGATGGATACTTCACCGCTGCCGCGTTTTAGAGCTCCAATGTTTTTTTATTATAATTATGAAGATATAATTATACCTGGTAGGGATGAGCATGATGGACCGCCTAAACCGGGACCGGATCGGACCAGTCGGTTTGGTCTGGTTCCCGAGAGTATCGGTTCGGTTCCCAGTTCCTAAAAATAGAACTGGTTTTCGGGCGGACCGATTCCCAGTTCTAGGGTGAGAACCGGACTGACCAGATCGGATCGAACCGATAAATATATTTATTTATTTATTTTTCTCAGAAAATATATATTTATTTACTTTTTAAAATTTATGAAAAAAATAGAAAGCATTTTACTAGTTTACCTCTGCAACAAATGTCCCTGTTATTTCCCATAAAGAAAAGATAGTCCGATGCTCTAAGATTAAAATATAGAAACCCTAATCACTGAGGCTCTCCCCAATTCGCTCTCACCCTCACCTTTGAGGCTTTGCCTAAGACATTCTATTAAGAAACAAGCTTGGATTTTGCCGCAACACTATAATTAACACTTTCGTCATATCACAGTAGGTTATTATTTCATATCCTTAGTTAATAAATGAATAAATGATTGGTTCCATTAGAACCAAACCGGACCCGGACTGAGTTCGGTTTAGTTCATTGTCCCAGGATTAGCCGGTCCGGTCCTCGATCCTAGAAACTGGGAATCGGTCCTCCAGATTCGATTCCCGATTCTTGAGTGGGACTGTACTAGATCGGGAACCGCTAACCCCTAATACCTGGATCACTAGTAATTTATGCTAAGTGTACTTCCGTTATATGGGTTGACATGGGGTTACTCATCGAAGGCGACCTGGTTGGATCACTTTGAGACTTTGATGGTCCTCCAAGTTTTGGCGATGATGGCTTGTCGTTGGGTGAAGCTGTTGACCTTTAGTTGATAGTCCAACAGTGTACAAGTAGGCTTTTGGGCATATAAGTATAATGTTGAAGTTAGGTATCCCTAAACCTTCTCAAGAATTACGTATTTTGTTTTTGTTTGAATGTTGTATCGTAAAACTGGTGTTAATGTATATAAAAAGATGTTTACGTATTTTATTAAACTTGTATGGGAATTTTGTGAATGCTTTAATATGCTTCTGCATACTTTAATAATTATAAGTAATAATTGAAAAATATACGTGTCATGTGTGACGTTCTGGGGCGTCACAATATCAGTGGATGTATGCTTCACAGCTACGGCTTCTAACACCTTCTTGTCAAGATAGACCGTTTAATTCATGTCTCCCACCAATCATCTATTCAGTCCTCAAATCCTAAAAGACACAATGAGAAGAGGAAATTGTTACAAAACAATTCAATTCTTTAGTTAACGAGCTAACATAAATTAAATTATAAGGAGATTGTGATAGAGGATGGACAAATGACAAAGAAAGAAAAGGACTCAAATGAGCAACTCCCGTACTAGTAACTTGAGATTGTGAGCCATTTGCTAATGTGACTGAGTTTGACAATGATGGAGAACTAGGACGAAATGAAGACAATATGTTAGAGTTAACAGTCATGTGATTGGAAGCTCCAAAGTCTATAACCCAGGAGTCAAACACTGCTGAAAACAAACAAGATGAACTACCTTTGAAGGTTTGTGCCAAGGTAGTAGTAGGAACTAAAGATCTTGTCATCTGTTGAAAGCGAATTAATGTATCATACTCAATACATGTCAATGTAACTGAATTGCATGTATTTTGCATAGTAGTTGAACTTGGCGGAACCGGTGAGGGAGGAACAAGAGAATTCTCAACTCCTGCATAGGCAGTTTGGTTTGAGCTCCAGGTGAAGAGTATAGCAATAAACTTATGTATGTCCAGCTCTTTGACAATGATTGCAATTACATGAGCTACAACCATTTCTAGAACTAAGGACACCACGAGTACCTCTCCATCATAGCCTCCACTATGAACAAAATCGTGCCCACATCCTGGGTAATCACAATCGTGACCTCTACGTCCCCTAGGATCATGAGAAATCATAGCACTCATCTCCAAAGTTGGTGTGGACGAAATCTTCTTAATAATTGTAGAATGGAGAGCCTGACATAAGACTTCATCTATTGTACTAAGAGAGCTCTGAGATGTGATATGTTGACGAAAAGATGAAATTTCAAGCCCAATGACTTGAGGTATAATATCACCCTCGGATCCTCTTGGCGTTTGGCCAATACAGCTGGATCATCTAGGTAGGAAGAAAAGTATCCAATCGCTAGCAAAGGGTTGTGAATCGAGCATAATTATTGGATAAAGATTGATCTCCATATTGAATATCAAATAACGCTTCCTATGTGTCACATACCCATCATATTGTTCTTCCCAGAATGAAGCAGTGCACATTTCTCCCAGACTGCCTTAGAAGAGGCACACTGAAAAAAGTGAGGAACCTTAGTGTCCATGCTATTTTATAAAAGAGTCCTAATCATTACATATCCCATAATCCAATCAGCAGTTTTATTCTTGTAAGATAGTACCATAGATGTTAAATAGTCAAGTTGCTTGGTTGCAGTAAAATAGACCTCAACCGCTTTAGATCGAGATGGATAATTAGGTCCATCCAACTTAACAAAATTTAATTGAAAGTGACTAAAAGGAGATCCGGAAGTCAATCCGGTATTTGCCATCAGTGAACAAAGAATGTGATCGAGCCCAAAGGAAATATACTTCACAGCAATCAACACGTAACTCCAGTAATCCAATCAACTACACGGTAATTTTTATAAAAAAGAAGAAGAATTGGGCTCAATCCAATCACCACTAATCATAGTAGTTCACCGAGACTTCGTAAAATCGCGGACACAATACACAACCCTAGAACTTATGATTCCATCTTTCTCCTCCAAAATGCAACTGATAGCAAATCGTAATAATTAATACCAAAGTACCCCCAAAATCAACTCCCACTGAGAAATAACTAGAATCAGCCTTCAAATGAGAAACATTACAAAACATTCTCCCCTTATATCATTCAACGTGGCTGCGATGTTAGGCAAAAATCGAGACTTCAACAAAGTGAAAGTAAAGTCAAAGTGTGTCCAGCAGTCATATTTGTACGGTGGACTGACGACTTGGAAGAGGCAGCTAGGGCGACGTGGTCCTGAGAATGTTGGCGCCGCGGATGGGCGACGTGAGGTTGGGGGTGACATGGCTGGGCGATGTGGCTGGGAGTGACTCGACCGGGTGACGTGTTTGGGAGCAATGCTGGGCAACGTGTCTAGGAGCCACTCGGGTGGTTGGATACCGGAGTAGTAGAAATTAGGGTCACCGGAACAGTGGTCTTCCGACTAAGTTTTTTTAATAGCTCTGATAACATGTAAATATCTATATACAAGCATGGGCTTAACTCTATTAAGACATGAATTACAATTCTACCCTTAGTACCAAAAATACTTTCCAACAGGCTTCACGTCAGTGTTCGTCGGGAGATGTATCTAAGATCATTTCGACCATGTTATCAATAAAGACTGCAATAGTTGGTGCATATTTACCGGATGTTCATTTTCCTAGTTAATTCACGTGGAAAAAAGTGACGCTTCATTATCTGCCGTAGAGAGTGCATGGAATAATGAATTGCAACTAATATTATATGCCTGCAAGGCAAAGACCCTTCAGGCTCAATACATACAGTCATCTGTATAATTACAGAATACATACAAACATACGTAAAATCTAATCAAATCTCATGGCTTGCAGAGCCAGTCTTGAATTGCTGACCGCAATGTGTGGTTGGGAGTAAGATGCAAATGACTAAGCTTCAAGTTGGTCATTGGCGACGTATCGCGGCCGCTCTCCCACCATTCACGCAAAGCTTCTCCTTCATAAGTGAAACCATCTGCCGCAATCTGAGGGTCATGCATTATTTCCTGGAGGCAACCATTGAACAGGTAAGCCACAACATGACACTGAAAGACATGCAAAGGATCGTGATCAACTAGCATGTCTCAAGCTCACACTTTTCAGTGGGGAACAACAAAGCTCTGCTAAAGAAAATAAACATGCTAGGTTAATATCTCAATTTGAGATTCTCAAACGAAAATCATGCCATTAAAAATTAGGCTCAGGCAAATGGTGATGTCAATACAAAGTTAAAGCTGCTTAGTGTCTAGATATGCTCAACTATGCCATTCCTGAAGCCCAAAACAACATGGGTCCCTAAAATGGGAAACAAAAATGCTAAGAATGGGTCCATGGTGAAATTAACCCAGATCTCCTAAACAAAAAACAAGACAAAATCTTAAGAGAATGGTCTGACAAGACTTGGGTACAAACTTGGCAATTCACCGAAAAGTATAACTGACCTGAAGGATGGGACATAAGAAAAATGAGGGCACTGGTCGCTCTTCGGAGGTATGCAGCTGCTCCAATTCCCTCACAAACGTAGGTGTTAATTTGGGCCGATTCCTACCATTAGAATCACAACATTGAAGACCCAGGTCCACTAATCGCTGTGCCACAAATGATGGCCATTGTCCAGCTGATTGATCCAAAACCAACTCCAATTTGTTGAATGATACTGCTTTACGCACCTCACTGACTAACCCAGTAGGTGGTCTACCGGTGAGTAACTGTAGGATGATCAGACCAAAAGAGTAAGCGTCAGATTTGGGCGTCAAGTTTCCATCCCTGTAGAACTCCGGATCTGTATAAGGAAAAGCACGCTTTGGCTCTGTGATTCGGCGGAAACTTGGGCAGCGAAGAGTGTCCCCTGCTATAAGCCTAGAAATCCTGAAATCACATATCTTGCAGCTAAGATCAGAATCAAGAAGGATGTTTTCAGGTTTCAGATCACCGTGAACAATCCTTTCAGGTTTAGAAGAGTGCAAGAAGCAAAGAGCACTCGAGATCTCAGCAATGATTCGAACTCGAGCATCCCACATTAAGGGGGAACTGTTGCCTTTCCGGAAAAGGCAATCTTGGAGGCTTCCATTAGGGAGGTACTCATATACAAGAGACCAGGCTTCTGGGCATGCACCAAGCAAGGTAACCAGACGTGGATGCTGTAGTTTACTAAGAACTTGAACCTGTATCATCCAAACAAAACTCGAGTAAACTGGTACATGACACAAGGCTGTTATGAATCTAGTAAAGACACCAAAGCATATCCTAAGTCAGTATAGCTCTGGATAAGGTAGACAAGACAAATAAGCGTGATGAACACTCCAAGAATGCATACAGCTTTAGAAGTGAAGTTAGCATTTTAAAGAGCATTAAAAAAAGGATAGGACAGAGAGTACACAAGGATGCCCCTAAAGTGCCAAAGGCTTTGTATACCAGTTGGATTAATATCATCGCCCCCACCCCCCACCCATCCCCCCGTGCCCCCTCTCCCAAAATAAAAGAAGATAAAGAATTCATTCATTGCACATAGTAAAGCTGTAAAAGTGTATAAGTAACTGAAATTGCCAGAGACTTCTGAGAATAATTGAAACACTAGAGCACTCCATATAATTAAGCAAAGACAATGCTTGAAGCGTCACAATGTTTTATCAAGCACAAAAACCCTATAATTACAGATCCAGGCATAGCTGAGAATGTTACCCAAGAAATTGAGGTTTATTAATTGAAAGGAAGTGGACACTTTTGAGTTTCAATGAGAATAGTAATTAAGACTACATGATCAGAGATACGGTTGAAATTTGGATTAGCTAGTAAAGAGAACTCCTGTACTAAACATAAACAATTAAGCACTTCAAAGAAGGAAACAACAGCTAGTATGATAGGTGACCCAAATGCATAAACTGAAGAGGAAACTTAAAAAGAAAAGGCAGCAGAATTAAAACATGAGAATATCTCATTACCATAGATATCGCAACAGGAGAGTGCTTGTGTGTGTGCAAATGCACAAGAACATGTGCGCAGAGAGAGAGAGAGAGAGAGAGAGAGAGAGAGATGCCTACCTCTCGTTGAAACTCAAATTGCCCTTGCATGTTCTGAGGATACAGCTTTTTTATTGCAACAGTTCTACCCAGCATTTCCCCCTTGTATACACAACCATGTCCACTCTGCCCAATTTTGAAACTTTCAGAGAACTCACATGTTGCAGATTGGACTTCTGATAATGAAAACTGAGCAAAACCAGGCATATCTTCATTAAGACCACCATTAAACTCAATACACCTTGCAGCTCCAGCTCTCCCATGCCCTTTCCACCGTTCAAGCCAACTAACAGCTTCCGCTTTGTGTCTCTGAATCTGCTGCTTTTCCTGCCTAAGGGTGGCAATAGATGCTTCAATGACACGTAACTCTCCAGCTGCTTCATCTTGCCTACGGCTAGCTTCTTGAGCACGACTGTCCAGAAGAGCAACATTTCTCATAGTCTTCTGTAGCTTTCTAACTATCTCTCCTCTTTCTTCCAAGAGCTTCTCTTGCTTCTGCACCGCAGTTCTTAATGCATCCTCAGCTTCATTTCTAAGTTTAGCTTCATGTGCATATGCAGACTCAATTACTTTCACCTAAATAAAACAGGCCGAATTTTTTCTCATCATCTCTTCATGTGATAAATCAGATACAGCATACAATAAGTAGAGTAAGTTGTTTTACGCATGCTAACACCACCAAACAAATGAAGACCAAAATTACTGGCCACGTGTTTGTGAAAACATTCATAGAACAAAGTTGTCTGAGGAAAAACCAAAAACCAAAAACTTTTAACACCGCATGTTTATCTGCACAAATATATGAATTTATATCAGAGATTATTCCATTTTCCTTTCACTGCTTCCTCATTCACAAAAAGAATGATGTTTTGGGCTTGAATCAAGCCAGATAATCCCCAAATAGTTATCCTTAATGATAATCAAAGCAGAGAAAATGAAAGCTGACAGCTAATTAGGGGGCCAAAAAAAAAAAAGGTTGTCAGGAAGGTTATAAGCACCTTGCTGATCACTTTGATAGCTTCTGCTTCCAACTTTTTGCGCTTCATTAACTCCTGA
The DNA here is from genome assembly GCA_024500025.1 of Syzygium aromaticum. Taxonomy (NCBI): domain Eukaryota; kingdom Viridiplantae; phylum Streptophyta; class Magnoliopsida; order Myrtales; family Myrtaceae; genus Syzygium; species Syzygium aromaticum. Next base: position 35,563,840 of record CM044886.1, on the reverse strand, counting down.
AGTGCTTTCTTCTTCATTGCCTCAACTTGTATCCATGATTCAGTAAAATGATTATGCAATATCTCTTCATTGACCATGTCAGAATCTGAAGAAACCCTTCTTTCAGAATAGGTACGTCCGGAGCAACTGCTAGAACTTGTGGAACTAAACAAACTGCCAGTATGTTGGGGAAGATATCTGTTGGGAGAACCAGTTAAAGCCACTTGTGGAGAGACCGATTCCTTTTGAAGCCAGTCTGTAACTTTGCTGCAACTCCCGCTCGAACTAGATGTGGACCGAGGACTTTCTGGGATCGCCGATACTGACAGTCTCAAACTTTCTTGCAATGGTTCACGACTTATTACTCCTGCAGATGTTTGTGGTTGACTTAATGAGTCCAAGGGTATGGGGCCTTCAAAGGCATCTCTAGTCCATATGCATTTACCCTTGTTGACAAATGATATCTCGCAGAAAGCGGGTGCATTTTTTGCAGCATAATTCGCTTTGCTGGAGCTCTTTTTAACCTTCATACAACTGCATCAAGACAATGTAGGAGGTAGGAGATTAGGATAAACAATCGGCACAGATTTCTAGATCAAGATAAGGACACATCAAGTAGTCATGTTCTTGACTCACAAGAGAAAGCACATCATACAATGCATGTCAATTTGGGTCAACACCATCTTTTGAGAGTTAACCAGGAAAATATGGTTCTAAAAACATGCATCTGAGCCATGTTTCTCGCTATTGATGATCCTTGTCTAGAGGAACAACCAACCAATCCAAGCAACAACGTGCACAACATGCTACGCATCACTCTTCTGAAAGACTTTGTGTCACTTTGGTTCATATGGAAACTAAGCATGGTTGTCCAGCAAAAGATTTGAGAACGATATGACTGGAAAAACTCCGTAAACTCTTCGGTAATATCACCTAAACATGAAGTAACAACTCAATTTGCTTTCATGGACAATAACGTGATCGAAGGGACCACTTACTTTTCAGGTACAGCCCCCATAACAAGCCTCCTAATGCCATATTTGACAACCATCTCAACAATGCCCTTTTGGACCTGCTCTGCTTCAATGCTGAGAACGCTGGCTTTCAACTAAAAAGGACATGATAACTTACGTTAGTTTAGTAAAAGAAAATGGAAGACTCAAGAACTTCATGTCATTTATGTAGATAATTAACACCTACTTCAACAATCACCCGAAACATGTCTACGCCTATATAGGAGGAATCATCAAAGATTGTCACATCACTCTAAAAAGAATACCACTAACTCCAAATATACTTAGGCCACAAAATGGAGGCCACATTTTTAAATTAAACAACTCAAAAATTTTGAAGACGAGGAACAGAGGATTTCTCTTTCATTCTGCCTTTTCAAATGTGGGGCAGAGGGCCAGCCATTCAAGTTGAAAACTCAATCTAATCAACTAGTTGGGTTTTGAAATTGCAAAAAAATCTTCTACTCGTAAGAAAAAGAAAGCTTGATTAATTTGGATAATTTAAATACTGGAACCATATTTCTGACTCAAGAAAGTTCAATTAGCTCACAAACAACAAGTCATGAATAGCCTGCGAGCAGACTGACGTTTTTCCTCCAATAAGGTGAAGAGGAGATCTACCGCACCTACATATAACCTAACCTTGGATAGCGCTACCATCTATTTCGCCCCCCTCAAACGAATTTCTAATGACTCCATGCAATTTAGGGCGCTAAAAGAAGTTCATGCAAATTTTTCTGGAGAGAAGAAATCAATTTTCAGTTAAATTGTAAAGCTCCATATTTCTTAAGGCTCTCAGATACCTCATGTTCAGACTGGATGTTTTGCTAGATTTACATAAGGAGAACGTATCACAGATGGCTGAAGCTGAAATATCCCATCAAGCAATTAAACGCACCATTGATAAGCATAAAGATGCCATTTAACTTTCTAGCTTCTCCACGACCAAAAAAAAAAGAAAAACAAAACTTTCTAGCTTCTCCAAATCTACAAGTCCAAAAGATTACTCCAGGGAAATCAGCAATAAAGGAAATACCCTCATATACTGAAATCAGGCAAACCCAATCAAATGAAGAAATGTGAACTTGGATTGTGACCAGAAAAATCATTTGCTGTCACTAGGACTTAGATTTATCAATAAGAATGATCTCCAAAAGAAAGCTTGCAAGATCACAACTACACAGATAACAATCTAGAAGGCGTGGCAACAAAAACCATGAGTTCCTGCCAGGGGTGTGGTGCTGGTCAGGAGGCATGGCCATTTGACTAGATCGCTAAAATTAAATGGATGTCAATCGCTTAAGTCAAAAAAATATAAGGTAGTCAACAAATTTGGTCATGAGGATTACGTGTTAGCACCCACCAATAAAAGAACGTAGTTGTGACGCATTTACAATTTAAAGAAGGAAAAACTGTACACGGGCGAAAGCTCTACAATCCAGTAAGTAGACAAGTGGACAAATCACTTCCGAATTAACATATATTCCAGGACATTCATCATTCCGTATGATAAAAGCTTAACATAATCAAGATGAAGATTTGGCAGCTGCACAGCGCAACAGCCATAGGCATACCCATACCTTAGAAGCAGAGCAGAAGGTCAAGTAATGTCGCAAGAGTTTCCTTGTCTGCTCCTTTTCCTCCATTCTATAGGCAGAAAGCACCTCGACGCTAGCTTGACTGGCAGGTAATTTTCCCACTGCACACAATCCCCGAGGATTACATCGTGAGCGAGTTAGCTCCTCAGGAAAAATGAGGAAAAGCAGGGGAAAATCGGATCTCAGGTTTCACCTCGACAGCAACACAGAATAAATTCTTATATCATCATCCAAATCAAATGCTACTTGAAGTCCAAAAAGCTCCAGTAAAAGAGATGTCTTATAACTAGTGTCAGTCAATCAACAAGTTCATAAACATGAATTATCGGACGAATCTGAACTCCTAGAGAGAAACTAAGCTAAAGCACCATTGCTCTCGCTGGAGGAAACACCTATGTCTAGAAAGACACAAAACTACGAGGAAACCGAAGCTATCAAACACGCAGCACAAACTAGAAGAAAACCGAAGCTAACAAGGAACCGCGGGAATTCGCTTGCTTGCGCGCGCGCGCGGGCGGGGGGGGGCGAGGCTACGACTTACGGAGAGTAGGAATCATCGGCGAAGGCTGGTGAACGTGGATGATACAAATCTCCGCGCCAGGGAATCGCTCCAGGCTCCACTTTATCAAGCCGATCGCCTTCTCCACCGACTTGCCGACCGCCACGTGCACCCTCTCGCCGCCCCCGGCCATCCCGGACGAGCTGGCCTCGCCCGCCGACCGGTCGGGCCCGAGGCGGTAGCGCTCCGGCGACGGGAAACGGCCGAGGGGGTCTCCGGCGAGGCCGCGGTGGGGGTGGAACGGTCTCAGGAGCTCCATTGCTGCTGCGGAATCCGGCGTCGGGCCCGGTCTCCGGGCAGGTCATGCGCGGCCGGGGGGAGCGAGATTTGGGGCGAGGCTGATGGGTAAAGGAGCCGCCTAAAGGAGGGAGGAGGAGAAGGAGGAGGAGGAGGCTGGAGGAGGAGCGGGGCTTGAGCTTGACTTTCGGGTAGACCTGATGGAGACCGGGAGACGGGTGGAGGAGGGCGGCATATTTTCCCGTTCTTGGGAGTTGGGACCTCTGGAAAGTAAAAAAATGCAGCGGGAAGGAATATGCCCAGAGATCCTTTTTCCGTGTATGTTTATACATACATATGTATAAGTTTTTTTTTTTTTTTGGTAAGATACATACATATGTATAAGTTTTCTCCTCCTTTTTCCTTTTTTTTTATTAATAACACAAAAAAACCTCAAATTAGCACATTTATAACAATTTTACCATAAATTATTTTTTGATTAAAAAAACCACAAACTGATCCACATGTGATAAATTTATCTCGAACTATTTTTTTATCACTAAAAACCTCAAACTAGTACACTTATGATAATTTTCCCACAATCGAATTTTTTGACCACTAAAAACTCCAAACTTGTACACTTGTGACAATTTTACCCTGAACTAATTTTTTGACCACAAAAAATCTCAAACCGGTACATTTATGACAAATTTACTCTCTGTTAGTATCTATTAAATTGGATTAATATCATGAAAAATCACAAATTGGTAAAATTGTGACAAACAGAGGAGTAAAACCCTAAATCGGTGCACCTATCAACTACCACGTATAATTAAACTTAGCAATTTGACAATAAAATTTAACGGAGTGTAAATTCATCATAGATGTACCAGTTTGGGGTTTTTTGTGGTAAAAAAATTAGATCGAGGTAAAATTGTCATATATGTACCAATGTGAGATTTTTGGTGATCCAAAAAATAATTTAAGATAAATTTATCATAAATGTATTATTTTGGGGTTTTTATTAATCCTTTCTTTTTTTATTTTCGATGTTTGAATTATTATTTTGATTTGTTTAATTAGGGGGCATAGGCGCATGTTGAACTTTGAACGCGGGGGCGGCGGGGCAAGGACCGGAAGAGGGGTGGTGGGGGAGAGTCTCACTCCCACACGGATGGGGAATACATTTTTGATTTGATTAATTTTGAGGTACGCCTTTTCTTTTTTCCTTTATTAGACACGAAATAACTATTAGGACAAGGCATATAAACACATGGAAATACAAAGCAAAAAGCAAGAAAGAGAATTTGAGATATAGAATTTATCTCAATTCACCACTCAAACGAGGACTATATCCAGTAGAGGATTCTGATATAATTTAACACCCCCACCTTTTCAATTACAATTCATAGACAAGCAAAGTAATTATTCATGAATTCAAACTTAAACTACAAATAAATACGCAGGAGAAGTGGGGCTCCAATTCCTTCTTATCGATAGGGAATAATTTAAAATAATCTTTAATATCGCTTGAAATGACTATTCGATGAAAGAAGTTTTCACCATCGACGATAATTTATGTCAAATTATCGTGAATGAATAATAAAAATATTTTTAATTTATTAATTTTTATAAGTGATGAAAGCGATCATTTTTTAAACTACTAATTTTTTCTCGAAACAAAACGAAGCGTGCAAATTCGTCGATTCTTCTCAAAATTTTTCATTTTCCACATTTTTCTGCTTCGCTCGCGGTTGAAATTTGAGGCACGCTTTCCCATTTGCACACGTCAGCCTGACATCACGATTACCTGAACCCACTAGCACAGTAATTTAGCCCCTTGAGATAAAAAATAAAAATTTTGACCAAAAAAAAAGATAAAAAATAAAATAAAATGGCCGCTAGCTAATTAAAGCCAAAAGCAGAAATGGATGAAAACTGCACAATTTAAAGTGCGTTTGTTTACACGGAAAATGTATCATTTTTGAAAAATACTTTTTTTTAAGTCATTTTTCAGAAAAATGAGTTTGTTTTTTGATATTTGACTAAAATCTTCAAAAGACTTGAAAGTATTTTTAGTTGTTTGGTGAGAAAAATCTAATGGTTAAAATTATCGAAAATTTTAATATTTTTAAAATTATTTTTATTTTGGAAAAAGAAAGGCCAACGAACCGGCGGAGGGAGGAAGAAGAAAAAAGAAAAGAAAAATAAAAAAAGGAAGAAGAGAAAAGAAACATATTAACAAATTCAAGACGAATAATTTTGAAAAGTATTTTTACCTTCTTAGATTAAGAAATTCATTTTTCTAATTTTATGTATGAATGTTTTCTTTAATCGGAAAGTATTTTCAGTTGATTTATCATTTTAAGCAAATCAAACGAATAAAAATTCGAAAAATGAATTTTTGAAAAACACTTTCCTTCGAACAAATATTCTTACTGCTAATTTTAAATGGCTTTTATAATGTAAAGTCACGAAAGAAAGGAAGAGGGTAGAGGGAAGGGAAAAGAGAGAGGGTGGGTGAAGGTTGGAGCAGTTGACGCGTGGCGGCTTCTCGGAGGCGGCGTTGATCCTCTGACCGCGCCTTTGCCCTAAACCAGTTTAAGAAATTCACCGCGTTACCTAACACGAGGTTAAAAAATAATTACCACATTCCTTAGCACTTGCACGCCGACCACGTGTGGAGAGCAATTTTTGCTGGAATCGGACAGAATTAGGACCAGTTGGTGGTACTCCCTTTTGGTAAAAGCAAATTCGACCAAGACGTGAACGTTAGAGACAAGTTAGGCCACGTCGTTTTCTCTCGGGGTCAAAACCAATCGACACTGCAAATTGTGCGAAACTCAACTTAGATCGCAACTTTTTTTAGCTATCAAGTACACGCTTGAAATGAACCCCACTGCAAAATCGCCCGATTGATTGACAGCTAAACAATTAGAGGGTTCTCGTCAAACATCGCTCCGAGTAACTTATCGGGTCATCTTAATAATTAGAAATGTCGCGGCTTTTGAGGCGTTAATTCGGTACAAAAAAACGGATCGTGCCGTGAACTCTAAGGCTTTCTTACTCGGTTATTTTAAGTCTATCTTCATTGACCATGCGCACCCGTCTTTGTTACTCAGGTTTGAGCACTCCATTCGCGAACTGGAAGGCTCGAGCCTTCTGGTTCAGATCCAAGTGCTGAAAAATGGCTGCGAACGTAAGGGAATATATAAAAATGCAGAGAGCTCCTGAATCCTAAGAAGAAGACGAAGAGAGGGACGTCTCAGGAAACGCCAACAGGGTTCCACGCGAGGCAGGCACGAGAACACCCGTCAAACTTCTCGTCTGCACAATTCCACGGCTTAAAATAATAAAAGAGAAGAACCAGAAAGTAATCAAATGGTTTTGAAAATGGGCCAGAGAGGTATTTATCCGTCCGGCCCATTGGGCCCGAAACGAAGGTCGACCACCGGGCCTCGACCGGACGTGGTCCAAGGCCCCCAAAATCCATGTCGCGTCGACTTTCGTTTGGAATTTACGTACTGGGATTCAGCATGTCCACTGCACAAACATCGCGTGTTTCTTTCTGTCGAGTAGGTGACATCCAGTAATCAGGTAAGATCTATGCAGAGGCTTTGCTTGAGTGGGAGAGGAAGAAGCGGGAAGGAGATGAAGTAAACCATACGACGAGGGGCTGAGATGATTGCCGGTTGGTAATCACTGGGCATGATTGGCCACCAATTCCTTTCATTTTTTTTTTGGGTCGAAAATTGGCCACCAATTCGAGGGGGACCGAAATGATGAAGTTTCTTCAATCGAGCACGAAGAGGCAGCAGCACAGACAATTTGCCGTTGGAGTTTGTGTGCGTGAGTGTTTGTGTCCTCACTCTTTCTTCCTAACAACCAATGCGTTCCATTACCAAGGCGTGATAAAAGGGGGGCCAACTCATCATTTCATTCCCATCTCCACCTCTTTTTGTCTTCACCTCAAAATTCATACATTAGGACCTTCTCAGCTTCGGCCGACAAATCCAAAGTAATCACGAAACCACGTCCCAGAAATGCGTCGTGGTCTTAGATGAACCCGGAATGGTGAACATCTCATTCGACGATTTCCCATGTGTATGGAAAATCTATAGTTTTCCCGCCTCTTTTTTTCTTTGTCTGGGTTCAACATCAGGGAATCCTTCACGAGATGAAGCTAAATTCAGTGATGACACGACATAGATTCTGACGTGCAAAGCAGATCACGAATATAAGAAGATCACGGGGAGAGAGAAGTGATTTGTGAGAAGATAATGAGACGAAAGCATCCTGAAACACGGGCCGGCAAGTTTGTGGTCCTCCGTCGTAAATAGGTCTTCATGATGTCTCTGAAGGTGTGAAATCCAAGCAATCCCCTATTGGGTCCCCCGAAAGCTTTGCTTTCATTCACTTTAGACAGGGGGACATGTGAGTGTGTCTTATTGCTCTAGGACAAGCGTTTCATGTCTTAATCATCATATCTAATCTAACATTAGAGCTTTACAATTGAAGTTCTCGACATACAAATGCTTAGCATCTATCATCACATCATCCAGATTTATGTATGTTTGAATCACGTCTCAAGTTTCGAGTCTCATCATCCTTGTCATCAAGTTTAGCATTTAGTCTCAACGGGAATCACTGTGATATTGTTATTAGTAAGTCTTGCTTGAGAAAAACAGACTCAATGGCGTATTTGGCTCGAGAAAGATAATAACCAAGAGAAAAGTGGAATCCAGATTAAACGATCTCTATATGCACAAGCTACTGGTGGTTGGGGATTAACATGTGAAATAAACATTTGCTATCGCGCATCAAACATAAGCGACACTACACAAATAATTTCCCCATTAGGTCTGCGATGTAATTTTCAGTGCTTTCACGTCCAATCTACAAAAGATTTCACATGTGATTTCTTTGTTTCGCTGCCTACAGAAGATTTTGTAGAATTCTTTTAGTTATATCTCCTAATATAAGGTTTCCCATTCCGTAACTATTTCACCATGTGACCATATCTAGTGATGGCCAAACTCCAAAATAGCTAAACCCTAAATCCGAAAATTGAGATACACTTGAGATTCGTATAAAAGCTTAGGTAAGAAGTTCCCTTATATACATGCATCGGATCCTTCTCTTATGGTGGACCCATATTTATGATCACTCTCAATTATCAAGGAGCTTCATAAGTTTCACGTCAATCTACCAGTAATATCACATGAGATTTCTTTGTTTAGCCTCCAAACAAAATTTTTTGTAGAATTCTTTTAGTTATATCTCCTAATATAAGGTTTCCCTTTCGTTGACTATTTCACTATGCAACCATATCTAGTGATGGCCAAACTACAAAATAGCTAAACCCCAAACCTGAAAATTGAGATACACTTGAGATCAGTATAAAAGCTAAGGTAGGAGGTTCCTTGATATACATCCTTCTCTCATGGTGGACCCGTATCTATGACCCCTCTCCCTCTCAATTATCAAGGAGCTTCATAAGTAGGTAAGTTTTCAGTGCCTTCACATCAATCTACGTAAGATTTCCCATGAAATTTCTTTGTTTTACCGCCAAACAAAAGATTTTGTAGAATTCTTTTAGTTGTATCTCCTAATATGAGGATTCCTTTTCCGTAACTATTTCACTATGCAACCATATCTAGTGATGGCCTAACTCCAAAGTAGCTAAACCCTAAACCCGAAGATTGAGATGCACTTGAAATCCGTATAAAAAGCTTAGGTAGGAAGTTCCCTGATATACCTGCATTGAATCCTCCTCTCATGGTGGACCCGTATCTATGACCGCTATCCCTCTCAATTATCAACGAGCTTCATAAGTGGGTAAAGTCCAAAGAAGGAAGAATGTGGGTGATGTGATGATTCTCCGTCAACCGCGTCTTCCCGTCCCTTCGCTTACGCTTCTTGGTCCTCTTGCCCTCTTATAGCGTCTCTTTTCCCCGTCGTCCCTTTCTTGTTTTCCTTTTTCCCTGTTTCGCGCACTTCGAGAAGATCCTCCCATTCATGGGCATGTCCACTTCAGAAGTGTCTTCTGGTCTTCCCGAGGGCGATCCCGCCGCCGCCGCCAGAACCTCCGGCTCCTCGGAACTCGCGCCTTCTGAGGAGGCGACGAAACCTGATGGGTGCGATCCTGTTGTGATCGAAGTGCCATCGCTGGTGATCAAAGTGCCGTGCAACGTCGGCGAAGGCGACAGAGAACACGACGAGGCAGGTTTCAAGACTCCTACGTCCGCGGACAGCAAGATACCCCCGCTTGCTGAGTGTCCGCCGGCACCGAGGAAGCGCAGATCAGAAGAGATTCTGAACTCGAGGACAACACCTGAAGGGCTGGCAAAGTGCCGGCGAGTCTTGCTTGATCTGTCGAGCGAGATTCAGTCTTCCTTCGCACCTCCTCTGTTGACGAATTTTGGCGGGAAGGTAAATCGGAGACCCAAGGAACGGGACGCAGCACCAACGCGCGAAGTATGACTTCTTCTTTGAATCACATGATTAAATTAGGGAAGTTCTTGAATCATGCCAATACAGGAGATCAATTTTTATCTTTCCATTGTTATAAGCATGCGTGGATTGTGGCATGACTAGTTGAAGATTTTCAAGATCTTGAACTGAGCTGTGCATTCTCAGTGTGGGAGACAGTTCAGGACTGAACCGAGGACAGCTCAACTCATTCCTTTTGGTTAATGCTATACAACATACATTTGGCTGCTTATTATCAAAACAAGTCCCCACATGGACCCATGTTTTCCTCTGTTCGCTTATGGATCATCTTCACTAACTTAATGCGTATGTCGCGTTTCTTGTAGACAATTTATGACCATTGAAGATTTTAGTCTTGCAGGTGCATAGATGTTAAGCATGATTTATCATTCTCCCTTTGAACGGGTACACATTACCAAACTTAATTACTCAAACCCAATTCAGTCTTGATTTAGATGAACGTATAGATTTAGCAATACTGCATGTACTTCATATACTGCGTTATCGAGCAGCGAGAAAAGAGGCATTCCTATATCCAAGAATCTGCACAATATATTCGCAACCCCATTGATCTCCTGCAATTTTTATTGTTGATCCATGGCGTGATGAAGTGGATAAAGGATATACCAAGTGCACTTAAAACTTGAAAGAGCAGAAGAAGAAAGGATAACCAATTGTTCAAATTCTACCCAAAGCTTGTGTGGAAGGTTAGCTGGTTTAACAGGTTGATTCGAGAGTCTTTACTCGAAACAACAAACACGTGCGCGTATAATAAACATCAATGAGTCGCAGACTCGCAGAAACTTGCTGAGAATTGGCCGACGATCCAATTTGCCAACCTGTCTAGAGTTAAACTTCAGCAAACACGCAGTCGCAGGATTTCTTTAAGAAGATTTATGATAGTATCATAGCATTCAAGCCATAGCTATAGTCGAGGCATTGTGGGTTGACAGGTTTGTCAATCACTTGGTGGTCCTGAACCATGAAATTTGGTCATATTTATGAACCATGACAGTGAGTCAGTAAATATGTTAAATGAACTCTTTGTTTTTTTATCATGTGGTGTTTAGAGGATGTCGAACAAGCATTGCAAAATATCTTTTCCTTTTCCTTTTTCCTTTTGCATTTACCAACGTGGTTTTCGTTATTACTTCATGGTACGTATCATGAACTCGGCCTATCTAGGCAGCAGACAGTAACTTTTCGGGAAGCCATTGTGTGCTATATGTTGCATGAAACGGTCTTGCTCAAGACCCGGAAACGTTCTTCTGCAACAGAGCGACATCCACATGTGGATCAAATTCTTCGTCCAATCAACCAACTTGAATGTGTTATTACAAAGTACCGTATCCATCCACTACATGGCGCAAGCTAACATGCTGAAGAACTAATCGATATGACAATTCTATTAATAATTAGATCAGAGACGATGCACGTCGGTGGACATAAAACCCTTTCTTCGTGCGTCAGGCCCATTTGCTCGCTCAATAGCATGCGGGTTCCTGCTCAGCACCTCTCGATGGACTTACACATCGGTCTCTTGTCGGGCCTCCAATGGCATTTTTAAGCCGAAGGTCCATAATCGATGGGCTCAAATAAGAACTTAGTTCGCGCTACTCCTGTAAATAATCGCTACAGGGAGCTGCGGGGCATCGGGAGTAAAATAGAACAGCTGTACGAGGAAATGCAGAAGCAGTCCTCCACGGGACAGAGACTAGACAGTGCTGAGGAAATTGACTGACGACGTACCGCCCAAGCACGTGGTACCTGAAGACGAGCAGTACCACTTAACGCCATTGGTAATCTTCTTCGTGTACCCAGAAAAGATCAATCGATCAATAATGTTCTCTGGAAAACAGAAGGAAATTGTATCTGGGAGGGAGGGTGTTATGATTGGCCCTGCACCCGCCCTTTTTCTCTTTGGACTTTCTTTTGGCAAACTGTCAAACATGGCTACGTTCCCAAGATACAAGGGTTTGTTTCTTTCCTTTCGAAATGCCAGTACCGTCTGTGGACTGATATGAGAGTTCCATGAACATTTGCTCGAAGTGATGGTTCCTTTTCCATCCGCAGAACTGCTCCTACACATGGTGTTTGTGGAATCTCCATGCACGAACCATCATCTTTCATCAAATTCATACATAAAGCGAGGTTATAAATGGGCTCTTGTGCGTCTAGGATTATTCTCGTGACACGTGAGAATAGTTCCCGTTTAGGGCCGACATTATATTTTTAGAAATCGTTCCGCCTCTTCTTGATCAAAATGTCTACCGACAAAGTCGTGATCTAACTCATGGAGACCAAAAAATGCCATTACAATTAGGCCGTGTTATAAGGTATGGAACTATGCATATCCAAAAAGAAATTATTGGTTTCGTACCAGATTTTACGTCACGGTACTTCTATATCGTCAAAATTACTCAACTAAACTATAGGAGTATTCTATTATAAAGGGAGAGAGGAAAAAGGATACTCAGTTTTAGAATTTGAAAAGGAAGGCTTCAGCGCGAGCAGCAAGAGATTACGTGTTCACATCGGAGAAACCGAGGAGTATTCAAATATAATTATCGAAGGTTCGTAGCGTATGGGAAATGACATAGAACGTTCATCATGATGACTGGCCTTTTACGAACCCCGCGTGTGAAAACGAGAATTATTCGTCGTATGGAGATTGGTGTCTTGTCCCTCCACAAGTGGTCAACTTGCCCCTCCCTCTCATGATTCGACCCAAATTAAAGAAGCAATTTTTATCGCCATCGAAATCGACGTGTGTGCAAGAATTTAGTGCGGGGTCAGACGGAACGAAAAGGATTTGGTCGTGCTGAGATGTCTCCTGGAATACATATAATAGATTAGCTGAGGTGACATACTGTTTGTTGATTTTGATAAATGGAGGGTGTTTGCTGCTTGTGGTGATCGGTTGTTTGCTCGTGCTTATCGTATATGACCAGTTCCTTTTCTTCAAGATTCATGTCATTGGAAGCATTCATTAGTGTGTGATTTATTGGTTACTTCTTGTCTACTGATTCCACGAAAACGACACCCTTCTGCTAGATATTTTCTCTTTTGATGACATACTGTTTGTTGATTTTGATAAATGGAGGGTGTTTGCTGCTTCTGGTGATTGGTTGTTTGCTCGTGCTTATCGTATATGACCAGTTCCTTTTCTTCAAGATTCATGTCATTGGAAGCATTCATTAGTGTGTGATTTATTGGTTAATTCTTGTCTACTGATTCCACGAAAACGACACCCTTCTGCTAGATATTTTCTCTTTTGATGATATGGTCTATTCATAATATCGACTGGAAGCTATTTCCGTTCATGTCGGTAAATGTGGTGCGGTGAAGAGCATAGTTGGAAATTAGAAAGATCGACGGTGAAAGACAAAGATTTACTCTCTATTAGTACGCGATTTTATGATCATTGTACATGGCTAGTCGAAACTTCTTGTGCTACAGAAAAACGTTATGGCAAGGCATGGAAGCAACCCGCGATCCTAAATCACACTTTAGTTCAGGTTTTAAATCCAGATAATGTTAGAGTAAAACGCAGAGGATGGAGAGGGCTCAAACTTGTCCGGACCTTGATCCAAATGGACCAGATCCGTCAAAGCCATTAATACCTCAAAGTTCCCTGGGGGTAGGTTGAACATGATCAAGGGATCAACAGACCCGGATCCAAGTAAGTTCGTTCTCGAGACGGAGAGATCATAATCTTTTCCGATACCAATTCGGTGTGCTAGGAGCTTAAACTCCCCTGGTGGGCCAAAGTCATAAACGAAAAAAGACCCCTTGATCCAACATCTTAGCGACGCTAACGGGGTCAGTCCGAACCGTCATCATGAGTTCAAACCTAAAGGCTGAAAACCGTAGGCCAGCATGCAATCATAATCATTCAGGCACCGAAATCATTCATTTGCTTTTCCCCTAAATCCGGCCGTGGGACACAGACACAGAGCACACTAAAGTCAAAAGAGGCGCGTATACGTAAGGGGAGCAATGCAGAAAGATGGCCCATTCGAATCCCGGCCGTGACCCACTTCGCCTGTTCTCAATTCATTTCCATGGAAAGTCGTAAATTATAATAAAGACAGAACAAAACTCGGTACTCTTGAGCTGAGATAGGGCCCAAGGTCTTGCTCTTACATATAGAATGGCACCAAATGCATGAAAACAAACGGCCAACCGGTTCGGGGCCCCATCGCCCCATGGGGACTTCAGGGTCAATGTCAGAGAAATCACACGCACCCACACAGTCCACGTGTCGGCATCTTGTCCGATCGATCATCGCTTCCCAGGGCCCCACCCCACTCGATGGTGATTCATCCACGACCCATCCGCAAATTATTGAGACCCGCCTGAGGTTGGAGACGAGACAGCCTCCAAAGTCCCACATGACAAGATCGACATAATGCCCCCAAACAGGACTTTACTGTCTCTTCAATTTCTTCATCCAATTCCATCTTCTTTTTTTACATGAGCAAGAATAAATGAAGCAAATTACTAATTACATGTCGCTGCCACTCTTGCCCCTTTTTTTTTCGCCTTTATCAAAAGGGAAGAGAGTAGAGACCAGGTGGGAGTCAAAAAGACCCAAACCATATCCTTTTTTTGACTCCTTCTAGAGGGTCTTAAACATATCACATGGTCTAAAGCAGTAGCAGCCACCCAAGAATGTTGACCATTTCTTCCCTTTGAAGATCAAATAATTTCCTTTTTCTTTTTCCCAGTACCGACGGCTAACAAGGCTCAAAAATCAGCAATCCAACTTCATTCTAAAAGTACAAACATAAAAGACTACAATTTTCTTTAACTGAGAAGACAAACTTACCAATCCAAGCCTGCAACTCAATTCTTGCTTATTCCCCAAATTGGCAACAGCAGATTCATTTCGCTACCCTATACATACCACCGCGGGCCCGGCACAGACAAAGGAATTCTCCTTCAGAATTTCCTTGTTCTTTTTTAATCCCTCTCCTGGCTTCCAAATTATCTTTTTGATCGCCAACCACCGCCTCTCATAGTCTCAAGGCTTATTGACCCACTCGGTATCGGTCGCAATCCTTCCAGATCCCCGGCTGCCCATCTTTCCCAATGTTCCGACAGCTGACAAGCCCTTGAAGCTGCTGCTTCCCTCGCTAAAGTTCCGCGACCTCCTCGACCTTCTCAATTTTGAGGAACTGATGTCGCCAATATCATGATCAGCTTCGTCAAAGTCCTTGTTCTCAGCAACGGCTAGCCGTGCTATGCTGCTTCGGCAAAAGGGGCAGACTGGAGGAGTTAGGGATGCGGTCGTTGGGTTGGGCTTGTTGTGGCAGCAAAGAGCCAGCGTGCAATGTGCACACATTTGGTGGCCGCAGCCTTGGACTTCGATTGTGCACACCTGCTCGAAGCATATGCAGCATAACTCGGTGTCGCTGACCTGCATGCAAGATTGCTCCGTTAGAGTTTTCAGTATCATTGAACCCAACAGTGTTCCAAGCATCGACATAAAGCAAATGGTTGCAATCTGGCAGTTGATCGAAAACAATTGAGACAAAAGCATGAACAAATGCTTCTACTGTCATCAGGAACTGTAGTGTTTTCCATCGGAGGTCTCAAATATCATGGTAAAGTTAAAATGAATCTCGGATAGTCAACATCCTCCAGGCTTAGTTCCCACTTGCCATGATTTATTTGTCAACATAATTCACTAAACTGGTCTAATACATGTGAATCTGAGATTAGCTAACGAACCAATGCTCTCATAAGAAAGCCAATCTACAGTTCACAAACTTGAAGGACGTAAATAAACTTCAGACAGCAAGGCAAAAAGGAGACATCAGAAATCCAGCAGTTCTCATAGTAGGAACCATTACCTCTGAAATATCATCGTCGATCCCCACATCGGAATGTGATGGTGATGGAAACGAGTATACAGTTCCCTTTAAAATGCTTTTCTCCCTCTCCTTATTTGCCTCCATCAAGGCTCGCTCCAGTAGAAGTTTTGCATCTTGATCCAGCTCACTTATGAATTTCAAAGGTGATGGCCAGACAAGAGGCTCTGTGGATGACGGATTTAGCAGAGCGGCACATGCTCCATGCTTGTGCTTGAAAGCAACCACATATGGGATTCTCCTGCATCATTAGAAGATCAGGAAACCCAGAATCTGAAAGGAAACCAAGTTAACAGCAAACTTGTACAAAGACGACACAAGGGAAATCAAAATTTTCTGGATCATCTAACAATCAGATGGAGCCAATACAGTAATCCTTCTAGAATGTGAAACTTCTTTCCAGTCAAACTGCTATTGCTAGGCTGAATCTAGAAAGTTATTATTTTCTTTTTTTGCCAAGTGAATCTAGAAAATATAACAAGACGAGGACACAATATATGAGGCAAAAGGAACACACATAATCCATTGTATTCCTCTTCTTCCCTTCAAGGTTTCCACTTTCTTTGTTTTATCTTTTTCCCACTTTCTTCCTAAATCTACTATTGCGTGAATTCCAAAGACGTTTTCAAGGCATCATTTATAATTTTCCCATTTAAGATTAACCATTTGTCACTTTCTAATAAGGTGGATATGCAAAATCAAAGGTAAGAGCAAAAGGTTCTACCCAGACGAGTCTTTTTGAAGACGATCTGCACCCCATGCCAGCAACTCGCGAATGCAATCAAGAGATCCGCCTCTTGCAGCCAGATGAAGAGGAGTGCTTCCCGGATACCTATAGACAACAAAAATCAATCTCGTGGACAACTGAGAACTTAAACTATCAATCCCTCCTGGGATTTAAAGAAGAATTACCCATATCCACCGGTTGATGCACAAACTAGAGCTCCATTATCCAGAAGAATGTGCACACAATCAGGCCGTCTTTGACGGGCTGCTAGGTGCAATGGTGTGGCACCCCTGCCGTCCCTGATATTCACAAATCGTGCATATCCCCTAAAATCCATCCACAAAGTTATCAACTGATGCCAATCCCCACAGGGACAGAGAGACAGAGAGAGACTCACCAAGAGACAGCGACTGGACTAGATTGAGCAGCAGAAAGAATGGCTTTGAGGCAATTAGAATGACCGTAATAAGCAGCATAGTG
Organism: Syzygium aromaticum; assembly: GCA_024500025.1. NCBI lineage: Eukaryota > Viridiplantae > Streptophyta > Magnoliopsida > Myrtales > Myrtaceae > Syzygium > Syzygium aromaticum. Next base: position 35,546,900 of record CM044886.1, on the reverse strand, counting down.
CAGGCAAGTTCTTCCATTGAGCGAATCAAACATCAATACCTGATTAAAAACGACATCATCCCCAATTAGCAATCCATGTAACAAATCAGCAAACCAAACAATAGTAAAAAGCAAAGTGTTAGAATTTGCCTACATTAGCTCCAGCTTCAAGCAGCTTTTCCACGCAGGCGATTCTGCCATGCATTGCGGCTAACATAAGCGGAGTCTGAGACCACATCGCAACCCAAAGAAGGAAAAAAGGAGTGAATCCCAGATCAAGAAAAAGAACGAAAGCCCACTAGATCGAACAGCTTTAAGATCATTAAACACAACGCAGACATTATATGAACTTCACCTGCTTGTGCCGGTTCAACAAATCAGGATTCAAGGACCGATCCAGAAGCATGGATAGAATCTGCAAAACAAATCATACCCACTAGAGCTCAACCAAACTGACAAAACCCAAACTTTTTACTGAAGACGAAATGCGAGTCAAATCAACAAAGAAAGAAAACAAGTGTAATCAGATTAAACCATCGGTGCCCACCAAGAAAGAGAAAAGTTTAGAAAAACGACACAGGGCGGAGGGGAAAAAGAAAGGATCTTTGCAGAGAATCACCTCGATCTGGCCATTTGCTGCGGCGATATGAAGCACGGACTGGCGATCATACGCCGTGGTCTGGCGAAGGAGGCCGGAATCTCTCTCCAGCAGAGCCCCCACGATCTCCGAATCCCCGAACTGCACGGCAGTGAAGAGCCCGTGCTCCTGGCTCGCCCCGCAGCTCAGCCCCTGACCCATCTCCTCTCTTCGCCCGCCGCCGCCGCCGCGGAAGGGCGCGCTTCCAACTCTATGCCCGGAGAGGTGGTGGCCTGGGACGGGGGGTGCTCATTGCGCCTCCCCACCAAAAAGTGGGCTCACATATATTTGTATCGCAGCACTCTGTGCGAGGACTCGCAGGAACACACCCACACACGCACAGAAGAGAGAAAGAGGTAGAGAGAGAAAGCGCAGGACTTTTCTTTTTATTTTTTTTAAATTTAATTAGTTTATGAATTAATTTAATCGCGGGGATTAGGAGAAAAATCAAAGCGGAAGCGAACGGGGGGTGGGGGGTTACGGGCTAGATTCGTATTGGACGTTGGATCTGCCCGGAGGGGGGGGGCAGGCAGGGGAGGCTGACCGTAGCGGCGGCCGCGACTGTTCTGGGCAGCGGGCAGCGAGGAGGAGTCAGATATTTTTTTCGCTGGGGGGCGGGGCCGTTGAATGGAATTCTTAAATCTCCCTCGATTCCGCGTTAGATTATAGTCCGAGACAGCGTCCTAGATTTTACTGTTACGGTCCTTGTCCGAAAAACGGACCTCGGGTTTTCCACGGCTCTTTTTCTCCTTTTTCCTCTCTTTTTTTTTTAATTTCCTTTTACTTTCGAGGTATGTTCGTCTCGCGAAAAATAAATAATTTTAAAAATATTTTCTAAAAAATAATTACTTACACCATTTATAAAAATTAGCCAATTGAAAAAAATTTTCATCCCCATTAATTAGATAATGGCAAAATGTTCAATAGAGTTGAAATGAAAATCAAATCCTAGCCTTGGCTCGCTTTTTCTTTTTTTTTTTCTTTTGTATTTTTTATAGAGATTTGGTAATAAAATCGAGAATTTGCGTGTCGATGAAATTGGTGTGGGAGGGAACACTAATTTCGGGATCTGAGCATGAACGTGGCGTCAGAATATTTAAATGTAAAATCACGTCTCCAGATAACAATTTAAATTTTTGGAACGGTCGGTGACAATCCCATGAAATCTTTTATGCTAATCTTTCATGTCATCATAACAAGAGGTCCGAGTACGAATTTTTCCAGTGCCCTTATTTGTCTCTCCGGTTATATATTTTTACCATAAACTGTGTTCGTTTTCAAATAAAATAAATGATTTGGAAAATAATTTTTTTTAAAAACGATTGCTTGTATTGCTTACAAAAAAAATGAACGGATAAAATATTCAATGTCCATAAAAATGTTCAAGCATAAATAGTTATCGATGATGAAAATATTTTTCGTCAATTAATTCGAGCAATACAAGCAGTCAATTTCAAGAAAGTGAATTCTGAATTATTTATTTTCAGCAAAACAACAAATACAGCCTAGTTGGCAGCGTCCTGCAAAGTTTCGCACATATGATGTTATTTCTAAATTTGTCCTTACTTTTTTTCCTTCCACTTGACATTTAATTACAATGCTTCTATCATCAGCTAATCTCTCCCCACGACCAAGATTAAAGAAACTAAAGCATCCTCCTTTCATCTTTTTCTACACTCCATGTGATCTCTTCCTTTATTCCTCAAAATTTTCTTAGTCCGCACGTGCGAACGCACCTTTATAGATATTTTTAGATAATTACTCGATGGGCATCAAATATTACTTGATGAGTGGGCGGGGCCGATCGTGCAAATCGGTGCATGAGCGGCTCGAAAGTCCCTGGCGATCTTATTCTGTGGGAGGGGGTAGAAGTGGAATTTCCGGTTGTTTGTTTTAAATTTGACCCCGTGTTTTTTGGACGTCTGGCTGGCCAATGACTATGAGGACGCGCCTTTCGGAAGACTTCCGCCTTGGATGGTGGTGGCGCCGGCGGCGGCTGCAAAAGGGGAGGGGGGTGTTCATGTCAAAGGCTCACGGTGGCGCCTCCAATTCACCTCCTCCAGATGACCCGAGTTCATGCTGTCTTTCTCTTGCGCGTGCTGAACAATAGTTTCAAGAATCAGTAAACTATACCAATATCATAGAAATTTAATACATAATTAGGCATAAGTCGAAGAACTACTAAACCATTCCAGCGCTAGGGAAATATACAATACACAAAACGGTACGACGAGTAAAACATTCGAGAGCAATTCCCTCGCCGTCAGCGACTTCTTCGCTATCTAGCTCTATCACTCGGTAAATTAGTCTTCGTATCCGACATTATTTGGCCCTTGCACAAGAGCCGTGAACGAGGATGGTTGGAGTTGACCCCAGTAAGATGGTGCACCGAAACGACTTTCGGTGCACAGGAGGGGGCTCGAGGAAGCCTGCAGACAAAGAAAAACACGAGGAAAAGGAAATGGGAAATAATGGATTTTAAGTCCTTGGAATCATACAACAAGCAAAGCATGAAATCTCCAAATAGCATTGGCGATCTTGGCGATGGTTGGCGCTTTCCGGGGTAAAAAAAAATGCCTTTCCTGTGGAGCCAAACACTTGCATTCCACCCTTTATTCTTTTCCTCCTCTTTCCCCTGTTTCTGAACAATCTTCAAATTTGTCGAACAAGCAAATGTCTTGTTCTACCAGCTTTTTCTGGACAATCGCCTCGAAGTGTTGCTGTCCAAGCAAACGCTGTCGCTTAGGAATTTATCTTTGTTACACTGTCATCTCAACCTTCCATCTATGTCTTAAATAAAGAGGAGACAGGCTTACGGTGAACTTCTCCGCGTTATCATTTTAATCTTCGCGTCGCGTCCTTCAAAATCACGTCCCCGGTTTCCTTGCGAGCATATCATGTCTTTAATAAAGGGCAGACGGCTTATGCTTAACTTCCCCCGTTATGGTGTTACTTTTTGCGTCGCATCCTTTGAAATCACGTCTCGGGTTTCCTTGTGCGCATATCAATTCATCAGAGTGAAGTAAAATGCGATATGACAGTGTCTAGGTGAATCTGTGTGATATTTTGCTGGTGCATGCGACTGCAAGGATAACTGGGTGTCCAATTATTCTTTAATTTCGTCTTCAGTTTTTACTGCCTAGATAAACCCAGAGGGTTAATTAAAAAAAAAAAAGCACAAACTTTAAGTTGAGAGATAATTCTTGTCCGAACTTTTCTTTGTCCAGTAAAAAAACACAAACTTTAGGCCAATAGACAATTCTAACCCCCAACTTTTTTTTATCTCGTAAAAAAACAAACTTTTACTTAAATCCTAAATTTAGCTTTTTATTGACTTTCTATCTGAAGTCACCCTTGCTCGAGAAAAAAAGGTTATGACGGTGAGCCTAGCGAATCTTATCCATGGCGTCTGTCGATGGGTGATGGTCTACAACTTCAGATTACGACAAAACGACGAAATCTGGTCAGAGAGATTCGATCTAGAGATATTTTTAACTTGGTAGAAGTGAAGAAGACGAACAATTTCATTATTATTTTTCAAGCTGTGACTTAGAGAATAAAATAATGAACAGTGCTTTAAATCTAGTCAGCAAGTCATATGAATTTATTGTTAAAGTGAAATGGTTAAGTTGGATAATCAATAGTTTTAAGTCAATGGAGGCCAAATTTGAGATTTAAATGAAAGTTAGTGCTTTTTTACGAGACAAAAAAAAAATTAAGCCCATAATTATTACTTAATCTAAAGTTGGTGTTTTTTTTACGAGATAAAAAAAAAGTTCGGATCAGAATTATCTCTTAATCTAAAATCAGTATTTTTTTACCGGACAAAAAAAAATTTGAATCGTAAATATCTCTTGATAATTTTTTTTGAATTAATCCAAAACCCCCCGGGGGGGGGGGGGGGGGGTGGTTTGCGGGGAGTCGGATTGCGGGTCAACCGGGCTTGACTTAGATAATGTCACTAGGGGACAAGGTGTCGGTGGCAGTGCTGTACGGTTGTGTATAGATGTTAGAGAAGATCAGATGAGTTTTCTTTCCTTTTCTTTTTTGCCCTTGGTAAGTTAATCCAAGAAGATAAGGAGTTTCTGCTAGGGTTTTGACATGTAAACAAGAATCTCGTACTTATCCAATGGAGTTGAGACTGCTACGAGGATTCAGAAGAGCATCTTTTAGTTGTTTCCTTCTGTTGAAGTGTAACTATCCAAGCCCACTGAACGTACCCAAAAGGAAAAGGTTTAGTCCTAATGCTCGGAGATTATGGATGGAATGTCTTTAAACCGACGGTGTGAACTTAGGTTAAGCATCGTGATCATTATAAGTAGAGATACTTTTGGAACCACCCAGGCTCGGTTCAGTGAGGCTATACTGTAGCTAGGCTGCAATTCTGTGGCAGAGGCTCTAACCATGAAGCAAAAAAGGTGAAGTCCTAATGCTCGCAAGGAAATGATGGGACGACGATAAGACGTGGATATGCAATCACATCGACAGAGGTCTGCGGAGGAGAGAAAAGGACGGAAAATATCCTGGAAGCTATTTTGTAGGTCCCTGCTGGGAAGCTTATCATCTCTTTTGGTCATCGTTTTCCTTTTCTTTTTTTCTTTGATATTTCAGGGTGTGAGATCATAATTAGTGGGTTCCGGAAATTAGCACGATAACCCACCGTTATGACATCTCTGTTTAAATTACAGCACTCCAGGGCCGAAATCGAACCTGCAACTATCGATTCTCGAGCCAAAAGTGTGGGTTTTGGTCTTCATTTTTCAAAAGCGTTTATGTCTATAGCCCATTAAGTTCTGACGATGGGAAATCACATAAAAAGATCGTACTAACAAATCAAAAGTAAATCATATTGATGCGATTTGTTCGTAGAAAGAAAATTCGAACTATTTCGATTTGGATGCATTCAAATCAACATAAATACATCTAGAGCGACGGACAATCATCTAATCATGCCATATTCAAAAATAATTTATATTAATGACTTTCGAATTACATATTAATCATTTTCCTTACAAATGATAGATTCTACCAATCTCAGATGATAATATGAATTATTATGATCAACGCACGATATTGCATAGTCATGATCGAAATTTTTGAACCTGCACATTTTAAAGTTCTATTTCAACTTGAAGAATCACATAACACACCAACTTATCGTATGATAAACTAAGACTCATATCAAACATGTTAAGTGCTTTGATAGACAACTTCGTATCTCGTCGCTCGTACTTCGCAGCCTCTTATATTAGCTTGATTTTGAACATTTCTGATCAAACCCAATGTGTTCCGGTTCCAACTTGGCCTGTATTAATTATTTTAGCTAATTAGAGCATTAGCTAGCTGATAAACACCTACTTCCGCGCGTTAGATATCTAAGTAGATATTTTGTCGTTGAGGATAAGATGGGTTTTCGATGTTGAGTTATTTGTGGGATTCCTACACTCTACCTACCAGGCATGGCAAGCAATATTACACGTCAGCGACAAAAATCTAGTTTGACTACGCAATCTTCTAATGTTTCTAATTTTCTACCGACATACGAACTTATGGAGTTACATTGCATGACTGTATGCAAATGAAAAGGTGACGTGAAGTTCCAGACGAGGTAATTCTATAGATAATAAACCCAATTATCAAATAACAAGTCTGAAAATAATGTATGCGTTGGGGATGTTGGATCTACCAGGGACATTGAGCCATCATATGTATGTGAATCTACCGTTCCTACGATGATTACAAAACACTCCTTTCTAATTGAACTTGGTTGAACCTAATCCCAACTATTAAACAAAGCCATTGAATTTGATCTTTCTTCTTGATACCTGCGACGTCATCATGGGCCAACCAACTCCGTGCTGGTTCATAGTTGCTCATGGCCATCTGCAAGAGCCGAAGAATGAAAACTTGACCATAAGTTTATTAAAGGTTAGATCTTCCACGTTCACCTAATGACATAATAACCCTATTCAGTGAGCTGAACGAAGGTACCCTTCTATTCCTAGGTACCAAATACGAATGACCACTTAAATAGATAAGCCGTATTCAACCACCATTAGACTATCTTTAGCGATAGAATCAAATGATCCGACGTAGTGTTTAACCAGTTATCACTTAAGGAGTTACAAGCTCTTTTGCTCAAAGAAATAATATTCTTGTACTTAGAGTTGTATCTCGTCCAAGCAATTTTGGCATGACTATCACTTGCGGAATAAATTCAGTACTTGGTTTGTCTTCAAACCGCATACCGAGTAAAGGGGTACTTCTTTTATGCTGTTTGCAACAACTTAACTCGACTAATATGAGCAGAAACTCCTTAGAAAGAGCACATGTTTCGACTATTTAATGAATTGTTGTGGTTTTTACTTATGAATCGCTTCACAAGCTCTCTCCCATCCGATACGAGATTTCGTTAATTTATGAATCACGTATTTTGCCATTCTAATGAGCTATATTGAGTTGAGACGTTTTATTCAATCTCTACTCAATTTACTGGACTGTATGATCTTTGCTTGAAATCTAAAAGCTGGTTCTTTTCCCTCCTTCCCATAAGACGCTCTGAATCGATTTTCTTGAAGATCAAACCGGAGAGGCAAGCTTCAAAGTTTCCTTGCATGGCGAAGCTGGAGATTGAGGACGCAACCGATTCCGTTTCAAGATTGCCTAGCCGGACAGCGGAATTTATGATTAATTACGCGAGTTTCGCTTAAAAGTGGGAGTCATCAACATATTTCTTCAAGCAAGAGCTTACAGTACGTCGATGAATTGACTGGTGAAAGAGACATCGGAAGCCACGAGTGTTCATACATCCAAAGAGTGCGAACTAAGCTTTGAGCATTGATCTTTACTACCCGATCGAAACAATCCAACCAAGCATATGGGAAAGGTAAAGATCGCCAGTGGGTAATTAAGAAACTCAGCGCTAACTTGTACGCGTGCATTAAGTGAGCGCCAAAAGACTCGGTTTGCTGAATCAATACGTGCAGCTTGAATTGGTACGTATTGATGACTTGAATGATGTGGATTTGACGAGCAAGCTTCGTGTATCATTATTTTCGTTGGCTCTTCGTCATTCTGAACAGAGGTTATCGACAGTACTTGCGCGAATGGGGAAGGAAAGATTGTGTGGAGTGTCCATGGAAGTTGCAGCGATGGATTGTACATGGCGGCGAGAGAAGAACGGACCCACGTTTTGGAGTGACAGAGTACGAATCTCATGAGTGCTTGTCACAATGATTCAGCTTAGATACGGATCTTATTGTCTTTTTCACGTGGAATCTTTGTTATAATCGAGAGATTCCTTGTGGAACCTCCATTGTACCAACCTCACGCAGCCATTTTAATCGAATTACACTCGATTGCGTGCTGATCGTGGCTACATGAGGTGCGACGGTTGAATACGTTTCGGCAACGAAGAAACCATTTAAATTTTGCCAGATGCACCAATAATCGACGACTCAGATCCCTTGCTTACGTTTTGTTAGGTTTCATGAGTCCCGTCACAAAAATTTCCAGAGGTCAAGTGCAGCCGGAACTTCTCTTTTCAATCCGTGTTCATGGAGCTTTTACGTTTTGCCAGCAGATCATCAAAGTATTTGATTGAACATAAGCAAAGTGAGAGAACTCCATCGTAAAAAGCCTCAAAAGATCCGAGGATCAAATCTGAAGTCAACCCACGAAAAAGTCTCATTCGCTCAGCTATTGGAGAGAGAGAGAGAGAGAGAGAGAGAGAGAGAGAGAGAGAGAGAGAGAGAGAGAGAGAGGAAATAGCCACTTGTTGGCTGCAAAATCGAACTAATTTGGTTGGGAGCTGAGGTTTACATTTAGCCTAGAGTGTATCGCTAGCAGGGGCCTTGGCGGCTCGTCCTCCAACTAGGTAGGCTCCACCAATGCATTTCTTATTTAAATGTTCTGGTGCCAGCACGATCCGGTCTCCCTTGTTGAGTTAGTGATGCAGTGTTCAACGAGAAATTCAAGCAAATCCTTACTTAAAGAAAAAAATCTCGAAATTCGATATTAATGATAATGTTCTGTTCTTCAAAAAGAACCCTAAAACAAGCTTATATATCCCTAAAGCAAATCATATTAGGATTATAAAGCATAAAATATCAAAATTACAAAACTGCCCTTAAAATTAAAACCCATAAAAAATTATTTAAAAAAATGAAAAACCTATGTAAATGATCCCGAATTGCTAAAATCCATTGTTAGTCACAGCCAAAGGTGATGAGTTTTGTTCTGAACGCCGTTTATCTTCAAACGACCGAATTTGAGCTCGATCCGATGTCATCAACCGAGTCTACTGGTTCTAGTCACATCACTGTTTGGCCTTCGTTTGGACTTCTACCTGTCTAATCGATCCAGAAACGCTTCACTAATAGATTCTGCATCATTCTCTTCCACTTGAAAAGAACTCGTTCTCGAGTTAAATCAAGATCTTGATATAACGGCTCTGTAGACTCATGAAATTGTGACAAATCAGCACCATTGAAAGTGTTAGATATGTCCATACTACGTGGAAGGTTTATAATATAAGCATTATCGTTGATTTTCTTGTTAACAGTGTAAGGTCTATACTTCTTTTGCTGCAATTTGCTATAAGATCCAACTAGTAACGCTCGTTACGAAGAAAAACCATGACCTGATCACCTATCGCAAACACCTACTTCCGCTTGTGTTTATCTGCTGCAATTTTATACTTTTGATTAGCTTCTTCCAGCTTTTGTTTGATTTCATGATGCACTTGCACAATCTGTTTAGCCATATGATCCATTGTTACATTTTTATCCGCTTACATAGGCAACTGTACCAAATCCAGAGTATGCTGAGACGCCTTTGTATAAACAACAGAAAAAGGCGACTTACTAATAGAACTATGAACTGCATTATTATAAGTAAACTTTGCCTGTGATAAAGCAACATCCCATTACTTCGACTTATCTCCACAAATGCTACAAATCAAGTTTCTCAGAGTTCTATTAACCACCTCTATTTGCCCATCAGTCTATAGGTGAGCTGTGCTATTGAAATTCAAAGATGAATTAAACAATTTCCATAAAGTTCGCAAAAAATGCCCTAGAAATTTACTATCCCTATCTGAGATAATAGACTTGGGCACACCATGCAAACGAACCACTTTCTTAAAGAATAATCTGGCCACACTTACTGCATCAGAAGTCTTTCTACAAGGAATGAAGTGCACCATCTTGGAAAATCTGTCAACCACAACGAAAAGAGAATCCACGCCTTTTTGTGTCCGTAGTAAACCAAGCACAAAATTCATAAACAGATCTTCCCATATATTGTCAAAAACAGGTAAAAGCATATACAGACCTGTATTCTTAAATTGACCTCTAGCAGTCTGGCAAACATAACACTTTTGTACGTACTTACTGACATCTCTACACAACTGGGGCCAGTAAAATCGCTCCCAAACTACAGCAACGGTTTTATCACGACCTAAATGTGCAGCTAATCCACCATTATGTAAATCACGAATTACCTTCTCTCGTAATGATGTTCGAGGAAGGCAAAGCTAGTTGCCACACATCAAATAACCATTCTGCACATAAAATTCTTGCACAGGTTGACCAACAGCATATGACTTCCAAATTTGCCCAAAGTCATCATCATCTGCATAACAGTCTTTCAGTTGCTCGAATCCCAAGATGTCTGGGCTTAATGTAATTAACAAGTCAGCTCTCATACTCAATGTATCTGCTACGACATTATGCACACTTGACTTGTGCTGTAATTTGAAAGGAAATTTTTGCAAAAATTGACACCATCGCGCATGCATATCTTTGCTAATCCTCTTCTAATTATTTAGATACTTCAAAACTTCATGATCAGAATAAAGGACGAATTTTTTTCCAATCAAATAATGCTCCCAGGTCTTTAAAGCCCTTATGACATAATAGAATGTTTTATCATAAGTGCTCCATTTCTGCCTTGCATCACTGAGCTTATCACTAAAATAGCAAACTGGTCTACGCTCTTGAGATAAAACAACTCATATACCCACTCTACTAGCATCACAATCCACTTCAAACAATTTATCAAAATTGGATAAAGCAAGAATAGGTGCAGTATATAACTTCTTCTTTAAAATAGCAAAACTATTTTCAATTTCCTCTCCCCATTGGAATTTGTCTTTCTTCATACATTTAGTAATAGGAGCTACAATAGCACTAAAATTCTTAATAAATCGCCAATAAAAAGTAATCAACCCATGAAAACTCCTAACGTCATAAACTGTCTTAGGAGTCGGTCACTCTATGATTGCTCTTATCTTCCTTTAATCTACCTCTATTCCTTCAACAGTAATCATAAACCCCAAGAATTATAGTTTATTAGTTAGAAAACTGCACTTCTTAAAATTAATATACAACTTATTAATCTGCAAAGCTGTCAACACCTCCCTTAAGTGCATCAGATAATCCTTCTCAGTCTTACTACAAATCAGGATATCATCAAAATAAACTATAACAAATTTGCCAATAAAAGATTTCAAAATCTGATTCATAAACCTCATAAAAGTGATTGGAGTATTGGAAAGTCCGAAAGGCATCACCAACCATTTGTGCAACCCGTCCTTTGTTTTGAAAGCTGTCTTCCACTCATCTCTGAGCTGAATCTGAATCTGATGGTATTCATTTTTCAAATCCAGTTTCGAAAATCACTTAGCACCGTACAACTTATCTAGCATGTCATCCAATCTCAGAATTGGAAACTTGTAACCCACGGTTATTTTATTAATAACTTTGCTATCTACACACATCTGCCAACTCTCATATTTCTTAGGAGTCAACAAGGTCGAAACAGTACATTGGCTCATGCGATTTTGAATGTGCCCCTTTCTTAACAACTCCTCAACCTTCTCTTTTAAAATCTCGCTCTCTTTAAAACTCATCTTGTAGTGCGGTAAATTAGGCAAACTAATAGTAGGAATTAAGTCTATATGGTGCTGAATATCGTGTATAGGCAACAACCCATATGGAATCTCTTCAAGCATCGGTTTACTAAATTCCTTCAATAAAAGCTTGACTGCTTCAAGCTGCTCCTCTACTTGTAATTCAGCCTCAGTATCAATTGCTTGTTTCACGACTAGCACATGAATTTGTCGAGTCTCCTTAACCTCAGCTTCAAATTTCCTCGTAAGGGTAAGGAAATTATTTTCAGTAGTTTGTTTTCCTTTATTCTTCAATAGCAGCAATGTTATACTTCACTCTATCCTTCATAAGGTTATACTAATTGCTTTTTCCCGAATGCTGAGCATCTACATCAAATTGCTATGGCCTCCCAAATAGCACATGACATACATTCATGTCTACTACATCACAATACAGCTCATCATAATACTTATCGATGGAGAATGGAATTTTGCATCGTTTAGTCATCTGAATGCTTTTCGCTCCATATTTAATCTATCTTAACGTATAGGGATTAGGATGCTTCTCAACGGGTATTCCTAACTTCTTCACTGCCTCATTCCCAATGATATTCTCTATGCTTTCACTATCAATAACCACAGCAAAGATCTTTCCCATAATGGTGCACTTAGTTCGAAATAACCGATGACGTTGCGAATCATCTTCTTGTTTTGAGGCTAACATCATCCTGCACACCACACAGTTTACTTGCTCTTCTTCTTCATCTTCAAAATCATTGTCCTCACCATCCGGCGTACAACAATATCTATTTTCCTCCTCTTCTCTCGCTGCTATGTTTATGATCTTTTTCTAAGGGCATTCATTAAATCGGTGCCCATGCTGATTACACCTGTAACATTTTATCGCGACTGATTTAGCATAATGGTTAAGATTCACAGTTTCCTGTGCTTGCGTTCCCTTATCCCTTGGCTCATTCATAAGGCGTTTTTCTACCGCCTTATCTTCCTGATTTCGCCATGTATTAAAGTGACTACTAAAACTGCTATTCTCTATGAAACTACTCGAACTGCTATCTCGATAATTTTCGTAGCTGCTTCTTTCCCTGTCTTGCTGCATCAATTCTGCCTTCTTCGCCATATTCTTCGCTTCAATTAAATTTTGCAAAAACTGCACCCTAATTTTATTTCGAATGAAGGGTTTCAAACAATTGAGATATCTGGCCACCTGCTGTCCCTCTATTTCTGTTAAATTATTCCGCTTCGTCAATCTCATAAATTCGATCGTATACTCATGCATAATTTGGATTGCCCTGTTGGTAATGTTGGTACTACTGGAACACAATCTGTTCATAGTCAGGTGGAATGAATTCTTGCTTCAATAGTCTCCTCATTTTAGTCCAAGTTCGAACTCTTTCTTTCCCTTCTCGCTCCTTCTTATTCTGCAATCTCTCCTATCATATAGACGCTCCCCCCCTTTAATCTACATGCTACTAATCACACCCTTTTCTCACCAAGGGTCTCCATATAATCGAAAAATCTATCTATATCAGCAATCCAATCCAGAAATTTTTCTATACCTAGACTTCCATTAAAATAAGTAAAAAACGACTTTCAATTTAAAGTCGTTACCTTCACGATCGTCGTAATGTCATCTTGCATCTCTCCTATCATATCCTTTTTGAAATCCTCCATGACGATATCTGCCGCCATAATCAACACGTTCCTCATCAAAATAATCGTTTTCTTCTTCTTCCGAACTCTCTGAAAACAGAGGGTTATTTTGCCTGCGGACAAGAACAGACCTATCAACAGGATCACCTCGAGCAAGATTTGTACCCGGTCTTCTATCATTTCGCCAATTCCGGTTCACATCAATGCCGAGACCTTCGAGCCGATCCGTTAACTCGTCAAATTGTTCTTCGAAACAACAAAAACTTTGATCGAGTCATTGATCTAAGCGTTCCATTAAACGCTGCTCCAAACGTTGCAACGCGTTGTCCCTAAGGGTTAGGGCTCCAGTCTCCTAATCATTGTCACGAAGACCACTGCCAATTGCCATAGGCTCTAATACCACCTGACGCAGTGTTCAGCGAAAAATTCAAGCAAAACCTTACTTAGAGAAAAATTTCGAAATTCAATATTGATGATAATATTCTGTTCTTCAAAAGGAATCATAAAACAAGCTTATATATCCCTAAACCAAACCCTACTAGGATTATAAAGCATAAAATATCAAAATTACAAAACTACCCTTAAAATTAAAACCCATAAAAAATTATTAAAAAAATGAAAAACCCATGTAAACGATCCTCAATTGCTAAAATACATCGTTAGTCACGGCCAAAAGCAGTGAGTTTTGTTCAGAATGCCGTTTCGTTTCAAACGATTGAATTTGAGCCCGATCCGATGTCATCAACCAGGTCCGTCAGTTTTAGTCACATCACCGTTTTGCCCTCTGTTTGGACTTCTTCCTGTCCAACCGGTCCAGAAACGCTTCACTAATAGATTATGTATCAGTTAGTATCCTTTTCTTGTCTCGACCCTGACAATACCCAACTTTTTTTTACACTTCGTGATCTAGGTGTAGTCTTTTAGGCTGCATTTGGTGGACCAAATAAAATCCCGGATAGAATGAAAGTTATCCTATCCGGTGTTTGGAGTGACGCGAAATCCGGATATGATTGGATATAGCCCAGATATAGTCTAGATAAAAAAAATCCTACCTAAGGGGTGGGATAAGTCCATATAGGATATGTAAAATATAGAAAAAGTTAATAAAAAAGAAAACTAAATTTCTGAATATCGGCAAATTGCTATCCTTGCAGCTTTTGCCCTCTCTTCCCACATCTCTCTCCCTCTTCTTCTTCGAGTTTTTTCTACTCTATTCACGTTCACGACTCACCCACCACCACACGAAGACAAGAAAGCTCTGAAAATTTCCCGAAATTCACTTTGCTTCACTCTGACTAGTGATCAAGATTTTGATTCTTTTCAGTACACAGACGAAGAGGTTGAACGCTCATTTGAGGAGTTTTACGAGGATGTTCATACAGAGTTCTTGAAGTTTGAAGGAATTGTGAATTTTCAGGTAATAGATCCGTTCACAGCTGTTACTTTTCCAATTTGCAGGTCTTGATATTGGCTTTTTATCAAGATGGTGATGAACTTTGAGGGTAGTTAATCCTTTTATTATATTATCTCTGGCTTTTCAATGGGTTTTTCTGCATTTCTCTTTTTTTTTCTCTCTCTCTCTTTCTTACTTGCACAGTTCTTATCATGCCCTTCAAACTCTTGGTTGTAATTACCATCAATGAAAAGTTGGTGTTGATGGATTTAGAGATGAAGTGGCCTTCTCTTGTGGTAGCCCACACATGAGGCGGTTTCATTCACCAAACAAGCTACGGGAGAAAGGAATTTCCTCCGGTTGTTAGTGAAACAGTGAAGGCATGAAGAATGGAGGAGGATGATTAGAGAAAGATATTTGGAGGATTTTTAAAGATTTTTAAAAATTTTCAATCCAGGTTATACCAAACACATGATAGGATTATTTACAATCGGGAGGATATTGAAGGGATTTCTAATCCTACTTTATCTTATCTTATCCTAATTCAAATCCGGACAATCAAATGCAGCCTTAGGGATATGTCAAGGTCAAGATATGACGTCCGACGACACGCCCATATAAGCGAAGCCATCATATGGCAGGCGCGGACAAATAGCTTAGACCAGACAGGCCCAGCACGACCCACTTAGAGCAATCAATGGGAATTTAATCGATATTAATTAGGCACGAGAAAGGATTTAAGGCCTGACTGACACTGACCCCAAACCAACCATCGATCCATTTTTTTCTGGGGCCTGTGGCAAATCCACCTATTGGTTAGGCCCATTTGAGTTTACCCGAAGGGTCGCATGCTTTTGGGTTTTTGCCAGGCAATATCGATACTGTTGCCTCATGTTCCAAAGTAATCAGCTACGAGACCAACAAGAACAGTTTCATCTGTGAAAGAAGAGAATGGAAAGATGCGTTAACTTCGAATCTTAGGAAAGAATTTCGTGCAGCGATAAAAACCTGTGAAGTTAGAATCAACATGAATTCTTCGTCAATGTTTGGAAATTGCAACACATAGATTTTGTCTGTCGTGATATTTGCTTGCAAGCCACCAATTCGTATACTGACCCGCTCTCGACCTTGCTAGATTCAAACTACTATCTTTCACATTCTCTATGTCCTTCCTGGCTAACGCTTAAGTGTTTGCAAAGAACAGTTGATCTGACATTCTACTTGCCCTTTGATCATAATAACATCTTTAGACTTAATTTCCCCGTTTAACCATTTATAAAGTGGCGATAGTGCGTGCGATTTGCCAAAGCAGCAAAATAGCCAAATAACAAGTGGTACAACAATAAATAATCGTCTGAGACACGAGAGAAGAATCAACCCCTTCTGCTGCAGTAAGTAAATAATTAATATATAAGCCACAAAGTAAATAGGAGTATTTGTCCAGGTCCTGTGCAGAATGTTTCACTCGATCTGGATCAGTACTAAGGAAAAGAAAGATGCATCGCGAATATGGTGGAAGGTTTGAGAGTCTTGAGGGTCCATAATTAGCACTACTTTATCTTTTGACTAGGTGAGAGAACGAGCGACTTGAAGACGCTAGAATTCTCCCATGTCTCCTTTCCTCTTTCCAACAAGACCCAGAATGCTCGTGCAAGCTCTCTATAAACACCACACGTCCTTGCTCAGCTCTCACCAGAATCATCCGACAACGTCCATTCATACATTGCAAAATCATCTCAGTTTTCCAGAATTCTCCGATCAGTGATCACAATGTCGCTCATTCCCAGCATCTTTGGAGGCCGCCGAACTAACGTCTTCGACCCATTCTCTCTAGACATTTGGGACCCTCTTGATGGCCTCTTCACCTCCTCGCTCACTAATGTGCCTGCCTCAGCTCACGAAACTTCAGCATTCGCGAATGCACGAATTGACTGGAAAGAAACTCCAGAGGCCCACGTGTTCAAAGTGGATGTTCCGGGGCTGAAGAAGGAGGAAGTGAAAGTTGAGGTGGAAGAGGGGAGAATCCTTCAGATCAGTGGGGAGAGAAGCAAGGAGAAGGAGGAGAAGAATGATAAGTGGCATAGGGTCGAGAGGAGCAGCGGGAAGTTCATGAGGCAGTTCCGCCTCCCGGAGAATGCAAAGATGGACCAGATCAAGGCAAGTATGGAAAACGGGGTGCTCACTGTGATTGTGCCCAAGGAAGAGGAGAAGAAGCCGGAGGTGAAGTCCATTGATATCTCTGGTTAATCTAGGAGTGTGCTGTGCTAGTGCAATGCCAAGAATACAACTCTACGAGTTGTGAATAAATGATTTGCTTGTGTGTTTCATTGTGTGCTCGTGTTCTAGAATATCCAAAAATATGTAATCAGCTATCACTTTTTTAGTGAAAATAATTCAAGCTGAATCATTTGAGTTCTTAGAAAGTTCCTCATATTTATCTCGGGTTATGTAGCAAGCTCAATAAAACAGACGAAGTAAGTGGAAAAAGGGGAAAATTGTAAAAGGAGGTTCTATATTTTCAGAGTACTGTTAGAAATTTCATTTCTTGCCATCAGCCTACTTTTATAAAGTTCATATTTAGATGGGTCAGACCCTAATAAAAAAAATCTCCGCATCAGCTCTTCCATTTTACTTCAACTCTTTGATAAATAAATAAGATACCACCAAAACTCTAGAAGAGCACGAATTTACTTTAATTCTATACTAAATGAGCTGAGAGATCAGAAGGTGAACCGCGTATAAATATCCTTCACTGTACAATCCCGGAAGGTCAGTGATAGCAATTGTCAGAAGCAGGCACAGTTCCTTACGTATCAGAATTGCAGTAAGAGCAACGAATTCAGGTGGCTTAGTTGCTGTGCTTCCATCGTCAGGAGACGCATAGGTTATCTGTTGTTTTTATGATAGGAACTCTCTAATGTTCCCCAGGATGCCCTTATCATATGGGTTCCGGAACGCCAAATTAGTAGAACTTTGCCCTAGATAAGCAAATGATGAAACAGTTAAAACAAACAAAGAATCTCTCTCTAAAAGTTTGGGAAGAACCATCGAGCTGATGGAATAAGAAAAGCAAGTAAAAATACCTTGTTCAGATTTAACTTGGTGTTGAAACTCTGGATACTTCTTCCAGTTTATCTGAAAAAGATGCATGCCAGGATGATGTGTACTCCAGAATTCATCCAAGTAAAAAGAAAAACGTTCAAGAGAAAGTGCCCCACTGATTGTGCACTTACCCACTCATCAGTTCTAATGTTGAAACATATGCAGTATATATGCCACATGAAGAATATACCCTGCACGACACAAACAAAGTATACGCTTGCACAATACCATTACATGTTGCAAGAAGTTACTGATAAGAAACTTGCACACAAGCAAAAAATTAGACCTGCCATATCAATTGGAGCAGAGAAAACAGCAATCCACCAATGACCAGGTCTGCCGCCATATTACTCTGAAGCCATAAAAAGATGGTTTTAGAAGGTCACTAAGTCATTCGATGAGCCATTTGTACTTCATATAATTCAAAAGATGCTCAAACAGCAATTACTAACCTCCAATCTAGTTTGGTACAGAATTGAAGATTTAGAAGCAACTGACGGTCAGCAGACAGATGCACAAGACAGGAAAAAGAACTCGTGAAAAGCTGGAAGATGAATCATTTCTAACAAATAAAGCATGACTAGTGGAGAGAAAGACCAGCTCCGAGCCTGAAAGGTAAAAAAGAGGAACAACCTTTGCTCTTTGACCAAAGGTAGTGTATACAGCATGCGGAACTATTTACCAATTTTTTATATGTACACAGAAGTTAACTTTTATTTGTCTTTAAGAAACCTGTGTATCACAGCTTTGGGACATTTCTAACCTGAGACATGAGTAAATACAGTGTGCTGGGTTACAATTGTCCTTCAGGAACCTATATATTACTTAAACCTTGATTGGATGAAGATGGATGCCGCCTCACATACCTTAATTCATTTAAGACTATCTCAGAAATAAATGACCAATTTCTCTGTCTGTTCATCCATTAATCTGCAAATAATGATTGCATATCTGCCAAATAACGAGCAATACCAGCATTTATATAGACTAGCACTGGCAGATACATATGCAAATGATTAGCTTGGGAAATTTAAGGGCATATAGTTTGGTCTAATATCAAAGATTTTCTTTCATAATCTAGGCTCACTTCACCTGCAAAATCATTCTGACCCCAGCTCAAACTCCAGGGGGAATGTCCCAGTGCTAATTTAATGTACATAAAGAGTTGGATAAAGTCAGGTAGCATTAGCCAAACTTACACTTAGATGAGCTGGCTACAAAAGAAGACTCGGTGATAAGAAATCCAGCCAAAAGAGCCATGAACAGGAAATAGTTATTCTCACCTGCATAGTGATGCCAACACCAATGTGATGCAGAGGAAACGTGCTTCGTGATTATAGGTAAGAATGATGAAGAATTAACTAATTATATCGAGGAGTCTGTTAAGAGTTCAATTGCAAAGTGGAGCTTACCATTACCTATACAATTTCCAAACGCAGGGCAATGGTGGTCAAACCCTTTGATATATACCTCGCAAATTCTACAATATCTTACTCTTCCCATCAAAGAGCTGGTCTGAAAAAGAAGACCGGGCGGAAAACGTTTAGATAACTGAAACTTTAATTCCTCTGCACGTATGGTATTGCCAATTAAGTAATAATAACATGTGCTACTGCTAAGTAATGGATGGAATGAGTCAATTGGAAAAATAGATCGCAACCAAGTATAATCACATGTTTAGTCACTTCACAATTTTCAGTACCTCAATGACCTCAGAGATGGATCCATCACAAAGTTCACTTGATAAGGAAGGTCCAGGAGTTACACGACCAGGATCTCTTTTAAAAATACTGTATTTATATACATGATTATCAGCACAGAATCAGTCACCACAGATATCAGCACAAGCATCTAAATAAAAACAGGTCAGAATGAATTAATTTACACAGGTGTTAAAAGTTGGAGGAATAGAGAGGACCAACCTGCAAAGACCAGTTATAAGCATGGCAACCTCTCCACTGAACAAAATATCCATAAACAGTGGAACAGCTGTGATGGAAAGTAAACAACAATGAGCCAGGATGCTGTGTCCATTTATGTCCCTACCTAATTATGTTGCAGAAAATCCAATCCATGATGAATCATTGGACGATACGAACTAAAACACCTTTCCTCGGATAAAAAAAGAAACTATTTGATCTATATTTGTTTGACTTGTCAGCTTAGCAACTCTACTATATTGGAAGCACGGAATGCCACTCCAACAAAAAGGCCAGTCCGTAACGAACTTAGCATCCATCTAGAAGAAGCTAAGAGAACCGTTCGCAGCCCCATGGGTACAATCGTTGCTAATCGTAACGGAGAGTCTGGTGCTGTGCACTGCTCGACCATGACCGTAGTCCGATCAGGCTGAAATAAATAACTCGGTGAACAGCGGACACCGCTCCGATTTCCCGGACGATCACGGGCATAGAACAACTATCGAATCGAAGAGTACATACTATCCCGAAGCCATGCGCTGCTTGTTTTTACGAAAGGAAGGAGATAATCAATCACCTTCTCTGACGACGGTGACGTATACAGCCCAGATGTATACGATGCTCATAACAACGAAGGCAGGGGCCGATGCATAGACTCCGAGAACTCGCCTGCACCTCCCTCCCAATCCCAAGACCACCACGAGCACCAGAGCTGCACAGGACAAGCGAAGCCAGCATGCGATTCGCATCTCGTGAAATCCGAACTATGCAGAGAGAGAAAACCAGAGAGAGAGAGAGAGAGAGAGAGAGAGACCTGAGAGGGCGAGCTGAATGAGGAGCGAAGAGGCGTGGAGGAAGTGAGGAATCAGAGCGAGCATGAACTGAGTGAGGAAGACGGAGATGCCGGAAGCGATGCAACGTCCGATCGAGCTCCGGCGATTGTCGCGCGTCTTCTGGTCGTCGATTTCAGCCATTTTTCGTGCTCCGATTCCTTCATCTCGCCTGCAAGTACTCGCACAACACCGGCTCAGACGCCATCGCAACAGGCTGAGGCGAGCGAGGGAAGCGGAGTTGCGGAAGGCAGACGAGACGAGCAATGACTCGCCCTTTTTCACTTAAGCGGAAAAAAGTAAAAAGAAGACGTGCTTTCTGACCTTTATATAGCGCTTACACAAATTAATTTTAGGAAAAATTTCTAATCAGTACTTAAAAGTCTGGGTCTGCCGGCCAATCAAATACTAGCCGACAAGCATATCACTAGCCGACAAGCATATCACTGTTACGATTGGCAGAACAGTGACAATTTCATCTTTTACCTTCTTTTTTTTCCCTTTTTCTGTTTTTTTCTTTTCATTTTCTTTTTTTTTCTCTTTTCTCTCCGCCGGCCATAGCCAAGGCCGATGGAGGTTGCCAACCTCGAGCGGAGGCCGCCCTCGCCGGCGCCAGGTGAGGGAAACCTAGGGTTGCCCTTGCCAGCATCGAGCGAGGATCAACCCTCACCAAATCCGGCGAGAGCACGAGAGGATGTTGGCGCCAACCCATTGGGCGGGGCACAGCAAAAAAAATCAAGTGCCGAGCAGAGAACAATGACATTAAAATTTTGCTGCTGTAGTTTCCATCCTCAAGTCTTGGCGATTCCTCCCATGCACTCGTCGGATCTGGTGAGGGTTGCCCTCGCCCGCTCAGCCCAGGCGAGACAACTCTCGCCCAATGCAAACGAGGGCGACCTTTGGTTTCCCTCGCCCAACGTTGGTGAAGGTGGCCTCCGCCTGAGGCCGGCAACATTCGTTGGCCCTAACTATAGCCAGCAGAGAGAAAAGAGAAGAAAAAAATGAAAAAAAGGGAAAAAAAGAAGAAGGTAAAAGACGAAATTGTCATTGTTCCGCCAATCGGAAGTGACATACTTGCCGATCGGTGAGTATTTGATCGGCTAGCGAACCCAACCCTTAGTTGAGACTAATTGGGCACTTCGAGACCCTTAGTTGAGACTAATTAGGTATTTCAAGCCTCTATTTGAGACTGCTTTGGTACTTTAGGCCATTATTTGACAGTATGTTCACTTTGGACTCTTTTTTGAGAAAATGACCTCACTTTAGATATTGATTTGAAATTTTCCCTTTATTTTATTTAGGCAATCGAGTTTTCTAAAAACAATAAAGAGTAATAGTATTATTTTTCGTCTTTCCAAAACTTAAATTAATATTGTAAGTACTGACAAAAAAATCAGCAAATAACCTTTCTTTTGGAAAGTTAAAATATCGGGCATTGTGCATATCAATATTTATTTATTTTTTTTGTCTGTCATATTTATAATCCACCTTACTTTTTAACTTTTGTTTCGTCTCATGCAGAGCGCGGGAATCGAACCCCACACCTGTGATACTAGCGTCCTTACCCTCCAATCCCTTACCTAGCATGGCTGCATGTCTATTGGCTATTTCAATATTTAGTTTGATATAGCTAATTTCGAGTTAAATAGTACTTTTCTCATTTTGAGCACAAAGTTAGCGATATCGTTATCCGAATTCATTTAGTTAGGACTACCCAATGTGTGAAATACGTTCTTCATATGTCTAACTCCACTTGAAGGAACTTATTGAATGGTCACCGTCAATGACATTTGAATTCGAAAAATTAAGATTGCTTATATGATTCTATGTTAATTGGTATAATCTTTCTAGCTGTGAATTTTTAACGTACAATGCACAAGTGAAGATTAATTCGTAAGATGAAAAATAAATTATTGCTTCCGTGCGGTGCACGAGTAAATTGGCTAGTCAGCATTATTCGAATAAATTAAAGAATCGATATTGAAAACAAGAAAACCTGTCGGCTTATAGTTTCCAGCTTTTGACTTGAAAAGCTGGTGGCGCCAATGAACGACGGAGCGTTCATGCTAACAGGAGTCTTCGTCTTGGTCTTCATCTTCGGCTTCATCTTCTATTCCTATAGACCGAAAGAGCTTTTGACCCTGAAAAAGACCCAAAGAGCTTCTCTCTTTCAAATGGTGTCCCGCATGGCCTGCGACAGCGATGCCCTCCCATCTCTCCAACCTTAGCGCACGGAAATCTCCCGTGCTCTGAATAAGTCAATTGGTTCATTCCTCCAGGACTCTCGCGGGCAGCGCGTTTTCTCTTCTTCACCCAACTGAGAGAGTGAGTCATGGAGGAGGAGCACAGAGGAGCGTTGGCTCGGAGCATGATCGATGCTGTCGATGAGATAGCTTCCATCTCGTGTTACAGGGGCACGGTCGAGAAGCGGTACCGCAATCTGGCCATGAGACTGAAGCTGTTAACTCCATTGTTCGACGAGATTAAGGACAGCAAGGAGCCAATGCCCGAAGGGACGATTGGAGCTCTTGCCGCGCTCATGGAAGCTTTGAGTTCCGCAAAGGAGCTGCTGAAGTTCGGGAGAGAAGGCAGCAAAATTTACGCGGTGTGTGCTTGCAATTTCTCTGTGATCTTTGGATAGTCAATTTTTTGGTGTAATATTTTTTTATCCTGTTGCATCCCCATTCACACTGGTTTGACGTTAAATTTCAGTGGAGTTTTTACTTTTTGGATCGACTTCTGATAAACGAGAAGCTATCAGTGAAAATTTGAGCTGAGAGTCTGCAATAGGAGCAGAGCATTGCAACTAAGCTTGAAGAGGGAACCCCTAGAGGTAGAACAGGATACGCCTTTATCAAAAAAGTACTCAGACGGAAGCAGTGTCGTATTGTCTGAGGACAGACGATGCAAAATCAGAGCATCGGTCTCAGTTATTATGAGTAGCATCAAATGCCAAGAGGAGTGCATTACATACTTGTTATTAATATGTTTGGACATCTCCATGTGAGGGACCCTGGAAAGCATGGGCTACATCTATGAGCTTAGCAGCTTGTAATGATAGTAGAAATTTGCTGCTACTCTTAACGGCCAAGGTTGATTTTATGGTTCTCGGTTGGCATTGAAAGACCAAAGAGGAAGGAACAAATTGGCTCTTCTTGGGATTTCAGTAGCATTGCTTCTTTGAATGCCTTATGCCTCCACTGCACGAGAACATCCTGCTTATTGTAAAGTTCATGAAGGTTTAAGCAGCTTTCCAATCATTGTCTGAACCCTGGAGATGTGTCTAGCTTACGGTGGAATTGCTATTAGGGAAAGAAGGGTTGCCGGGTTGGTAGTTAGAATATTCATTGCTGAATGGTCTCGCCTCTGTAAATTTTATGAAAGTCTTACTCGTGCAAAGTGTCAACCAAATGTGACTAGTTTAATTGCACTACAACAGGGCTTGGATATACACTTATCTTCTGCTAAATAAGTCATTCCGTTTCTCTGGAAGAAGGATCAAAGAAGGGCCGTCTAATAAGTGTCAACGCATGATTCTTTCATGAATTTCTCCTGTTTAAATTTTGCATTTCTTAATCTGTATATTTTGCTCCTCTTACAGGTCTTGGAAAGGGAGCAGATCATGAATAACTATCATGAGGTGACCTCCCAACTGGAACAAGCTCTAAGTAGAATTTCATATGAAAACCTGCACATACCAGATGAAGTCAAGGAGCAGGTAAGATATCATCTTCAAAAGTTTGTTCTTTTCAGTTATCTGGGAGATGGTTACAATCAGACTGCATGGGGTATGTTATTTTCTTGGTGATGTTCACATAATTTTGGTGCAATCTACTTGTTGCATAGACCCTTGCACATGCCGGCCGGTACCAGTGAAAATACACCAACAAAAAAACCTGACTGAAAAATTAGCCACAGAATTGTGGACTTTATCTATTTCAAACCTTGTTTATCCCCAATTTGTACATGTTAAGAATACTTCTCTTCTAGGGCATTGGAACCCTTAACCTTGAGTTTTTAGTTTCGATACCACAATCAAGAGAATCTAACCTTTTGGCTTCCAGGTTGAGCTCGTCCTTGGACAATTTAGAGGAGCTAAAGGAGGAGTCAATTCATCTGATGTCGACTTGAATGAAGAGCTCTTAGCCCTTTATTACCAGAGTAGTGACACAGCTCTGGATCAAGCTGTCTTAAGGAGATTGGCTGAAAACCTAGAGCTAATGAAGATCGCTGACATTAAGCAGGAGTCACTGGCTCTACATGAGATGGTTTGTGCAAGTGGTGGAGATCCTGGGGAGAGCATTATGAGAATATCAATGTTACTGGACCAAATTAATGCCTTTGTGCAGACAGAGAAACTTGACATGGTTCCACCTACCAGCGAAAAGAACATTCTTCCCAGTTCCAGCGGGTCATCAGTCAATGGCAATAAAAAAACACCGGTCATCCCAGATCTTTTCCGTTGCCCAATATCCTTGAAGTTGATGAAGGATCCCGTTGTAGTGTCAACAGGCCAGGTATGTGCATTACTGGTTCTTCCTTTGCTGTGGATTCATGACGGAAGTTGCAGTTGCACTATTATGGGAATCCAACTGTATCTCATGGACTTGTCAAACCAATGCATTCTAAGTCTGATGGGAGACAGTTAAAAAAAGGACTAGGGAGATAGTTAAGTATCGACCAAGAGTCCTTTTTTGCCGCAGTACATAGCATTATAGGCCCGTATTAGCATAAAATTTTTAGCATTCTATTAGCATATGTTAAAAAATGCAAAAACTTCTACATTTTGAGCAGGCTATCCCCTCCCCTCGTGGGCGCATGCGTGGATATGTTTGCACATATTCACAGTCCTCATGCACTGATCACTCTTTGTCCTGCTGCAGACCTATGAACGCTCATGCATTGAGGAGTGGCTAGAAGCGGGTCATAGAACATGTCCAAGGACACAGCAAACCCTTTCTAAAACAACTCTTACACCCAACAATGTCCTTTGCAGCCTTATAGCTCAATGGTGTGAGGCTAACTGCATTGAGCCACCAGGACCTCCAAGCAGCTCTCGACCCACTAAAACTATCTCAGCCAGCTTCCCTGCAGAATGCACTGAGGTTGAACTTCTTGTGCACAAACTTGCTTCTGGCAATCCTGAGGAACAGCGGTCAGCTGCAGGTGAGATTCGCCTTCTTGCGAAGAATAATAGAGATATCCGCGTGGCTATTGCTGAAGCAGGTGCGATTCCCTTCCTCGTACACCTTCTTTCAACTCCAGACTCACGCATACAAGAGCATGCTGTCACTGCTCTTCTCAACCATTCAATATGCGATGAGAATAAAGGAAATATTGTCTCCTCTGGAACCGTACCAGGCATACTCCATGTTCTGAGGACTGGGAATATGATAGCATGGGAAAATGCAGCAGCCACACTCTTCAGTCTCTCAGTTGTAGATGAATATAAAGTAACGATAGGTGCATCTGGTGCAATTCCTCCACTCGTGTTGCTTCTAAATGAAGGAACCCAAAGGGGGAAGAAGGATGCTGCAACAGCTCTTTTTAATTTGTGCATTTATCTAGGTAACAAGGGGAAGGCTGTCAGGGCCGGCATTGTACCCACCCTGATGCAGCTTCTAACTGAACCTGGAGGCAGGATGGTGGATGAGGCACTCGCTATACTGGCAATATTAGCCAGTAATGCTGAAGGGAGGGCTGCCATTGGCGCTGCAAAAGTAGTGCCGGTTCTTGTAGAATTGATTTGCATTGATTCTCCTAGGAACAAGGAGAACGCTGCTGCTGTTTTGGTGCATCTTTGTGCTGGAGATCAGCATCCTCTGTTAGAGGCAAAGGAACTGGGAATCATGGAGCCACTGGTGGATTTGGCACAAAATGGCACAGAGAGAGGGAAACGAAAGGCTGCTCAATTGGTTGAGTGTTTGAGCCATTTCGTTGAGCAGCAGCAGGAGGCTTAGGCAGTGCCTAAGCCAAGGTTGAGGTTCAGGTACAGGCTGAGACCGAGACTGAGGCTGACACTCAGCCAAAGAGCCGCCCTCAACTGCAAATGTTGTTGATAATGATAGCTGAAGCTTTTCACCACCTCTTTTGTGCTTTTTTATTCGTGATTTTGGTTTTGATTCAGCTTGTTCCGAGGTGTTCCACATAGAAAGGGAACTTACTCATCCACATAACTGTCCTTGAGAATGGTTACTCAACTTAATGCAAACCACGCCATAACATAGACACCAACTCAACATAAAATTAGACCATATAATATTCTCATGAAACTACAAAAAACATAGGTGTTCGTCACCTCAAATTTTACCTCCAGTCTTTTCAAATCATTAAATTCTTGAGCAAACATTTATCAGTGAGATACAAGAGCCAAAGCACATATTAAACATCAAAAATGGTTTTTACTCATCAAAACGAATATTTTGACACCCATTTTACCACCCCAATCTTATAGTCAACTTTTTTATCCTTCAGACCGGTCATATGTTTTCCACGGTAACGGGAAGTTTACGAATTCTTGATTTCAATTGCACATCTCGCGATTAGAGATTGCTAGCATCCCAACACAACAAAAATCGGTTCCGAAGGAATGTCGAACAAGGGAGTAATTGTTAGTCAAATTTCAGTCAAACCTTCTGATATCTGAAAGAAAGATCCCAGAGAGGAAAACCATACCTAGAGGTCTTACAATCGAATGAAATTAACAGACCTCTAAGTTAAGATAAATAATGATTTTTGAAGGTAATAAGTTACCAAAACTATGCCCGATTCATAAACTTGAAATCTCGTATCTATGATTTTGCGATTCACCTAACAATATTGGGGCTCAATGGAAAGCTCTCATTGAAAGTTTCAGGGGTTCTTTTTTTTTTTTAGCATAGATAATTTTAGCAGGTGCAAGAACATTGGGGTGTACATATTTAGCTCTTCAAAAGAACCAACTCAAAACAATACCTCGTGTTTTTTTTTTAGTCCAAAAAAAAACGAAACAGCTTTTCTTCAAGGACATTAATTTTTTCTCGTAATTTTTCAACTCCTGTATTCCAATTAACTAAAAGATGCTGTAAAAGACTTCCCTTCTTGAAAGTTGATCTGATGTTTTTTGCTGTCTTCCATCCCTTTCTTTTATTGGGAGGTATTAAATCAATTGTACATTCTACTCCTTCTTCAAAAAGCTTAAATAAATTCTACGATGCAAATATACTTAAGACAACCACACACTTTGAGCAAAAGACATGGGAGCATAACCTCCACGAGCTTTACCATCGGTCGTGGCACGAGCAATGCCCACCTGAGAAGTAGTGAAATCCCGAAGCATCCCGCAAGAGTATTTGTCTATTTGTGATGGCTGATGTGTATTTCAAGAACTGATGGCAGTCCTCACAAAGGCTGATGTTCTTTACAATCTTGATGGGTTTTCCCGGTCTATTCATCAAAAGCCCGAATGCTGCAGCAAGTTTTGCACTGTGATAGAACAAGAAATCCTTTTTCTGATGTTCTCCAACTTCATGGAGAACGAAACTTGTGTCAGGCACATACCCAGCTTTTTGGCATTCTGAAATTAGGATTTCCAACCCGCTACAGATGTCCTTGGCTTGGGAATGGGACTTATCCCTTGTATAAAATGATATTGTCTCGTTTTTATGGATGACCCAACTCCGTGAAGGCTGTTTCTGAAACCCTTTGACTCTCATTTCTTTCCTCACTGTATCAGAGCAATGCCATCTTCCAGAGGCAGAGTACAGATTTGCAACAAGCACATAGGTGGAAGGATCTTGTGGTTCCATTGAAAGTAAATGCCTTATAACTCTTTTACCAAGAATTGCATTGGAATGGATTCCACATCCATCAAGCAAAGCTCGCCAGACTGAAGCCTCTGGTTCAAAAGGCATATTGCTGATTGTTTTCTCTGCAAGCTCAAAAAATCCCCAGATTCCTAAAACACCAACAAATGATGCATAATGCTCCTGTGAAGGTTCTATATCAAATTCTGTTCGCAAGGATGAAAAGAATCTACAACAATCATCAACTAAACAAAGTTTAGTATATTTGTAAGCTGATATAACTAAAAGGATGCTGATCTTGTCAGGATTTATCCCTGCTTCGTGTAAGTTTGACCAGACTGTGAGGGCATCATCTCCCCGCCTATGTATGATGAACCCCGCAATCAAGCAATTCCATGAAACTATATCATGTGCAGGCATAATGTTAAAGACCTTTTTAGCAGAATCCATATTCCAACACTTGAAGTACATACTGATCAACGCATTTGCTACCTCTAAATCTGAAGTTAATCCAGATTTAAGAACATGACAGTGAATTTGCTCACCCATCCTATCAGATCCTAGAGTTCCACAAACACTGAGTATTGAAGTTGATGAAGCTTCATCAAGAATTATGCTCCCTTCTGCTCGATAACGGCAAAATAGTGACATTGCCTCATCCGGCAGCCCATTACGTGCATACCCACATATCATCGAAGTACATATGATAGAGCTATCCCACTCAAAAGGCCACCGCTTGAACATCTTTCCAGCATCCACCATCCTCCCACAATGAGTGCACATATCAAGCAAAACTGCTTCAACACAAGCATTTGCCAGGAGACCAAACTTGATAATAAACCCTTGCAACTGCTCACTAAGTTTCCGTGCCCCAAGCAACCTACAGGCCTTAGCAACAGTAGTTAAGGTGTAGTCAGTCAATTCCAAGCCCTCCTCCACCATACTAATAAATAAATCTAGCACTTCAAAAGCTTTGCCATTTTCACAGAGTCCTGCCAAAAGGGCGTTGCGAGAAACAGAATCCTTCTCTGGCATTTTATGAAACATATCCATAGCCATATCAATCGACCCAAACTCCCCATAGGCTCTAATCATCTCTGTCCAAGTGATAATATCCCTCGTGGCCATCTTCTCAAACAAGGTCTCCACATCATCTATGGTTCCACATTTTATATAAAATTTGATAAGTGCATTATTCACACTCAAGTCAGTCTCCATACCAATTCTGATGGCATGAGCATGAATTTCTTTTCCTCTGAGTAAACTACCAGCATCAGTACAGGCAATCAAAAGCGCAGAAAGAGTCATATAATCAACTCTAAAACCATCCATTTGGTCCATTTGCCGAATAGATTCAAATGCCCTCTCGTACATTTGGGCCTTCACCAATCCCGAAACTACAGTATTCCAGGAAGCAATGTCTCTCTTAGGCATTTCGTCAAACAATTCAAGAACGGAATCCAGACACTCGCATTTATTGTACATACCCATAAGTGCATTCGAAACGAAAACGCTTTCTAAATAACCCGTTTTAGCCACCAAAGCATGGACTTGCAAACCTAGCTCCAACTCAGTGAGCCGTATACAAGCGGTCAGAATCGCAACGAAGCTATACTCATTTGGCTGAATACCTGAACCCATCAATCTGAAGAAAACCTCCACCGCTTCGAGCCCTCGGTCCGCCTTCGCGAGACCGGAGACGACGGCCGTATAAGAAACCACATTGGGATGCGAAAGCCCGCCGAAGACGCTGTAAGCATCCGAAGTGTGGCCAAGTTTGAGGTACGCCACGATGAGAGCATTGCCCAAACTTGGACGTTCCTCGAGCTTGAGGACGAGAGCGTGCACGGCTCTGGCAAGGTCGACATCGCCGTGTCTTACGGAGAGGCGAAGCAAGTCGAAACAGCTGTCGGCGAGAGAATCCGTCGCGTCCGGCGGAGGAGGGCCATCGAAGGGCTCGGACGGGAAAAGGCGCCGGCTTTCGAAGAGAAAGGGTTGTGGGAGTGGCGGTGGCGGTGGAGGTGGAGGTTGAGGTAAGAGAAATTGGGCGGAGGCGGAGGCGGAGGCGGAAGCGGCGGCGGCGGCGGCGGCGGCGGCGGCGGACTGGAGGAGCTTCGGTTTAGAGAGAGAAAGTGACGAGGAAGGTGGGGACGAAGAGCAGAACTTTGGGAGGACAGAAGGAGAGGGAAGAGCGACGGCGGTGGTGGGCTGGATAAGGGTGGCCATGGATGCCGGACGCCAACATAATCACCAAATCGTCAGCTTTTGCAGAGGTTGCTGCGGCTCCCGCCGTGGTTTTCTTGCCGCCTTCTTCTCCGTCAATTTTGCAGTTGCCCGAATTCACAAAGTAGATGCTCCCGGATAATTTCAATCACATTATCAAATTCTTTTTTCGTCTAATAAATTAACGTGAAAAATTATACAAAACAAAATTTTTCAGACGGGTCTCATTTGATTGGCCTAATTCCTTAACAAACCCCAAATTTTAGGTCAAACCCTAAATCTGCCCCCGAACTTTTTTTTATCTAGAAAAACGCACTAAACTTTAAGTTCAGTCCCAAATCTACCATAAACTATTTTTTGTCTAAAAAAAAAATCCCAAACTTTAAATCTAATCTAAAATCTGCCTCAAAATTTGTTTTATGTAAAAAAACTCCAAAATTCAATTTATTTTCAAAAATATATCCCATGATCCAGTTCCAACTTGACGTGGTACTTCCACATCAAAGTAATGGGGCTTTTTTTAGACAAAGAAAAGTTCGAGAAAAATTTGGACTGAACCTAAAAATTGGATTTTTTTTAAATTAAAAAAAAAAAATTGGGGTGGATTTGTTATCATCCTTAACTTTTATATTCTAAAATGGTTTTGAAGAATTTCAACAATTTTTGTTGGATTTGATTTGTTATTGAAGTGGAAATGAAATATTGGTCTGTACCTATCATCCCATTACTTTGCTGATATGGATTTGTTATTGATGTAAAAGTACCATGTCAAGTCATAACTGGATCATGGAGGTATATTTTTTAAAACAAATTGAAATTTGCTGATTTTTTTAGATAAAACAAAATTCGAAGCAAATTTGGGATAGAACTTAAAGTTTGGGATCTTTTTTAGACAAAAAAAAGTACATGATAGATTTTGAACTGAACCTAAAGTTTGAAATTTTTTCTGAGACAAAAAAAAGTTCAAGACAGATTTGGGATTTGACCTAAAGTTGAGGGATTTTTTAAGGAATTCACCCCATTAGATTCAATTGTTTATGGTTTATTTAATTTGAATTTTACAGAGGACTCATTTCAGCTTTTTTAATTCTAAACTTTTTTACCATGATACGAGAATTTACATATACCTTTTATAATTTGTTGAAGTTTAGATAATATTTTAAGTTTTGAGGGAAAGTAAAACAATAACTTCTACGTAATATTAATTCTAACAAACGATTTATTTTGCAAATTAGAAATTTTCTAGTTAGAGAAAACCTTATTTGAACAATTATTGTCAAATTTATTATATTATCTAATTTTATGTTTATGTTATTTTATCTGATTTTTTTTTATCCGAGCTTGTGGTCAGCGTCTATAATCTCCGTCGTATACGCGTCCCCGGTTTGACTGCTTTCCTGCTGATGGGCTTATTATTTTGTTTCAAGCTTCATAATGGGTTGGACAAATGAAAAAGCCCAATTTGAAGCCCAATTGACGGCCCAAAATGGAAGTCAGCCTGCAAATCGCATTCAAAATAGAGCCCAGGCCGGGCCGATGCGATTCCAACGGTGGTCCGGTTCACCAATTCAGAGGTTGCGCCGCTGGTCAAATCGATTTAGTCCGGGATTTGACCGATTCAAGTCTGAGCTAACAACCAGACCGGACTGAGGGCTGAAACCGGTTAAACCAACCGGTCCATTATGATACGAATTTACAAATGTCGAAGCTCGAGAGGTACTGATGTAAAATGGAAGCATCTAAGTGAGGAAAAAGCAAAGAGGAGAGAAAAGTTAGGAAAGGATAGACTGAAGGATTCAAAAAAAGCAAGTATAATTTAGCATGAAGACAATTCGATATCAATTTAGCCTTCAATCTTTGCAAAAAGAGAAAAAAACGAAAGGAGCAATATTTGAAAATCAAGCTAGACTCGTTACCGGAAAAAAAAGTTTTATTTAAGGGGACCGAGCCTATTATTTAGAATTAGAGATAGCAAAATAGGCCATGGACTCGCATTTTAACTTATATTTAATAAATAGGGTGATATATGGAAGGACAAAAACTTAAAATGTATGTTGGAAAAAGGGTCTAATAGACCAATACGTTTCCCACGCTGCGTCAAGAGTCATTGGAAGGCAGAGTATGGTGGGAGTGGGCTCGCGCACCTAGATCGAAGATGGCCACGGACGTTAAGAGGTTTTTTTCTTTTTTTTGGTCGAATATGTTGTGGGAGTTGATGGACTATTAGTGCTTTCGGTAGTTAATTCTTTTAGTAGTTTGTTGGGTTGGTGCTACAAATGCAATCATTTTTTATTGTAAACAAACATAACTATAGATGTACCATGACATGACTTGGAATTTAAAGGGATAATTTATTTTTTGTCTGTTATATCTCTAATTCTCCACATTCTCTGACTTCTACTTTACCATTTACAGAGCGTAGGAGTCAAATCTCATACCTGTGATACTATCGTCCTTATCCCCAATCTCTTTACCAGCACGGCTACATGCCTATTGACATTGATAATTAGGCCGTGGAATTTGATGCAAATTATCATTTCTGGTCATCATCCTCACCACTAAATCAGCACAGACCATGGGCCAATTTCAGACATCCCAGATGCGGTCACCATCTGCATATGAATAAAAAACCAATTCAGTGTCGTTTTCAACAAGCTAACCAGCTTTTTACTTTTTAAGTGAGGGAAGAACTGGCGATAAAGGTAGTTTGGAATTGTGCTTTGACAGTAATCAGACCAAGAAACTTTGTGAAAATGACTTAAATGGTAGGTCCTCGCAAGCAAGCGAGCAAAGTCTTCTGCTTTAATGCGTATAGGACTTTGGAGCAACTTATAATTTTACGGACCGAAACCCTTCAAACATTGTTGTCCTATAAAACTTGAAAGGACTAAAACTTGGATATCTATTGGCTGTTCAAGATGAACTGCAAATGAAATGGTGAGTTGCTCAAATCACCAATTTTGCCAAGCCAGTGATCTGCTGCAAATCGCCTGCTGCACCTATAAAGCAACCTCAGACTCCCCAAAAATCATTTCCTTCAGCTGCTTCTGCCGCCCAATCCGCCAACAATTCTTGCAAAAGGTTGCCGCTTAGAGATCAAGGTTGGGTCATCAGAACGAATGAACCTGGTAAGACCTGGTGCCTGACCACGTGGTACGGGGTGACCTTTTGAACCGCATCATGCCCTAGTGTCAAAGTAATGAAAAAGAGAGAGACAACAGAGGTCTAAGTCAACCAAGTTGGGCTCCTTTGATATGTATTTCTAACCAACCGAAAGTAAAACATACAGAAACATGGACACATGCATTCATTGCAAGCCCAACTACACAGGCGGCTCATAACCTATGGCATTTCTCTCGACATAACTCAGTAGTCAACGGCAACAACACCGAGCATCCCAACACCACGATTCCATGTATAATGTCAAAATTGAAAATGTGAAGAGCAGAAGAATTGCCACCACAAGCAAATTCATTTTCATAACCGTTGAAATGGGAGAGGAAGAACTTCTATTTTCCGACTGAGCTAATGCGAATTCCCACAAATCAAAATGACAATGACCGCTGATAATCGAGAATTAGATTATTAGCACTAAAAAGCATTCCTACTTGTGTTTCTTGAAGAATTGGGAAAAAAACCACAAACTATGTCATCTGTGACACAATTACCCTGAACTTTTTTTGTAACACAAAAAATCATAAACTATACTATTTGTGACACATTTACTTTACTATATTTTAGTCCATGAGCATTTTTCATCTTTTTTGTTTTTTCTTTTTCCTTCGGCGAGGGCCACCCACTCTGGCGTCGGGCAAGGGTGGCCCTCGCCTGGGCAAGTGAGGGCGGCCCTTACTCGACTCAAGCGAGGGCGACTCTCGCCAGCGTAGGGCGAGGGTCGCCTTCACCTAAGTCAAGTGAGGGCGGCCCTTACCGGCGTCAGGCGAGGGCAGCCCTCATTGGCGTCAGGCGACCCTCGCCGGCGTCGGGCGAGGATCGCTCTCGCTCGCCCAGGCGAGGCAACCCTCGCCCGACTCAGGCAAGGGCAGCCCTTGCCCGACGCAAGGGCTGCCCTCGCCTGAGTCGGGCTAGGGTTGTCTCGCCTGGGCGAGCGAGGGCGGCCCTGGCCTGACTCAAGCAAGGGCAACCATCGCCTGGGCGAGTAAAGGGCGAGGGTCACCCTCGCTTGAGTCAAACTAGGGTTGCCTCGCCTGGGTGAGCGAGGGCGGCCCTAGCTAGACTCAGGCGGCCCTAGCTAGACTCAGGCGAGGGCGACCCTCGCCTGGGCGAGTGATGGGCAAGGGTCGCCCTCTCTTGAGTCGGGCAAGGGTTGCCTCGCCCGGGCGAGCGAGGGTGGCCCTTGCCCGACTCCGGCGAGGGCAACCCTCACTCGACATCAGGGAGAGTTGCCCTCGCCTGAGTCGGGTGAAGGCCGCCCTCGCTCACCCGATGCCAATGAGGGCCGCCCTCAACGGAAAAGAAAAAAAAAAGTAAAAAAAATGAAAATGCCCATGGACTAAAGTACAATTAGGTAAATGTGTCATAAATAGAATACTTTAGGTTTTTTGTGTCACAAAAAAAGTTTAGAGTAAATGTGTCATAAGTGGCATAGTTCAGGGTAAATGCTTCATATATGACTAATCACTATCAAAATCGAAAGGATACAAAACAAGCATCAACGAAGTATTCCAAATAAATCTCATTTAATTTGGGAGAATTTTCCCTAAATTTATCAAGCATCGGGACTTAAAGCTCATCGATGACGAACTTGAAATATGCGGTCGATGGACTTGAAGCTCGCGAATGATGTAATCGAGATGTTGGCAGACAGCCGAGTAAGGGTGCATTTGGTAACTGGCCAAATAGTAATTGAATTTATTTTTTTGTTTTCAGAATCAGTTTTGTAATAAAAATCCGTTTGGTAAATTTTTT
Source organism: Syzygium aromaticum (assembly GCA_024500025.1). Classification (NCBI taxonomy): domain Eukaryota; kingdom Viridiplantae; phylum Streptophyta; class Magnoliopsida; order Myrtales; family Myrtaceae; genus Syzygium; species Syzygium aromaticum. Next base: position 35,511,542 of record CM044886.1, on the reverse strand, counting down.
GTTCCCGGGCACACAAAATCAATTTTGGAACAGAATTAAGGAGCAAAAAAAATTTATTTCTTGATTTTGGGAACAAGAATCAGAAATAAAAAAGAATTTTTTTTTTCTTCTTCCACTTCTTCATTTTCTTTCTGGCCTGCGACCAACAAGGGCGAGGGTTAGACCCTCACCACCTGCCCTCGTCCAAGCAACTAGCGAACCTTGCTGATGGGCCAAGGAAGGGGAAGAAGAAGGAAACAAAGAAAAAAAGGAAAAATAAAAAGATAGAAAATGTTAAAATATTTAAAAATATTATTTTAAAAAAATTTGTGCAGTTACTAAATGAATTTCTATTATTTTTTTATTTCAATAATAAAATTTTTTAATCGTTATCAAACGCTTTCAAATACTTAAAAATTATTTTTTAGAATGAAATAAAAAAATTAAATAAAAATTATTTTCGATAATAGAATTATTATCAAAAGCACTCTAAGGGCTCGTTTGGTAACATGCCAAACGGTGAAAATTTCTGTTTTTTGTTACTAGAAATAGTTTGGGAACAAAAATGCGTTTGGTAAACTTTTGGTTCTTGGGCACATTTTTGCAAAAATTTGTGCCTAGAAATAGTTTTGGAAGAGAAACAAGAAGTAAAAAAAAGTTGCTTCTTGTTTCTTGGCACAATTTTGAGAATGAGTTCCTTTTCTTTTTTTTCTTTTCTTTTTTGTGTTGTTCTTCTCTAGGCTGTGGCCGGTCACCGACGGCCATGAAAAAAAGATATTATTAATAAAAAAAATATTTTATTGGCTATGGCTGGTGATATGGCAAAAAAAAAAGGATAAAGATATTTTAATAAAAAAATATTAATAAAAAAAATATTTTACTGACCATGGCCGGCAATTAGGCCATGGCAAAAAAAAAAGGAAAAAAATATTTTAATAAAAAATATTATTAATAAAAAAATGTTAATAAAAAAAATATTTTACCGGCCATGGCCAGCGACCAGGCCATGAGAAAAAAAAGGAAAAAAATATTTTAATAAAAAATATTATTAAAAAAAAATATTTTACCGGCCATGGAAAAAAAAAGAAAAAAATATTTTAATACAAAATATTATGAATAAAAAAAATATTTTACCGGTTATGGCTGGCGACGAGGCCATTGGGAAAAAAAAAAGAAAAAAAAATATTTTAATAAAAATTATTTTTAATAAAAAAATATTTTACCGACCATGGCCGGTGACCAAGCCATGGAAAAAAAATAAAAATATATTTTCAATAAAACTATTTTTTATTAAAATTTTAATAAAAAAATATTTTACCAGCCATGGCCAAAAAAAAGAAAAAAATATTATTAATAAAAAAATTTTACCAGCCATGGCAAAAAATAATAAAAAATTTATTTTTTAATAAAAGTATTATTAATAAAGAAATTTTTTACTGGCCATGGCCAAAAAAATAAAAAAAATTATTTTAAATAAAAGTATTATTAATTAAAAAATATTTTACCGACCATGACCAAGAAGGAGGAGAAGAAAAAAAGAAAAGAAAGAAATATTAAATTATTTAAAATATTACTAATAAAAAAAATTTTATGCCGTTACCAAATGCATTTTTGTTTTTTTACTATTTCAGGAATAGAAATTTTGAACTGTTTACTAAATGCCTTTTATGCTCAGAATCAGTTTCCGGACATAGAATAAAAAGAATCATTTCTGTTCATAAATAATTCTCGAATACAGAACGATTGTCATGCGCAGCCTAAACTATTTTCATGTTCACTTTTCTGGTTCATTTCCGTGTCAAGTGTAAGGCGTGCGTCGGCTCGGTGTCGGACGCAATCATTGGACAACTTTATGCGTAGAGGCACCTGCTAAATAAAAATAAATAATCAGAAAAAGAAAATGTTAAATTCCAAAATATTGATTGAAAATAATGATGTCTTCTTCACGGCACTTTTCAAAATTGAAATAGACTACCAGTCCAAACCAAAGTGGCTAATTAAGACGGCGCAGGCTAAGCTGGGAGGAGCCGATGAGCCGAGCCGGCTGGCAAAAGGAGTCGCTCGGACCGGGTCGTGCCGACCCCGAGTCCGTGTCAGAAGAACGACGGAGACCAAAACAAGGGGCTATTAACACCACACACTAGAGCCAACGTGGGCCACGTGTCGACAATCTGATGGGCCCATGGCCCACTCCAAGAGTTGGTCTGGAATCTGACGTCTCGCGTGTTTCCTGGCTCCACGTGTATGGTGTCTATTCGATTCCCCGGTGTGAAATCCGTGTACGAGTTGGTACGGCCACTTGCCTCCCAATTGATTGACAAGACCCTATGTACTTTTCAATGCTTAGCTTTTTAAAATTTAGTTGCTTATAACTAGACCTGTCAAATGGATGAATCGAGTTAAATTTAAATCGGATCGAATATAGATCGATTCATATTCGATCCATTTAATCTGCCATTTTCATGCAATGCAAATATAGTAATTCATATCCGACCCAATCCATATTACTAGAACACGTTAATATTTTATGAAAACTCATACCCATCCATTTAATTCACTTTAACCTCTCCACATATCAATTCGCAACTATACGTACACAATCGAGCAGCCTCACATAGCCAGTAAGCACATAAGAAAAATTGCTTCAAATTAAAAATCCAAGCCAGTACAACAATTTTGAGTATTCTTTATGTCGTAATGCACTAGATATGATGAAACATAGTATGTAGACAAGAAGATACAACAAATAAGCATAGCATCTAATCACATATAAAATCATAAGCAGATGAGTCAATCAATTGAGCTTTCCCTAAATATAGCTTAAGTTGCGCAACATGTGTATAACTCATACCATGTCAATGAAAAACCCATAAGATGCAGTATTCAAGATGCAGCCATGAACTACTCTGTATTCTATTACAATCAACTCTCTTGACTATTTTAGGACACTATCGTAGCACTTATGGTGGTAGGGCGACGAGCAGACACAAACACAAAAATCCCCAAGAAAAATCATGAAAATCCAAACGAATACATTACCTCCGTAAGCATGTTGAAACCCTAGCGTTTAAAGTAAGTTCTTTCTCACTGTGGTGAAGTGGAGGGAAATGGAGACGAAGCGAAGCGCGACGAGCGGCGAAGCGTGGCGAGCGATGAGCGGCAAAGTGCGGCGAGTGGCCAAGGCGGAGAGCAGCGAAGGAAGCGCAACGAGTGGCCAATAAGAAGCGTAGGTTGGGAGCGAAGTGTCGTTTGTAAATGAGGGCCTGAGCAGATAACGTGAGTCGTGGGTTTAGAAAATATGAGTTAAAATATAAGTCAGCTGGTGACCTATATTTTAACCCATTTTTTGGGCATTATATATTATCTAATCCATTTGAACCCATTTTTGAGAAAAGTGAGTTACCAAAATAGATATGGGTTTCCTAAAACTGAGTTATAACATATCTATGCTCGACAAAACCGCAATAAAATAATAATCATTCGGGTTATATTAGATCTCGTATTTCCAAAACTACATACTTTCGATTTGGAATTGTAAATTTTACTACTTTGCATCGTCATTGCATCTTTTGCAATTTCTACAAAATCGTTTCAAATTATATGATGATGGGCAATCTTTGAGAAAACCGTGCCACTGATTAGATAGGCCGCTCCGACCGAATACCCTTCAAATATTCAATCAATTTAATGCATTTTATACTTGGTTTATTGTGTATCGCTCAATTATCGTACTTGATATCTAATATGGAGTATGCCAAATCAAGTGCTTTGAAAACAAAATTTGTAAAAGCTTTGTTATAAAATTGAGCAAAATCCATAAAAAAGCCCTAAATTACGTTCACTGTGATACATTTATCATGAAATTTTTTATGTGAAACATTTACTCTCTTCCATCAAAGTTTTATCAATAAGAATCATTAAAAATATGCCTATATGAACGCTAAAAAGCAAACAATTTTGACTATGTGACTTAAGTGAAATGAAAACGTTATTTTGGCTTAAAAGTCATTTAACGAAATTTTGATAGAGGGTAAATATATTGTATAGGTACAGGTTTGAAGTTTTTTATGTCACAAGTAAAAGTTAGGGTAAATAAGTTGCGGTGAGTATAATTTGGGATTTTTAATGTCATAAAAAATATTATGGAGGGTTTTTTTTTACAGCATGAGGCATTCTATAGTGAGAATAATAACACAGGGTATTATAATTTTCTACCAAACTAATTTCACATATACATCCAAACTATTGTGTCAACATGCATTTAGCAAGACTCATCTCGTCACATGAGGTGCAAAAGTCCTAAAGTTGCTCTAAGCAAATAATATAATTATTTGAATATGGATCTTTTGTATTTGGAATCCAAACCCCCGAGATCTTTCTCCTTCTAAGCACAACATTAACAATATTATTAATATAGATACATTTTGTCGAAATACTCTGTGTTACGAAAAATAATGCACTCAATACATTTGTTGATAACTCCACTCTAAGGAACTTATTGGATGGTCACGCTTAATGACATTTGGTTCGAAAATAGCAGGATTGATTTTCCAAGCACACTGGGAAAGTATATGCAAAATCGTCAATACCCCCGAACGCCATTGCTAAATTTCATATAAACAATCTAGAGGAAAACGCATCCAAAGGCACTAGAGTTGATTATTGGGCTGGGCTTGAGGATGGATGTACAAATTCATGCCCAAATCTATCTATAATTTTTAAAAGATATTATGCTCCAATGTTTCATAAAATATGAATGATTCGGAAAATATTTTTTTAAAAAATGATAATTTATATAGCTTACAAAAAATGAAAAAGACATAAATTATTACTGATAATAAAATTTAATTTTTCTCGATTAATTATTTTAAATGATATAAATAATAATTTTTAGAAAAATATTTTTAAAATTATTAATTTTTTTGCAAAACGAACGGAGATTAAACCGTAAATATGAAAATGATCTGGGTTGAATGACGTGCAAGAAAAAATAGTCGTGTTTAAACCCACCCGTTTTGAACTTCCAACGATCTGTCCTAAAACAGGCGCGGGTGGGCCCACCTCTCCTCTGGAGAGCACGCCGTAGGGGTTGGGTTGGGTTGGGTCCAACTAACCCAACTCAACCCTCTCCTAAGGTTCCACCAAGCAACAACCTAAGCCGAGCCGAGCCGAGCCGACTTCAGTCGTCAGTTCCACACTCGGCTCCGAGCGTTTCGCCTTGTTTTTATTTTTTTGGGGGGGGCCAAAAAGCAGGTTTTGCTCGCTCGATTTTTACTAATTTTCTAACTTTCAGACCCAAATTAGCTTCGCCCCCCCCCCCCCCCCTCCTCTCTCTCTCTCTCTCTCTCTCTCAAATGGAGTCCGGCATGGCCTGCGACATCGACGCCCTCCCGTCGCTCCAAACTTAGCCCCCCGGGAAAGCTCGCGTGCCTCTCAGTAAAGTCAACGGTCTACGTTCCTCGAGGACCGTCGCCGGAGGTGCTGCTCCCAATATCGGAAGGCGCGCGCGCGAGCCATGGCGGAGGAGGACAAAGGAGCGCTGGCTCAGAGAGTCATCGACGCGGTCAACGAGATAGCTTCCATCTCGGGGTACAGGAGCACGATCAAGAGGCAGTACTGCAACCTGGCCCGGCGGTTGAAGCTGCTGACCCCGCTGTTCGAGGAGATTAAGGACTGCAGGGAGTCGATGCCCGAAGGCACGATCGGGGCTCTCGCCTCGCTCTTGGAGGCTCTGAGTGCCGCGAAGGAGCTGCTGAGGTTCGGCACCGAAGGCAGCAAGATTTACCTGGTGCGTGCCCGTTCGTTAAGCGCTCCTTCGTCTGTTGGATTCTGTTTGCTCCGCCCTTAAGAGTTTTGATTATTTTGTTTCCGAGGAACTTTCAGATATCAAAGCCATTTCGAGTAGTTTGCAGGTTACTTTTACATCCCCGTTCATGTTGGTTTGATGTGAAGTTTTAGTGCAGATTTGCCCTTTTCTGGGGTCAATTCTGTGAGAAGTTCAATTGAGCGTCTACAATAGGAGCGGACCATTGCGAATTAGCTTGAGGAGGGAGCTCCTAGAGGTAGAATAGGTAGTATTTAATACATTTTTGTAAATAAGTAGTCAGACGCATATCGACCAGAGGTGTAGTACTGTCTGAGGACAGAAGATGCAATATTAGAGCAATTGTCTTGGTTATAATTAGTAGCATCAAATGCCAAGAGGAGCGTATTATAGATTTGTTGTTAACATGTTTCGACATCTCCATGTGAGGGGGACTCTTTGTAGCACGGGCTACATCTATGAGCTTAGTAGCTTGTGATGATAGTAGCAATTGCCAATGCTCTTAATGCTCGAGGTCGATTTATGGTTCTCGGCGTTTGGCATTGAAAGACCAAGAGGAGGGGATAAGTTGGTTCTTCTTGCAAGTTCAGTGGCGTTGCTTCTTTTAATGCCTCATGACTCTACTGCACGAGAATATCCCGCTTATTGTAAAATTTCACGAAGATCTAACCAGCTTTCCCGTCATCGTGTCTGGAGACTGGATACATGTCTAATTTATAGTGAATTTGCATTTGGGAAAGGAGGGTTGCAGGGTTGGTAGTTGGAATATCTATCACTGAATTGTGTTGCCTCTGTAAATTTTATGAAGTCTCTCACTGAATGGAGTGCAACCGCATTTTACTTTGGTACCAGTGCAGCCCCATAAAACCACTCTATTTTCTCTCCTCTCTCTCTATCTCTCATTCAACTGGCAATGCAAAGTGTCGACCAAATGTGACTTTTCTAATTGTACTACAACAGGGCTTGCATGCACAGTTATACACTTATCTGCTGCTAAATTAGTCATTCGATTTCTCTGGAGGAAGGATCAAAGAAGGGCAGTTTAATAACTGTAACGCATGATTCTTTCCATGAAATTAGTCTGTTTAATTTGCATTTCTTAAACTATATTTTTTTGTTCCAATCCTCTTGCAGGTCTTAGAAAGGGAGCAGATTATGAATAAATGTCATGAGGTGACCTCGCAACTGGAACAAGCTCTAAGTGGAATTTCCTATGAAGACCTGGACATATCAGATGAAGTGAAGGAACAGGTAAGATTTCATCCTTGAAAGCATGTTCTTTCCATTTATCTGGGATGTGGTTACGGTTAAACCATGCAGTATGTTATTTTCTTGGTGATGTTGACATAATTTTTGTGGAATCTACTCATTACGTAGACCCTTACATATGCTGGTTAGTACTGATAAAAATATAACTGACTGGAAAGTTGGCCACACGAGTGGACTTCATCTATTTCAAAACTTCTTTATCTCCAATACGTTAAGAATACTTCTCTTGCAAGGCATTAGAACTCTTAACATTGAGTTTTTAGTTTCGATACTTCAATGAAGAGTATCTAACTCTTGGCTTCCAGGCTGAGCTCATCCTTGGACAATTTAGAAGAGCTAAAGGAAGAGTCGATTTACCTGATGTCGAGTTGTATGAAGAGCTCTTAGCCCTTTATAACCAGAGTAGTGACACAACCTCGGATCCAGCTGTCTTAAGAAGATTGGCCGAAAAGCTTGAGTTAATGAAGATTGTTGACCTTAAACAGGAGTCACTGGCTCTACATGAGATGGTTTGTGCAAGTGGTGGAGATCCTGGCGAGAGCATTGAGAGGTTATCGATGTTGCTGAAGAAATTTAAAGACTTTGTGCAGACAGAGAACCTTGATATGGATCCGCCTACTAGCGAAAAGAATGTTCTTCCCAGTTCCAGCGGGCAATCATCAGCCGATAACAATCAAAAAACACCGGTCATCCCAGATGACTTCCGTTGCCCAATATCCTTGGAGTTGATGAACGATCCTGTTATTGTGTCAACAGGCCAGGTAAGTGCATTACTTGTTCTTCCTGGGTTGTGGGGTCTCGACTATGTTGCAGTTGCACTATCATGGGAATCCAACTATATCTCAAGGTCATAACAAACCAATCTATTCTGAGTCTGATGGGAGATTGTAGTTAACTATGGACCAAGAGTCCTTTTTGGCCCCAGCATATGGCATTCTAAACTTTTGTATTAGCATATAATCCTTAGCAACTCTAGGCTCTCTTGTTAGCATATGTTAAAACTGACAAAATGCAAAAACTTCTACTTTTGAGCAGGCTCACTCATAGTACTATACAGACGCAGATTTTCCCACCGGCCCTGTGGGCATGCTCCTGGATATGGTTTTGCATATAACCACAGTCCTTATGTACTGATCACTGTTTTTCCTGCTGCAGACCTACGAACGCTCATGCATTGAGAAATGGCTGGAAGCAGGTCATAGGACATGTCCAAAGACACAGCAAACCCTTTCTAGTACAACTCTTACACCCAACTATGTCCTTCGCAGCCTTATAGCTGTATGGTGCGAGGTTAATGGCATTGAGCCACCCAAACCACCCAGCAGCTCTCGACCCACCAAAAGTAGCTCAGCCTGCTTCCCTGCTGAATGCGCTAAGATTGAACTTCTCCTGCACAAGCTTGCTTCTGGGAATCCTGAGGAACAGCGGTCAGCTGCAGGTGAGATTCGCCTTCTTGCGAAACGTAATACAGATAACCGTGTTGCCATAGCTGAAGCTGGTGCGATTCCCTTCCTTGTACGCCTTCTTTCAACTCCAGACTCACGTATCCAAGAGCATGCTGTCACCGCACTACTCAACCTTTCAATATGCGATGAGAACAAAGGTAATATTGTCTCCTCTGGAGCCGTTCCAGGCATAGTCCATGTTCTGAGGACTGGGAGTATGGAAGCACGGGAAAATGCAGCGGCCACACTCTTCAGCCTCTCAGTTGTAGATGAGTATAAAGTAACAATTGGTGCATCTGGCGCAATTCCTCCACTTGTGTTGCTTCTAAGCGAAGGAAGCCAAAGGGGGAAGAAGGATGCTGCAACAGCTCTTTTTAATTTGTGCATTTATCAAGGTAACAAAGGGAAGGCTGTTAGGGCTGGCATTGTACCCACCCTGATGCAGCTTCTAACTGAACCTGGAGGCGTTATGGTGGATGAGGCACTGGCTGTACTGGCGATATTAGCCAGTCATACTGAAGGGAGGGCCACCATCGGTGCTGCAAAGGCAGTGCCAGTTCTTGTAGAATTTATTCGCATTGGTTCTCCTAGGAACAAGGAGAACGCAGCTGCCGTTTTGGTGCATCTTTGGGCTGGAGATCAGTATCATCTGTTAGAGGCGAAGGAACTTGGAATCATGGACCCACTGGTGGAATTGGCACAAAATGGAACAGACAGGGGGAAGCGAAAGGCTGCTCAATTGCTTGAGCGATTGAGCCGTTTCATTGTGCAGCAGCAGGAGGCTCAGGCACAGGCTGAAGCCGAGGCCGAGCGGCAGCAGGAGGCACAGGCACAGGCCGAAACCGAGGCTGAGGTCGAGGTTCAGGTACGGTCTGAGACCGAGGTGGTGGTTCAGGTACAAGCCGAGACTGAGGCGGGGGTTCAGGTACAGGCTGAGACCGAGGTGGAGGTTCAGGTACAGGCTGAGACTGAGGCTGAGGCCGATGCTCAGCCTTCAGAGCTGTCCTTGACTGCACATGTAGTTGATAATGATAACTGAAGCTTTTCACCACCTCTTGTGTGCTTTTTCTTTGTGATCTTGGTTTGATTTAACGTATTCAGAAGGGTTTCACGTTGAAGGGGAAGGTGGAAGATCGCCTGTCCACTTGTGAAGCAAGAAATTCATTGGTCTGTGTTGTTTGAGGACTGTAGGGCTCATTCAACGAATGGACGGTGAAAGAATAGCTGCGAGTTTTGATGTCTCCAACGTTGATGCGAATGTACTATCCAAGATGTAAAATTGTGATCATCCTCTACCTTTTTAAGTGGAAGAGATGTCATGTATTCAGATATATATTATTCCTAAATACGGAATTTGTATTTCTCGTGTTTGCCTGTGGAAAGGGGAAAAACTATGTGAAAAAAGTGAAATGGAGTTTTTGTCTAGCAGGAAGATCTTCCTATTGTGCAATTTGGAATAGATAGATGGCGTCGTCTGAGGAAGAAGGCCGACCACTGCATAAGCCGCGAGAGGAGAAAGCGGTGTCCCTTCATCCCTTGTTAAGCTGAGGTCCCCGGTCTTCGAGTTGGCCCGCGCTCTTTCGAAGAATCCTGCAGAACCTGCACCCCTCGGCAAAGACGGAGTTTCTCATCTGAGAAACATTTCAATTGGGTTTTTTTTTTTTAATTATTTTTATTATTTTTTATGATTGAGGTGTCTACGTGCCCGGCGAACTTACGCTCAAACTAGCGGTGAAGCCCGACTAGTCCTGGGGGGGCTAGCGCAGCATTCCATCGCCACGACCTTCTACTTAAATCACCGGTACCTACGAATTTTGAACTCAGGACCTTTCGTGAAAAGAATTGAGCGCAAATCATCGCGGCTACTGATTGGTGGAATGGAAGAAGATAAAAAAAAACATGTCAATTGTTTTTGGCTCATCATCTTTTTACAGAGCATCCATTTTCATTTCCACCACTTTATGCAGTGGCATTCACTCATATTCTAGAGTTACGAATTGAAGGTCTAGTCATGTTAAGGAATGGCATATGTTTTAGGGATGACCTCTAGGTCGGCTAGGTTTCACCTAAAACTTGAAACCTCCTCATTAGAATCGATTTTCAAATTTTTGAAATTTGGATTCTACCCAACATACTATGAAACTTGGAACACGATACGTTCTAAGATTTATCCAGGTTTCATCTATATCCTCGATTGAAGTATTGCAGTGAATCGTTATATCTAATGACAACCATTTATTGTCATAATTCATTGATTACAATTTATATTTAGATACGAATAATATGAAATATTAATAAAGTATAAGTCCTAGTCATGGACATTGCCGAAAATGGAAGTTTAGGCTAGTGATTCCAAATTGCAAACTCATTATCGCACGTCATGGGACACCGTAGGATAATGCGAAGATATAGAACAATAAAAATACAAAGACTTGTTCCGGGCTTACAATTTAGAACTTGCCCATTGAAATCGATTCTCTAATTTTTAGAACTTGGAATCTACATACTTTAAAATCGGACTGGTGGTTGTCTGATTCCCATCGGTTCACTCTTGATTCTACTTTAAAATCATGCACAACTCTAATCTATTTAAAAGTGAATAGACATATTCTTTATGACGAGAATACCCATATCATGATATTCAATCATAGTGAGCTAATGGTAAAAAGTTGCGAACAAAATGTGGCGTGAATGACAAAAGAAAAGGATGCGGCACGGTCAAAACTTATATGTATTTGGTTGTCGACTTTTGGTTTCAATAGGTTTGACTATTATTGATTTATCCGTACTTGTGTCATGTCGTATGCGTATATCTTTTCTATGATGGCATACGCATTGTATGCTTGATCCGAGGATCACATAATAACAAAATCCACCTAATTGTTTTAAAAATTCTCAAACTTTAGGTTTAGTATCAATTCCGTTTAGAACTTTTCGTTATCTAAAATATAAAAATTAATTTTTAGTATAATCTCAAATCTGTTCGTTAACCCTCCATCCAAAAATCTAAAAATCATTCTTAACCACACGATGCGGATTTTCACTCATGATCCATTTTGACAAATCCCGCATCTAAATTAAAAAACAAATCTACATGTGGATCATGTACAATCTGCATGATCTACTTTTAGCTTTTTGGATGACTATCGGCGGTTTTGAAACTAAAGCGAGAGTTGATGATTCTATTTAAGACAGAAAGAAAGAGGTTTGAAGCAAAATTAAAATTCGACTTAAAGTTAGAGAGTGTTTTTTTAGGGATTAGACCGCAAAAAACAATTACTTTTTGTCCCACCATTGATTTGCACCAATTACGAAACTGAGAATCCCGATTGCATCTGCATGGCACTCTATCTTCACCGCTTTCGGCCAAACACGTGAGGTTAAAATGGAATTTGTCGCCTGCTGACCAAATTGAAAAGAAAGGAAGAGAGAGAGACAGAGTGCAACGTCGGAGAGATAGAAAAAAAAATAATCGGGGGAGCGTTCGTCCATCTGCATCTTATTCGGTGCGGGAAATTGGGGCTGCGATTTGGAGGTCGCGCCGAACAAGGCGGCGCTGATAGGTGGCGGCACCTGATCGTATTCATGACCGCCCTACCCCCCGTGACAACACGACAAACCTACGACCCACAACTTGGACTCTGTTCACGACCCACCCTTCCTTCAATCATTCATTGATTGAAAGGACAAGTAATTCTTCAAATTTTTCGAAAAAGAGAAGCAGAAATTTCTTATGAAATTTTGAATTATCATGTTACTCAATACCATTTGCGATTTAAAAAATTTAAATCAAAATTTATGACTCTTCAACCTAATAATCAAATAAATAATCGATCGAACACAAAAACGATTATTGATAGAACCGTCAGTTTCATCTTTATGATATCAAGAAACTCTTAATTACCCATGATACGTTGATATTAAATAATTTCGATTAAATCTCGGAGAAAAGGAGGGCATTGAAAATAAAAAATTTGATTGACCTGTCTTAGAAGCTAAATGACAAAAGTAGTCGATAAAAAGATGATAAAAAAGTTCGTACGAAAAGACTTTAAAACTAAATAAGAGCTCACGTGACTAAATGAACTTTACCAGACTGAGATGAATCGAACTCAACCGACAACACGGTAGAAAAAGTGCTAAGAAAATCATTGCGTTTTGTGTTCTTTATATTTACTCTGGAAGTTGCTTAGGGTGCAAACATATATATTTTCAAATATTTCCTTGAAGGCTAAGTTTGAAATATTCGTTTTTTCTCGTTCTTCAAGCATTTCACATTGCCTAAATCTCCTCTAAACTCCTACTAAGTGAACTTTCAATTTTGTTTGCGGATTTGGGACTGGCACATATTACATGAGATTGTTCACAAAGTACTCTTATTTGTTTGCATACATCATGTGATAGATTATATGCATGCGTGTTCTTTGTACCGTAAGTATTTTAGATGCACATATTGATGGTGTCTCGTCATTAAACGAATGATTATTTGTTTCATTCGTAACTCTTTTTGCTGGATAGTGATTGTGGCGATGTTTCACTATAAACAGCGACTACTAAGCATATAATTTATGCTTAGATTGCAAAATAACATAGGTAGTTGTATAGTAAGACTAAAATGAGTGTAATGGTGACTCTGAAAGTGCATTGCGGGATGTTAATACGTTAGTACATGAAGTCGAACCATCAAAACAAATGCTCTAGGTTGTCATACAAATATGCCTAGCAGCATTCCCACGAGTTAGATGGTGGACAACTTTTTCTCTAATGCCTAGGTTTTCTAGCAATGCAGTTGAAATAGACTCATGGCTATTTTAGATTGATTGCTTAAGTAATTAACCAGCAAGTAACCCGAATCTACAATAGGAAGGCTTTAAGAATATGAAGCGTTAAAATCTGGCAACTTAGTTTTGAAGACATCAAGGTACCCCCCAATGTATCTTTGCCAAAACTAGTATAATCAAAACCCTCGAAATTACTGCCAATTCAAGAATCGATTGAGCACGACTTGAAGTGGGAACTGGACAATATTGCTCATCTGAAATCGGATCATTTTAATCTCCAAAAGAAGATCGAAGAGAAGTTCTTTAATGCAAACTTATGCATATAAAGAATCTTACTGAAAGAGCTACTATATCGAACAACGACAAGTATTGAGAAGAGTCGCCATGCTTGCAGCTCTGTGTTTTGTCTTCTTCTTCTTCGAAGGCAAATGGAAATGAACTGTAATGTCGATATCTTCATACCGACAAGTGACGAAAAAGACCACCTGAGAGCCCGAAAGGCAAACTCAAGAAGGGTTGTTTGTTAACAGAGTTGGTGTTAATAAGACCATTAAGGCGAAGGAGGAGGAGGAGGCCAAGAGACAACCAGAAAGAACAAGGGCCAAGACAAGCAACCTGGAACCAGGAAGACGTTTCAACTCCACCTCTGTCTCTGCTCCAACTTCTTCAATTCCCAAAGCCCTAGCGATAGCTCCCCCGCCCTACTTCCTTACAGCCCAACCGGCTGTCCGTTTCCTGGTATTTACTCTCTTGCCCTTGCTTTCCTTCAATGGCGTAACCTATGTTCCCTCTCTGTCCTCTGTCATTCCCGAGACCTACATTTATACGGGACAATCCCACAATACCACTACATCCCAAATCTCATTACCCAAAAAAACAAAACATGTAATTTGTTAATAATTCTCGCTCTCCCCCTCTCTCTAAGTATATATATTTTTCTCCCAAAATCACGAAACCTCCTGCGTAGAGAGCCTCCTCCTCCAGCCGCTACCCGCCATGTTTTCAGAGATTTTCTGCACAAAATACAATACGCGGGTCAATGCACTAAATTTCTCTCTCTCTCTCTCTCTCTCTCTCTCTCTCCTTATTTATCTCTTTCTTCGTTGCGCAAGAGTACAAGAACCATGCAACGAGCATGTGACACTCCACTCCCTCTCATTCTCTCTCGTTATAGGTTCACATTCTCCTGCGCAACAGCACATTTCTAGCTTGCGAAGCGTCTGTTCGTGTGAACCCTAGGCCTTCATACGAAGACCAAAGGGAAACAAAAAAGAACTCGCGAGTTCATCATGGAGATCGGTACTGAGGACCATCATCGCGCGGGAGCCATGGGCGGCTCCGGAGGGGGCTCGCCGGCGAGCTCGCGGTGGAACCCGACGAAGGAGCAGATCAGCATACTGGAGAACCTGTACAGGCAAGGGATAAGGACGCCGACGGCGGAGCAGATACAGCAGATAACGGGGAGGCTCAAGGCGTATGGACACATCGAGGGCAAGAACGTGTTCTACTGGTTCCAGAACCACAAGGCCCGCCAGAGGCAGAAGGAGAAGCAGGAGAGCCTGACTTACCTCAACCGGTACTTCCACAAGTCTGCCCGTCCCGCCTTCTATCCTCCTTGCCCAAATGGTCCGTCCTAATTCATTTCTTTTTGCTTTGCTCAAACAAACTTCCCTATTTGTACGATTGGCCCTTTTGGTAGAGTTTGGTATCTGTTTCTGAACATTTCATTACTAGCTAAAAGAACATGTCATGAAGCAATAACACTGTTTGCATTCCGACTTGGTCTCTCGCATGCAAGGATTCAATATGGCAATTCTGGTGTTATGTAGTTACCTGTACTGCACTCAAATGTGCCTTGAGTGCATATGCACAGATCGTTCAAGCTTTGACGTATAGTTTAAAATACAACAGTCATAGCCGATACTTTCTTCTTCTCCTCCTCCTCCTCGTCCTAGTATTATGTTGTACATACTTTGCATTGTATACGGCCTTTGCTACTAGCGAGCTCACTTTTTTTTCTACTTCTGCAGCAACATGCACGTGGGGTACCTCGTTTTGACGTCGATCGATATTCTATCAACTTTCTTGATCGTACCACAACCCTGCATTTTCATTTCTTTCTTTGGCATTTTACCTGACACGCGTGTGGACGTGCAAAGCTCTTTTATAACGTAGTCAAGGCCACTGAGGTTTTTTTGGTCATAAAGTCTTCTGAGGTTGATTATGTTTTCTTGTTTTGGTTTCAGCTGTTTGTGGACCGTACTTCGTGCCACGGAGTGACATCGGGACGATGTACACACAATGCCCGAAGGTGCTTCTTCCTTGTGGCATCAAGAGGAGACAGAGGACTGACTTAGTGGAGAGAACAAAAACATTCTGTCGCACAGGTTTTGCGTATCCCGCGCACCCCCAAGGACATCATCATGACGTGACGGTCCACCAAACAGCTGAGAGCGACAACGACAACACCGTCGAGAGAAATCAAGAAACTCTGGACCTCTTTCCTTTGCACCCAACTGGCAATGCCGTACAAGATACGACAAAGTGTTCTCTTGCTGATCGCGATTGTTCTCACGCTGATCTAGATTGTTCGGCTATGACCTCCACTTCTTCTTCGGAGGCTCGAGATGGTTGTAACAACAGTGACCAGCCTTTCTTTGATTTTTTCTCAGCAAATGGATGCTTCTGCGAGAGAGATTGAGTTCCTCTGAATGGTGGATAGTAAAGATGGGGGTGTAAGTCCGTTGGCGTTCTTATTCTCTTGAAAAGCTAGTTTGATGGTGAGGAGGTTTTGATGGATATAAGGGTTATGAGAGGAGAGCAATCAACAGTTTCTCATTTTCTCATTTTTAATTTTGGGAATGTTGCACATGAACATACTGCTTCGGGTGCGAATGTAGAGATGGACTTCTCAGTCGTTATCTGCGTGTCTTCGTTTACTTTATTCGCAATGTTTCGGTGCAAGTGCAAAGTGCAATCCAGGCTTTCGACATGTTTGTGTGATTGGCGAACCGTCGAATTGAGTAAGTAACCGTAGCATGCAGAGACAAAGGGCGCCTGATAACCGAAGAGTAAGCATGGCATTGGCGCAATTCTTTATCTGTCCATTCAAAGTTCTGTATCTTTGTGAAATTCGAGGGAGATACATGTTCATCTATAGACTCCCGAGCATTGGTATCTGAAAAGCGCCGTTTGTGTCCACAAAGTAAAAGCTAACTTGTGCAAGTGATTAGGTAAAGGGCTTCGTTTCTTTGGAGAAAAGGCCACAGAAGTACGAGTTTACTTTTCTGTTTAGTATGTACCATGATAAATCATGCGGTAAGTGTGCTTTTTTTCTTTTATGTGATATTACAGCCAAGAAAAAGAAGAATGTAAGGTACAATATGCAGCAATTTTTCCACGTTATTTATGGGCCAAACTAGTGGTTAAAGGTGTAATGGATCGGACAATATATTCACGTCGAAAATTGTGTAATGCGAAACTTAATGAAATTTTCAATATGATTTTATTCTCTAAATAACATTGACGCAACATTTATTTGCTCGAATTGCATTTGAAGAAACTAGGTCTGGTGCATTATGAAATGTCATGTTGCCCGAAGATCAAACAAATTCAATCAACCATGTATGGATATAGAATATTTGATAAGTTAACCATACCGTTATAGACATTAAAAATATCGGTGGCCTTCAGATCCTGTTGCGTGAATACTAATTCGATTATAATATATATTAGATGCAATAAAAATCTAACAGAACAAAAAAAACAGGAGGAAAAAACGTGATGGTTGTGCTTGGAGGTAGCTTTATAATTGGATTAGATCCACATGCAAACTACATCTAGCGGGGAATGCATAACTTATCGTTTACACTAGAAACGGACCTAATAAAAATCCTACTTTCAAATCTAATTTTTTTTTTTAAATTTTATAGAAAAGATAATATTTTTTTAGAAGACGATAATAAATGGGATTCTTTTGGTTCATCTATCAATAAATATAGCGTAAGAAAATACTCATAACACGGAGAAAAGTCAAAGAATTTCAAGAAAGATAAATAATGAAAAAAAACGTAAATGAAAATGCGCTCATCAACTCTATCCAGGCGATACCTTTTTAAAAGAAGATACGAGAAACGAATAAGAATTTTTTTTCTCAAACTTGAATAGTTATTGTAAAATTATTCAAGCCGTTGAAAAAGCTAAATAATTATATAATGATAATCATAAAACCCATATGAGTAGGCTAATTAGGAAATACAAAATAACAAAGCACAGCGATAGCTTCAACGATAGGTTGAAAAAATAGAACAAAGTAAATTTGTCTCTAATTAATTAAAAAAAAAAGCAAACAAATTGAAAAAAAAAAACAAAACGCAAAATGATCGAAAAGATAGATTTTATCTTTACTCAAAGCAGTATAGAAAAAACTAAAACTATCTTTAATTAAATTGATTCTGCCTGGTGGAAGATCGACCTTATCATTCCGCCATTTTTAACGGGGCCGCGCTTTTTTCACTCCTTCCTTGGCTAATACGCTGCCTATTTTAGTTTTTTGACCATATTATCCTCATTGGGTCCCACTTTTTTAGCATCCTTTGTTACTACTCTACCAAAAGTGTTTCATTTTTCTTTCTCGAATGTGATGTCCGCTTGATTTTTTTTTTTTGTTTTCCTTTTTTGTGAGTCCCACCTTCCATTTTATCTCTCTCAACAGACGATGTTGGTAGTCATATTGGTGGTCGGAATGGAGACTCGTTGCACTTCATTGTGGCCTCCTGGTCGGACCCAAGGGAGCTGCGGTGCTGGTAGGTGTAGAAGGCGAGGGCTCAAAGTGGTGTTTGAGGAAGGGGGAGATGACGTCGGGGTGAGGGTGTCGGAGTTATTGGATGAGGTGGTGGTAGTAGTGGCGGGCTTTGATAAGGATCTCGGTATCCCAAGAGTAGGTCTTAGTGAACTAGGGGTGGATGACGCTTAGACGAAAAAACGAAAAAGATTAAACCCAGCAATGAAATGTCTCCAATTGCTTCAGATAAGAGTGAGAAAAACAAAATTTTGACTTTAAAGCTTGTTCTTCCCCCTTTTCTTTTCATCTTCTTGGCTAATTGGAAAATGTAAATATTTTTTGGAGCGGAATTGAGATGAGAGGGGGTTATCTTCATTTCTAGATAATTGATGAATTGCCACCAAGACTTGAACAATGATTAGATTCAACTAAAAGGAATAAGAGATGGCAATTACCTTAGGGAGAGAGAGACGGAGAGAGAAAAGAGAGAATTAAGAAGGAGGAAGGTGGGACCCCATAAAAAAATAAAAAAAAAGAATCTAAATAACAGAGGATGCTGAAAAAGTGGGACTCACTGAGGATAATATGGTCAAAACATTATTATAGGGAGTGTATTAGCTAAAGAAGGAGTTAAAAAAGCGCAACCATTTTTAATGGATTTGGGGTGTGACAACCTTATTGGTCTCTTTTATTGTTTTTGGCAATTTATTCTTGCCATCTAACACGTTCACCATATCTTGGTTTTTAATAGGGTATGCATCTTAATGCTTTATGACCCAAAGTTGTTCCTCCTGTTGAACTTTTCCATTTTAACTTTCGCTACAGACATAATTGCAATAACACAATTTTTGGACAATCATCGGACAAGCAAAAACCCTAAATCAAATCTAGAAACCCTAACATTAGCTTTGATACCGATTGTTGTAATATAATGTGCAAGGCAATTAGATCTTGCAATTAAATCAATACAAAATCACACAAAAAATAAACGAGGAACAATAAAAAATACTAAAGATTTATGTGGTTCGATTTGACTGTCGGTACCTATTCCAGGGATAAGCTAGCAGCAAATAATCCACTAATAATCCATGAAGAGAATTAGAGTTACAATCGCTTAAGTGTTTCCGAGCTCTAAATTACACCTAAACCAAACACAAATATTATCTCACAATCTCTCTTAGGGAGCTCACTCAAAAACTTACAAAGAGAAATCTGACACTCCTCTTATTTGCCTTAGTGAATCTAATATCAGGGTAGATACATAGGAAACATTTTTTAGGGAACCTACTCAAACTAGACACATATTCTCAACAAATTCAATCCACCAGGTGACTATAAGATTGACCATAAAACTAAACAAAGAAACCAGCACCCGGGTACCTTACCATTCCTTGTATCACTGCCATCTTTTCTATCACAAGAAGGACCATTACTCAGCTCACGAGGCGTCCATTACTGCTCATGATTCCCACCATGTGACCTTTCGGGCTCAAGCTCATGAGGCGTACAATACACCGCTTGGTTTCTCAAGCGTGTTATCCTGGGTGCAGATGAAGAAAGTCCTCTGCGTACTATATGCAATTAAATATATTAGACGCGGCCGTGGTGGAATACATGATCTCCTGTATTGTTCACGTTTTATCGTTTGTATACCTGCATGATTTCGTCTGCAGAAACATATCCTTCTCAAAATTTACGATCACGGTGATTTGTTGAGTGGAGCACCGGGGAACAGGTCTGGGTAGGTCGGGGGAATTCAGCATATCCTTCTTCTAGAAATAGACCAACATGGCTAAGAGAAAAAAATGCTTAACGCGGCTTCTAGAACCAAGTGGCAGTACAATTGACCATTCCGTATTCCGCTACACGTTAGAAACCTTGAAGCTTCTTTTTGATTTCCCACACATGAATCAGATACTGCTTCAAGTGATGGGATAGCACCGATGCAGCTCTCCAATAAGCAAAATTTCTGGGGGAAATTTCCTAAAACACTTAGGTTACGCCGTGAAACATCACCTGCATTTTACACAACCTGCTGATTTTCAATTTCGAGACGGGGCAAAGAGTTCAAGTGCTCACTTCCTACCCCTGAAAATTCCTCTGCCAATGGATTCGCCGCTATTAATCTACCATCCCAACTCAGCAAATCTGTTAAACATGGGACATCACCATCCTTTGGAGTCTGAATTCTTAATGTTCTTACTGTATATCTGCACTGTGCAGGTGGGTTGTTAGTGATAAGTTGCCGTTGGTCAGGAAGGTGACAGTCCATGTATGGCGGAAAGCGGCATTTCGTATTTTTCACGTGCAACAGCAACGTGAACATAATCAGAAATAACAAAAAAAAGGATAGAACAATACCACAGTTGACATTAGAGAATAGGCAAAAACTGTGTCATTTTTCGCAAAAAGGGTACATACAGCCCTCAACAATTTCTCACTCCCCCAAAGAATTAACAAAATAACAACAACAACAATTCATGGGACTACAGTAATGACATCGGGCAACAACTCTTTAGATGGAGTAAGGAGTGGGCTTGGGCAGACTTGCAACGGCACCGCAGAGCTGGGCGTTGTCGGGGATGTTGTACTCGTCCCTCAGAGACCGTTCGGGCGAGAGGATGCTAATGTAAAGCTCTTGCCCCAGGTAACGCCTCTCGGTCAGATCGGACCTCAGATTCCACATCCCAGCGTTGTCAAAGGTCAACATGATAGCGGCCCACGAATTGGGAAAAACCTGGATACTGTGCCTGCTCACAGCGTCGAGGAGGTTGTAGTTTTTCCTCTTCTCTGGGGTCCACCTCCCTGGCTCTATCCTGGGGCACGTCAAACATCCTCAGTTAAGTAGTTCTAGGACATGTCTACTAACAAATATAGGACGTAACCTGGAGAGATTCAATATATCCTGGAGGAGTTTTTTTTGGAGTCGTATGACTTACGCAACAGCGAAGAATGAGTAGCCATCGAGGTGCCAGGACTGGATGCTCTTCTCGTGGTTCTCTAGGATGATCTCGACGAAGGTCCTGAAGGTGATGTTCATCACGTTGGGGGCAAGAGTGACCGGGGCGGCCTTTTCGAGCAAGGGCTCATCAGGGATGGTGTTGTACTTGAAGACCTTGTCAGCAACACCGTAGTACTCGGCGAGCTTGAGTGGGGTTGGGAGGTTGATGTGGGAGACGCCATTGATGCCATAGCGGAGCTTGCCACCGACACTGCTGGCGGAGTTGATGAGCTTGATGGTGCGGGTGATGTTGATCTGGCCATAGTGGTAGGAGCCCTGGGGGTTGGGTCGGGCAGCGCTGGCAGTCAGGTTCCACCGGAAGGAGCGGAACTGGTTGAGAGACCAGGCCCAGCCCTCGGGGGCCTTAGGGAGGACAGGGGAGGCGGGGGCGCCATTGCCATTGGCATAGCGGATGATCCCCATGGCGGTGAGCACGCTCTTTGTGAACCGGGTCGAGGCCACCATGTAGTAGTCCCGGGGATCCTTGTCAGCGGTGACGAGCACAGAGTAGCATTGGCTGACATGGACATCAAGGGAGTCGTAGGTGTTCTGGACGGTGTGTGATCCTTCCATCTCAACAAGCTTCATCTGGTGGCCCTGGATCCTGAAGTTGAGGGAATTCTTGAGGCCGACGTTGCAAATCCGGTACTTGTAAGTCTTGCCGGGCTTCATGGTGAACAGGGGCTTGACATCCTTGCCCTTGCCTGTTTGGCCATTGATGAGGACACTGTTGGGCCTGGCGAGAGGGCGGCCAGCATCCAGGTACTTCCTGAGTTCAGTGTGGCTCTTGGAGTACCAGTCACCAATAAGGACGGTGTAATCGTCCTCAGGATCCGCATAAGGGACAGGGATGAGCAAACGGCTATTCACGCGGAGGCCACCGAAGCCACCAGCCGCACGGTGCACTGCCGTGGTGGGGTAGTAGAAATAGCTACCAATCTGATCCTTGACCTGGAAGTGGTAGGTATAGTTCTTTCCTGGCAGGATTGGGCAGTTGGTTCCTAGAACTCCATCTTGCCATGAGTTCTTCCTTTGCTGGATTCCACTCCTGACAACAACAGCAACATAGCTTAGCCCAATCTTGGAACTAGGAAAAACAGGGAGAAAAACATGAGCAGGCTTACTGTTCATCGCAATGATTTCCTAGTTACCAGGTGAAAAGAATGGGCTCGTCAATATTGTTGAAGACGTTGATGACGATGTTGTTGTTGGTGGTGGAGTTGATGTTGGGGCCGGGGAATTGACCGTTGATGAGGATTCCTTGCTGAGGGACTCCTAGCGGAGAAATGGTGCCATAGGTGACATTCCAGGTAAAGAACAAGTACGGGTCTTCACCACGGACTGCCACGGCCCCGGCTAAGAGGCATAACAGCAGAATTGTCACCCTTCCCATCTCTCTCAGCCCCTCTTTTCCTACGTTTGTGCGGAAGAAGATGATGACTCTTCTTCTACCATCTCATTTGGCTGTTACCCTTCGCCATCTTATTTGGGACCAACTGTCTAAAGATGATTCTTGCGCTCGGCCATACAAGCCCCGTCAAGTTCTCCGTGCCTGACATCGTTCCCTTCTGGCCCCTTGGTTTACGCTTTTCCTTTCATCTCTCTCTCTCTCTCTCTCTCTCTCTCTCTCTCTCAAGCACATCCACATGGCCGTCCTATGTTTTTACAGCAAGAAACGAAGACATGGTTGAGATGTGGAAATTCTCCGAGGAAGGAGAAGATCTTCGCGCTGTGACTGACTACATAGTCCGATCACTACGTAGAACACAAATAGTTGATTTGGACATTTTTTGACTCCCCATGCTGAAAGTTTTTCACATCTAGCCATTGGAAGACTTCCAGGATAGAGATGCAACTGACGTACCAAAAAAATGCCAAGTGGTCCTACGTGATTCATGGGTTATCATGCTACTTTTTACTTTGCGAAAATGGCAAAATGGTGCCTGAATCTTGACCCAATATGTAATGTATTTGAAAAATTCTGCACGTGTCAACGAATGTGTTAAACAAGTAATATAATGATGAGAAAAGTATCGTCCCACAAAAATTGATGATAATAAATCAATTAAATATTAAAAATGGGTTAATTCTAAAATTTATCTAACTGATCAAAATATAATTGAAAATAAATAAAAATTGACAATTTTTAAAAATGAAATTTTATAAACTAAAGGCAAATAATCAATCGGGTAAAATATGTTAGAGCATTCGATTTCACCATAACCACTATATATAAATTTCGGATCATTATGCATACAAGAACAATGTCAAACATATGATAGCAGAATTTCCTAGTTTATTTACTATCCTATCTCTAGGTATAACAAATTTACTCAGTTTATCAATTTACTATATTTCTATGTGAATTTAAATAAACATAAGCGCATTAAATCTGTGAATATTTCCGATTTACAATGAATCTTTTGGACCACCTTATCACCGAAAGCTACACAAATAACATGGTATATTTCTATCCACATTTAATTCATGGTTATATATTATAATGAGCAATTGCATATTATTATTTCTCAGTCTCAAACGTGTACATCGGATCATTCAAGTGGTGGCCAGTCACCTAAACGCATTAAGCACAATAATATATAACTCACATGAATAAAATTACTTGCAAAGCATAAAAAACATGAAATTCATATCATTATGGTTAGGTTGCATCGTAACTCTAACAAAGAAAATTAGAACTTAATAGAAGAAGAAACGACAATAGAAATTAAACAAAACATCTTGAATCAAAGAACAAGAATTCTGTCATCACTTTTGTCTTCTCTTCAAAATACTTGAAAAACTCTCAGAACACTGAAAACAAAACGATCTCCAAGAAAAAAAAACTCTCTGTTTCATCAAGTTGTCATATTTATATAATAATATCCAAGACTCCTCTCACAAAGCAATTGCTTCTTTTTCGCATAAAATTAAGGAATAAATTGCAGAATTCCCAATGTAATATCCACCTTCTAACTCTTTTCTGGATCGCATATTCATTTCCTTCTTTTTGCTATAGTTTCATTATTTTCTCCATATCTCAATATTCTGCATAAATAAGGAAAAATTAAGTAAATAAAAGAAAATTCAAATATATTTTAACAAATATTGTAGTATTTATTGTCCAAAGTAGATAAAATAACTCTATTTTTATAGAGTTATCAAGCTCCCAAACTTAACATTTTGCTAGTTCTCGAGCAAAAGCAAGATATAAGACATACTCAAGCTAACAACCACCTCCATTACTTCCTTCCATAATTGCTCGAAATCACAATTTAAAGAAAAACACAAATTTCATCCAAACATTGAAATAGATTCATAAGTTAAAACCGATTCTAATTATGTGATCAAAGTGTGTGTGAATCCTCATCTTTTCGAATTATATGCAATTCAAATAAGTTCACATTGGTATGCAACCTCTCAAAAACTCTTTATAATTATAACCAAATCTCATATATTTGCTTTTCATTCCTCTCTCCACTAATGTAAGCTAATCACTCAACCAAAAATCAATAGAGCTTTTCTCAGGTTGTAATATAAGGCTGGGCTAACGATGAGATAATGATAAATTTAAGTTCAAATCACTCATGAACACATTGATTTCTAGGATCTAATTAGAGCACATGCCACTATTCCCAATTTCACATCTTCAAAATAATCTTTCTGCCACTACGGATCATCATTCTTCCTCTTTTTTTTTTTTTCTCTTTTTTTTTTCATTGCTTTATGGTGCAGTTCCTCCCTAAGTCCCTCCTAATATAATGTGAACATTCCCAACCCATTGAGTATCCAAAAAGCTCACTCAATTGAAAGTTGGATATGGAACCATAAAAGCAATATTTTCTTTTTCTCTTTTTTTTTTTTTTGAAGATACACCCCAAACAACCATAGCAATCAAATTATTTCCATGCTCCATCCTTCCTCCCAAATTGCTATTATGCTCAAATAAATTTTTATCCTAAAAAAATCAACATGTTCATGGGGTGTGGGACAATGATATAATTTGGCAAAAGGTAAGCTCAAAAGTATGTGGGTGCCAATAAAAGATTGGATAATAATTAAGGCTCAATGGGGTGATTATGGATAAATAAACAGAGCTGGCTTGAAAAGCTCAATCGATCTAAAAATTGCCTAAATCATTTTCTCAGTTAGATGTGGCCTAGGATTTCACCTCAAGAGAAAATCAAACAAATTTTAAGATTTGGGTGAGATCTAAGAAAAGCACATACTTCACATGAATGTTCTCTAGATGTACACACTATTCAAAAATTAAGGACTTTTAGTGCTCAGTAAGTGGATCGACATCATCAGAATCAAAATTAACTCACATATCATTCGCAAGTTTGAACAAAATTTAAATTTTCCTAAGAATCGCAAAAAATTCACAACAAGGAATGCAACAAAAAAACAAATTCAGATTTAGCAAAAAAAATTTGAACAAAAATTTTGTCTCCCCCCAAACTTGAATGAAGCATTGTCCTCAATGCAAAAAACAAAAGAAACAAAAGAAAAATAGGAACAAGAAAACTCCCCTTGCTATAGGATGTGTCTATAGATGGTCTTGATGACTAAACTCAAAAAAGGTGATCCTTTAAGAAAGAAAATTAATCTGGATAAAAATTATTAATTATGTTTTTTTTTTAAAATTGAACATAATAATTAATGAAGAAACATAATAAAAATGCTTGGGTTACCTCCCAAAAAGCGCTTGCTTTATAGTTTTCAGCCAAATTATCTCAGATGTCGCTATTCCGAATGATGAAGTTCGATAGTGGTCTTCTGCTTATTGTAACCACCTTCGAAGTAGGGCTTCAAACGTTGACCATTCACCTTAAATGTGCCTTTGGTATCATGTGCAACTTCAATTGCTCCGTATGGAAATGTCTGTGTGACTATATAAGGACCGGACCATCGAGAACGTAACTTTCTTGGAAAAAGTTTAAGATGAGAGTTATAAAGTAAAACTTTTTGGCCAATTTCGAACTTTTTTCTAAATATGTGTTTATCATGCCATTTTTTGGTACACTCTTTGTACATCTTAGCATTTTCATAGGCCTTACCGCGAAATTCCTCCAATGCATTTAGTTGCAACAATCTTCTTTCATCTGCAGACTATATGTCAAAATTCAGAAATTTCAATGCCCAATATGCTTTGGGCTCTAATTCCACCGGTAGATGACAAGCCTTCTCAAACACTAGCCTAAAAGGTGACATCCCAATTGGGGTTTTGAATTCTGTCCTATAGGCCCAAAGTGTATCATCCAGTTTTATCGACCATTCTTTCCTAGAGGCATTTACTATTTTTTCTAAAATTCTCTTGATTTCCCTATTTGAAACATCTATTTGACCACTAGTTTAAAGATGATAAGGGGTTGCAACCTCATGTGTGACTCCATACTTACTCAAAAGTGCTTCAAACTATTTGTTGTAAAAGTGTGTCCCTCTATCACTTATGATTGCCCTAGGAGTGCCAAATCGCATAAAAATATTATTCTTCAAGAATTTGACAACAGCCTTAACATCATTTTTTGGCAATGCTACAGCTTCTATCCACTTAGATATATACTCCACCGCCACTAAAATGTATAAATTTCCATAAGAAGATGTAAATGGTCCCATGAAATCAATACCTCAAACATCAAATAATTCATACACAATAATGTCGTTTAAATGCATCTCATTTTTTCTAGAAATACTTCCAGTTCTCTGACACCGATTACATGAAGTTATAAAAGAGTAAGCAACTTTAAAAAGTGTGGGCCAATAAAATCCAAATTGTAAAACCTTAGCTGCAGTTTTGGTGGCACCAAAATAACCACCTACCTCTCTATCATGACAGTGATGCAGAATATTTGCCTTTTCTTCGTCTGGAACACATCTCCTTATGACTTGGTCTGTACATACCTTAAAAAGAAAAGGTTCTTAACAAAAATAATTTTTAATGTAAAAAAAAGAATTTTTTCTTCTGTTGATATGACAGTTTGGGAGGAAGAATATTACTTACTAAATAATTCATAAAATCAGCATACCAAGGAATTTTTGTGGATTTGATGGAAAAAATTTTCTAATCAGGGAAGTCTTTCATAATTGGACTTACCTCTTCCTTTAAATTCGGAATTCTTGACAAGTGATTTGCAACTAGATTTTCAGTCTCCTTCTTATCTTTTATTTTCAAATCAAATTCTTGCAGCAATAGAATCCACATGATTAAACGTGATTTTCACTCTTTCTTTTTAAGCAGACACTTAAGAGCAGAATGGTTATAATAAACTATAACTTTTAAGTCAATTAAATAAGAACGAAATTTATCAAAAGCAAAAACTACTGACAAAAGTTCCTTTTCTATTGTTGAATAATTTAATTGTGTACTTGACAAGGTTTGACTGGCATAGTAAATGGTTTGAAAAATTCCATTCTTCCTTTGTCCCAAAATAGCTCCCATTGTAGAATCGCTAGCATCACACATTAGCTCAAAAGGTAAATCCTATTCTGGTGCTGCCATAATTGGTGCTGATATTAACTTCTCTTTTAAAGTGTTAAAAGCCTCAGCTTTCACGACTTTTTGCATTTTCTGGTTCAAACACCTCCGAAATTGGATAGTGGGTTTATGTTGTTTCTCCATCAAAATTTTGTATATGCAAATTGAAGGACTAATTCCCTTGATGTCAGTTATTTTCCATCCAATTGCACCTTTATGTTCTTTTAACACTCTAAGTAGTTTCTCCTCCATCAAATCTGTCAAAGAAGAAGATATAATTATTGGTAAAGAAGAAATTCCATCTAAATAAGCATATTTCAAATGAAAAGGTAAAGGTTTGAGTTCAAGAATAGGAGGCTCTTCAATTGATGGCTTAAGCTTCGTTATGTGTTGTCCCAACTCCTTAAATTTTGTCGCCTTATGCCTTGAATATGTTGGATTTGCCTCTATGGGATTTACATACTCCATTATCTCTTCATTCTCAATTTCTTTGTCTTTTGGTTGAACCAAATATGCTTTAAGTAGATCTTTAAAAATGTTTTCTTAAAAAACATTATTTACCAACTTGTCAATCGTCTCAACTCTAAAACAAAAATTATCATCATAGAGATATTTCATCGCTTTAAAAACATTGAAAGAAACAAGATCATCTTGAACTCTAAGAATCAACTTTCCTTGTTGTACATCAATAAGAGCTCTTCATGTTGCTAGAAAAGGACGACCTAAGATAAGTGGCACCTCAAAATCTTCCTCAATGTCAAGAACTATGAAATCTGCAGGAAAAATAAATTTGTCAACTTTTACCAATACATCTTTCACAATATCTCCCGAATATTTAATTGATCGATCAGCTAGTTGAAGTGACACTGTAGTTGCTTTTATTTCACCCAATCCTAATTTCTTGAAAACAGTGAAATGCATCGAATTAATACTTGCACCTAAATCACACAATACCTTTTCAAAGTAAGAATCTCTAATAGTGCAAGGAATTGTAAAACTCCATGGATCTTTTAATTTCGGAGGTAATTTATTTTGTAGGATGGCCGAACATTCCTCATTCAACTTCACAGTTTCGTAATCCTCTAACTTTCTTTTGTTTGCCAAAATCTTTTTCAAAAATTTTGCATAGCTAGGCATTTGCGCTAAAGCAACTGCAAAAGGAATATTAATGTGCAATTTTTTTAAAAATATCAAGAAATTTAGAAAATTGCTTATCTATTTTGTGTTGCTGGAGTCGCTGAAGGAATAGAATTGGTGGCACGTATGGCTTGGGATTATCTGGAAAAAGTTTGCTCTTGCCTATTTCCTTTGGTTGTTTTTTTACCTCCTTTTCTTTATCTCTAGAAATCTCTTATTTGGTATCTTCTTCACCCACTTATTTACCACTTCTCAAGATTATAGTTTTTACATTTTCAATTGGATTTTTTTCTGTGTTACTAGGCAAAGAACCCTGTTGTCTCCCAGACATCATGTTTGCTAACTACCCCACTTGCATTTCCAGATTCTGATTGAAGTCTCTTGATTATGAAATCTCACAACTGTGCTCTTGATGAAGTCCAGAGTAGTGTTGGCAAGTTTTGTGACTATATCTTCTAGACTGGACTTTGTCTCTTTTGGTTGTTTGAATCCCAATGGCAGTTTCATCACATTTTGATTATTCCATAAAAAATTTGGATGATTGCATCATTCCGAATTGTATGTGTTGGAGTATGGATTATTCTGTGATTTGTTAAAATTCCCAACAAAGTTAGCATTTTCATTAGATTGAGCAAAAGTATTACCTACCTGACATTCTGTGCTAACATGTCCTCTACCACAAAAATCGCATGTCATATTCTGAATTTTCATGCCTGAAACACTCGTATTATCTATCTTTTTGTTAAGTGTTTCAATTTGCGCAGCAATTGCCGTGAAAGCATCCACCTCACGAACTCCGCTAGCTTTTCTCACTGATATCCTCTCAGTAGGCCATTGATAACTACTGGATGCCATCTCCTCTAATAAGTTGTAGGCTTCTTCTGATGTTTTATTATTTAGAGTTTCCTCTACAGCTGCATCAATCATAGAATGGAGATTTGTACTACACCCATTATAAAAAGTTAGTACCTGCATCCGTACGAGTAATCCATGATGTGGGCATCTCCTAAGAAACTCCTTGAATCTTTCTCATGCTTCATACAATGATTCATTATCCATCTGCATAAAATTAGTAATATCGTTACACATTTTTGCAAATTTTGCAGGTGAAAAGAACTTACCAAGAAATTTTTAGGCTATATCATTCCATGTAGTGATCGATCCTACAGGAAAAGAAGAGAGCCAACCTTTAGCTTTGTCTTTAAGAGAGAATGGAAATAATCTCAATCTAATAGCATCATCTGAAACTCAATTATATTTAATTGTGTCACAGATTTCAAGAAAAGCATTGATGTGAGCATTTGGATCATCGCTTGGTAGCCCACTAAATTGCACTGATTGTTGAAGCATCTGAATTAGTAATGGCTTGATCTCAAAGTTGTTTGCTTGAATTGCAGGTCTCTTGATACTTGATGTGGTGTCCTCAACTGTTGACGCAGCATAATCTTTCGAGAGTCTACGTTGATTTCTATCATCATCAACTCCCTCTATTTTTTTAATGTGATTTTTCTGTTCTCTCAGTCGCCTTTCAAATGTGCGTTCGATTTCTGGATCAAACTTAGTAAGTTTTCCTTGTTGGCTACGTGTCATGCACCAATGTATACTCTGAAAAAAAGAAGAAGATAAAAGCTAGATTAAACTTAGAAATATTCGGTATCGATATTAATTGGTATTAAATAAATAATCCCCGGCGACGGCGCCAAAAATTTGTTCGTAAAATTCTGCACGTGTCAACGAACGTGTTGAACAAATAATATAATGATGAGAATAGTACCGTCCCACAGAGATTGATGATAATAAACCAATTAAATATTAAAAATGGACTAATTCTAAAATTTATCTAACTGATCAAAATATAATTGAGAACAAACTAAAGGCAGATAATTAATCAGGTAAAATATGTTAGAGCATCCGATTTCACCATAACCACTATATATGGATTTCAAATCATTATGCATACAAGAACAATATCAAACATGTGATAGCAGAATTTCCTAGTCTATTTACTATCCTATATCTGGGTATAGCAAACCTATTCAGTTTATCAATTTGTTATATTTCTATGTGAATTTAAATAAGTATAAGCACATTAAAATTTGTGAATATTCTTGATTTACAATGAATCTTTTGGATTACCTTATCACTGAAAGCTACACAAATAACATGGTATATTTCTATCCACATTTAATTCACGGTTATATATTATAAGGAGCAATTGCATATTATTACTTTTCAGTCTCAAACATGCACATCAGATCATTCAAGTGGTGGCCAGTCACCTAAATGCATTAAGCACAATAATATACAACTCACATGAATGAAATTACTTGCAAAGCATAAAAAACATGAAATTCATATTATCACGGTTAGGTTACATCGTAACTCTAACAAAGAAAATTAGAACATAATAAAAGAAGAAACGACAATAGAAATTAAACCAAACATCTTGAATTAAAGAACAAGAATTCTGTCACCACTTTTATCTTCTCTTCAAAATACTTGAAAAACTCTCAGAACACTGAAAATAAAAACATCTCCAAGAAAAAAAAGTTCTTTGTTCTCTTAAGTTATCATATTTATATAATAACATCAAAGATTTCTCTTACAAGGTAATTGTTTCTTTTTCGCATAAAATTAAGAAATAAATCGTAGAATTCCCAATGTGATATCCACATTCTAACTCTTCTCTGGATCGCATATTCCTTTCCTTCTTTTTGTTATAGTTTCCTTATTTTCTCCATATCTCAATATTCTACATAAATAAGGAAAAATTAAGTAAATAAAAGGAATTCAAATATATTCTAACAAATATTGCATTATTTATTGCCTAAAGTAGATAAAATAACTCTATTTTTATAGAGTTATCACAATGTCATTTCCAAACTTTTAATTTATACAATGTAATAATTGAATTTTTTTCTCAATGTGCAATGTTGTCTTTAAACTTTTAATTTATTTTATATAATCTCTGAACTTTTCAGACATACTTAGTTTAGTCCTGATTCTATATGAAAATATTCAACGTTGTTTTTCCGTTAATCCAGTTTAAGGACAATATTGAACATTTTCATATAGTCTGGAGATTATATTGGGTATGTACCAAAAGTTTAGAGACCACATTAAACAAATTAAAAGTTTAGAGATGGCATTGCACATTAATATAAAGTCCATGGACCATTATTGAGCAAATTAAAAGTTCAGAGACGACATTGCACATATGGACCAATTGTATAATTACCCATTTTACTTTCAAGCTCAAAATACCCATAATTTGCACGCCCATGACTACGCCACGTGACTCAAACATGAGCTAGAGTCAGTAAACTCTTTTCATCGTTTTCTGCAGCCTACTACGTTTCATACAAATAAATATTGATTGATAAATTTGTATTCCGAGTATTTTGTAGATCGAAGTTCTAAATTGTTCTAGTTTCACATGTTTTCCATTTGATTGGACATATTTAATAGCACGACCACCACAACGACTTTGAATCGGCAAAAACTCATGGAATGCTCCGTTGTACATATTCACCCTAAACTTTTGCTTGTCCTCAAGGAAAAGAATATCATTTAACTAGCTTCATCAACTAGATACTGCCATATTTCATCAATACATACTATTAGAGAATTATTTAAAAAGTTATATAACACGTCTCCTCTATTTGATAAATAAACAATATTAGAGGATCCATAAATAAATTCATCATCAATAATAAATTTCCCATTTGCACAAATATTTTTTAGAAAGAAACTATTACTCGAAAAGGTCTTAATGACACGATAGCGCATGCTTCATTAGTATATGATGTTAGATTATCGTTGGAAAAGTTAAATAACACTTCACCCTCTATTTGATTAATAAAAGACATTACAGGATCAATAAACAAATTCATCAGCGTAAAATTATAGCTCATCTTTTACAAATAAAATTAAAATTGACAAATCGATGAAATAACTGTTATAAAATAAAAACAAAAAGGACCCATCAGTGCAACCTTTTTTTTTGGTCTGACTTTACAAAAGTTTAGTAGTATACTTTTAAAGGGACATATGACATGATCCTTCATATTTCATGGATAATTATGACTAAAAACACAATTAGTGGCAACCCTAATGATTAAATGCATAATTAAAGTTAGCCTTACCATTTTACCTAGTTATGGTAATGATAACGAGGACTTTATGTTGTTAATTGTTATGGTAGATGTTACATCTCTAAAACATATAAGATAAAGGGGTACGCTTTTGGAGTTATTAAAGGAAAAATAAAGCAATGCTATCGAGAAAATAACGATTGGCATTTTTTATATCCACGGAGTACATCAATATACTAAATTTTTTTCAATCATCTATTGGAATTCTGATGATTTTTATATATATTTTCACTGGTTTTTATTTAACTAATATTGCTATTTCAAAACGTATTCTTACATCAGCAATAAAGTCAATATAGTCCGCTTTAAGATATATTTATTGAATCTAGTGTAGCTTCTAAACAATATCTCATTCTCTTTGAATTTAATATCAATTTTTCTCATGGAGATGTTAAAGAATGGGGCTGCCAAAATTTCATCATTAACATGAATGTTTATATAACATATTAAATATAGTAACCCAAATAAAATAAAAACCCAATTGATAATCACGATACAACCAAATTAAATTTTACAAAGTTGGGAAAATAATTAACTTTAAGCATCAACAAATGCAAAATACATAAACAACCTACTGTTGGCAACGAAATTTTCACCAGGAAAAGAAAGGATATGTGAATATTGTTATTTTGAAAAAAAAAATCTAGGGATTTCTAGATATGCATTCTTGAGGAAAGAAGTATGCTGAATTTTTTAAAAATGCACATTAAATTTCGCAAGATATCCACGATTTGTTTTTGTTAGACATTGTCATGAATAATAGGATATTCATAAATTCTTGCCAAAATACAAAAATAGACATCAAGTGGTTATCAAACAGATTAGGGAGAAGCTCCATAAAAAAATGAAACTGAAATATACGGAAATGGAAGATGAACGTGAAGAAATCACCTCTAGTTATGTATAAATAGAGATGACCAAATGGAAAAGAGAGCAGAAACATTTTATTCTTAAGAGGATTCTACATAAATAATCTGACAAATGAACAAAAACTATTAAAAAAAGAGAATTCATATTCTTACTTTATATTTTCATATTTCTTGCTAACTCATAATATTTTACATGCTCGAACTATAGCTTGTTTCTATATCATATATCATTCCATTACTACTGCAATTTTATGTCTTATGGAGGATAAACCTACATGATGAGTTCTGATCTACTTTAAATAAATTACACATAAATTTAATGGGGAACTTGAATGATGTGAATATTTATTTTTGTTATAATTTTTGCTTAATGTTTCTCTTACAAAACATGTCGACGTTATAGTTTTAGACCCGTGTAATGCACTTGCTAGCATATTATTATAATTTTCCACAGTAGTAAAATCCTTGATGGAAAATTTTCATTATTGAGAGCGGAGAGATGGTTACTATGTTAGGCCAATATTGCAGAACAGAATGCTGAAGAATGGTCAAACTTTCTGTTTGAACTATTGCTCCAGCATGATTTTTTATCCACAAAACGATCGAGCTTCTGTTAACCTTCAGTTACATTGAAGGTGCCCCCCAACAAAATTCTATCTATGGACAAGGGCAAGAGGCCCGTTACAGGCCAAACCAATGAGAGAAAGGTGGCAAAGAGAGAAATTGACGGTGGTTCAATGGTTGTTCAATGGATTGACAATCCCTGAAAACTTCACAGCTTTCCTTGTATAAAAAGCTCGTCGACGAATGGTGATAGAAGAAAACCCATCTTCTTCCATACAAAATAGAATAGTTTGGATAAATGAAATAGAGTAGTGATCTTAAAACTACTTAGAGAGATGGGTGGAGTGATGTTACTGCTGTTATCATGCCTCTCGGCCGGGGCTATGATGGTCGGGGCTGAAGACCCGTATTTGTTCTTCACGTGGAACATCACTTATGGCATCATCGCTCCTCTGGGCATCCCCCAGCAAGGCATTCTCATCAACGGCCAATTCCCCGGGCCGAATATCAACTCCACCACCAACAACAACATCGTCATCAATGTGTTCAACAATCTGGACGAGCCATTCCTTCTCACCTGGTAAATCTTCTATACACAAAAAACGCATTCCTCCATATGCTAAGCAAAATGCCGGTGCATCGTTAAGCATGCTGCTTGCACCTGTTTCATACACACAGCATCTTTTGTTTGTTTTCAGGAACGGCATCCAACAAAGGAAGAATTCGTGGCAAGATGGCACGCTCGGAGCCAGCTGCCCAATCCCTCCAGGACAGAATTATACATACCGCTTCCAAGTTAAGGACCAGATTGGGAGCTACTCCTATTACCCGACCACCGCCATGCACAGGGCGGCCGGTGGATTCGGTGGCCTCCGTGTGAACAGCCGTTTGCTCATTCCCGTCCCCTATGCTGACCCTGAGGATGATTACACCGTCCTCATAGGAGACTGGTACTCCAAGAGCCACACCACCCTCCAGAAGTTCCTGGACAGCGGCAGAGCCCTCGGCAGACCTGATGGAGTGCTCATCAATGGCAAATCTGGCAAGAGCAAGGGCAAGGAAGAGCCTTTGTTCACCATGAAGCCAGGGAAGACGTACAAATACAGGATTTGCAACGTCGGTCTCAAGAACACCCTCAACTTCAGGATTCAAGGCCACCCGATGAAGCTTGTTGAGATGGAGGGGTCCCACACGATCCAGAACTCCTACAACTCCCTCGATGTGCACGTTGGGCAATGCCTTGCTGTCCTTGTCACAGCTGATAAAGAGCCAAAGGACTACTACATGGTAGCCTCAACTCGATACACCAAGACCGTGCTCACCACCACAGCTGTTATCAGCTACACTAATGGCAAAGGTCCTGCTTCGCCTGTCCTTCCCGAGGCTCCGGTGGGCTGGGCTTGGACCCTCAATCAGTTCCGCTCCTTCCGCTGGAATCTCACAGCCAGCGCTGCCAGGCCTAACCCTCAGGGCTCCTACCACTATGGACAGATAAACATTACTCGCACCATCAAGCTTGTAAACTCGGCCAGAAGGGAGGGAGGCAAGCTTCGATACGCCATAAACGGAGTCTCACACACAAACCCCGCAACCCCACTAAAGCTTGCGGAATATTATGGAATTGCAGACAAGATCTTCAAGTATGAGACCATGTCTGATGATGCACCAGCAACAGCTTCAGACAAGATAACTCTGGAACCAAACGTGGCCAACGTCACTTTCCGCACTTTCGTGGAGATCATTTTCGAAAACCACGAGAAGAGCATCCAATCATGGCATCTTGACGGATATTCCTTCTTTGCAGTTGCGTAAGTATCTGCCGCCATGTCTTTTTGTTTACAGGCATAATTGTAAGTGTGCTATTAAGCAAGTAATAATGTCGGCAATCTTTTTGGAACCATGCAACAGAGTTGAGCCAGGAAGGTGGACTCCAGAAAAGAGAAAGAACTACAATCTCCTTGATGCCGTGAGCAGGCACACAGTCCAGGTCTTCCCTAAATCATGGGCGGCCATCATGTTGACATTTGATAATGCCGGGATGTGGAACTTGAGGTCGGAATTGGCAGAGAGGCACTACCTGGGCCAAGAGCTTTACATTAGTGTTCTTTCCCCTGAGCGATCTCTCCGAGATGAGTACAATATCCCTGACAATGCCCTGCTCTGCGGTATTATCAAGGACCTGCCAAAACCTCCACCTTACACCATCTAAACTTCCAGCAGCACAGCTTGTGTGGGCAGAGACAAGGGTGATCGAGAGGAGTGATGGAAGAAGCACTTACGGGAGCCAGCTGTGAAGAAACTTCTTTGCCATATCGACAAGTAATCATTTATGTCGAGAACTCAAGTGTAAACTTAAAAGAAGAACCACCTATGTCATTGCAAATACAAAGAGATAAAGGGACATGAACATGTTTATTATTGAGAAACTGATTCTTGACTTGAAATATATGGTATAGATAGAAAATTCAACAACATTTTCTATGTATGTTTTTCCGTTGTGCCACTTTATTACGAAATGAACCTCACTTGCTACTAAAGGTTAGTTCGAGGAAGTAGTCAATTACCCTTACCCAAGCAGTTTTCAGCCAAAAACCACAAAATACTGGTTCTCCTATTATTTTTACCGCACAGTTCCTTAATATCCTTCTCCTTTTCTAAACCGCTCTGACAATTGGATAATGCATTCACGTTTTTCTCCAGAGTGACAACGAGACACTTGGCTTCATGATTTAGGTATTGAGTCTTTCTTCAAATATAAAGATTAGCATCTTCTTTCGACAGATTCTGTTTCACACAGTCATCTATCCGCAGTTTAGTTGCAACAATTCCTTGTTGTAGACACCATAGTGGATAAAACAATTAAAACTTCACTGCTTAACCAATAACCCATGAAAACATTTATTTTCGAAAACTTTGCTTATAAATATCTCAGATTGCCCCCCAACTGCAGTTTATTTATAGTTTAAAATTAAATGATGTGTGCGAATATGAAAGGAAATTAAGTAAAAGAACCAGAAATATCAGAATTCTTCCATATACAAAATTTCATAGATCAAATTATGAAGAGGGCTGTAATCAAATTATAGATGGTGCTCACCTCTTCTTGGCAATAAGTAGGGGCATTTTCAGGAAGAACTGAGGGCCTCGTTATTGCATGCCATTAAGTGCCTCATAGATTGAACCGGTGCAGATTGCAGTCCATCCATAATCATTCTAGGTCAAAAAAAGATTTTATTCTCAGGCAGATAAGTCTCTTCCGTGCACGTAAGTTCGTGACAACCTTTCCTCGTTGACCCTTGATTTCACTTTACGATCTGTAACATAAATAAGAACTTGCTCCCGTTGAACCTTCTGCACCACAGAAAATAGGGCCCAAAAAGAAAAGCATGGAGATGAACATCATCCTCCATCGAGCCATCTTCTCCTATCGTCATTGTCCGCAGCTTTTGCATGTTTCATCAGTTAATCAGCTTTTAGGTTTTAGCTTCCAAATTGAGCCACCGTGCATATTGATCTACTTGTATAAGTGGTTCACTAGGATATCTTGGCTGTTGGATGAGTTGGTAGTATTCTCACATGGTTGACGGACCACCACAAACTGCTACAGATATTTGTGCATGGAACATGCCTTTTTATGTTTTTAGAACAGAGCAAGAATCACATAGCAACGCAATTTAAACGAGCAATGTAAGTACAATGTATAACTTACTCCCCCATAACAGCTCCCGGTTGCAAGTGGCTTGAACTATATTAGAAACTAAATCCACTCATTATTACAATGCATTATAAAGTTCTAATGCCCAGAGCTTGGCAATTTGCCACTCCCAAACTGCTCGGAGCCGGCGCTAGATATAGTGGCTGATTCATGCTACCAGAAACCAAATCTGCATATCCTATCGACAGATATCTTTTCTTGAACAAGCAAGTATGTAAGCCCACTTACAGCTCCATAACTAGTATGGTTCTGTTTAACTTTCGCCATTGTCCAGTCAGCTCTGCCTGAAGCAAGCAATTCTCCCGCGATATCAAACACCAATCTATTTTTAAAGAGGAAAAATAAAAGAACAAAAAGTTTCTGGTTTTGCCAACATGTATGCACTAAAATGATGAACTTGAAGGTGATCAATGCAACAGACGATGCACGCCTCGCCTAACCCATAACTGGTAAGCAGTCATGTAAAAGGAATCGTAACCTCTTGGTGTTGTGTGCCACATGAAGTGTTTTCTCACTTGGCACAGATTATGGTACATGCTGAGGTAAATTTCTGTCGGTATAGCCAATAGTCTTTCCTTCAAGGACGATATCTCCCCATGGTTGATAATGACGGAGAACTTGCTCCAGTCCAAGATGTTAGAAAATGGAAGGTCATAATAATTTGAAAGAATAACGGGAACACAACCATAATGTATGGCATCACAGACTCTCGCCGTGTTCACCTCATAACCCTTCACATGGAGGCAATATCTGCTTCCCTTGAAACCTTCCTCATAAAGAAAAGGACTTTTAGGAAAAATATCCATGGAAGTATCATTTTCATACATGTCTATCAACTCTCGGCGAATGCGAGAATTTTGGATGCGCCCAGAAAAGAAAACAAGTCGGTCCCTACAAAAGGACCCGGAAGATACATCGGTATTGAAGCCCACAGCATCATGATAAATTGATGAAAGGAAAAAAAATTAGCAGTCTCTAATCAATCATGCATAGATTTAACCTGTTCTAAGATTATGGGTGGGTATAGGAAGGGAATAGCCAAAAATCTTATCCTCTCTAAGAAATCGATGAAGTTGATCGTTGGGGTACTGAGTTGACTTAATCTCTTCAACTAACTCCTGTAATTGACCAGAAATTTCACGCACATCTTTCTCGTGAAGCAACTGGGCGACTAAACAAGACAAACTTCCCAAGGCCCAAAAATAAATTTGAAATGATTGTCTCGTACAATCTTCAAGGGAAATTCTAACATAGTATCCCACCAACCTCCTAAAGAAGCCTAGCATCTGAAATCCACGAATCAACAGACAAACATCGATGATTCATCAAATTTTCATGAACAAGACTACACGGACCTTTGCAGTAACAAAAATGTAGACGCCCTCAATCGTACCTTTCACTTGGATGGCTCAGAACTTGCTCATCTCTCCTCGGCCAGACTTGCGGAAGCGCCACGTCCTTATGTGCCACATAAGACCTCTGGAAATAGCTCGACGAGCAAGTGACCTGCACCGCATTGTTGAGCAATTCGCGGTGCTTCGATGCCGCGTCCCGGCCGACGGAGTGGCAGTGCGCGTAGAAGTGATCGGCGCCCCCCGATGCATTCCAGAACCCGAATTCCCGGCCGATCCTCGCGGCGTAACCTGCGACGAAGTCCGCTATCGTCCCCTCGTGACGCACCCGAGGGTCGTTCCGCATATTGTTGATGGAAAAGGGCATGAAAAAGAATTGAGCTTGCTGGGGATGGGAGGTGACGAGCGAGCTCTGAAGCAGAGAGATCTTGAACATGTGCTCGCTGAAGTAGTTGCCAAGCTTGGGGTTAAAAGGGTCGACGTGGGGCAAGAAAATGTTGGCAAACGTAGAAGAAGAAGACGAAGAGGATGAGGAGTTATACGCGTCTGGGTAGACATAAATCTTGAAGGAGCGCATCATTTCTTGAAAATCAGCAGCGAAAGAGACCCAGTCGTGATAGGGACCGAAATTCCTCTCCTTTTTAGGCGGAGACGAAGCATCCGCATTTGAAAATGCAGAGGTGGGAACTGGAGAGCTCGGGTCCGCGGAGGGAGAGTGAGGTTGCGATCCCAGAGACGAGCTCTGAGCTCTCGGAGATTCGGCTGCGGCGACTGTGACGGGCGCCGAATCGGAGTGGAGCGATGGGCGGACGGGCTTGGAGTCGGAGAAGGAGAAGGAGAAGGAGAGGTAGAAGAGGAATGCCAGGGTGAAGGCGATTAGCAAGACGAGGAGCTTGCGATGGAGAGGTTGGTGCTGGTGGTGGTGTTTGGGTCTTCTCGTGAGCATGAACATGGCGGCGACCGGCGAGCAGCGTCCGGCGAACTGCTCGTTAAGAACGACGGGGAAGTGCGCGGTGGAGAAGAAGGATGGAGGGAGTTGAGATATTTAATCGGACAAAACTATAAAATGTGTTGGGATTTGCCGCTTTCATTTTCGTCTTTACTTGTTTTTATTTTTTTCTTCCTTATTTATTTTGGCGCATAGATAGAGTGCCTCCTTTCCTCAATAACTGCCGGCCCAACTGAATGTTCTGCTTTTGAGGTTTATTAAATAAATAATTACCATTTTTCTTTTAATTGCTCTTTTCCCTTCCTCTTGATCACTCAGAATGATGATAAGAAGAAGCGAGACCCTCGGTAAGGAGGGGACTAGCTTAAATGATTGTTTAGTGATTATCGAGGAAAGCATGAGCTTCAAATTGGAGCCGCTTTGCTTGTCTAGGTGCATATATTTAACAGATTAATATGATTATATTTTTTATTTTTATATGTCGGTGCTCGCACTTCTATTTTTCAAATTGAAGATAAATTTTTTTTTTTCTCTCTCTTGAAATTACCATGCCTCAGAATTCAAACGAAGTAGTTGAAAGGCTTACTTAAACAAGATGTGATATAAAGATTGTTTTTTGGCATATAGAACATAGCTATATAGATGATTTCTTTTCCCCAAAAAAGAGTTTCTATTTTTCAGAAATACACGTAAAACAGATTAAAATCGAAATACGGAGATTGGATTTGGTTGGTACGAACAGTACAGGGGGCCGTCTGTCTCCTTCGGTTTCTCCGAGCTTTTCTAAACCGATGACTCTGCCATTAACGTCAAACTATTTCAACTAGTCGTCGCTGTCTCTCTCTCTCTCTCTCTCTCTCCCTCCCTCGGAGAGTCCAAACTCAACAAGACACAACAAACAAACGCACCGTCTCGCAGAAACAACGGACGATCGAGCCGAACGAGCCTGCTTCTCTTTGTCCCCTCCAACATCGAGTCCTCGGTAGCGGACGATGGCGAGTTCGAGCTGGCTTCAGTTCCATCCGCACCGGAGCATCGCCGCCCTCAGCCCCGGGAGCGAGCGGAAGCTGCCGATTCCTCCTCGAGGTTGTCGCGACGTCGCGCCTTGTTCGCTCCGCGGTCGCCACCGCCCGATCGCCTTGAAGCGGCCGCGGCGGAGCAGGGTTCGTTGCAGCTACGATGACGGTAATCAGGGACCGCCGCAGCAGCCGCCGTCTCAGTCCACGGGGATTCGACTCTACAGCGAGATTGA
The DNA here is from genome assembly GCA_024500025.1 of Syzygium aromaticum. Classification (NCBI taxonomy): domain Eukaryota; kingdom Viridiplantae; phylum Streptophyta; class Magnoliopsida; order Myrtales; family Myrtaceae; genus Syzygium; species Syzygium aromaticum. The sequence goes on along the minus strand of CM044886.1, from coordinate 35,469,990 downwards.
GAGGTAATAGCTTCTGCTCTCTGTCAAATATGTTCGACCGTGTACAGTTTTTCCTTATGGGTATTAGTATGTTTAGTCTTCCAGGACTGCGTACTTAGAGGAATGTCAGATATTCAATTTTGCAAAATTGGATTGGAATTTTTGCAATTACTGTGAACGGATTCTGGTTGCTTTGATCATATTAAGTGGAACGAGTCTCAGGTCAGCTCATCATAATCAAAATCAGAGGCGCTACTGATTCCACGAAACACGGTAGCTTTGGCGAGAGAAAAGAGGGAGGGTGGGAGGGGGCAGTTGGTTACTTCATTAGCAGCACATTGTTATTTGATTTTGCACTCCATGTCGTCATACGATGACAACCTAATATTTATTCTCATATGAAGTTTCTTCTATACCCACATCACAACTTCACACGAATCAAAAAGATTTACGTGCCTTCCACTTATGTCGAGCTCATTGACTCAAACTCATTATCACGAAAGGCGCAAAAACGAGTACTTGTTCCGACAACTATACGGTTATTGAAGATCGTTTGATCAAGATGTACTAATTGGAGCTGATATATTAGTCTAATGCGAATCATGCTTGTGTCGTCTTAAAAAAGTGTGGGATTTAGCTTTCCACGCATAATTCCTTTCCGATCCACAATCAATAAGCCAAGTCATTCTATTTGTGTTTTGCAGAGTGCTTACTGAGACAGTACGCCAGTCTCAAAATGCTTGGGGTATTACAGGGGACTGGAGCGAAATTGAGGTGCTTTCTTACTCTCTTTTCACCAGACATCTGATAAATGTACTTTGAATAGGATGTTTCAGTTGCTCATTTGTTGTCCTGTTAGGTTTGATGATAAGATTCTGGGAAATTTACTCGTAGATAAAGTAAGGACATTTCCGTTAGGTTGATGGTCGTATTACTTGTTTTTGTTTCATTTAGAGGAAAATGAAGCGTGGGAGTGTCAAAAATATGTATATGTCTCATTCATACTGATGCTGCAAAATGAGATGACAGCATTGCTAAACATGTCATCTCGTAGGAAGGTTTATCTATTTGTTGTTTAGACTTTACAATCATCTTTGTAAATAATTTGAGCGTATTTCTCCATGAATGTCACAGGGTGCTTGGGTCCTTAAACCAAGAGACTCAAAGCCTAATGCAGTCATCCATTTCATTGGTGGAATATTTGTGGGAGCTGCCCCTCAGCTAACCTACCGTCTATTCCTTGAGCGGCTTGCAAAAAAGTGAGTGTTTCCTCCAAAATGGAAGCATTTATTTGGTCTTATTATTATTATTGCTGTTGTTGTTCTTTGCGAAAGCTTATCTGCAATTATGTGTATAAACATACGTCTTCTCCTCTCTTTTTTTGCTGGAATTTAATCGTACTTTCACTATGTGTTGGGTTGGCCAGCATCTGATAGTGTACTGATTTTTGACTAGATTGTGATAGTTTTGAATATTGTTATCCCCAAGTAATTCTTGTCTATATATCCAATTCTTTGCTGACGATTATGATAGATATTGATTCTCAACCGAGGACAAGCATCATTGGACTTTTTGTGGTGATATAGGGGTATTTTAGTGATTGCGACACCATATGCCAGTGGGTTTGATCACTTCTTCATTGCAGATGAAGTGCAATTCAAATTTGATCGTTGTCATCGGTATCTACAAGAAGTAGTGAGTTGATTTGAAGGATAGACCAACTATTCAGGTCTATTTTCTCATTTTCATAGACTTATGAGGGGGTTACTAATTAGCTGCTATATAGGTACATGATCTTCCTACTTTTGGCATCGGACACTCGTTGGGATCTGTCATCCACCTTTTGATTGGTAGGGAAAATTATTGTTTGTATCACTTGCAACACGGTAACTGCTTGTACCTGTATTCTAAACGATTCATTTGATTAGGATCAAGATATGCTGTGCAAAGAAATGGAAACATATTAATGGCATTCAACAACAAGGTACTTGTCCTGCTAGCGCTGCAAATTAAAAAGAAAAGTGATTTTCGTCAATCCCCTTCAAGTTCTCCACTAGTTAGGATATTCAAAAAAAATTATTAGTGAAACACTTCACTTATAAGATACTGTAAAATAACTGAAATTGGGTTTCCTCCCATATAACTGGTTGGCTTCTTCCTAAGCTTCCAAGTGCAACTTTTTGTGCCTATGTACTCGCAGTTACAGGAGGACGATTCCTTGATGTGCTTATGAGAAAGTTTTTCAGATGATTTATTTGTTTGACAGGAGGCGAGCTTGGCTATTCCTTTGTTCTCACCTGTTCTGGTTCCAATGGCCCAAAGCTTGGGTCCATTTTTATCCCAAATCACATCATCGCCGACAGTTAGACTCGGGGTAAAGTTTATGAGTTGTTGGCTTCTGTGCTATCTGATCTTAGATCAAGTAGGGATTTAGCTTTAGAATAATATTCTCCTCAAGCCATTTTCCTAGGTGTTAGGATTACTGCTGTGATACGTGACATCTTTCATGACATTCATGCAGGCAGAAATGACTATAAAGCAATTAGAGAACCTCAGCCCTCCCATCATGAAGCAAGTACTTCCTTTAGTTGAGCAACTCCCTCCATTGTACATGGACTTGGTCAAGGGGAGAGAGGACTTTTCTCCAAAGCCAGAAGAAACTCGACGACTTGTATGTGAATACATGAAACATGTTTTATTAATGGAATTATTTTCACGTGTGTTTCCTTCTTGATTGACTACCTTATGTCTGAATAATATCATATATGAACTATCCTTGAATGTTTTATTCTGCTGTATAGTGGTAAGTTGTCTTAGCAAGTCTTGTTAAGCTTTTTGATTTTATTGGGTTATATCGTAGTCGTGCATTCTCATTTTCATTAATAGAATCAGATTTTAATCTTGTGTTCTCTTTTAGGAGTTTATGCATGTAGATTTCTATTGGCCCTCTTTGATATTATTGTTAGCAAGTCTTCATTACATTGTCATTGAACACTGCTCCATCATGTAAATTGTGACAGCATTCTCTTTTTCTGAAACATTATGGATCTTGGTCTTTTTTTCTTTGTTTTGGGCCCAAGGATCACATTACTTGTTGTTATTAATGTTGCCGGACATTCCAGATAAAGTCCTATTATGGAATCTCGAGGAATCTTTTGCTAAAATTTAAGGACGATACCATCGATGAAACATCAACACTAGCACAGGTCCTCAGTTCAGAATCGGCTATTAGTTCAATGCTGGACATGTCAATTCGTTTGTTGCCGGGAGATCATGGTCTTCCTCTGCAGCAGGTATATCTGCATGGATATTTGCCATGATAAACTTTTACAATTTTAATTATAATTCCTGGTTTTGAATTTTGGATTGCCTTCGACCTGTGGTGAAAAACTCATTGGAGCATCCTTTCTCCGCAGGCTCTTCCAGATGTTCCACCAGCAATGGCTGATGCAGTAAACAGGGGAAGTGAGTTCCTCACAAATTTGACAGTGGGGACACCGTGGGAGACAGTTGCCAAAGAGATGGGAAATACTTTAGGTGTTGACTCAAGGTCGAGGATACTTCGTGCAGAAATATCCAAGGACATAGACGTGCTTGTCGATGTTGTTACATCATGGATGGCTTCAAACACAGGTCCCAAACTTTTGAGGCCTTAGTGATGGAAGGGTTCGGGACACTTTCTGGTGGGAAGGTCGTGTCAAGAATCTAGAAGGGGAAAGCAGTTTGCAGTGCTTGTTGAATTATGCAGAAACTATTGTAAATGTGTTGGATAGAGCCCCCCTCTTTTCAGCCCTCCTGGGGTCCTATGTTCTGTATAGGGATAATTTTCTGGGTGTCAACAAGAGAGCACGTGTTTCAACAGAAGAAATATGTGGGAACGTGTAGACAGATGATGTTTGAAGCATCATGTTTCACTGAGGGAAAAAATGTCTTCTTGATGCTATCTGATGAAAGATTTGTGTAAAGGATTTAAGTGGACCATCTGGTGCATATTGTAATGATGTTTTACTGTGTTTCCTCTTGTATTTTCAAGCAAGGATCTCACATTCTAAAGACGACCTAACATGTGCCAGTGGAAAATCTAGGATTACCCTTGCAGGGGATAGTTTTCTCGGCATTTGAAAGAACTGCTCAGCCGAATGTGCCTTAATGGTACAATAAACGTGTTCGGAAGCTTGTTTTCCATCGATTGGAGTGAGCAGCATAGGGTATTCCCTAACGCTTGAAGGAAAATGGCAACGATGATCCTAAGTTTGTACTAAGCAATGGCAAAGACACAGACTCCTAGCATGGAAAAGGGAAATAGGACCACAATCATATGACGCCAAATGCTAAATACCGACGATAATAGCCCAACTTGATTTCAAAGATGACTAATTCATCCGGTAGAAAGCTCAACACAAGGCTAAGTTAATTTCTGGCGACTCAAAGATAACTGCGAGGCAGTACAACCAAGATTCGGGAATGTCGGCATTTTAGGATCCTATTGATCCATCACATGTTGACAACAGGAAAAAGGAGGTCTCGGCATCACAAGTAATGAAGATCACAAACTAATTCTAAGTCGCAAACTTTATGTGCTAAATCCATGAGAAATTTCCATTCAATTTATAAAACTATGCCTTGATATTCACAATCCTATTCTGTCTGTGAATATGAGAGATGACCACACCTCGTCTACTTTTTATGTACACATATTCGTGGAGTTTGACAAACTACAGCCAATTCCTGAACGAAATGAACAAAGTTAATGCCCTCAAAGAGAACAGCATCTACTCTTCATGATACAGATACAGGCCTAAGCCAAACCGAGCACATGCTCTACAGAAAGCTATTTCCTCTGCTGCCGCCACTGGGTCTGCAATTTCACCATGGCTGCATGAAACCGTCCCAGTTGACTCTCGATATGCCTGCATCGACATGCAAGGTTTGCAGGTTAAAGATAACACAGCAGGATTATCACGGACAGGCATGCAGTTATCTGAACAAAAACCAAGATTATCAAGAATATTACATATGGGATCTTCAACCTGAAAAGATGACCTTTTCTGTCCAAAGTTTCCGTTAATAAACTAGACAAACCATTCATTACTGCGCATTGATTGTAGATGATTGAAAACCACAGCGGTCATAAGAGTTCACATGTATTATGCGAAAATACAAAAAGTAACTGCACAAATTACTACTCTCTTCCCCCCGTAAAAATAATCAACCATTATTATCAACACCAGTCTTATATCTTGTGTACAGGTTTCTGCCTTGCGTAGTTTTCCATATTCAAGTATTGTTTTCAGCCCTTGATATTTCCAAGCCTTTTACACTGGTAAAACTGATGCCCAGATTGCCGATGAAAAACTCAGTAAGGAATTATTGAAAATCGATATGGGAATTGAAGGAATGTCCTAAAAGCAATTATTCTGAAATGTTTGCAAATTGGTTTCAGCAGTTAATATGTCCAAGCATTTTTTACATTGGTATACTGATGCCGAAATTGCCAATGTAAAGTTCAATAAGGAACTGTTGAACTGTAGCCAGGATTTAAAGGAATGGTCTAAAAGCAACTTTTCCTCCAGCTTGACCAAACGATATTACATAGGTGAAGACCCAGATAACCTCGCATACATCATATTGTACTTTACCATTCGTATCCACTGGCATGGTTGATATCATCTGTCACCATCCATGACGCTCATGCAAAGATAAATTGCATTTAAGTTCCTTGGATAACTGAGATCTATGTATCCAGGAACATAAGGGCAATGAAATCTGGTCAGATAAGAAAAAATTCGGCACCAGAAAGGTTGAAGCGAGGAACATTCAAACAGCCAACTCTTGCAAGAGCTTTCATTTTCATTACACATTCCAAGCGCAACCTTACAAGAAGGCCACAATGGTTTCACGGGACATTTCGTCATGGAAGATTCTAATCCCGGACCACCTTTAAGAATAATATTCCTCTATAATGTCATAGAAACCCAATAGTTTAATTCTGATGAAAGAAGGATCATGAAGGATGAAATAAGAGCCTCACCTCTCCATCAGATCCTCTTATGGTAACACGGTATACCACAGTCACACTTCCACTGTCAGAATATATAACATCACGTATTTCTCCGCACCACCCTGTATAATTGCTGTTAGCATCTCCATACCATACAGAACATTAAAGAGTTTGATAGCAAAAGGCTTACATATGAGCTATTGATTTGACATGACATGTGCTTAAATGAGCCCCCAAAGTTTCCAGTAAGACTTTGGGAGTCATTCTATAAGTTAATTGCAGAAAGAGTAAGGGAGGTTCTACTTTTGCACACAATTCGCAAGTAAATACATGCTAATGTGAAGGAGGAAAATGAGAGATGGATCAGGTCAAAGAAAAGGATGATAAGACAGCTCACGCCAAAATGAGTATTATTCAAGAAGAACTCAAAACAAAGGTTAGATCAGTCACAATCTTAACTGGGAGACAGCAGTCAAGAGCAGAGAGCACTGCTAGGAATATCAGTAAAATATCATGATGCAAGTCCTGCTACGGAAATTCACAACACAGCCGAATTAAACATAAGCAGCTAGCTTTGACTTCAACAAGAAACAGGAAATTGATACTTATATGAGCATCAAGTAACAAAACAGTAGAGCTGAAAAGCAATTGTTCTAATACATGGTTGTCATCAAGAAACAACTAAATTGAGAAACACGTCAAATGGGAATTTCGCGGCACAAGATGCCAGATATCGAACCATAGAGACACTTAGCAAGGAGGAATTGAAGAAGTTGGGAAGCACTGCAGTACAACCAACCACACTCGCAAGGAGGCAACACACATAAATACCAGCAGAATACAAGCCATGAACATTTCAGGTGACAAGACAATGATAATTGAATTACGCGAAAACAAAGAATTGCATCTCACTAGATAGACAACGTTAACAAAGTCGAGATGCATCAAATAAAGCTTCAAAAGAAAAGAACAATGGTCTTCACCGAGAGTGTGATGGCTAAGAATGAGAGGAGGAAAGTCACAAACCAGGGGCATAGAAGCTCATCATCCGATTAGCATGGTACCTAGGAACAACAAACATCAAACGAGCACCATCAGATCAGATCGAACAACAGACATCATTTCCAAAAAGGAAAAAAAAATCGGAAGGCTCCGAGAGATCCCGAGAGGAGGAGGACGACGACCGACCAGGGAATGGAGTTGGGGGAGGAGGCGTGATCGTGCGAGGGCCGAGGCTTGACGACGTCGTCGGGGATCCTCTTGTTGAGGTCGCGGAGTATCTCCACGAGCGGGCGGGTGACGAAGGAGGTGTAGGAGGACGAGAACGACCGGTCCAGGGGGACGACGTAGTTGGAATTCGGCACCGATCCTTTCTTCATGTTGCTGCTGCTGCTCGCGGCGTCGCCCCAGACGCTCGCGCACGCCAGGCGGAGGACACGAGGCCGAGGCGGCGGCGGCGGCGGCGGCGATCTTCTCAGGAACACGGCGGCGGAGGCGGAGGCGGCGGCGGCGGGGGGGGAGAGGGCGGGGCGGTCATTGCGGGGGGAGGGGGAGGAAGGTTTTGAGAAGAGGAGAGCGAAGCAGTTATTGCTCTGCAACGCCATTTTGGGGAAGAATCGGTCGATGGCGGAGGGAGGGTTTGAGATGGGGGGCCGGTGGTGGTTTCCCAAAAACCCTCTTTCGTTCCTCTTCTGCTTCGTGCTTGGGAACGGAGGGAAGGAGGGAGGCGGACTGACCTGGTCCGGCCGATCGAAGTGAGCTTTTGGGATCGAGTTGAAACGCGAGCCCAAAAGACTCGGTAGATCGACTGACCGCTTATTCGTCGGTTTGAATCGGGGATTGCTGCGTCATCGCCTCGCCTCTGATTTTTTCTTTTTCCCGGAATTTTCCGCATTCCACTTGTCTCTGGGGTTTCTCTTTTTTATTTTTCTTCAAGTCTTCCCGGAGTCAAAATCGCCATTGAACAATTTTTTAAGGCGTCATGATTGGCAGTTGACCTGCTCTCCGTGTTTTCCCCTCCTTTGTCCCCAATTAGCACGGAATGAGTCTTACCACGAGCTTCGTATGTTTTGACTGACGATCGAAGACAATCGGTGAGTAAAAGTAGTTAAGGTTACACCTTTTATAAAACAGTGTGCTTCGATTAACTCTACTAGTTGCAGATCGGTAATACTTAGACACCGCTCCTGATGACATAGGGGGCTGCATTCCTTGGCATTTCGTTCTTCCCAACGAGAACGGCGGCCGTGCTTCTATGGAGTTGCGTCATAAGGTTTTGGCCAAAACAAGACCCTTGGTATGAAATTTGGAGATTTAGTATTAGTATATCGATATACAAGAGAGTGAAATTAAGATTTATACGAGGACAATCTCACAGGTTCGTGCTTAAAATCGCAAAAAGATTCTGCAAGCACGCCATATTAGCTTTAAGCTTGCATTTCCTTCCTACCTACGTGATGAAAAACAGAAACAATGACTCCGCCAATCTATATCGCGCTAATTGTTACCAAGCCTATAGGGATGCGAGCAGAAGCAGCTATTTGGACCGAGGTAATCGAACCGACGTCCTAATTACCCTACAAATCATCACTGTGAATCATCAATCAGATGGATAAATTTTTTGAAAGAATTTTCAAGGAGAAAGGAATCCTTTCTCTCGATTATCAGCTGATCCACAGACTTCCTCATCTTGGTCGACAGTGACTTGTGATACATCTTGACAACTTGACCGTTGCATGCTGGCAACTTAGAGTGGCAATCAAGGCTTGTGCGTCTCTCCAGCATCAAGTCGGAACCTGCATCACCTGCAGAAGACAATCGGTGTGCGAAACTTAAGTCAACTAAAGGGAAAGAAAACGCACAAAAGTATTCTTTTCCGAGAACAAGGGGAGGTTTCCCAACCTTTCCCAGCTTCCACTGATAAATTAACTCCACTTCTCTGCGTAGACTTTCTACATCCGTCACATAATCTCTCCGAAATTCTTCAGCCATCAAATCCTGTAGTTGCTGCCGCATCCTCTCCAATGCTGCGTCCAGACCACAGAACTCCTTGAAAATTTGAGCTTGGGTAGATCTTAGATGTAGCAGATTCTTGACTGCAGTAAGTGCCTGAAGTCACACGTTCAAGAGGCGACACTGTTTTACTCAACATGAGTCTTAAATTAAATTATCAGGCTTCCATACTCAGAATGCAGAACAATTTGCTTTTTGCACCAGTCTGCTCTCCCATGTGGAGATGTTCATAGAAGTTACTGAATCAGATATGATGCAAAAACTAGTAGAGCAGTGAGAACATGGCTGTAATCAGACAAGTACCTTTTCCTGGAGATCAAGGTCAGCCGATGCCAACAGATCAACCACGGCCTTCAAGAATAATTCGTTCCTGAAGAAAGGTAGCTCATCTTCATTCAAAGCTTCTAATTGGCGCTCTGCCAGGTCACCGACAAGAAACACAGCCTTTCTCCGCAGTCTAATATCAATGCTTGAGTTGCTCAAAATGTCCTAAAGATACAGAAATCCGTGAGCATCGAGCCACTCTCTTAAGCAAAAATGTCTAACCTCATGTGACGGCATTACCTGCAGCATTAAATCGCCTGCTTGTGCATAAAATAACTGCTGACCAGCTAAATTATTTCGAATCAAAGCAGAAACAGCATAAAATGCTTTAATGGCTTCTTCCACAAACTCAGATTTTACCATCATCATCAGCTTCGCTAGTGCCCCCAATTCCAAGACCTGAGAAAAGAAAATGTCTCAGTTAGCTAGATGACCAAATGCAACGTGGTATGCAAAACCCAAGTTACAGAGTTATGGAAGGAAAACATACCTGCCTTTGGATGAATGGATTATTCTGACTGGCTTTCCCTAGAACCCATGCAGAAAGTTTCCTTACATCTGGATCAGGATGGTCAAGCTCTCTTATAACCACAGCAAGCCCCCCAATTTTAGGCAAATCTAACATCAATGAGAGGAACCATTTCGTCATGTAAAGAGCAAGAAAAACAAGATATGCCAGATTTCAGAGCGGGAAAGGAAAGAAAGGTTGAGGAAACAGCCACGACAACAAGAAATATAATGCGTATTGTCAATTTTCATCAGTCCACAAACTTCATCATGTGTTTGCAGAGGTATTTCTGCTGATGTTTGTGATAACAGAACTCTATCCAAATGCAGTCACAACTCAGAAATAAGGTTCTCACTTTATGAGCCAGAAAATTGCCCAATATGGTCTTAGGTGGCAGTTTTACAAGCGTGAGAACCAAAGGAATCCCTCTAGTCAAAAACCAATAACTCACAAAAAACCATTTACATACACTCCACAAAAAAACTGTTCACAGCACCAACAAGGCCAATGATTCTAGCTTGGTGCAGTTCTCTGGTTTACTTTCAATTTTCTCAAAACTCAAGTGGTGGTCATCGGATATTCAAATTTAAATACCTGTCATTTCTCAATTCTGAGATTGGCTCAAACACGAAAGATGGACTTCCTTGAAGTTCCAGAATATTTTGTACCGCTATTAGGAGTTCCAAACCTTTATAAGAATTTACAAACTTCCATTGCCAACTCTGATGGATGAAAACTTAATGTAATAAGCTCAGGAATAGAGTATGATGAGAACAGCTTCACATGCCACAGAATGTGAAACTGATCAAAGGGAAGGTATGAGAGATCTCTCAAGTTTTTGGAGAAACGAGGCCAGAAAAAGGGGACCACCGGAAGAGCAGGAAATTTGAGATTGTGAGCGGCAAAAGGTAAAATCAGCAATCTGATCTAATTACATAAACAGCATAAAGGGTGCATTTGGCTCAGCGTTCTCAACGGGCTTTGGGGGAATGCAAATACCTTTAACTTAATGCCCCTTGGGGAAATGCAAATTGCGTTTGGTAAAAAATGCATTGTGAAGCTATTTTGGCCCAAGTAGTGTTTGGCAAATCTTATTTTGCAAAGGGCTTTGGAATTTTTTTTTATTAAAAAAAAAAAGCTTACCCTTCACCGGAGCCCAAGGTTAGGGATATGTTAGAATAAAATTTAATTTTCAACAGAAGATTGCTCAAAAACTGTTAGTTTAACAAAATAGGCATCCCAAGGTATTAAAAAAACCCAGATTCTTCTTTCTCCACCACCTGCTCATATACAAGAGAGTCACTTCTTTGTGCTTTCTTAAACGTGAGATTTTGTCAGCATCATTTGCTCTAAAGCAGGTAGAAGAGACTATGCACGAGAACCCAAAGCATGGAGAGTCAATTAACCAGAATGACTAGAACAAGGGAGGCAAGAACTAACAACAACATACCATTTGCATTATCAATTGGCTCAACAAGTATCAAGAGCTCATGCAAAGCACGATGGTGGTCTTCCAAAGATAAGGAGGAATTCTTCAAATCGTCTATAGCAATTTGCATCAATTGAGCGTCTGATGGCATTTTTAGTTTCTCCATGAGTTCCTAAGAGATCCATTACAATGTCAAATGACCAAATCATGCATGTAAATGCAATGGGAAACAAAGGAACAAGAAATCCTAACTTGATAATTTCAATGAACTGGCGAATTGCATTCCAATTTACAAGGTATAGATCGTTATGTACATTCACTAAGGAGTACCACTTTGTGTCGAAATTTCTTAAGCTCCTTTAGCATGGTAAGAAAACAAAAGACAAAGGTGCAAAGACTCTCGTGACCCCACAATGGAAGAACTCTAGCAAGCTATTAGTAGATAGCAAGAGATCATTTAAAGGAAATAAAAGTGATTTGCCTTAACAGAGGGCAGTTCCTCCAAAAGTCTAAACCAAAGTACAAAGTAATGTGTGAACGTCATTTTATCAGGGGCATAAGAAGGAACAGCTAATGTGCAGACAGAGCCACCAGAAAAAGCACAGCTATATCAACAAGACAACTTACGACGATATGTGTATAAGTACAAATCAAACTCCACCAATCGGTCTCAAGATGTTACGGACAAAATTATGTGGTCGTGTAATTATACAACTCCATTCTAAACTCTGACTGACATGATAAACTGCAGCGACTTGCGATAACAAATAGCAACTGAACTAGAACACTTTCAAATTTATTTTACCAGCCCATATAAATTAAGATCCACTAGTTCCTTTCTCTAAGAGATTCAGCGATATGACAAAGTGATATGGATATAACACAACCTTCAGTTCCATCTGACGCTTCTTCAGGTCGCTGGCGGACATACGCTGAACGTCTTGCGCTCTTTCCTTCAATTTTTCAGGATCGGAGTGACCTGGTTAACCATGGACGATTCCGACAACTTAGTCAAGCTCCCAGCATTCAAATCATCATTTACCTCAACACCAGCTTAACAATCGGAAAACAAACACCTTCTGCAACGAGTTATACTTCGCGAATATCAATGGACCTCGTTGCTAATCAAACGAATTCCCAGTGGCATATAGGCCTTACCTATCGCCCACTGTAACATTCCATCGAGGGAAGAAAACCCTCCGTCGAGGCCGTCCTGCTCATTAACAGCCTGAGCCGTCGGGTCCTCCTGAGGATCGGCCATCCTGACCAGATCGGCCTCCTCCTTCGCCGTGGACCAGAACAGCCCCGCGGAGGCCGACCTGTTCACGCGCTCCGCACGCTCCGGCGCCGGCGCCGCCATCGCCGCGACCACCATCACCAGCAGCAGCAGCAGCCGCCGCCGCTTCAAGGCAAACCGCGCCATGCTACCTTCTTCGATTTCCGAAGGCGGTGATTGGGAGGAGGGCTCAATCTGCTGTGCTGTTTCTCAAGCTCGCGAATGGGAGAAGGAGGAATTCGCAGCGGCGGAGATTCTCAGTGGTGCCGTGGTGGTTGGGCAAATTTGTTTTGAGGGGAAGGGAAGGGAAGGGAAGGGAGAGCCTCGTCGTCTGGAATTATTGGAGTCCGACGGAGGAGAGGAGGGGGGAAATTGACGAGAACCTTCCATCGCGGACCAAGCGGGCCTCCGTGTCTCGATGACTCGTCGACCCAAAAAAACAAGAAGTCTCGATGACTTTGGCTTAAGTCTTTATTTATTTGTTTTTATATTTATTTATTTATTTTTGGTGCCCATTACATTTTATTCAGCACGATAACGCAAATGACCCATGAACTTTAGTCTAATTTGCAGTATCGTCTTTGGACTTTTAATATGTGCAATGAAATCCATGAACTTTGAATTAGTATGCAATGTCATCCCTAAACTTTTAAATTATTTAATATGACCCATGAGCTATTAATAAATATTCAAATATCATATTGAATAAATTAAAAGTTTAAGAATCATATTGCTCGGTAGACCAAAATTTATAGATTATGTTAAATAAATTAAAAGTTCATGGACAACATTGCACAATAGACCAAAATTCTTAGACCATTAGTTTCATTTTCTCTAATCTCACGCATGAAATTATCATCCGATCCTGGACTTATTTTTTTGGAAGAATTACAAAGTTACCCCCATTTATTATTTTTCATGGTCATTAATTTTATTCTGCAAATCTCGCGTACTCTCTTAACGCTAATTGGTTTTCTACATATCAAAGAAGGGTTTTATTTAAGTACTTAAACTTCCAAATAACAAAAGGGTACTTCAAACCTTGCCGCCCATTTCACTGTAATCATGTGAGCAAGGGCAAGTTTACCACGGGAGCGTTTAGCAAAGGCATCGACAAGGGCCCGCAGCGGCCTTTCACGAAATGCAAATACATTTGTAAAGCCCATTTGATAAGTGCAATACATTACTAAGCGCCTTTCTCTCAAGGCCATTCCAGACCAGACCAGCATTCCGCTAATTCCTCGTATTCCGTATTCCTCTTTACCCCCGAATGTTGGCACCATTCGTTGTCTCTCTCTATGGCTGTTCTCATTGCTCCACCGACATTCGCCGAGATTTCAAAGGGTCGCGCGGTCTTGGCGGCATTCGCTGATCAATTTTACAGATTTGACTCGCTACTCGCTGGTCAATTTTACAAATTTGGCTCGCATAAGGTTGCACGACCTCGGCATCAGTCGTCGCCAAAACTTCCGACTTTGCGAGTTGTCGAGGGTCATTGTTTTTATAAGAAAAAGCCTACAGTCCTTCATACAAATAGGGTGTGCATCCCGCAAAAACCCTTTAGCCAAATTCCCAAATAAATAAATAAATAAAAGCATGACCTCTGAACCGGATCTAATTGTCGTATGAACTTTCAAGTATCTCCGAAAGAAAAAAAATTCAAACATAGAGCGGGCACCAGAAGTAGCACCCGTTTAAGGCCGCGTTTGACGTAGCGCTTTCAATGCAATTTCAACGTTATTCACTAACTTTTGATAACAAATAACGTCAAATAGCAGAGTATTAAAGCATAATCAAGGAACCAATGATCCGACTGCCGCTGTTGTCTAAGTCTAAAGCATAATCAAATTACCTCAGTATAAACCTCACTTCGAAACTCAAGCAAAATTCCCAGACCAGCACATGGAAACAATTACCAACTAGCAAAAATCAAAGTCTCAAAACAAAATCCACTTTGGAAAAATTGCTTCCATAACAAAAGCTTAGGCCGCAGATATCAATTCACTGCTGAGATAAAAGCCCTCCCGGGCTGCCTATTAGCTAGAGGGCCATGGCACCCCAGCAGCTTCACATTAACTCCATCGGGAACGATCCGGTTCTCCTGCTTCCACCTAAGGTAGTCCGCTCGGCTGAACTTGGTGAATCCCCATTTGCGGCTCACGATAATCTTCTGCCTTCCCGGGAACTTGAACTTGGCCCTCCTAAGAGCCTCCTGTGCGTGGTTCCCATTCGCATCCTTGCATCGTACAGAGAGGAGCACCTGGCCGATGCTAACCCTAGCGCAGGTCCCCTGAGGCTTGCCAAAGGCACCTCTCATCCCTGTCTGAAGCCTATCAGCCCCAGCACATGAAAGCATCTTGTTGATGCGGAGGACATGGAAGGGATGGACCCGGACCCTAAGGTGGAAGGCATCCTTTCCTGCAAACTTGGCCATGTACTTGTTGCAGGCAATGCGTGCAGCCTCAAGGGCCTCGCTGGACACATTCTCCTTCTCCCAGGATACGAGGTGGACGCAGAACGGGAACTCATCGACCCCCTTCTTCTTCATGCCCACATCATAGATCCTGATCTTGGGATCAGGGACACCTCTGCAGTACCTTGACTTTGGGTACGGCTTGTTCTTGATTTGCCTGTAGCATCTTGCAGGCCTTCGACCCATGGTTTCTCCTAAGCACCCAAACACAATATTACTAAACATAAAAACAAACAACTTTAAAGATAGAGTCATTGCAGATGCCAAATGATACAAATATAGTACATATTTTTCAAAATTCCTTAGGGGATTCACGCCATGAGGAAAAATGCAATCGAAAAATGATAAATTAGTCAAGCTCGAAGCTCCCTCAGAACACAGTTTTTCAGCATTTATGCTCAGACAAGGCTGAAACTTTATTTATGTAACAATCCAATCATCGGGAGCCACAAGAAAATCAAGCGAATCTGCTGACCAAGCTTGATCTGCAGACCAAAAACGATAATCTCACACAAGCAAATCACACATTGGTTTTAATCCGGATGCATATTTTCGAAAGACAAAAGTTAGCTTCATGAAAAAAACTTTGGATGCGGCTTGTTCTTGATTTGCCTGTAGCATCTTGCAGGCCTTCGACCCATGGTGTCTCCAAAGCACCCAAAACTCGATATTACAAAACATAAAAACAAATATCTTTTAAAGATATAGTCATTGCAGATGCAAAACAATACAAGAACAGTACATATTACAAAATTCTTTCGGGGATTCACGCCATGAGGAAAAAATGCAATCGAAAAATGATAAATTAGTCGACATCGAACCTCCCTCAGAACACAGTTCTTCAGCATTTATGCTCAGACAAGGCTGAAACTTTATTTATGTAACAATCCAATCATCGGGAGCTACGAGAAGATCAAGCGAATTTGCTGACCAAGCTTGATCTGCAGACCAAAACAGATAATCTCACACACGCAAATCACACATCTTGGCAAATGCTTTCATAGTTGCTCATCTTTCATATATCCAAGAATTTCACCTCTGACTATGAAATACGAATGCCCCCAACTATCTATGCTAATCATTACTCCAATCCCAAAGGCCAACACAATAGGACTGGAATCCTATGATGTTATTCCATGCTAATGCATACAGTGCGTAGGCTTGCTTTGAACACTCTTATTTCTTCAAAGTAACAGCACCGAAGGCACAATCCGGCCAGTTAAGGCCAGGAGAGTATAGCTGGGTTTTAATCAGGATGCAATTTTTCGCAAGACAAAAGTTCTCTTCGTGAAACCAAATAATAATAATAATAATGATGATAATAAAGCAGAGGCCAAACAATAATACAACAATGGCAATGCAGTTAAAATCAACTCCTGAAGCACATGCGCGAATCTTCAACGATCCTACCACCTTCTCACCGGCGAGCATCATAGTAATAATCACCACGAAAACGGATGCAATCCTAACGTTCCCAAGCACGAAGCAGCACTTAAACTTATCCTACGCTCGGCTCGGCGTTCTACTAGCTGGATATTCAGTACAGAGACACGCAGGCAGCGAGCGGAAGGCAAGGAAAAATGCAACCATCCGCGCTACAATCGGCATTTCACATTGATCAAGCACACGATACCATGCAGAAACAGCGCTTGATGATATCCTATCGAAGCAACAGAAACGAATCGCATCGGAAACGAAAGAGTCTGTCCCCGTTACCTGCTCCGTGCGCGGCTGAGATGGGCAGAAAGGGCGGCGATCCAGGACCACAGAGACGGACACCGGCGATTTATGAATGTCGAATACGCGAGGGTGGCCTTGAAACCCTAAGTTAACCAGGCTTCGGTCAGTTGACCACACGTATGGTACAACTTAACCATGTCATGGACGGGGGCCGATTTGACAGGTGGCTTTCTCATGGTTATTTTAGGACCTTATCATATTAATTAAAAGGAAAATCTCATATTTTTGGAAGTTATTATACTCCAAAATTTTAATTTTTCAATTGGATGAGAAAATATCCGACCAAAAAAACATTGGATGAGAAAATAAATTCTATATTGCGCTATTTCTTTTCCAAATGAAAACAATTTTGTAAGGATTGGAGCTCTCAATCAAGCACAAGCTAGTCGAGATCTGGTCCTGAGCAACTGAGGCTTTCGTCATCGAAGAAGGCGACTGGCAGCAAATAACTTCTATTCGGCTTCTCATAGCTCAATTCGTCTTCTCATTGTAGCGACCGGCAGCAAATAACTTCAATTGGGCTCTCTCGCTGCGAGGGCCGATGGGAGAGGAGAGCTATAACGAAGGAGGATGGGTGAGCAAGATGAAAGAAGAACAAAAAGGAGAAAAAGAAGATTTGGCCAGCCAGTGAATTTGAACACTTACTGGACACTAAACTGACCACTTACGATCCTTATTTGACACAATATGAAGCATCTATTTGAAATTTTCCCTTAAAATTTTAAGGAGAAAGTAAAAGAAGTTACAAAAACGTGTCGACAGATCTTGGACTGAGCTGGGAAGCCCACGAAAACAAGTGATCACCCCTTCTAAAAGTGATCACCCCTTCTAAATCTTTCATCACAAATTACTCACATTCATATGCTGCTCGCACAGAGGAAATGTGGCCTCTGATCAACGCATAAAATGACCGGACGAAGCACCACGCTTAAGCAGTAACTGAAGTTCATTCCAGATGAGTCAAAAAGTAAAAAACAAAACTGATTCGACTATAAAGTCTATGACCCGACACAAATACGAATCCGCAGTTCAAGATAGGAAAGAAGATAATGTAACAAACACCGAGCTGAAAATAAGACTCCCGAAAACATCCGAGGGCCACTTGAACTAGTAACCGCCCTTCAAGTCGTTGACTACATCATACGGAATAGGAGTGACAGTCTCCATGGTCGCACCCTCAACCATGAAGCCGGGTTTGGGCCCCTTTGGTTGTCTTTTCGTGCTGATCTTCTCCCCGCGTGCCTTTGCCGCCGCCTTCAACTCATCGTTGCGGGCCTTCCTCTGCTTAAACTCCTCTTGACACCTCGAGGGCTGAACATGCTCGATCCTCACATGGATCCTCTTCCTGATAATTCGGTTCCCTACCTGCACAAGTGTCTCAGAACATTATGCATGAAAAACATACAGCCCTTAGAGCAAGGACAGGAGAATAAGTAAGTCATCCTCTTATCACCTATAGCAAAAGCTTTCCTTCAATCCAACAGCAATAAGAAAGAGAATCTTAACTACAATAACCACTAAAACAAAGGGCAGCAGTCTCGCCGACATGGACACATTCATGTCAAAACTATGTTTAGGGCACCAAAATCATGGACACTAACATCACAGAGAGGCAATGTCATCAAGTAGAGCTATCTCAAATCTTTTCCTTAAGGTCCTTGAAACACTCAACCTCAGCTACGCAAGAGGATAGTTTAGTCCATGCTTTAAAGCAGAATGAATACAAACAGCATTGCTAACCCAAAGTAAGTTCCCGAAGAACATGCAAACTCAGCAGCTAAGCAGTTCAAAGCGAAACCCAAGCTCCAAAGTAGTCCAAAACACGCACTTAAGCATGATGGTGGTCCTTTCACGCATTCCCTTCACTCGCAATTTTTTTTCCAGGCTGAACAATATACTATCATTTCTAGAAAACAGGTAATCTGTGTCCTCAACACATACTTCACCCGTTACGCTGCTTCACCGAAGATGCAAATCAAACAGTATATAATATGAACCTCGCAGAATCACCTTATTCATCAATCAAAGTTCACGTTATACGGCGATGAAAAACCTAGCTCTACTCTCGATAAGCTCCAGCCCTCCAAGACCAAAAATCACCTAGACCCACATCATCACAGCGAACACAAACCAGAAAACACAAAACCCGAAAAAAAAAAAAGATTGATGCAGCACACAACCAACGTTTCAACAATCGACAGACAAGCACATCAACACCAACCAGACAGATAAGGAGGAATCAAAATCACACGGAGAAATGAGAGAACGGAGGAAGAGCGGAGGCGAAGAAGGGGAGGGAGCACCTGCTTGTTGACCTCGACGCCGATGGCGTGCTTGGTGACGTTCCAGATGCGTCCGGTGCGGCCGTGGTAGAACTTGTGGGGCATGCCCTTGTGGACGGCGCCGTTCACCTTGACGTCGACGTAGTCGCCGATCTTGTACGCCCGGAGGTACGTCGTCAGCGGGATGTACCCCTTCTTCCTGAAGGGCCGAGAGAAGGAGTCCCTCGTCCTCGCCCTCACTCCATGACCCGCCGGCATTTTCTCAGCTAAGCTAGTTGTTGCCTCCCTCCCTCCCTCTCTGTCTCTCGCTCGCTGGCTGGCTTCGCAGACAATGAGAGAAACCCTAGACGCGGGTGACGAGCCCGTTTTATAGTTGCGATCCTTTGGGCCCTGCCCGAGGTGGGCCTGGGAGATGTATTGGGCCGTGATGTATAGAGTTGAGCCCAACAGAGCCCACGATGAAGGGGAACGGCGCTAAATGTCTTATGTCTGCTTTTGATCGTCCGGATTTCTAAATATGATAGGACTGAATAAGATAGGATAAGAAATCCTGAGATTTATTTATATCTTGTCCATTATTTGGTGGACTACAAATTTAAAGTCGGATAGGATAATTTTTATTTTATTTTTTTGCTATTCACCGGTCCGGAGGAGTCGATGAAGGAAAAAAAGCCAAAATTTTTTTTTGGTGAAAACGCAAAAGGTGTAGGGATGAAGATGACGGTAAGTGGAGCGTAGGGTTTCTGGAAAAATACGCATTAAAAATCCTATCCGAGTCTATCCCTCCTCTCCTCGAATTTTTTTATCCGGGCTATATCTAGTCTATATCCGACCTTATCTTATCTTGGACCACAACCAAACACAGGATAGGATAAAACATATCCTATCATAACTTTAATCCAATCTACCAAACGCAGCCTATTAGTATTTGATGATAACTTTTAAGTCTCCAATTAAATTTCATTTTGGAAGATCTCGTTAGATGATTAATTGACTTTCATCACTAAATGATCGATCCCATTTACTTCAACATTCCATTGAAATTCTACACAAATCATAATTGCATGAAATAGTTGATCTATTTAAACGAAGACATAGAACCAATTGATTTATATGCTATATTCGGAGAAAAAATTCAGCAAGTATTGAGCATCGCGTCCTTCAAGTGACACGGAGGAAAATTATCAAAAAGTTAAAAATCTATTACATTTGTGCCGATTTAATCATAAGCTTTTTAATTTAACTCATTGAGTCCTTAACCTTTTGATATTTTGCCAATGTAATCCATCCAACTAATTTTGGTTAGAAATTACCAACGTAACTATCAGTCATCTTATGTGATACGACCAATGCTGACATACACAATTTTTGTAATTTTTATGTTTCCTTCTTATGCCTTGGCAATGGCCAGCAACTGGCCATAAGCGACGATCAGTGACATTGCCCTTCGCCCGATCCCAGGGAAGGTGATCTCACCTAAAGCTGGCAAGGGCAACCCTTGCCAATCGTCGCCTTTGGCCATTCGCCAACTATCACTGAGGCCTGGTAGCTAGCAGAGAAGGAATGAAAAAGAAAAGAAAAGAAAAATTAATAAATTAATAAAAATTACAAAATTTATCAGTGTCAGCAAATTCTAGCCAAAATAAGTCGAATTGACTACATTGCTGGCCAATTTTCAATAGATTTAGAATTAAATTGACTAAATTGAAAAGTTTAGGAATTATTTTGCATAAATATAGTAGGTTTATAACTTTTTTGATAATTTTTCGAGTGACACGGTATATTATAATATACTAATAACTATGCTATCGCATTCACGAGATATATAAAGTCGAAATTCAAAACTACATATAATGTAGAGAATTGGAAATGCTAATTTTGACAATTTGCACCGAAGAACTTTCTCTTATGTCCGATATTTAACTTACCAAAGTGCCAAGAACTCATTGTCAGCGCCATCTCGAAGCAGACTCGCTGATGGTGCTGACGCCGGACGGCCGTGGAGACTCGATCTAACATCATATTTCCAACCACCCTTCGATGTTTCCAAGAAAATCCGTTCGTTTCGTAATTCTCTAAACCTAGATTCTCGCAATCTTTCCTCTGAATTCTCTTCGTCCGGCGTAGATTCATGTTAAGGCTTGTAGACCGATAACAAACGCAGGAAGCGAACGCCGACGAAGCTCCAATGGAGGTCCTTTCGTTGACCCACGTTCAGACTCTGTTCCATGCTGTGATACTGCAGGCGCAGAGCAATGCCCTTTACAAGAATGCGCGTAAAGTGCAAAGCGATGCGGCCGTGGCGGTTAAACATGCGGGCACTGTATTGACCCACGAGGCGTTCGACGAAATGCCCCTCTCGAGTACTTTTGCTTGGAACAACCTCATTCAGACCTCCGTCAGCAGTGGAGACATAGGTCATGCGATTCTCGTTTATCAGCAGATGATGTTTCGGGGCGTTTGTCCCGACAAGCACACTCTGCCTCGCGTTCTGACTGCTTCTCGTCTCGCCGGTGACATATTATTTGGCAAACAGGTTCATGGGCATGCTTTAAAGCTTGGGTTATATGGCGACCGCTATGTCACTACTGCTTTGATCGAAATGTACGGCTGGCTTGATAGCGTTGGTGCTGCGAGATCATTGTTCGATAAGTCCACTTGTAAGGACTCGGTTTCGTGGACTGTGCTGGCTAGATTGTACTTGACAGAAAACAAACCGCGGTCAGCTCTCAATCTGTTCGGCGAGATGGTGAACTTGGCGGTCAAATTTGATTCGGTTGCATTAGCAACTGCTATTGGCGCTTGTGGTCAGCTGAAGTCGCTGTATGAAGGAAGAAAACTTCAGGAGATTGCTAGAAGATGTGGACTGGAATCTGATGTTTTAGTTGGAAACTCACTCTTACAAATGTACATTGATTGCGCGAGCATCAGTGATGCTAGGGCAATCTTTGATCAAATGCCTTCTAGAGATGTTATTTCATGGACAACCATTATCCATGGTTACGTGAAGCAGGGAGGGTTCCATGAGAGCCTGAAGTTATTCCAGCATATGAATAAAGATGGAATAAAACCGGATGCATTTTCGATTTCTACTTTACTACCAGCTTGTGCAAGGATGACAGCATGTAAGCATGGGAAAGAGATTCACGGGCACTTGCTCAGAAGTGGTATGAAACTCAATCTTACTGTTCAGAATGCTATCATGGACATGTACATGAAAGCTGGATATATCGAATATGCCCATAAGATTTTTAAAGGAATTGATCGAAAAGATGTTATTTCATGGACTGTGACGATTTTAGGATATAGCCTACACGGAGAAGGAAACCTAGCTCTTAGTTTGTTCCATAAAATGGAGGAAGATGCAGGCCTTCAAATTGACCAATTAGCATATGGTGCAGTCCTCCATGCTTGTGTCACTGCTTGCGCAGTCGAGGAAGGGAAGTTTTACTTCAACTGCATTAGGAATCGTAATATCACACACTACACTTTAATGGTTTCTCTTCTAGCTCGTGCTGGACTCTTTGACGAGGCAAGTGCCTTCATTGAGGAATGGCAGATTGAACGGCATGTAGATGTTTTGAGAGCACTGCTTGACGGGTGCAGGATTCACCGTGAAGTAAAATTAGGCAAGCGCATTATTGAGCAGCTCTGTGAATTGGAACCTCTAAATGCTGATAACTACGTGCTGCAGTCAAACTGGTTTGCACACCACGAAAAATGGAATATGGTTGATAAGTGTAAAGGAATGATGAATGACATGGGTTTGAAACCTCAAAAGGCTTACAGTTGGATAGAGCATCGAAACAAAGTCCATGTATTCGGAACTGGGGATGTCTCTCACCCGAGGTCTGAGAAAATATACTGGCAACTAGAGCAACTGATGGAGAAGATGCGAAACAAGAGGCCACTGCGTGATTTAGATTTCAGCCTCCATGACGTGGATGAAGAGAGAGAGTGCGGTCCCATGGCACATAGCGAAATGCTGGCCGTCTCATTTGGTCTGATTAGCAAGCAAGCTGGGACGACTATCCGTGTGACAAAGAACCACCGAGTTTGCTACAGCTGCCATGATGCTTTGAAAGCAATCTCCAAATTGGAACAGCGAGAAGTTATAGTGAAAGATCTGCATTGGTTTCACCATTTTAGGGATGGGCTGTGCTCTTGTTGTGATCTCAAGTAGAAAGATTTTTGCGTTCACATAATTGCTGACGAGAAGAGGAATAGTTTGCAAACAACAAGAGTTCCACTTCCCAGAATCACAGGGGCAAAGACATACATCATATTTGGGGAAATGCTTGTTCTTGCCAGCTCTGTAGAAGAGAGGGAAACCTTGAAATTGGAACCTTTCTTCTGTCATGTTTTCGGGGCCGCAAGTTGAGATAAATTCCAAGCGTGACAGTCTTCATTGCACTGTTTCGGCTTCTATTTTCATTATATTTTCTAAGGCATTCTTGTTACAATATCAGAACAGTCAAATAAATGACGCTCTTGTAAGTGTCAGTTATCTCGGCCAGTACTTGTAGTCTAATGCATCCGCAAAGATGTTTGAGCGATACCTTATTGACTTCATCATCGAGCTGGTTGCAATATTATCAACAAGTTTTAGGGTGTGAATGGTAACCATTTTGCTCCAGAAATCAAATTCTTGCCAGAAATTGATTTTTGGAATTATTGCCATAAATTGATTTTTAGAGGAGAAATCTGTTTGGTAAAACATGACTACACTTCTGCTTCAGAAATTGATTTCTGGAACAGAAATTTATTTGTATTTTTTTGGGCACCTAAAAAAAATAAATTTCACTTAAAGTAAGTGCATAAAAGTATTCTAAGCTATTTTGTAAATTTTTGAAATTTTTGATTTTTTAATTTTTTTGGGCACCTAAAAAAATTAAATTTCACTCAAAGTGGGTGTCCAAAGATATTCTAAACCATTTTGTGAAGTTTTGAAATTTTTTTATATTTTTATTTTTTTGGGCACCTTAAAAAAATTAAATTTCACTCATAGTGGGTGCCCAAAAATATTTTAAATCATTTTGTAAAGTTTTGAAATTTTTGATTTTTTGATTTTTTTTGGGCGCCTGAAAAAAATTAAATTTCACTCAAAGTAGGTGCCCAAAGGTATTCTAAGCCATATTGTGAAGTTTTGAAATTTTTTATTTTTTTATTTTTTTGGGCATCTCAAAAAAAATTAAATTTCATTGAAAGTGGGTGCCCAAATATATTCTAAGTCATTTTATAAAGTTTTGAAATTTTTAATTTTTTTTATTTTTTTTGGCACCTCAAAAAAATTAAATTTCATTCAAAGTGAGTACCCAAAAGTATTCTAATCAATTTTGTGAAGTTTTGAAATTTTTAATTTTTTAATTTTTTTTAAAGAATTTACCAAATTTCCTATTTTCCCAAAATCTAACTTTTTTTATTTCCTAGAAATTTTTATGAATTTTTTTGGAATTTTTCAATTTTTATGCATTTTCTTAAAAAAAATTAGTGAGAAAAAGAGAGAAAATAGGGAGAATGCATTATGGAAGAGAGAAGCTACAAAAAGTAGCTTCTCTTTTTCTTGTCCAAAACTCGTTCTAAAATAAAAAATACATTTTAAAATCAATAATGCATTCTGAAATCAAGTATTTTTAACAAACGCATTTTTATTACAGAATACAAAAATTACTCCAGAATGCATTCCAGAAATTTTTTAACAAACGCATTTCTATTTCGAAATCCATTACGGAGCAGAAATTCTACTCCATAATGGATTCCATGCGCGCGCTTATTATGCTTGTAGTGTATATCTTCCTTTTAAGGAGGCACAGTGAGCACGACATGTGCTGCTCGCGGAAGTAGGGAAAGTTGATTGTCCGTAGAAGAAACGTTAAAGCAGGGTGTTTTCAAGTTTTGATGGTCTTCTACCAACCGGCATACACATTCCAGATGATCAAGTACACATCCCAGATGATCTAAAACTGAGACGCTACCCGTGAACTGTGATTCTGGATGCAGTTTCTGGGAGCATTAATGAGCAGTAGTATGAACGAGTTTCGGCCAGCACCACGGGATTAAAAGAGGAAGGATGCCCGATACCGTCTCAAAACCAAACCCAACGAGTTGCACTAAAAATGTGAATTCGAGCCCGTCTCATTTCTCGCGTTAGCACATGAGAACCTACACAAGTTCGAGAGGCTTTTTCTCGTATGCTCTTTCGATATAATTGTACTTTTCCCGCGCATGTTACATCATCTACATGTCAAAATCTCACAACAATTGTAATTAGATATCCGTACAATGGGGTATTGCTTAACACGATTGATGTCTAACATCTTATAAGGTAGCCAAACTCACCTAGCAACCCATGTCTTGAAATCCAAATATAATAATAACAGATGAAAGACGGAGTCACGGGACAAATGCAATCGAAAATTTCCCAACAACACACCCTATTGTCGTCCAAAAAGGAAAATGTCACCTTTCCGAGGGATCTGAAATCCAAAGATGCAAGCCACCGTCCTGTGGTGGTGGAAATTAGCAACTGAGCCATTTCTAACCACCATTCAAGATCGCCAATGATATGCCCATCCCATATAACACGGGAGTACGAGAAATCGGGAGGCCACGGCAAAAAGTACAACCACATGAAGGAAAATTAAATCAGAAATGTTACACTTTCAGTGTTTCTCGTCAAAATTTTATCAAACTCCTACATAACTATAGCCAAAGAGGCCTGAAAAAGAGCTCAATAAGCAATCTCAGAAAACCTAGAAGCCTGAATAATCAAATGACAACGGTGGGAACCTTTCAGAGACGAAGGACAGACATCGAACCACATTGACGTGCTGACTCTATGTTTCCCTTCTGTTAGACCTCTTACGAGGTGCTGCAGCAGCATCCTCATCTTCCTTCTCATCCTCATCTTCCTTGTCCCCTTGGCTACCTTGGTTGTCGGAAGTCTCAGCAGCCGCTTCGGTCCGTGTCTCCACTACATTGGCCTTCAAAATTCACAGGCAAGGAATGAGATTGAAGACCATTCAATCGTGTGCAGTATAAATTGGTCCAGGATAAGTTTGTAATAGTTTGTGAGAAACAGTATACAACAAGCACTGAGCACATACCACTGGTTTCTTGCCGCCAAAGAGAATTTTGAAGAAAACGGTCAGGATGACAACCACAATAGACCCGAGTACACCAATTGCTATATTTGGCTGTTCCTCAGCTTTCTCAATGAGTTCCTGCGAAAACAAGATTCGCTCAGCAAACCTAACGGAATTGACTAAGCAAAATACAAAGCTAAGCCATATAAGATGGCCATAAAAATATTGTCCAAGCTTGCCTACATACCAAGATCTTAGGTTTGTATGGCTCCAAGAAAGGAACATCTGCTACCTTGTAGAGGACATCAAAAACCTTTTTCTGGAAGCATCATTCAAGACGTAAATCAGAAACTATGGTACTAATCAGTAAAACCAATTTTCAAATGCTGAAGGAAATAAGGAACCTACCTTAATGGCTGAGAGTCCATCGGAACCAGTAGCTTTATCCTCTTCCTTTTGCTTCTCCTTTTCAACTTCGAACTTGGGTTTCCATGCTGTTTCCCTGTATGACTCTGCCACCTTCTCATCACTTGAGATCAAGATATTGTCAAACAAGATTCCATCTTGCATAGTCCAAATCTCAATACCAATTGCAGCTATTGGCTCAAAGTCGGGTCTCTCGAGCTCGAAGTAGTCAGGATTTGGGATCTCTTGAGGTTTCCAGATGCCCTTGTAGTTCGGGTTATCAATTAGAGGAGCATGCCACTTCCCTTTATATGCAGGGTTCCTTTTCATTGGCCTCTTCCACTCACCGCAACCAGGTGCTGTCTCACACTTGGGGTTGTCAATTTTAGGAGCCTCAAACTCACCATCCTCCTCGTCATCCCAATCCTCAGGCTTTGTAGCTTCAGGATCATCAATCTCCTCGGGCTCATCATCCAACCAACCTTCGGGCTTCACTGCCTCTTCATCTACAATTTCCATCGGGGCATCCTCATCCCAATCATCTGGTTTCACTGCATCAGGATCTGGGATCTTCGCTCGCTCGTCCCAATCCTCTGGCTTCTTATCATCTGGGTCGGGAATTGTCTTAGGTGGGATGAGTGCCGGCTCGAAGTCTTCAGCTGAGAGGAAATTTGCCTTCTTCTTCTCCTCACCATCTATCAAAATCCTCAGTTCATTATCAGGCTTCAATACAGCAGTGTAGACATGAGAGAGTTTGTCATTGGGCACAGATGGAGGGTACTTGAGATGGTGTTCCACGTACTCCCCAGTTTTGGGATTTTTGTGCTTAAAAATGAAATGCACCTTGTTGGTAGCACCACATTTATCCGGCCCAAACATTATAGTGTATGGAGACTCATTATTAAATTCCTTGACTTTCCACCCGGCATCCTGTGGGCGGAGGTACTTCAAGTATGAACCGCCACATTCAAGCCCGTTCTGGAGTCGGACTTCATACTGTAGAACTACAGTTCCGTCCTTAAGACTCACGGCATCATCAAGCTCATTCACAATCGCGTACTTCCTTGCCTTCTCGCTGACGAGAAGGCCATAATCATCATGTCCCTCACTTTTGGAGTGCTTCCACACACCTAAATACAAAATTAAACAGAGACACTAGTTCAAAGTTATGTAATAGCTGTTTGACATGCTTCATATGAGTAGCAAAAATGCCCCTACAGGGCTTTAACAGATACATAAAATTCTCAAGAGAACAGAGTATTCTGTAATGTCTAAATGACCATGTAAGTGTCCATGGCTATCGTATGTGCTTCAAACACATCAGCTCATTCAACCATAACAATCTCAAAGTCAAATTCCAAAAAAATATTTCCATACACTGTTCAAGACCGTAAGAGGAAAACATCGGTACACTGAAAACTAGGTAAGTTTTATGCCGCAGAAAATAGATCATTGACCAGAGAACCACAGTGCTTTTGATCTGTCAAATATTCAAATACCTTCACTACAAAGACTAAGATCATGTACCGGCACTACACTTCACCATGGCTCATGCCATGTTAAACTGTTCTTAATACCACTGTCGATTGTTATGTGTAACAGTGGCTTGAAAACATTAAAGTAATTAAGATCATGAGATGAGCTACGCTATAAAGGAGCCTCCTTTCCGTACCATAATCTTCCATTATCTTTCCAAAATCTTACATTACTCCATATGCACTATTTGCATTATTTAAATCATTCATTCAATGAGAAATCAATGTAAAGCAAAGTTTTGGGCAATCCTACTGTATACGCTAGATACTCAGAAGCCACATATTCGCACCAATAGACCTACGCTACCAGTTCTATCCATAAAGAACGAAAAGCTCAAACGAGTAGTGCATCCTCTCAGAACTTCAGAAAGCATATACAGGGCAACATACTAGGCATTTTGCTGGAGCATTTCCATTATAGGACATCACTATCATGGGAGCATAACTACGTTCCTTCCCAGAAAAGGAAGAAAGCATATCTATATAAACTGACAAGCGCAACAGCGCAAGGTCGAGCACTAAACAGAATTGGTTACCTTGGTAATCTTCCTTCTCTGACACGACCCATCGTCCCTCAAAAGACTCGTCGAACGAATCGTAAAAGATCTGCAAACCACCCAAAACACAAATCAACTTCCGTCGAAATAGACGCGCGCGTCGTCCGAAATTCACACGTCAAACGAAACAAAATGAACCGTCGAGCACGGTCGCCCGAAGAACCCACCACATCAGAGGCGCAGATCTGGAAGCTGATCAGCAACACCGTCAACGCCTGAGCCGCCAGCAGACGAATCCGCCTCTCCCCCATCATCACAGAACCTGCAAACACACACAGCCCCAAAGAAACACAAAAACGAAATCAATCGCAAACCAAATCAAAAACCCTAAAACACCATCGACCTTCGACCTTAGCGACCGGAAGCGAAAGGATTTTAAGCTCCGATTCGGAGCGATGGAGGACGGGGAATTGCTCACCGCGATGAGTGACGAACAATCGGAATCCGAGGGGAGGATGCGATCGGATCGAACTCGAGAGGAGGCTTTAGATTTGAATGCGAGTTTCTGTGAAGGCGACGATGTTTGCACTTAAGTACGGGGTAAATGTTGGATCCGCAATGGTGCCACATCACTGGGGCGAATCAGGAGAGGACAGCTAGGATGTCGTGGGCCCCGCCCCGGTGTTGGAAAATTCCGAAGCAGCACCATCGACGGCTGATATCAAAAGTTGCCGGCGCAGACGATGCGGGAGAGTACGTCCTAAAGTATAAGGGTAGAAATGGAAAAAAAAAAATTTGTTGGCCGCTGCTCATCTGTCTCTACCTACAGGATACAAGACGGAAATTACAAGGTTGGGAAAAAGAACGAATACAAGTTATCATTTTCCTTAAAATTACATGCGAAAATTAGGCATTACTATCATGGAATCGTAAAATAAAGTTATCATGGGATACCAGTTTAATACAATATACGGTATTAACCCAAAAATGTAGTCAACGTGTTCTGAATGTATGATTTTCTGTTTAACATTGTTATGTTCGCATTTCTTGCAATGTTTATTCAATTTTGTGACTTATGAAATTCAAAATTTCTATTTATGTTTTTGAATTTTTCTTCGATAGAAGTAAAAGTTATTTTAAGAAAATGTCGGGCCTAGACACGTGGGCCAAACTGGGGAAAATCCCATGCACACGTCCCGGCGCCACAATATGCCGGCCCAAGCACGGCCGGATGGCCAGCCCCAACCAAGCATTTGACAAATTCTACACCTTCAGACGACAAAAACACGGTCGAATGAATCCAATTCCCCCGTTGGACACGACACGGAGCGCATTCAGCATCTCCCCCACGTATACGCCAATTTCTTGCGACCCCATTCTACACGCCCACGCGAGTTTGATTATCCAGTGGCGTTGATGATGGTCAACTAGCCCACAAAACAACACCTCTACAAGGAGAAATATATTCGGTGATTAGTAACCATAACATCATCGGTTCACGTGGTGTACGTGAGCTTAGTTAGTTCTATTCAAAGGACAATACGGGTCCTTTGACATGGATTGGCTGGAAAATTAAAAAAAAAGAAATTAAAATCGGAGACTTTCTTTTTTCTCTTCTCGGCATACTGAAAAGGGACTGAGCATTGCTCACATTTAAACTCATGCTTAAAACTCTCTCGACTTTTCAATTTTCAATGGCTTTATACATTCTCTCTTAGAGAAGAACAATGAAGACACATTCTCTCTTTCTTTCTCTAGCACTTTCCACTGCCTCTACCTCCCTCGAAACACCCGTCGGTAGCCGTTGGATCCCGAGCCACCATTGCCTCCGCCTCCAAAGCCCCATCAACGGCTATAATTCATTAGCTGACTCCTCTCTCTCTCTCTCACATACACGCACGATCACACCCACACGAGGGCTCTGGGGAAGGTGAAGGCAGCGAGACGTGTTGATGAAATAAAGAAGACATGTCTCCGTCATTCTTCTCCAAGAGAGAATGTAAAAAGCCCTTGAATATCGAAAAGATGAGAGAATTTTACGCAAAAGTTTATACGTGAGCATTTATTATTGCTTATGCTTCATCCTTTTTTCAGATTGCTAGTCAAAGGAGAGAGAAAAAAAGGTTTCCAATTTTAGCCTCCGTTCGTTTCGTGAAAGATAACTTTCAGAAAAATATTTTCAAGGTTTTTCGGTGTTCATATCACAAATAATAAACTAGTAATGGAAAACATTTTCCTTTGGGATAATGACACATTTTGTCTCTGAATTTTGACTCAATGTACAATTTGGTCCTTGAACTTTTAATTTGTTTAATGTAATCCATGAACTTTAGTTTAATATTTAATGTAGTCTATGAACTTTTAATTCGTTCAATGTAATCCCAGAACTTTTGGTACATGTTCAATTTAATCCCTGAACTATATGAAAATGTATAATATACTCCATGAACTTGAATTAATAGAAGAACTATATTGAACATTTTTAATAAAATTCAGGGATTATATTGAATATGTACCAAAATTCAGGGATCACATTGAATAAATTGAAAGTTCATGGACTACATTGAACAAATTAAAAGTTTATGGACCAAATTGTACATTGAGTCAAAGTTCAGAGACTGTTTGTATCATTTTCCCTTTTCCTTCAATGGACAAAACACCTTCAAAAGCGAGGAAAATATTTTTCACTTTTTCAAAAGAGGAAAACATTTCCCCCCTCCTTTCATCATTTATTATAATTATTTTCTTTTCTTTTTTTAAAATTCTAATTTTTTATATATTTTTTAATTTTCTATTTCTTTTCTCCTCCTTCTTCTTGGGCCGGTCACTGACCATGGCGGCGGCTGGTGAGCAACCTGTGGCAAGGCCGAGCTCGCCTGAGGTCGGCGAACTTGGGCATTGCCCAATCGGCCTTGGGCGAGCTCGCTTGTGGCCAATTGTCGGCCACCGCCGTGGCCAGTGATTGGAAGGAAGAAAAAGGAGAAAAAGAAAAGAAAAAATATTTTTTTAAAATAAAAAATTATTAAAAGTATTGAAATGAGGAAAATCTTTTCCATACTAAATAATGAAAAATATTTTCCAAGATTTTTTCAAATTTCAGCCAAAAACCAAAAAATTGTGTCATTTTTCAAAAAAATGACTTCTTGAAAAACACTTTCCACAAATATAATATTTTTCACAAAACGATCATAGCCTTAATTTTTTATTTTCCAACTGATGACACTCTTTTAAGTAGACCTAACTCGTGAGAGGCTACATTTCACGTTTGTGAGTAGAGCTAACTAGACTTACGTCATAAGCTGACGACATGGTGAATACTAATCACTCCGAAGAATAAAAAGCGTAGAGGGCAAATGAAGACATGATTATACAAAGCCTGACAATGTTAGAAATGCTGTACTTTTTTTTGGTCGAAAGAAATGCTGTACTTCAACGCTCTCTTTCCTCTGAAAACTTTTCCGGTCCAAATGAACTAAATATCTGCAACAAAATCCCATCAACACAACACTTCGAGACGCAGTTCAGGAGAACCTAGGCTTCTACATATATCTATTCAGTTTTCACCCCATGACAGAATCGAAAAATCGTTCAACTACAACTTTGATTGACGCCCGGCAACATATACTATTTCTTCTCAAAATTTGTAGTTATGACGCAGAAAGCCATTCACAGGTGCCTCGCTTAAGTTTCCCTTCTGGTAGATCTCCTACGAGGAGCAGCAGCTGTCTCTTCCTTCTCGTCCTCATCTTCCTCATCTCCACCGCTACCTTGACCGTCGGAAGTATCGGGGGCTGCTTCACTCCGTGCCTCCGGCACAGTGACCTTCAAATTGCAGGGGAGGGTGAAACACAAATGGCAGCAGAAGAATTGCTTTAACTGTTCCAACATATCTTAGGCTAAAATTAGCAAAATGGAGACACGTTGTGCACATACCGCTGGCTTTTTCCCACCAAAAAGGATCTTGAAGAAAAATGTCAAAATTACGACCACAATGGAAACCAGCACGCCGACCGTTATATTCGGCTGTTTCTCTGCCTTCTCGATAAGATCCTGCAAGCACAAAAAATTAGTTGAGTTAAAAATGACTTAATTTAGCTGTTGATAATTTGACATCAAGGTTATTGAAAGTACAGGCACGATAGCAATACCAAGATCTTAGGTTTATATGGCTCCAGGAAAGGCACATCAGCTATCTTGTAGAGGACGTCAAAAACTTTCTTCTGGAAGGATCACCCAAGGTACTCCTTTTCAGAATAATATTGAAGAAGATAAGAAAACAAAAAACTTCAAAAGCTAAAAGGGATCAACACTTACATGGATGGCTGAGAGACCATGGGAATCAGCGTCTTTATCCTCCTCCTTTTGCTTCTCCGTTTCAACTTCAAACTTGGGTTTCCATGTTGTTTCCCTATATGTCTCTGCTTCCTTCTCATCACTTGCAATTAGTATATTGTCAAACAAAATTCCATCTTGCATTGTCCAAATCTCAAGACCAATTGCAGCTATCGGCTCAAAGTCTGGTCTTTCAAGCTCAAAGTAGTCAGGATTCGGGATCTCTTGAGGTTTCCAGATGCCCTTGTAGTTCGGGTTATCAATTAGAGGAGCATGCCACTTCCCTTTATATGCAGGGTTCCTTTTCATTGGCCTCTTCCACTCACCGCAACCAGGTGCTCTTTCACACTTGGGGTTGTCAATTTTGGGAGCCTCCCACTCACCATCTTCCTCGTCATCCCAATCCTCAGGCTTTGTAGCTTCAGGATCATCAATCTCCTCGGGCTCGTCGTCCAACCAACCTTCAGGCTTCACTGCCTCTTCATCTACAATTTCCATCGGGGCATCCTCATCCCAGTCATCTGGCTTCACTGCATCAGGATCTGGGATCTTTGCTCGCTCATCCCAATCCTCTGGCTTCTTATCATCTGGGTCGGGAATTGTCTTAGGTGGGATGAGTGCCGGCTCGAAGTCTTCAGCCGAGAGGAAATTTGCCTTCTTCTTCTCTTCACCATTTATCAATATCCTCAGCTCATTATCAGGCTTCAATACAGCAGTGTAGACATGAGAGAGTTTGTCATAGGGCACAGATGCAGGGTTCTTGAGATGGTGTTCCACGTACTCTCCAGTTTTGGGGTTTTTGTGCTTGAAAATGAAATGCACCTTGTTTGTTGAACCGCATTTGTCTGGTCCAAACATGATAGTATAAGGAGACTCGTTATCAAATTCCTTGACTTTCCATCCAGCAGCCTGAGGTCGGAGATACTTCAAGTATGCACCGCCACACTCGAGCCCATTCTGGAGTCGAACTTCATATTGCAGGACAATCGTTCCATCCTTAAGACTAACCATCTCATCAAGTTCTTTCACAATTGCATACTTCCTTGCTTTCTCACTGACAAGAAGGCCATAATCATCATGTCCCTCACTTTTGGAGTGTTTCCATACACCTGAATCAAAATATGATACATATATTAACCGCAGAATTGACAAAGAAAAGTATGCTGCATAACACATTCAAACGTTAAAGCATAAAGCATCATGCAGATAATTTTGAGTAATGGAACCACGGGATACACCACGGCAACTACGGATGGGAATCCTAGATGCTAATGCAATGATCGTCCCATTCATGTACGCTTCATCTTTGCAAGCAAATGATATATTCCAACAGAATAACAGTTCACATGCCTTTGCACCATGAAAATCATAATAGTATGGGTATCCTAAAATGATCTGACCGGCAAAACTGACAAAACATGCCTTGCTTAGAGAAAGGAAATGCAGGAAAAAATAGACATAGCAGCCAGATGGTGGGTTGACTATTTGGCGATCAGGACATTTCTGGCCATTCATGCGATAATGTATTGGCAGTTGGATGTGAAGAGAGAGAGAGAGAGAGAGAGAGAGAGAGAGAGAGAGAGAACAAAAGCCTAATCAATGCATTAAAAGTGAAAGATAATAATCAGCAACCCACCTGATAATGCTAGTCGAAAATTATATTCTGAAGCCCAAAGGCATATGCATACTGCAGTACTAACATGTTGAGAAATCGTTTGATATTCATCATCACAGCCACATAGAAATCATTAGAGGAAAGGCTTCATTACTCTGTTTGAGAATATCGTTCTCTCTAGCATGCAAGTGAGACCCTATACCTTCATTTAGATGTTATTTTAAGCATGTCACCATGTTACCATCACTCAAGCCATTATGGACCCCAATCTTGTTGTTTTAATTGATTGCCACGTGTCACAATCAACTCAAGTTGAAAGCAGGAAACATCTCAAATGGTACTTAATCAGTAATAAAATGGTAAAAGCCTCAAATTGATCAAACCTTCATAAGACATGGATAGTCAAAAGAATTTCCTTGAAAAATCTACTTGTTAGATTGTTACCTTAAAGTCAAGGTGTGTTAATTATATTGCACCAACATTCCAACAACACACTTGTTAGAAATAAACTTGCTCAATAGGAGATTGGTGTGAGGCAGATATATGGCATAAAGGAGATTCCCGCAATCTACGACGTCCAACAATCTACGACGTCTAACGAAGAAATCAGTATCAAAAGGACAACGAAATAAGACAAGATAAACTATACAAAAAACCAATAAAACCTAGACATAAAAAATGGCAATAACATTACCAAGAATGCTTCTCAATTACATAACAAAATCGGCTGTTCACCTTCGACTTTAAATGCGCTTGAGGAAGGGGCAAATGCAATTTTAGCTTGAGAAAACTATAATCATTTCCGAAACCAGAAACTTTGTCAACATTACTAGTCGAATTGCACCAAGCAAACGCACTCACTCTCGACAATGCAACAAAAATCCGTACCTTTGTAGTCATCCTTCTCAGACACAACCCACCTTCCCTCGAATGGCTCCTCAAACGACTCGTAGAAGATCTACAACCAAAAATAACAACAACAAAGCAAAGATCAGCTCGAATCGAAAATCCATGGCAGCACACAAACATGTCCTGATTCCGCACGCTGAACAAACACAAATACAGCTCGAGAGCGCAGCTCCATCGAAGCACGCGCGTACCACCTCGGACGCGCGGATCTGAAGAAAGGCGAAGCCAGTCAGCAACAGCGCCAACGCCGGCACGAGCCCAGGGATCCGCCTCCTTCCCTCCATCATCATCAACGGCGCTGGAAAAAGAACGGCGAACGCACAACAACAATCGATTCAGCGAGGACCGAAACGAAACCAGACCGAATCGAAACCCTAGAGACGTCCGATCCTCAGCACTGCACTGGCTTCGACGCGGTTACTAAAAAGAATCGGAGGCCGGAGGACGAGCCCGGAGGTCGTTACCGTTGAGCGGCGCTCGATATCGGAATCGGAGGGGTGGACGGGACGCAGCAGGGAAGAGACTTGCGGTGGTGTTCGGGACGGACGACGACTTCGACCTCCCGAGCGTAAATACTGCGAGAGAAAGCAAAGACTGGTGCTATTACCGTGCCACTGCACCGTTGCAGGCTCAAAAGCCGCCGTCGGCGGTCATTTCAGGGAAAGAAAAAAGAGTGATACTTGCACGGACGTGTAGCTAACCAATTGATCACGAGACGCGTCCAGCGCGTGCGTGGTTATGTACAGTAGAATACTGTTGTTGAACTGGGCCACTCTATCCTTTTTATTGTGAGCTTTACCTGATCCATGCTCTAAAAATTAAATATGGCAAAATTGTATCATAACAGAAAAATGATACGCATTCATTTTTATTGATTGATTTTTCTAAAATTAATATAGTAAAAATAACGTTTTATGCATCGATCACACATCTAAGATGATACAACACGATGGGCCAATTAATTGTCGCGAGCGCCATCCTTTTATGTCTTTGCGTTCAATTTTATCGATTGATCTTTTGATATGTCGTTATCTCGTGGGAGGCGTTTGGCCTGGTTGTGCGCTGGTCGTCGTTGACGTTGACTTTCCGTTAGGCGGGGCTTTTCAAGGGCAGCTTCCTATCCTAGTACGCGAGAAAGTTTGTGGACGTTTGATGTCTCCTCTCCATGACCTGAGTAGTTTTATTGATCATTTAATTTGTGGAGAAATTCAAACCCCTAAAAGCTTAAATATGATGATGTTGGTCTGCAAAAATCAGCTTATAGAATCCATATGACTAATTGTGATTGATTATCCCGAATGGCCAATTGATAGGGTCACTTTGCAGAATGAATTACGTAAAACTAGTTTTAGCGTTTCTAAACATTACTAGTCAATGTTACAAAATTCATGTGAAAGTTGCTAATTGCAGGACACCACTACCTAAATTTACCATATACATAGACAGGATGATGATGCTTACAAGTTATCGCATACATTTGAAATATATTGAACATACTATGATCTACCTGGCCTGTTAAAGGGTATTTTCGACTTCGACGGATCAAGCAAGGGCATACCTACGTTACAACAAAATCGGAAGAAATCGATACTCATGTCTCTGCTTCTCGTTCAAGCAAGTTGTTCTTAAGTTGATCAAAAGAACGTCCAACGTCCGAGGTGGTGAAGAAGTGATAACGGTCAATGTCTTGAAGTACATTAGCGTTGCCATGCAAGCTCGCGAAATAAACCACAAGGTTAATTTATAGTTCCTAAAGTCTGTGTAAGACATGATCACACCGAAGGCCAAGCTTTCAGGCGTTACATCACACAGGTTAAGATACTCACTATCTAATCGTAGTTCACTCTTGAGCGCTGCCTTTAAAGGACTCCTGCATACATTCTGAACTCAGGAATTTGATCTCCATACAGGAATTTAGCAACTGCCAGAATATTCAACCATGCACCTTGAAGTCTAGGCGATCTTCAATTGACAGAGAACTTGTTGGTCATTAGGAAA
The DNA here is from genome assembly GCA_024500025.1 of Syzygium aromaticum. NCBI lineage: Eukaryota > Viridiplantae > Streptophyta > Magnoliopsida > Myrtales > Myrtaceae > Syzygium > Syzygium aromaticum. Next base: position 35,432,590 of record CM044886.1, on the reverse strand, counting down.
CATCTGGTCCAGGCAGATGGTGCCTGATCAGTCCTCTCTCGACATCAAGCTCAAAATTAGCACTTGAAAAGTGGGAGCTTGAAAAGAAAGGTTGCAAATCGTAAATTTCGTACTCCTGTGCCTGTGATATAATCAAAGGCAAAAAATTGTAAGTCTGGTTCTAAACACCTACAGACCAAAACTCCACATGATGAGGATGGGTGAATTCGGAGGTTCAATTACCTTGCTCTGCAGTTCTTCTACCTTTATGTCAATTTGGGTGATGAACCTTGAAGAAGTACCGTTTACAATTTCTTCAAAATGAAGTGCATTCTTCACAAGTTCACGGAGAAGATGGAGGAGCAGTTTGTTGTAGTCCTTCTTGAATGTCATATACTTTCTAAAGCTCTGCAACAATGTATCTCAAATCATGTCAGCCAGCCACCTCAAGAGCTTCAAGGGTACAAAAAAACTCAAGCTTTTATGGCCTACCAGCCAAATTTTGACTCAATATGTCAGTGCTAGTGTTAATCATATAAAGCTGAAATAGACTGAAAGCAAAGTATGTAGGGCTGGGTTTGCAGAGATTGCACAGTTGCCCAGTGGGAGTCACAAATAAGGTTAGAGACAGTGCCAAAAAAATAGGACAAAGTGCTGATGAAACTTTCAAATCCATTTTACATTCTTCACTGGTTAGAGATTTTGAGAGAAGTTTCTTCAACTTATGGGTATCCGCCAACTCAAAGCATCCCTCATGGTCATGATACATGCACAATTAACAGTCTGTATGCATTACGTACAATAACAACAAATTAAGGAGTTCATAAATAAGGAGAAGAAACGTGAAGAAAGAGATAACAGATTAATCACCACAACTTATGCCAAGACAAAAAAGAAAAAGTGCATTAGACGAGATTGATTATTAATTTGTTTGATACCTTCTGCAGAGCCTTCTGTACCCCAAATTTTTGGGTTGAAATAAATGAATCAAGTAGGACACGAATTGCCATATCCACATCTTCTTGTATGACATGCTGCCTAAGGTGCATCCTCGCATGTGCTTCAGACATACGTATCATTGACTCTATGTGACGTACGGCAATTGGGACTCCTTGCCCGTGCTACATATCAGAACAATAAGAGCATCCATGTTACTGCCAAGAGAATTAGGCCCAAAAAGGAAGTAAATCCCATACAAGCGAGAACTTACCGAGGATTCTCTCCTAAGTTCTGCATAAACATGTGTAAGCTTGTCCATATCCGAGTCATGCAGTCTCGGAAAAACATTCAATTTAGCATAAGTTATGTACTTCTTCAGCAAGTCTTGTGGAAGTATCTGCACAAAAATGTAGAAATTAAAATGGTTAGGAAGGTGAAACAAGCACAAACAACAAAATAAACTACTTACAAAATGCCAAGAGAATAGTTTAGGACCTCAGGATCGAGAGGTACGGCAGAGGCTTGACTATCTTGCTCGTATCCCCCCTGAGACTGATCATCTATAGTTGCACCTTTTGGTTGGGACTTAAAATGACTATCGACTACAAATCTTGCGAGCATCTCATCAGTAACTGGATTGACCACATCCTGCCCAGTTAATTTACTTCCAGTCAGCATGTAACTCTAGATACTGGAATCCATAAAAAGGGAGCAGCAGCATTTGCAAAAACAAACCTTTACAACACAGAGAATGTCAAAACGAGAAATAATAGGATCTGTCAACTCCACGTTTTGTGAAAAATTCTTCGAGGAATCATATCTGCATAACAAGTAATCTATCAAACATGAAGCTTGATTCTATTTCTGCAGTAAAGTAACCTGTTAATCATTCTAGATGATACTTAAATGCCTATCTATGGATCAGGTTCACAAGGAAAAGGAGGGGATACAGTTAGCTGCATAAATAACAAATTCCTGAAAGGTGTACAGCTTCTCTGCTCTGAAGGCAAACAATTCTCTCTTTATGCGCCTGTCGGAAAATTACATCCGATTATGAAATCATTAAGATGAGGCATTGTGAATTAGTGACTAGTGCTCACTACCTGTGATGTTTTTTTTCCAACTTAAGTAAACTAACTGCAGCATACCTTCCCCCAATTGGATTTGCAGCGGCAATGACAGAGCACCGCGCCTGGAGAGAGGTGACAATACCAGCCTTCGATATGCTAATGCTCTGCTGTTCCATAGCTTCATGTATGCTTACCCTGAAAAGCGAAATGTCCCTGTTTTAAGGAGGGGATTGCAAAAACAACATTGTCCAGTAATATCAAGTCATATATATATCCTCTCAAACCTGTCCTGGTCATTCATCTTATCAAATTCATCGATGAGACAGATTCCTTTGTCAGCCAGGACAAGGGCTCCTCCTTCAAGAGTCCACTCCCTTGTGACTGGATCCTTGTGTACTGCTGCAGTAAGACCCACGGCAGAGGCCCCCTTACCAGTGGTGTACACAGCCCTGTGCCCAGTCTTCTCCACATACCTTCAACAAAATCCTCAAATAATTGATGTATATATTTGCATCAGTTTGGAAAAATCATAGTTGACCTCAAAAAATACCTACTTGAGAAATTGTGATTTTGCGGTGCCTGGATCACCAAGGAGAAGTACGTTGATATCTCCACGCAGTCGGTGCTTCCCCTCAACATTTTTTTCTTGTCCTCCAAACATAGCAAGGGCTATCGCGGTTTTTATGTCCTCGTGACCATATATTGATGGAGCGATAGATTTAATAATCTGGAAGTTTAGTTTAGCAATGTAATGAGCAAAAACAATAATCTGCCAAGTCACAAATATCAGATAAGTGGAATAGGGATGATCACAATGACGTACCCTTTCACCTACTCTGGGGTCTTTAGCCAGCTTTTCAATTTCTTCTTTGTCTTCTTGAGTGAGCTTGTAAGCAGAAAAGAGATCTTGCTTCTTTGCCACATAGTTTGCTTCAACAACGGTAGCAAAGACAGGGAATCCATTTTTCGTATTCAAAGATAGGTCAAAATTGTTCGTATAAATACCAGTAACCTCCTGGAAGAATGGAATTCATTAGAAATCAGAGTATAATCACCAGCTCAAGAGAGAAGTTGAAGAAGATGACTGTACAATTTCTTCCCCAGGGCGGGCACAATCAATGAGATCATTTAGCAGTATCACTTCCTTGTATCTGGGAAGCCGACCAGCAGGAACAATTCCAGGACTCTCTTGCAGTGTAAGTTTTTGGTAATTCCGGTAGATTGTCTGGAACAAGCAAGGATAATGGATATGTGAGCTCAGTTAGGCAATTCATCACCAATATCACTTCAACAAAAGTCTAGCAGAAACAATCAGTGAACTAGGCCCTATATTACTTTCTCGACTTTGAAATAATGCATCCTCAGTCACAACGTGAAATATAATCACTCTTAATCCTATTGGCATTATCTGCAATAATCGGGTGAAATAAACAGGATAATGGATCTTCATTTACCTGCTCAATATTGACGGTGAAAGGTCCCTTGGATTGGCATTCAGGGCAAGAACCAACCTTCACTTCAGAATAGGAATTCTGAAAGAATGGTCCAAGAATAGTCCCACACTTGTTGCAGTCATACTTTACCTGCTGCAACTGAGGAAAGACTCCGGAACGTCTAGTGACAACTCCCCCGATTCGAATCATGGTATTTAGGTGGATCTGCCTGAAAATAACAAGTCATGAAGAAGAATATGAAGGATAAGAACCATCTACCACATCATTGCAGTCCCTTCTTACCTTATATTACGTATCTGATCATAAACAGGTAGATTCGTAATACGAACATAGATCTTTTGATGGATGTTCCTGTACTTTTCATGTAATTGAAATACAACTTTCTGGGCTACTTCTTCCATGACTTCAAGAACAGGTTGAGGGGCATCTGCCAGCCAGATCGCGATATTTGGATGGACATAAATGAATTCTTTGTAGTCAATCTCCAGACTACACCTATTGGCTGCAAAAAGGGATCACTCTATAAGGAAAAAGGAACACCGACTAGCTGGAGCACAAATTAACTGAAAAAATTATCCATGGCTAGCACAACGATCAATCAGTTGACTATACCGTTCTCAGTTTTTACTAGATATAAATACAAGCAGGATGAGATGATTTACCTGACACCATCTCATTGATCAGCTGAACATATTCAGGCTCTCCTCGGTCATTTTTGGAATTAACATATGTAAGTAGGAATTCCTTAAATTTCTTGGCAATGAAACGCCGCACTTCATCCCTGGTTACCCATTCTCTCAGTGTTCCCTGGACACGGTACATCTCAAACTCCCCTTCCTCATCGTCCTCATCCTGCAAAAGCACCTCACAGTATGTCAGAGAAAGGAAGGTTATCTTGACCCCTAGAGCAACACGAGACATAGACCCATTGAAAAAATTGATACACGAGAATGGATGTGATGCAGTCCACCACCTCATATGGATCATCGGTCTGATCAGTCATTGGCACATCCTCCCTTGAGTGTCCCCCTGGCGATCTTCCTGGTGGACTTGGCGGGTCATCAGTATCATCAGTGCTTCTCGGCCTATTTGGACGTCTAAAATCAGCTCTATGTCTCTTTGAAGGTCTATAAGTGTCATCATCCGTATCTGCAGCGGCAAATTGAAGTCAGGATACAAGAATTTCCGTATATCGTTGTTCGGTAGTAATCATTTCATAGGAACATGTCGACAAATTCGATTCTTTAACAAAAAACTAGAACAAGCCAAATTCCATTCTTTCACGAATTAGGGGAGACCTCTACATCTCAACACAAACAGAAGCTTCGATGCACGAAGTCAACAAACACAGAGCTGGTGCTAACATCGCCAAACCCGTGCCAAATTTGGAAATCTGACCGCAATATGTTTATCTGTACCTTGGTCGTGGAGAAGCTGAGGGAGCTTGCGATTATTGACACGGCCATCGCGGGCTTCGAGCTCGACTTCAGCGGCCCTACGATCGGCCATGATCTGATCCAAGTCCCTCTCGTCCTCATACGACTCGTCGAGGCCAAGCGACTCATACTGATCGTTCTCCTCCATTCTCTGATAATCGCTGCATATCAAAAACAAAGCGAGGAAACCGCCGACAACAACTCCGTCAACGAGACCGGTAAACGGATGCAGACGCGATTAGAGAGCAAAGTCAGGGGATCCGAAGAACTGACTCCATGAAATTGTCATTGAAAAGATCCTCTCCTTCTTCTTCCTCCTCGACCTCCTCCGGCTCGTCACGGATGATGTTGGGGTCGACGGAGGCCTCGTCGTCGGTGGAGAAGTTCTCGGAGGTGCGGCTGGTGTTGAACGGCAGCTGATCGGTGTTGAACGCCGGCGAGTCGGGCGTAGAGGCCGGGTTGCCGGGAGGCGGATTGCCGGAGTTGTCTCCGTCGCTCGCCATGTATTCCTTACCGAGAGAGAGAAACGAGAAGCGCCGGTGTGCTTGTTGCAGCGGCTGTTCCGTGTGGCGCTGGCTTGGATTAGGGCAATCTCTATCCCTCGGAGAAGCGGGTGAGGCTGTTTTGGCGGGAACTTTTGGCGCCAATTAGGCCGACGTGGCGGTGCCGGGGACGACGATTGGTCGTGGGTCGGGGAAGTGGGCTTTGGGCCTATTGGGCTCTGTTTACCTCTTGGGCTGACAGGCTCTGTTTCGCCCCGGCCCATTCGAAGTTCCGATTGCATATTACGTTCATATTGGCAAAAATACCAAATCTTCTGTTTCTGTGGAAAGGATTTCCATCGGTTGGCATTTTCAGTTTATTGACAATGGCCATTTCTCAATATTTGATTTAGTTCACGATACATGGATTTCCTTCAAACATTGCAAGAGCGCCGATATGGTGGCAAACATGGCGTCAATAGCTAGTCGCGGTGGTGACTAGCAACAATATCAAAGGAACGATGATCACTCTTTGATAAATTAAAAAATAAAAATCCATTTTAGGCAGACGAACTCTAGGCTTAGGAAATGCTCTAATAACCTCGAGAATTAGGTGAGACTGAGTTCAGACCGAGCGCACATCAAATATATTGAATTGTTTACGTTCAGTGGTTAAAAGGGTAAATTAGGTTGTACATGAAAGACCATTTCTAAACTATTAAATTCACCCATGGATTTTAGCAGGGCTATTTATAAAAAAAGTCATAAAAAAATTATATTTCTACCAATTCAGTCTTAAACCATTTAATTTGACCAATTGAGTTCTAAACCTTTTATCGATTTATCAATATAGTCTTTTTGGCTAATTTTGGCTGGAATCACTAACATAGACGTTACTTATTCTGCATGACATGGCTAGCGCCGACATAAATAATTTTTACAATATTTTAATCTTTTTTTCCTTTTCTTTTCTTTGTTTGCCCTTTCCAGCTGACCGCAGGTGAGGGTTGCCCTCACTTGGGCTATTATTTGCCACACTAGATCTTGCAAGGGCAACGATTGGCAAGAGCCGCCCTCGATTAGGCAATCATCACTCAGGCTTGCTTGTGGTCGGCGAGGCTGACCCTTGCATGCAACTGGTGAGCGTGGCCTTCACTTCATCGGCCACAAGGAAAAAGTAAAAAAAATAAAAAAAATTGTTCACATCAATTTTGGCCACTCCACATAGGACAGCTGGCGTCTATGTTAGCGATTTCTCTCCAAAATTGGCCAGAAAGACTTTATTGACAAATTTTTAAAATGTTTATGACTAAATTGGCCAAATTAAAAGGTTTCGACTCCGCTTTTTTCGTGAAAAATATGATATTTCCATAGAATATTTTCCAAGAAAATGATAATACTTTTCGGTGTTTGGTTAAAATCTGAAAATGAACTAGAAAATAATTTTCGACATTTGGTATGGAAAATCTTATTTGATTTTTTTTTATAAAAGACATACATTATTGAGGCACTAGTAAGTTTTTTTTTTGGGTAAAGATTGAGGCACTAGTAAGTTGCACACAAGCAATTGCGGAACTAGGTATGAGCACCGAGTTCCTAGGTGTAGCCTCGATGGACCCCAAATCGAGTGCCAAGGATGCTCTAGAGTCTCGATCTCGGCCTCAACCCGACCTCGACGGACATAGCCTCGCCCTTGATGGACCTATGCGCTAGTACTGGGGTCTCGAGCTTGCTTTGATTGACTAGGGCAAGAACCGGTGTCCCAGACCCAACCCCAATAGACTTGGGACACGAGCCCAAGCACCAGGGTCTCGTGCATAGGCATTGAGGTCCTAGGCTCAGCCTTGATGGATACGAGCACAAGCACTAAGGATCCAAGCCAGACCGTGATAAACTCGGGCCTGGCCTTGATTGACACGGGTCGAGGCACTGAGGACTCGGGTACTAGCACCAGTATCAATTATTGGTTTGAGTCATACCTAAAAGTGTGGGAAAGTGTGGGAAGGAGCAACCCGCACGAGTGACCTCCTGGATATTATGATAAGAGTTTTACATGCACAGCAAAATGTTCAATAAGAGTCGTACCTATTGCTAATTTTGAGTCCCATCTTTTAGTGTTCAATATTAACGCCCACATCATTATTGGTCGCGGGCAAAAACTTCGTATACACGCAAATTATTTCTAGAGATAGCAAAGGTCTATAGTATCTTATCCGATTATGATTTACTAGCTTTGCAAGTATGGTCAGATGCCACGAGTTTTTTCCGTAAAGGAAAATTCACATGTACCAATCGCCTTTCTCGTGAAAACAACAGATTTTGTAAACGAATTGGACTCATATGAACCTAATACATCACAACTACTAATTTTATGATCTTAGGTGATCTGATGATCAGGATACATTGAGCTCATCAGCGTTCAGTCCACTCGACTAGGAAGTAGAATACGAGGTAATTAGAAACATAACATTATTTCCCTCTAAAACCCAAGCACGATGAGTCGAGGCCGGTTAGCGATCAGCTGGTTCCCTAAGCGAAGACGTAGTTGAACCTTGCACCGCCCCGTCGCTCCACGAGCCGGCATGTAATGCGATTTTTCCTCCTCCCTCCTTCAAACGCTTCGCCCGAGCATCTCTTGGAGCCGCTTGAACGACTCCAGCTTCTGCAGCCGTATCTGCTTGTGGAACCTCCTATGAACAGATCCGCGACGTGGTCAATCTCATCCTCGAGGCAGAACTCATCCCCTTCCTCTTTGGCGTTCTTGACCAGGTCGATCACTGACCCGCCCAAGTCGACGTCGTCCTCTTCCTCATCGAAGAGCGAGTGCCTCAGGTCCGGATACTTATCATGAGCCTCATCGTCATGTCCGCCGTAAAATTCCGTGCTGCTCGTAGTCTTAGAATCTAGTTGGACAAAAATAAAGATTTTATTTTCGAGTGATCTGATCAGTTGTGCGATATATTTTTTATTTGGAAAAAAATCATTAAAAACCCCAAACTTTACCACCTGTGACACACTTACCCTGAACTTTTTTTTGTGACACCAAAAACCCAAAACTTTACTATTTGTGACACATTTACCCCAATGTACTTTGTTCATAGGCATTTTCGCCCTGGCCGGATCTGGCGAGAGCCCCTTGCCGGAAAGGAAAAAAAAAGTAAAAAAAAAAAGCAAAAAAGACGAAAATGCCCATGTACAAAGTATATTGAGATAAATGTGTCACCAATAGTAAAGTTTGGGATTTTTGGTGTCACAAAAAAAAGTTTAAGGTAAATGTGTCATAGGTGGCAAAGTTTGGGGTTTTTGGTGGTTTTTTTCCTTTTTATTTTTACTTTATTTATTTAAATTTTTACTCATTAAATTCAGTAGTAGGTTCATTCACATAATATCTCAAATGACAAGAAAAAAAGGTGTTATTGTAATAAGGTCACTCTTTATTCGAAAATCGAAAAATAGATTCAAGAGAAAAAAAAATTGGGTCAAAAGAAAATGCCATTTTGGAGTTTTATCAACAATTTGCTTGTATAGCCGGAGATCCGGTGTTTTCTGAATCCTTACGTAAGGAATTACAAAAGAAATTCTTTCAGCAGTGATGTCTCCGTCGTCCTCGGCATCGCTGTCTTTGTCGTCGTGACCGAGGAGGCTCCGGATCTTGTCTGAGATGGAGCCGAACAGGACCTTCCTAAAATGCAGTGTTACCTAGAAAACTATCCTATTCTAGCATGCAATCTTTTTGTATTTTTTTCAAAAAAGGTAAATCAAGATAAACACCAAGCCAAATAAGATAAGCATAAGATCAAACTAGATAAGCTCAAAAAATGGTTCCATTATCCAATTTGAATTTGGAAACAAAAAAAAAAAAGTCAGCAACCCGATCTTAGGACCTAAAGATCACATTATTGATTTCCCATTCAATCAGTAACCCTATCTCAATGCCTAGAGGTTGAGTTACCAATTATACGTGTGCTATGAATTATGAAATTTTGCCCAATTTGAAATCTCAAATATTCAAAGTTTGATCACAGTATCATTAAAATAGGTAATAAAATATTGAATTCGAATTTGAAATTGATAATTACCTAGTTTGTAAATCTTGTTTCCAAATCGAGGACCGATGAACGGTGAAGCTCGAATGGCAGCTGGCGGGGGACCTCGGCCAAAGGACTCTTGGACTGGTGGTGTAGCAGGGGCGTGCTACAGGCAGGTGCAAGGCTCGCAGTGCAGCGTCGTTGTCATGCCGGTGAGGATACAACAGCTCAACCGTCGGTCAGTAGGGAGCAACGACGCCTTCATCGCGGATGCAGGGAGGCAGTAGGTCGCAGTGTTGCATTCGACACAGAGGAACAACAGCGCAGTCAGGCTAGAGTAGATCGTCGTCGGAGGGGCTTGGAGCAGCAACTAGTGGCATTGTCTTTGTGGAACAGGGAGTTCAACTGCGTCGACGTTCACAACAAAAAAAATGTAATTTGCGACGGAAATTAGCGACGAAAATTTGTCATCGCAATTTTGTGACGGATTACATTTTCCGTCGCAAATTTGCGACGAAAAATAATCGTCGCTAATTTTGCAATGGATTAGTTTTCGTCACAAAATTTGCGATGGAAAATGTAATCCGTCGCAAAATTTGCGACAGAAAAAATATGCGTCACAAAATTTGCGATGGAACATAATTCGTCACAAATAAAGCGACGGAAAAAATATCTGTCGCAAAATTCGTGTTTTTCATTGCAAATTTGCTACCGATTTTGCGAAGAAGAAGGAGAATGAGAAGAAGAGGAAGAAGGGATTTTTCTTTTTTGTCATTTTCTGGGACTGTTTTTGGACCTCTCGTTCTTGTGCTGCATTATCTCATTCTTACATGCTGCCTAGTTATAATATTATTATTAGTCCACATGGTGAGTAATAATAACACATGAGCGATGATAATTGTCGTTATATCTTAGGCCTTCCGTCAAATTGCTCAATTTGACAAATGGGACATATCGCTTTTTGACCCGATTAATTTCACATTAATACAGAGAGAGACTCTCGCCAGAGACGGCTTTTGACCTTTGCTAACGACAATCTAAAACCTAATTAGTAGAAGGTAAGGGTTCTGAACACTAGTCACGACGGTGAACTCGATTATATATGAGGTTCAAATGTTAGGAAATTGGAACCGGTCAATGCAAGAGTTATACTACTTTGTATCAGGGTTAAGTGGTTTTAAGTTCTGTAAAGGTTTCACTTAGAATCTGAAACCTAATCATGGAAACATATTCCTCATTTTTTAGAATTTAGAACTTACCTTATATATTTTGGAACCTAGAACCTATCTATCATGGGTTTCAAGGTCGATTCTGGTTTCTATTCAAGTTCTATTTGTATTATTAATTGAACAATTGCAACAAATCATCACCTTTAATGATTATCACTTGCTACTACGATCTACTTATAATAATTTATATATAGACATATGAAAAATATGAACCATTAATATGTCATAAAATGAAAGCTTAGACTAGTTGTTCCACATTATATATTTATCATCTAACGCCATAGAACACCGTAGAATCACAAGAAGACATAGACTAAGAAAAAATACAAAAATCTTATTTAAGGTTTAAGGTTTAAGGTTTCACCTACCTAGAATCTGGAACTTACTCGTCGAAATAAATTATCCAATTTTTGAAACCTGGAACCTACCATGTATATCTTGGAACTTGGAACCTATAGGTTCCCAATGATCAAGTTCTTAGATTCCAAGTTCTATTTTGGAAACTGACCACAACTTACATTTAGAGAGATGAAAAATATGAAACATTAACAAGTCATAAAATAAAAGTTCAGACTAGTGGTTCCCGATTATACACTTATCATATAATTCCATAGAACAACGCAGAATCACATGAAGACATAGATCAAGAAAAAACACAAATATCTTATTAAAGGTTCCATATTCCACCTACCTAAAATTTGAAACTTACTCGTCGAAACAGATTCCGCAATTTATGAAACCTGGACCCTACCCTGCATACCTTTTGTGAGTTAGGTTTTCATCGGTCAGGTTCTCAGATTTCAATTTCTACTCTGGAACCATACTCACCCCTATTTTGTATCCTCCATTTCAAAAACTAGTGCTTAACATCCTAGGCTACCAAAAGTAACAATATTCCAATAGCCTTCTTTCACATCTAAGCCCCAAGCGCCTATCTCTAATCTCCCCTCGTCCTACCACCACAAGCCTTCATCTCATTTAAGGAAGTTCAAAGACTGTTTGAACCAAACAAGTGCAAAGACAACTTTCAATTTCGAGTAAGAGTCGCACAGACCACTTATGTCGTTACTCTCTAAGGGTGTGTTTATTGCGTGGAAAATAAACGTTTCAAAATTTCCAAAACATAATCATTTGTATCTCTTTCAAGAATAACAAGCGAAATTCTTTTTTCTTGATTTACAAAAATTTTAGATAAATTATTGTCGATAATGAAAATATATTTGGTTGACTTATTATTTTAGTTGATACAAGCTATCATTTTTTGGAAAATATTTTCTAAATAACTCATTTTTCGCGGAATAAACGGACTCTAAATTTCTATTTAGCAAGCCAACCGAAGAAGTCATTATGAAGATAAGGTACTCTTACCAAACATCTGTTAGGAAAATGGGGTAGGAACCAGAATCACGACGCGTTGCACGCTCCATTACCTCCGAGCAAACGCAATCGGTGAAGCTTGATTGACAATTTAGCAACCAAGTAATGAACAATGTCCAAGAGAGAGTAATCTTATATGTGACAGAGAAGGAAAAGGCAGAATCTAATAGAAGAATCAACAACTTGCTGTCCAAAACACACCAAGGGAATCAACATATTTACAAACTACAAGCACATCATCATGTATGCCAGACGCAAGACACTGAAATTTAACTCCAAAGCAGAGGGAAGATAAATAACCAAATTGTGCAGCATCACAGAAACCGGGCTCTGTCAATGAGCAACACCTATCTCTTTCTTGTATGTATACCACTTTGCAATCCAGAGATAGACCAAGAAGTTAATCAGGCTCAGAGCCAGTAGAAGTAGTCGAGATGACCCCGGTTCAGATTATCAGGAATCCATCCAAGCTTTCCGTTTTGAGTGGTCACTCTGGTCACGATGGTTACAAGCAAAGTGCTCAGGTAATTTCCCAATGGCATGGTAGTAAGAGAGAGAGCAGAGCACAAGCTTCTCATTGCATCCAGTGCCTGGCTATAGAAAAACTCCAACTGCTTGATAAAAGTAAAAACCTCGGCACAACCCACGAAAAAGTACCGAGGAACCTGCCAGAATATCGACATCGGGATGTACTCAAGATCGTAGTAGTTGTTCCTCTTGACAATGGCGAGACGAACGACTTCCAAAATCCCCGCAATAAGCATGGCGATGATAGAAATTACGAGGCCGATGCCCATCCGCTGCAGCTTACTGAACCCACGTTCCTTGCCAGTGAATTTCCCGGCATAGGGGACGATAACTCGGTCATATACAGGAGCCCAGAAGATGACACTCAAAGTGTCAGAGAGAGAGGGAAGCCGATGGGATCTTGAAGTGTGGTCCCATGTGCTGGACCAAAGTGTTGCCTTGAATAACAAACATCGTGCTGATCTGGCTGTACACTGTCGAAAGACTATTCCAGATGCCCATACTGGAAGCAACCTGACGATTGATTTAAACTCCTCCACTCGTGTGACCGTGCAAAGACGCCAGGGATTTGTGTTCCCCGTAATGTTATCGGTGGGATCTCAACAGCAGCCTTAACAAAGAACCTGCAATTTGAAATTGATTAGCAACCGCGGGTTAAACTATCTACGATCGTCAGCATGTTATGAGCCTGCTAAAGCCGATTGTGTCAATCTACTACAAAATTAAAATGCCCAGTTATAGTTCAGCATTGTAATTGTAAGGCATAATTAGGAGGCAAAAGTGTGCCCAGAAGCATAAGTCACATACACAACCCAACTTTTTTTATGCTTGTCGAGCCAAAAAGCTTCTCACGCCACCTATGGTATTGGAAAAGGAGCATCGAATTGTAAGCTGTGGAACGTATTAAAAAGAAGAGATATTTGCTTCTATGTGTGGTAGGAGACAGCAAAGATGCAACAACAGCGACTGACTTGTGCAATCCATATCCTTCGCAAGGACATTTCTCTGTAATTAGCTATCCAAATCTATTAGGAATTTAACCTACTTGCTAAGCTTCAACGTTCATTATTTCGTGGAAACATATCCTAACAGAGACCACTGGTAAATCTGGCATAAATAAATGATTGTGTATACAAATTCCCAGAAAATCTTCGAAATATTTTGAACCCAAAAAAATCAGGGGAGTTAGAAACTTACCGCAACTCATCTGTGTGCTCAAGCTTGCGATTTCCTTTGATAGTGCCTTCTGCATCTGCTGTCTCATGTAGATGAGTCTTGTCAGCTGGAACTTCTACATTCATATTTCTGAAGGATGCGACTATTACCTGAGCAATCCTTGTGAGGGGACTGCCTCCAGGTTTCTGTATCCAGTACAACCGGGTACCAGAGAAGAAAAATACAATTGCAATGGCCATTGCAACTGCCGGGATTCCACACCAAGACCGAGGATGCAATAAGTGCGCTGATGTTGATCGACAAATAAAACCAATTAAAGAACGAACTTTCTTTTTCCTCTCAGCTTCATCCGTTTCATCAATTTGATCGGCACCAAAGGATGAAACACAAGGCTTGATTCCACCAGTGCCAAGAGCAATCAAATACAGTGCCACAAAGCATGCTGCAGTTTGGGATGTCGAAGGATGGCACTTATCATTTTCACAGGAACGCTTTAGTCCAGGAACAGAATCAGATAATGTTAACAGCGTCATCCCCTGCAGAAGAGTTAGAAGATCCATCTTTTTTAAAACTCTGTCAAAAGAAAGGGAAAAGGAGTACGTGAAGATGCTTCAAATATCTCAGCTTTCATCATCTCTACAAGTCTCCCAAATAATCTAGCCGTCCATCTGAACGCGATTTCAAGTTACTCCCAATCAAAGGAGCAGAGATGCTCGATCAAAAGACACCATCACAGACACTGGATACATTTCAATTGACCTTGATACAACCAGAAGGAAAAGAATAAAAGCCATTATAGTCTATAAAGAGTGAATTAAGAGTAAATCTTCAATATCAGATTCTTTTTTGTTTTAACTGCAAGACCTATACCAAATCTTAGAGTCGTTTTTTTTTTCTTTTGCTAAGAAAATCTTCCTGGTCTTCTTTGGGCAGAAGAAATATTCATGATTGTAACATCTAATTGGTACCGTAATTATCCAGTTGATTTTGAGACAAAGACATGCATGCATCGAAATGCTTCCAATTTGTAGTGCAGTCATCTGAGAACACTCACAATAGCATTCACATTCTTGTCCATGCTTACCAGAACGTAAACCCCTGAAAAGATGGCTATTGTCCAATATCGTCCCAAGTATGAATCTGCCAGAAAGGCTGTGATCAGCGGAGTAATGTAGCAGGTCCCTGACCAATTGGTTAACATTATTTGATGCAGCAACACTACCCTGGTTCAGGCGTATTTTGAGATAGTTCACCAAATTGGTGCCCAGGCCATAGTATGCCAACCTTTCACAACCTTCGTTTCCTGATGGAAGAATCTTTGTTAGAATATAACACTCTCAAAGTCATGCAGTTCCTGACACGAGGAATCCAACAACCAATCTAATATATGGAATGTTAAAGATGGACAAATAGCGCCTCTAAACCATACCCAGAATAAAGCGGCACGACTTCCAGTTCCCAGTTTTCGTCTTATCGGCAGGACCATCCGTCCCATCTTTTGTGCAAATATCCTCTTCGGCCATGATATCCATCATACTCTCCATACCCTATGTAACTGCAAAAGAACCACCCGAAAACTCAGCAAGTCAACATCTCGGTAAGTAAAAAAAAAAAAAAAAAAAACATCTCGGTAAGCAAGTCGATCTAAAACAGGATCATATCAGGATTCTGGATTCAATAATTCTCGTCGAACGGGAATAGTTATCAGTAGAATGCTACTTTGATTCAGAAAAGCCAAGAAGTATTTCATGTTATTAGTGCCTGCGGTATCTTTCAACATCAACTACGGCGCGTGTTTCGAATCTCACCCAGGAATGAGTGAGTAGTCCGCAGGGACGAGACCAGAGCATTCCTAAACAGGCGCCACCCTAATATTATCATCCATAGAGGAAGACCAAAGAATAATCCATTAAACAATCATATCCTCCCAAGAAAGAATAGTAAATTAAAGAATCAGATCCTCCCAATTCCAAAAAAAAAAAATCTTTTTAACTTTATTCCAAGCACTACAAGCACCACGTTCATGAAGATCGCATCATGGGATTCCTCAATTCTTAAATTCAACATGTTTTCAGTGTCGAATCCTGTCCCACAGACCGATTCAGCATGACCAAAAAAACCAACAAAATTAGAGAAATTTCAGGCGATCGGCTACTGCAACCCTCGCTCGAGAGATGTGACCACCGCTTTACAAAATAAGCTGGCGATTAGCCGCAAACGGCACCCTCAAATATTGGCAGACACGCGCAAACAACCTAAGCATTCTTCAGACGATCGGCGACAAGTTAAAACTGTCCAAAAAGAACATCCGCCCACACGTCGACGTCGCCGCGGTCCGAACAGCAGGAAATCACCACTTTCCATAGCTCGCAAACTTTAGCAGCGACGCGAGAACGGAAGCGCGCCCCGGTTCTCGCGACGTATTCGAAGCAGGTAAAGAACACAGAACAACACGTCCGCACACACAAAGACGCCATGGACGCACCTCGATTTCGAACGGAGAGTGAGGCCGATTCAGTGGCCGGCGACGACCGGAAGAGCTCCGGCTTTCCCCACGCACGAGGAGAGGAAGACGAGGAGGAGGAGGAGGAGGAGAGAACCAAGGCAGGGATCTCATTCTGTGTGTACCTCACGTAAAAAGCGTCTTTATAGTTTCGATACTTTTGGGTTATAGCTAGCAAGCCCTCGCAATGTGCGTTATTTGCAGATTCCTCCCACGGAATTTTTTGGTATTTGTTTGCCCGTCCGATTCGGGGGCAGGAATCTGCGGCTTGGTCATGAAAAAAACATGTGAATCTTGAATCTTTTCGCTTTCTTTTTTGCTTATTCTTCTTTTTTTTTTGCACGTTCGAGTCAACCCCTACTCGTGCGTGCACCGCGTCGAAAGGTCGAGTATATCCTCTGAGTATGCAATATTTGTTGCCGATATCCCACGTCGCTTAAATTTTTTGGGATATAAGAGTACTTTTGTTTTACGGAAAAATGAATGATTTGGAGAATATCGTCCTTAAAGAAATCGCTTGTATTGCCCAAAAAAATGAGTAAGCGAAAAATTATTTTCATTATTTATGAAAATATTTAGACATAAATTATTATCGATAATAAATATATATTTTTTTGACAAATTATTTCAAGTGATATAACTAATCATTTTTTTAAAAAAAGTATTCAAATCATTTATTTTTTGCGAAACTACGAAAGCCTTATGTATTCTTTTTATACATGTCGTTTCCATCCACCTATAATTGGGCTGGACTCTTTGACATTGTATCTCGAGTGCTGCCTCCGATTTATTTGCGTGCGTGTCATTCGTCAAATTCCACTCGTCAATCCTACTCCAGCTAATATCTCACGTCGCTTGACTATGAGGCATATACGCTCTTTATATACATGCAGTCTTTTTCGACCTATGAATTTAAACTTTCCAAGTTGGACTTATGAGCAAAATTCGTAATATTCTAGTGATGAATTATGGGCAGCTGTTGCAAATATGTTGGGCCAAAAGCACAAATGCCAGAGAATAGAAGCCCTTCGGAGAAAACTAGTAGTATGGATTTGGCAAATTTAGGTGGGCATACTGGAGCAGTCATGAATCCACCTCATCTGTCGGATTTATCGCCCTCTTATTAGGGGTGTGCAAAATGGATCGCCCGGACCAGACCGGCCGATTTGGTCTGGTTCCGAGGAGTGTCGATCCGGTTTCCCGCTCCTAAAAGTGGAACTGGTGTCCAGGTGATCCGGTTCCCGGCTCCAAGGGAGAATCGAACTGACATATTTTTTGTTAAAAAAAGTTAGTAAAATGTAAACTAAATCGTAAGTGAACTTCATTGATATAAATTCATTGATAAAAATTAGCAAAATGTGAATTAAACCCTAGGTAAACTTCATTAATATAAATTCATTGACAAAAATTTATAAAATGTGAACTAAACCCTAAGTGTTTGATAAAAAAAAAACTAAATCCTAAGTGACCAGTTCTATTAGACCGGATTGGGACTGGATCGGACCGACGGTCCGGTCCGGTTCCCGATCCTGGGACCAATCGGTATGGTCCCCAGTTCCCAATTTTGGAAATCAGGAACTGATTACCCTTACCTCGTATGTTGTTAGCTGGCACTATACGGATCCTCAATGCCGTTTTTGGCTTTTTTTGTACATGGAAAAACAGACACCGACCAATTTAGGTCAAGGACGACATTCTTGGACAATTTGCATTTCCCACGACAGTGCATAAATGGCTGGCGTTTTTCCTTTACATAGATACTGCGGAAATATATGAATTTCGAACATCGACTGAGTACAATCACAGCAGTTGAAGTTTGTGAAATTTGCGTGCGATTCATATAGGTAACCACTTTTGACCCCAAAAAAATATCACTTTGCCGATTCGTGTGAATTTGAATCGATTGAATAATTACACCTGAGCGCGCCTAACCTAGGTAACTGATGGAGCAGATGATTATATGTTCGTGCAGAGATGTAAGCAATTGATTGCGATTGACGATTCACGTTACGCCGTCGTATTATTATTGTTAATTCATATCATTCCTCGTCATGACCCCAATTGTATTATTTATAAATTCATGTCCTGTTCGAGCTATACTCTTTCAGTTGAACAATACTGTTTTTGGATTTTTAAAAATCAAGAAGATGAAATGACTCGAGATATTTATAATCGAGTGAAAAAAGGAGAAGAAGAAGTTAAGTGGGTATCACCAAACCGTTGAAAAGGTTCTTATTTTTTGTGTTTGTTTTTGTATTTGTGTTTATTAATAAGGGGTGTACTAAATTAAAATAGCTAGTCTTTTTAACTTTACTATTAACCTTTAATAGGCAAAAGAGTAAGGGTCAATACCACGAAAAACCCTAAATTGGTATTCTTGTGACAAATTTACCAAAAACTAATTTTTTGACCATAAAAAATCCCAAACTGGTACACTCGTAAAAAATTTACCTTTTGTTAAATTGCATTAATATCATGAAAAATCACAAATTGGTAAACGGAAGGGTAAAACCTTAAACTAGTATACCAGTTAACTGTCACGTGTCATTAAATTCATAAATTTGATAGTAAAATTTAACGAAAACTAACTGAGGGTAAATTTGTCACAAGTGTACCAATTTGAGGTTAGTTTGGGGTAAATTTGTCATGGGTGTACTAGTTTGAGGTTTTTCATGGTATTAATCTAAAGAATAATAATAATATAGTGACTTGGTGATGTGTGTTGCGCGAAGCACGCGTCACTAGGCACTCGGATGGTAGGTGTCTTCAGATCTTCCACTGGGTTAATTTAATTACGATCTTATTATTGAGTATTTTCAAAACACTCATTAACCATACATAATGTAAGAACGACAGATATACTGCTTTGTATCCTCTATTTCTAAAACTACCGCTTAACATCCTAGGCTAAAACACCAAGAGTAATAACATTCCAATAGCCTTTATTTCACATCTAAGCCCCAAGCGCCAATCTCTATTTTCCCCTCGTCCTACCACCACAAGCCCTCGTTTCATTTAAGGAAGTTCAAAGACCGTTTGAACCAAATAAGTGCAAAGACAACTTTCAATTTCGAGTGAGAGATGCACAGACCACTTACGTCATTATTCTCTAAGTTTCTATTTAGCCGGCCAACGGAAGAAGTCATCATGAGCATAAGGTAATCTTACCAAACAGTTGTTAGAAAAACGGAATAGGAGCCAGGATCATGATGCGTTGCGCGCTCCATTACTTCCGAGCAAACACGTGAGTGAAGCTTGATCGCCAATTGAGCAACCAAGTAATGAACAATGTCCAAGAGAAAGTAATCTTATATGTGTTAGAGAAGGAAAAGGCAGAATCTAATAGAAGAATCAACAACTTGCTGTCCAAAATACACCGAGGGAATCGACATAGTTACAAACTACGAGCACATCATCATGTATGCCAGACGCAAGACATTGAAATATAACTCCAAAGCAGAGGGAAGATAAATAACCAAATAGTGTAGCATCACAGAAACCGGGCTCTGTCAATGAGCAACAGCTGTCGCTTTCTTGTATGTATACCACTTTGCAATCCAGAGAAAAACCAAGAAGTTGATCAGGCTCAGAATCGCCAAGAGCCAGTAGAAGTAGTCGAGATGCCCCCGGTTCAGATTATCAGGAATCCATCCAAGCTTTCCGTTTTGAGTGGTCACTTTAGTCACGATGGTCACAAGAAGAGTGCTCAGGTAATTTCCCAATGCCACGGTAGTAAGACAGAGAGCAGAGCACAAGCTTCTCATTGCATCCGGTGCCTGGTCATAGAAAAACTCCCACTGCCCGACAAAAGTAAAAACCTCGGCACAACCCACGAGAAAATACTGAGGGACCTGCCAGAATATCGTCATGGGGATGTACTCAAGATCGTAGTAGTTGTTCCTCTTTACAATGGCGAGACGAATGACTTCCAGAACCCCCGCGACAACCATGGAGAAGATAGAAATTACGAGGCCTATGCCCATCCGCTGCAGCTGACTGAACCCGCATTCCCTGCCAGTGTATTTCCTGGCATAGGGGACGATAACTCGGTCATATACAGGAGCCCAGAAGATGCCACTCAGAGTGTTAAAGAGAGAGAGGGAAGCCGATGGGATCTTGAAGTGTGGTCCCATGTGCTGGTCCAAAGTGTTGCCTTGAAGAATAAACATCGTGCTCATCTGGCTGAACACCATCGAAAAGACTATTCCAGATGCCCATACTGGAAGCAACCTGACGATTGATTTAAGCTCCTCCACTTGTGTGACCGTGCAAAGACACCAGGGATCTGTGTTCCCCCTTATGTTGTCGGTTGGGATCTCGACAGCAGCCTTATCAAGGAACCTGCAATTTGAAATTGATTAGCAGCCACGGGTTAAACTATCTACAATCGTCACCATGTTATAAGCGTGCTAAAGCCGATTGTGTCAATCTACTACAAAATTAAAATGCCCAGTTATAGTTCAGCATTGTAATTATAAGGCATAATTAGGAGGTAAAAGTGTGCCCAGAAGCACAAGTCACAAACACATCCCAACTTTTTTTATGCGAGACAAGCCAAACAGCTTCTCACGACACCTATGGTATCGGAAAAGGAGCATTAAATTGTATGCTGTGGAACGTGCTATAAAGAACAGATATTTGCTTCTACATGTGGTAGGAGACAGCAAGATGCACCAACTGCGACTGACTTGTGCAATCCATATCCTTCGCAAGGACATAATTAACTATCCCAATCTAGTAGGAATTTAACCTACTCACTAAGCTTCAACGTTCATTATTTCGTGGAAACATATCCTAACAGACACCACTGGTAAATCTGGCATAAATAAATGACGATGTGTACAAATTCCCAGAAAATCTTCGAAATATTTTGAACCTAAAAAAATCAGGGGAGTTAGACTCTTACTGCAACTCGTCTGTGTGCTCAAGCTTGCGACTTCCTTTGATAGTGCATTCTGCATCTGCTGTCTCGTGTAGACGAGTCTTGTCAGCTGGAACTTCTACACCCCTTTTTCTGAAGGATGCAACTATTACCTGAGCAATCCTTGTGAGGGGACTGCCTCCAGGTTTCTGTATCCTGTACAACCGGGTACCAGACAAGAAAAATACCATTGCAATGGCCACTGCAACTGCTGGGATTCCAAATCCCCATCCCCAATCAACATTCATTTGAATCCACACCAAGACCGATGATGCAATAAGTGCGCCGATGTTGATTGACAAAAAAAACCAAGTAAAGAATGAACTCTTCTTTTTCCTCTCAGCTTCATCCGTTTCATCGAATTGATCGGCACCAAAGGATGAAACACAAGGCTTGATTCCACCAACGGCAAGAGCAATCAGATACAGTGCCACAAAGCATGCTGCAGTTTGGGATGTTGAAGGATGGCACTTATCATTTTCACAGGAAGGCTTTAGTCCAGGAACAGAAGCAGATAATGTTAACAGCGTCATCCCCTGCAGAAGATTTAGAAGATCCATCTTTTTTAAAACTCAGTCAAAAGAAGGGGAAAAAGAATACGTAAAGATGCTTCATCTATCTCAGCTTTCATCATCTATGCAAGTCTCCCAAATAATCTAGCCGTCCATCTGAACGCGATTCCAAGTTATTCTCCCCATCAAAGGAGCAGAGATGCTCGATCAAAAGACACCATCACAGACACTGGATGCATTTCAATTGACCTTGATACAACTAGAAGGAAAAGAAGAAAAGCCATTATAGTCTATAAAGAGTGAATTAGGAGTAAATCTTCAATATCAGGTTCTTTTTTGTTTTAACGGCAAGACCTATACCAAATCTCAGAGTCGTTTTTTTCTTTTGCTAAGAAAATCTTCCTGGTCTTCTTTGGGCAGAAGAAATATTCATGATTGTAACATCTAATTGGTACCATAATTATCCAGTTGATTTTGAGACAAAGACAAGCATGCATCGAAATGCTTCCGATTTGTAGTGCAGTCATCTGAGAACACTCGCAATAGCATTGATATTCTTGGCCATGCTTACCAGAACGTAAACCACTAAAAAGATGGCTATTGTCCAATATCGTCCCAAGTATGAATCCGCTAGAAAGGCTCCGATCAACGGAGTAATGTAGCAGGTCCCTGACCAATTGGTAACATTATTTGATGCAGCAACACTACCCTGGTTCAGGCGAATTTTGAGATAGTTCACCAAATTGGCGCTCATGCCATAGAATGCCAGCATTTCACAACCTTCGTTTCCTGATGGAAGAATCTTTGTTAGAATATAACACTCTCAAGGTCATGCAGTTCCAGACAAGAGAGGAATCCTACAACCAGTTCAGCATATGGAATGTTAAAGATGGACAAATAGCGCCTCTGAGCCATACCCAGAATAAAGCGGCACGCCTTCCAGTTCCCAGTTTTCGTCTTATTGGCAGGATCACCACGGATGGTCACCTTCCCATCTTTTGTGTAAATATCCTCTTCGGCCATGATGTCCATCAAACTCTCAATACCCTATGTAATTTCAAAAGAACCACCCGAAAACTCAGCAAGCCAACATCACGGTAAGCAGGTCGATCTAAAACAGAATCATATCAGGACTCTGGAATCAATAATTTCTCGTCAAACAGGAATACTTATCAGTAGAATGCTACTTCTATTCGGAAAATCAAAGAAATATTTCACGTTACTAGTGCCTGTGGTATCTTTCAACGTCAACTACGGCCTGCGTTTCGAATCTCACCCAGGAATGAGCAGTCCACAGGACGAGACCAGAGCATTCCTAAACAGGCGTCACCCTAACTTTATCATCCACAGAGGAAGACCAAAGAACAATCCATTAAACAATCATATCCTCCCAAGAAAGAATAGTAAATTAAAGAATAAGGTCCTCCCATTCAAAAAATGTCTTTTTAACTTTATTCCATGCACTACAAGCACCACGTTCATGAAGATCGCATCATGGGATTCCTCAATTCTTAAATTCAACATGTTTTCAGTGTCAAATCCTGTCTCACAGACCGATTCAGGACGACAGAAAACCAACAAAATTCGAGAAATTTCAGGCAATCGGCCACTGCAACCGTCGCCCGAGAGATTTCGCCACCGCTTTACAAAATAAGTTGGCGATTAGCAGCAAACCCCACTCTCAAATATTTGCAGACACGCGCAAACAACCTAAGCATTCTTCAGACCACCAGCGACAAGCTAAAGAAGATCCGCACGTCGACGTTGCCGCAGTCGGAATGGCAGAAAATCGTGACTGTCCACGACTTGCAACGTTAGCGACGACGCGAGCGGACTCGAAGCATGTTAAGAACAGAGAACAATGCTCACGCAGGCGCGCACACAGAGAGAGACGCCATGGACGCACCTCGATTTCGAAGGGAGAACGAGGCCGATGCAGTCACCGGCGACGACCGGAAGAGTTCCGGCGTTCCCGCACGCACGAGGAGAGGAGCAAGGCAGTGATCTCATACCCACGTAAAAAGTGCCTTTATAGCTTCGATACTTTCGGGTTATTGCTACCAAGCCCTCGCAATGTGCATTATTTGTAGATTCCTCCTACTGAATTTCTCGGTATCTGTTTACCCGCCGATTCGGGGGCACGAATCTGCGGTTTGGTCATAGGAATAAAAAAAAAAAAAACACGTAAATCTTGAATCTCTTCGCTTTCTTTTTTTTACTTTTGCTTCTTATTTTTTGCGCGTTTAAAAGAGTACGTGGTACTTGTTGCGATATCCCACATTGCTTAAATTTGTTGGGATTTAAGGGTGTGTTCATTTCACAAAAAATAAGTAATTTGAAAAATATTTTTTAAAAAATAATTGCTTATATTACTTACAAAAATAAATGAATAGAAGATTTTTTTCATTGCCTATGAAAATAGTTAGGCATACATTGTTATTGATGATGAAAATATTTTTCATTGACTAATTTTTCTAAACAACATAAGCAATTATTTTTCGGAAAATATTTTTCAAATCACTCATTTGTCATATTATTATTGTTAATACATCTCATTCCTCATCATGACCCCAAACGTATTATTAATAAATTGGAGTCCAGTTCGAGCTATACTCAAGGACCATTTGTGTCCAATATTTTGAACAATACTATTTTTGGATTTTTAAAAATCAAGAAAATAAAATGACTCGAGAAATAAATAAATAAATAAATATATATTCGAGTGAAAAAAACAGAAGAAGAAGAAATTAAGTGGGTATCACCAAACCGTTGAAAAGGTTCTTATTTTTTGTGTTTGTGTTTATTAATAAGGGGTGTACTAAATTAAAATAGCTAGTCTTTTTAACTTTACTATTAACCTTTAATAGGCGAAAGAATAATAATAATATAGTGACTTGGTGATGTGGGTTGTGCGAAGCACATGTCTCGAGGCACTCGGATGGTAGGTGTCTTCAGATCTTACACCGGGTTTATTTAATTACAATCTTATTAACGAGTATTTTCAAAACACTCATTAACCATACATAATAGTAAAGAATTTCATTTTCAATGCATCGAGTGTGCCAGGCACTAAGAAAATACTGCTTTGAAAATGATGTAATTTTTTTATAAAGATGCTTAACATGTGTTCTTGGGAAATTTGTTAATAATATCCATTTAATTAGGAGGTGATGATATAGAACATTAAATTTGATGATATTTTGTTTTGCTATCAACCTTCAGTTGCCAGGAGAGGGAATCACGCGCAAATCCGCTGGGATAGGGAATCTTGATTCCTGAAATGGAAGTCAACGGGTATATATATTTGTTTCTCAGATTATTTTTGGCTCAAGCTGGTATAAATATTTATATATGCAGAGGACAGACTGCAGATCAATGCCCAAAATTACTTACCAAAGTTTGATTTATGTTCAACAAAAAGAAAAAGATTGATGGATTTCCAAGTGAACAGTAGGACATCGAAATCGATTCAATTTCTCACGTCATTGAGTAAATTTCAAGTTCATACTACATCTTAAAGGATTTCTTGGGATTTTTTGAGAACCCAACTAATCCCTAATTGAGCATGACAGTCCACACGTCTTGCATACATAGGTCAATACTTCTAGAGTTGTGCCAAAAGAATGCGCACGCGTGGTGGTCCGAACCCAAATTTTAAGTGAGGGGGACAATCACGTTTATCACTTAAGCAACCCCATAAATCGTTACGCGTCTTATTGAATTTCATGAAATCAGTGTGTATTCGGTGAACTCGAAACCTCAGGTTTCCTAGTCATAAAAAAATAAATAGGAAATTGGATAGATCTTCGATTTGTAATGTATGACCATTGAATTAAGCACGTTGCTCATAAAATGGTGGTGAATCTATTTTCATACTCAGGAGGTCCGATTAGCTGAACTAGGGATCAATCTACTTTGGCAGTGAAACTCTCCAAACTAGTTTTAACATTTGCAAACATCTTTTTTACTTGAGTAGTTTGAAAAATTTAAAGGGCCACTTCTTAATAAGAGTTCTGTTAAAGAATGCCCACGATACGACACTTGTTAAGTAACCAAATAAGGAAGTATATCGATTTTTAATACATTAATTCTTTTCGTGATATGTGTAACTAATACTTTCGAAATCAAACGTTCTCTTACTTGATCAAGATTCCATCAATATGATTATGATAGTATAGAAAAAAAAATGACACAAATATTTCTTGAACTTTATCTAAAGTGCAACGTTGTTCCTGAACTTTTAAATTATTTAATGTGATTATTAAATTTTCTAAAAATAATTACTTGTATCGCTTAAAATAATTAGTCAATAGAAAATGTTTCGCTTTTGACAAAAATTTATGTCTAAATACTTTCGTGAATGATGAAAATATTTTTTGTTCATTCAATTTTATAAGCGATACAAGCGATCATTTCTAGAAAAAAATATTTCAAAATCATTTATTTATTGGCAAAATAAACGAAGCCTTAAATTTATTTTATATTAGATAGTTGGATACAAAGTTATTTGGATGGTTTTCTTACTTTACCAGAAAAAAAAAAGGTTAATTGGATGGAGTCTGCGATGACGCTCTCTTTCACTCTTTGCTAGTGCCTGCTAATTGCTTATCAAATCCCTTCCACTCATCATCTTATCTTATATTGGATAGTTGGATACAAAGTTAATTGGATGGAAATTGCGATGGCGCTCTCTTTCACTCTCTGCTAGTGCCAGCTAATTGCTGATCGTATCCCTTCCACTCGTCATCTTATCTTTTGGACTAGAACTTCACCATCTTAGAGATAGTCTCACCTACTTTTTTAGGAAAACTGACACAAACAGTTTTTAAACTTTGGTCAAATGTATAATTTATTTCCGGAACTTTTAATTTATTCAATGTAGCCTTTTATTCTAATGTTCAATGTCGTTCCTAAACTTTTAGTACATGTTCAGTTTAGTTCCTGAACTACATGAAAATATTCAATTTTTTGAACATTAGAATAAAGTTCATGGACTGTATTGAACAAATTAAAAGTTCGGGAACCAAATTGCACATTGGGCCAAAATTCGAGGACTGTTTGTGTCATTTTCTCACTTTTTAAAGGATGAGTCTACTTGCTTTTTTCATTTATTTAAAAGAAACATTGAGAGGGTGTCCGAGGCTTGCTTGAGCATACGGTAAATCCTCCTCGGCTACGATGGCGTCCCCCGTTGCGCGCACACTTGCAATTACTGAAGACACACTGATTAGTATTTTTAGGATTGGCTTCAAGAGAGTGCATTAAGACAATGTTTCGAACTCAGTTCTTCAATGAAGAGGATGAAAAACTTACTACTAAAGAAACGCTCGGGGTTGAGTTTGCTCACCTATCACAACGTTTGCCGATGGCATTTTTCTCTCCAGAATAGCAAAAGGAAAAGAATAGAATAGGAATATGTGGAGATAAATATTGAATCCACTAAAGTCAAAGAAGAAAAGTAGTATACTTAATTAAGCTATTTCAGATTTGGTCAAGAAGAATTTTGCTTTCGAGATGGTGCCGTATCAATTGAACATACCCGATATATGTAGTCTCTCATCTTAGTGGTAGCTGTTATCTCAAAGACATGGGCACGTAAGATGTGTTAGATCTCTAATAATGGCAATGCGCATCACCTTTTAGTTCAATTTACTTACTAAAATTGAGAAGATCCTAATCCTAAAAGGACAATAATATCGTCGCGATCTGTGTATAATGCAGGGGCATAACCGAAGTCAACTTCATGAACTGGCAACTTACAAAACTAGGCGGACATAGCTTTTCCCTTTAGGTCTAGAGGTGGGGACAATGGACATTAGTGGAATCTTGGAAATAAAGAACAAGCTTGATAGTCAAGCAGAACTTGGTTAGGCCAGAAAAGAGCTTTGTCCAATGTCAAATGGTCATTGGACTAAATCATAATGCTGGACCTCCTAAACGACAGCAAACTAGCTAGGTCCAATTTTTCGGTCAAGAATGTGGCTTGGTCCAATTGGTTATCCAAAAATTTTCCATAGAAACCAAGATGGGCCCTAATTGATGGACACACATGAAAGTGGAAGATATTGGCAAAGAAGATTTAAAACATTTAGTGGACAGCCTAGAAATAGAAAAATCATTTTTCACAAAACCCATTTGACGAAGAATAAATTCGAAATAGTCCTTTTTGGTTTCTTTTATAAAGAAGAATAAGACGAAATGGCTTTTATTTCACCTTTAGGATAATTTATATGTTTGGAATGAATCCATATTTAACTAAACGGATGTATCTAGGGAAAATTCAATTTGAAGCAACTATTCCCTAAATATTATAAGTCGCGCTTTTTTGAATCAACAGGTAATGTTACTCCAATACCCAACCAAAGGGCCACTACAATACCAATCAAAAATACAGTTTTCGGTACTGGACGACGAAATGGATTTCAAAATTTATTAACATTCTCGAACAATGTACTGTTAATAACCCTGTGGGTACTGAAACTATTAGAAGAACACCTGGATATTTAGTTGAGCCCATCAAGTAGGCTTTCTCCTCATTCAAAGACAAATGGGTGGGTGCTCCTTTTGCTGTCTTTTTATGAAATATGTGGGAAACCAGAATTCAACTTTTCTAAGCAGAATGTGATTAAACTCATTTTTCATTTCGGGAAGACCAGTTATTTCCAGCAGGTAAAAACAATTGTAGACTGCAAACTTACCCTTTTTTCTTGTGTGCTTAAGTAGATGGAAATGACCAGAAATAGTCACGCGATCAGTGGGGAGGAGAGTATAGTGCTGTGAGTGGTTCCTCTTCACCCACCTTCGGTTTCATCTTATTGCATTCCAAAACTCATGATGACGTCTGCTTCTTCATAAGAGAAAACTTGAAGATAGGTACTTGTCAACCAAAATTGTCAAATTGTGTCTATGCAATGCAACCGTGAAAGGTTTAAATTTAAGCCGTCGGTGACTTATACAGTGTATAACAATTATCTCATCATTACTCTCATATTTCTGAGTTGATCTACTTATGTAGAACATAAGATGTGAATGTAATAACCACATTGTTGACACCTAAATTTTACTAATCATTTAGTCGTAATTTGCATAAAAATTAAGGATTAATTTTTAACCCCTAAACAAAATATTTAAATTGCATAACATATAGTTTATGTTCATTTTAATTTAATCGCATTTTGCATCGGACCGGTGATAGCGAACGAGCTTAAATTTCATCGAATGGGACTCGGTTCGCTCGGAAAGGCAAGGGCCGAAAATCACGAGTCAAATAGGTTTGGTCGTTTTAATTTGAGCTTAATTCAGCCCATTATGTTCAATTAAATTAAAACCCAAGTTAATTCAGCCCGCTTAGGAATTAAATAAAATCAGAAATTAGATTAAGGCCTAAGCCCAAGTCTAAGCCCATTAGGACTAGAGAACCCATCTAATTGACCTAGGTTAGTATTATATAAGCATGTTTAGGTCAGAATTTTGAGGGGACAACACATAATTCAGATCTGATTTTTAGAGAAAGGCAAGTGTGAGAGAGAAAGTGACGTCGCGCACCACCACCGGGGGGCACGCCGCACGCCGCCGCACCGCCGTCGTCGCGCCTCAACCGCCCGCCGACGTCGCTGCCTTCCGCTAACGCTGCTGCCGATGATGTGATCAGCCGGTTCAAGCGGCTGAACCGGCTGATCTGCAACTTGCGGCAACACTACTTGGTGTCTTCACATCACTGTGGTGGCCGGTTTCTCATTAAACGACCGCCGGATCGCATCTCTTGACTTAATTCTTCATTACTAGTCCACTAGTGTCAGATCGAATCGATTCTCACTATATTTTGTGCAATCTATTATCATAGGTCGGCCGAGCTTTCCAAGACTTCTCCGTATTGTTTTTGATCTGAATACGGAGGCCGGATCACTCGATTTCGTGCCGGAGCATCGTTAAACAAGGTAAGTGCACTTGGACTTTGTTCTGTAAAATCGTGTACATAGAAACCAGTATGCTTGAGATGCCGATTTCAGCTCGTTAATGTCAAAATCTTGTGAAGTGATGAACTAGAGAATCGTAAAGCACGTCTTAAGCTTTGATTTGATATATCATATGCCTCAATCGGACCTGATTTGCTATGTCAAACCTATTTTGGAAGTTAGGATCAGAATCTGAAATATGATGTTGAAGTCTGTTCTGATAATGTTCTGACTGATGTTGTGCTGTTCCGTGATTTTTATGATTTTCTATGATCATTTTTTGAAAAAACTTTCTTCACGAAAATTGTAGATCACATCTTTGTCTGTTCACCATAAAATTTTCATAAAATTCCAAGCGTGTTAGCATGATACGATCTGCAACGTCATATATGCATGAATCTGATGATAGATCAATTCCAGATTGACCTTCGTGTGTTCTTCAATTTTCATAAATTTGTGTGTTCGAAATCTGAAAAATTTTTCTTCATGAAAGTTCATACTGAGATCGAGATCTTTCCATTGATACTAACTTCATCAAAATCGGAGGTCATTTGGATTTTCAAAAGGAATTTTCACAATCTAATCAGTATCTGTATCCAGATCTGATTTTCATTCCTTTAGAATTCAGAAGATGTTTCTCCGAAATTGATAAAGTTGGAGATTATCTGCAAATTAGGTGATTGAACATTATCCAATATTTTTCAGAATATTTAATTTCCTAATTTGCATGTTTTGAATATTTCATGAATATCATGTGGATATTTAGATATCTTAGGATAATGTTCGATATATCCGCAATATTTGAAAATATTCAAAATTAGGAATCATTCCTAGTTTAGCAACGTATATGGACGACTATCTGACCTTATTCCTAAGGTACGATACGCGGCGATACGGAAAATTATTATCCTATCCATAATCACTTGGATACGATAATGATCTTTATCTGCTTTCCAAATTTAAACGATCAACTTTCCGTCAATATCTATAACCTTATAGATATGACCAATAGTTCGATTTTTGTGCCTAATCCGAGTTTGAAACAAATCTGGCGGATCGCGTGGACGGTTTGAATGTGGTTGCTATCCTTGTTTATTTAATTGCTTTCCTTTTTCCTTTAAACAGAAAATTCAAAAAATATCAGTTAGGATTTAAATTTGAGTTTTGCATGTTTAGGGAACCCTAAATGTATCTAGAAGATAGAGTAATTATTTAATTTAAATTAGGACTTGAGATAATCTATTTCCTAGTTTAAATTAAGCAATATTCTAATCTTATTAGATTATTTAGGTTATTTTTTAATTCCGAATTTTCATGAAAACCCCAAAAAAGAATGAATTGCTTTATGGTAGATTAGGATAGATTGCATTCTTAATTTAAGTAATTTATTATTTCGAATTTTAACAAAAATCCTAAAAATAAGTCATGTTAGGATATGTTAAGTCATCATAGGTTGCATGTTATTTTAGGCATATTTTTATTCCGAATTTCATTAGAAAATATCAAAAATAAATCATTTACCCGTCATCAGAATTAGGTCACGTCATCGCATGACATATAGTTTGCATGCTAGGTTGCATTACTTGCATGTTATTTTTGCATGTCATTGTATATAGATTAGATTTCATTTAAATAAGCGAAAATCAAAAGAGAAATTAAGTGAATTGCTTATTAATTAGAAATCATATTATGATGTTAATGTGATTTTCTAGCTAACTATGCAGATGTTTGCGTTGTTTCGAGGTAAGTAATTCTTCCAATCTTGTAATTTAATATTCAATTATTGAGTGTTAAATTGGTGGTTTGCGCGCCCGCATGAACACCTCACATGTTAATAATTAAGTTAAAATGGATCCAAACTGCATGCCAAAATATTTTTGAAAAGAAAAGGTACCGAAAGGGCGTTAGACTAGATCTAGCGTAACCAAGTCCCCGAGCTTAGAATTTCTGGTTCGTAGGAATAAAACATATCTCCCTATGTTTTATTTAGGTTTCTAATCGACCTATCACAAAACGATTAGTGGCGACTCCAAGCATGAAGACATTTGCATGTTAAGAACTTAAACCCCAAGTTGTGAATTGGTAGGGCTTGAGAGGGCCCGAGTTAAGTTTAGTCTTAATAATCCATTAGCCTAAGAGAAATTTTAGGTCACGACACACATGAAATAGATAATTATATTTATGGGAAGCAGGTCGAAACAATTTCGACTTTTGTATGGAGCTCATTTTGGTGCTAAAATTTTTCACTGAGTTATTTCAGTAACACTTTTGAAAAAAAAAAGATCACTTAAATGCCAATTTCGATATGACAATTTTTTATCAATTTTCCAACTCACGTGGCTTGCCCAGTCAGCATTAATAGTTTCAAACGATGTCGTTTACATGTTTGCTCTAAATATAAACCCTAATTTGGACAAATCCAAGCCATTTCCCCAAAATTTTCAAACCCTATTTCAGACAAGACTTGATCGAATATAGAAGAACTACTTGATCGAATATAGAAGAACTACTTGAAGCAATCAAGGACTGAACCTGAACAAGAGCGTCACGAAAGCAACTCTGAGGATTGGATTTAACAAGTGAAGCAATGGCAGCCGCAGCATGAGCTTTTCAGAGTTGGCTTCCAAAAACAAGGGCGAACAAAGGTTGGCCCGACATGGCCATGGGCGCGGCAGAAAGCAACGGTAGTGGCGATTTTCTGGCGATTTGAGGACAATGAAGAAGACCTAAGATGAATCACTATCTCGAACAAAAACTCCTCGAAATAGAGTTCAACTTTGTCATTCCAACGAATACCTTCCTTGCAAACTCAATTTCACCCTCTACAGCGCAGCCAATGGCAATTGAATTTGGCATTCAAATAATCCGGCGCACTAAAGTAAGCGCCGTACGGAAGTTATGAGACATCTAATATCCTCTTCCCATTGAATAACCAGTTTTTCCCTCCTAAAGTTTAAATTGTCAAGAGAAGTGTTGGACAAACTTTTTTTTCCATAAGCTTGAACCGTTAGAAACGTATTACTAAAGTATCTATAACATATTTCTTAGTGCTTTCCCTGGCGTGCAAGCTGGTCCCTGTAATGCAAGACTCGTCTCTGTGTTATGAAATGGCACAGCTCCTACGTTGTGTGAGCAAGTTGTGAACTTGCCATGAGTAACGAGTTTGAGAGCATCAAATTGAACTCTTAACGGGCGCTTAGATACTGGGTTAAACAAACTACTTTTCCTTGAATTTAAGCTGTTAGAGAACATGTCAACAATTTATTTATAATATATTTCTTCACAAAAAGAAAGCATATAAAAATCACGTACAAATCTCCGAAACAGCACAGGAAATTCCGTGGACAATATTAGTGCAACACGCTGATCGAGATCCTACTCGGGGGGCTATAGGATCATTCGGCAGACTCGAGTAGTGCCTTAAGGTTAGGCGTAAAAAATTTTCCGCGCTCATCAAGCCGAGCCGAGCCAAGACGAGCTGGGCCTCGGCTCGGACACAATCAGGTTAGGCATAAAACATTTTCCATGCTTGCCCAAACTTTTATATACAAACCATCGAACCGAGCCGAGCCAAGTCGAGCTGAGTCAGGCTTGTACCCAATCGGGTTGGGCTTATTTTTTTCACTAAATGACGTTTCCCGAGCTCGCCCAAAATGCCTTTGCGCCGAGGACCGTTAAGCTCATGATCATGTCTATTGAGTTCCTTTGTCTCCATTTATGTCTTTTCTTTTTCTTTTCCTTGCCTATAAATTTCCCACCAAAGCATGAAAATCATTATCATTTATACAAATTAAAAAAAAATAAAACAAAACTTGTGGTAATACTTCTGTAGGTGTTTGATGATTTAAGATGTTAAGAGTTTTCTTTTTTCTGATCCATGGATACGATCATAATTAACTGGCTACTTGGAGAAGAACTAAATACAAAACCTGGCCGTCATGGCTTTCCACTTAAATCCAAGTTCCCCATGGTAGGAATCGAACCCACATCCATCTGTTCCTAAGTCAAAAACCTGAGAATGCGCTTACCACTGGGCCAATCTCAAGTTGGGTAACATGTTAAGAGTTAATTGACATCAAATCCAAGCTTTAAAGGATTATGTGGATGAAAGATGAAACTGAAGGTCAAAATGTCATCCGGAGGTCAAATGCACACTTAAGGTGTTCTAACCTCAAGCGGATGGCAGCGCATGCAGCAGAGCCCCCAACACATTATAATCATGGAACCTAGAACATGAAACATAGCACGACAAGCATGAGGAACAAAAAAAGTAACAGTAAAGAACCTTATCATGAGCCTCCTTCGAGCATGCGTAAGATATGAGAGAAACAAAAAGTCAAATGCTAGTCAAGAATTGTCAAATTGGTCGAAATCTCACAATCAAGTTGGTTATGAGTTTTCCTAAGAAAAAAAAGCACCGGAACTTACCTAAGCTGGAACCAACTAAAGCTTCGAATGGTACATTGAAAACGAAATTTAAGCTACTTTCTTCTGACGGAATGTACCTCATTAGTCCTTTGGAATAATTTAACAAAAGAAAACTAGATAGATAATTAAGGGATTTATGAGACCCACAATTAAGGATTTTTCTAGTTAAACCCGATCTTCGAAAACGTATAACTTTAGAAATTTCCAACAATTTGTTTGATAGATACATATTCTAGCAAACGATGACGCCATGGTTTTGATCCGATTAATTTTTAACGAATCAGAATATGCAATTTATGAGGGTCGTTCTAGCTCTATGCGAGTCCTTGCTAAATAAATTATTTTTCGAACTTTATAAATTTCGAATCGCGTAGAAGTGATCTGAATTCGTTTCGTAATGATCTTGATTTGTAAGAATCCCCTCCATGTCAACCTAACGATAAAGAAAACGACGTAGCAGCAATCTGGTGGCGATTGTCCCCCCTCTATTTAAATGTCCGAATTTTGCATCAGATGATCACCAGAACAAAGCTTGCTTCGAATTAAGCTAAAAGGAGATGGACTCTTGGCTTCAAATCCTGGTTCTCGCTGCATTCATCGCTCCAGCCGCGGTTGAGGGGCCGAGTTCGGAACTACACATTCAATTTAAGTAATAACATTGTATAAATGAAGTATTCCTCTGTAAAACTAGCTCGTTCGGACGTAGCTCATGGAGCGATATGTATTTATTCCCCTAATTGGCAGGTCGTAATGAAGAATACGAGTAGGCTGTGTTCGAGCAAGCCCATCGTGACCGTGAACGGGAGGTTCCTGGGGCCCACTCTCTACGCTAGGGAAGACGACACCGTGCTGGTGAGGGTCACCATCCGGGTCAAATATAATGTCACCATCCACTGGTGAGCTCAACTGGGCGCTAAAATTAAACCGCCATCTTCGAGAGATTTCATATTGATCTCGGTGTATATGTGTGGCCAGGCACCGTGTCCGGCAGCTGAGGACGGGGTGGGCCAATGGGCCGGCGTACATTACCCAATGCCTGATCCCGACGGGCCAAAGCTACGTGCACAATTTCACCATCACGGGCCAACGGGGCACCCTCCTCTGGCATGCCCACATACTCTGGCTGAGGGCAACCCTGCACGGAGCGGCGGAGCCATTGTCGTCTCGCCCAAGCGTGGCGTTCCATACCCTTTCCCTAAACCCCACAAGGAAGTCGTTGTCGTACAGGGTATGCTCCATTTCACTTCCAATCTACTTCACTTCCAGAATGAAAGATCCATCATTGCTAGGTCAACTGCATGTATTACAAGTTCTGAACGAGGGGTCAAAAGAGAAAGAAAACATATTTTCCAAATTTTCACCAAAATAAGAAATTTTGAACAAATTCTTGTGTAGACTTGATCCACGATAGAAAGAGTGGTGTGTACTGTCGGGATTTATAGGCCATACAGAATCCGCCAAACCGGTGTTTCCTTTTGCATTGATGCGGTGGAAGGTCGCCTTTGGCTAGTTTGAATTGCTCAATCGACCACGTTTCTAGCCTAGGCGATATATGTTCAATTTTGACAGAACCATCTGAATTTACCCTGAATTATTCTCCCTTCAGTCTTTACATTTGTTGACCCTTCTGGGGTTTGTGAATCAAGTGAATGGTGGAAGTCTGATACAGAAGCTGTGATCAATGAAGCCATCTAGTCCGGATTGGCGCTGAACGTCTCCGATGCTCACACAATCAACGGCCATCCAGGGCCAAATTCCAATTGCCCTTCCCAGGGTAACAATCCATCGACAAACATTGCCATGAAAAGAACATCTGAATCTTTTAACGTTTAAACTGAGTTGATGCTGACCTTCATTTGCTCCGATGTTAGGTGGATTCACATTGCCTGTTGAGAGAGGCAAGAGATACTTGCTCCGAATCATCAATGCTGCGCTCAATGAGGAGCTCTTCTTCAAGATCGCTGAACGCCAGCTGACCATCGTGGAGGTCGACGCCACCTATGTCAGGCCATTCAAGATGGACACGATTGTGATTGCGCCAGGCCAAACCACCAATGCCCTCGTCTCCGCTGACCAGAGCTCGGGCAAGTACTTGGTTGCCGCCTCCCCTTTCATGGACTCCCCGATTGCCGTTGACAACGTGACTATGACCGCCACGTTACACTACTCCGGCACACTCGCCACGACCTCCACGACCCTCACCAAGACTTCCCCCCAAAACGCCACCACGGTGGCCAGTGATTTCATTAACTCGCTCCGAAGCCTCAACTCAAATAGCTACCCTGCCAAAGTCCCGCTCACCATCAATCACAGCCTCCTTTTCACGATTGGACTAGGAATCAACCCTTGCCCTTCGTGCAAGGCTGGCAACGGAAGCAGAGTCGTGGCAAGCATGAACAACGTGACTTTCGTGATGCCGAAGACAGCCCTTGTCCAAGCGCATTTCTTCAACATAAGCGGCGTCTTCACGACCGATTTCCCTGGTAACCCCCTGACCAAATTCAACTACACGGGGATGCTGCCATCAAATTTGCAGACCACAAGCGGGACCAAGGTGTACCGGTTGCGTTATAACTCGACGGTCCAGCTTGTGTTTCAAGACACTGGGATCATTGCCCCGGAGAACCACCCAATCCATCTTCACGGGTTCAATTTCTTCGCTGTCGGGAAGGGATTAGGGAATTATAATCCAAAAGCGGATCAGAAGAAGTTCAATCTTGTTGATCCTGTTGAGAGGAACACAATAGGAGTACCGTCTGGTGGATGGGTTGCAATCAGATTCAGAGCAGATAATCCCGGTACTATTCTCGTTACTTTACAGCCTAAACTATAAATTTAACTACTCTGCAAGTTTTTCAGAACCCTGTCGTTGAAACTTTTTGCAGGCGTTTGGTTCATGCGTTGTTATCTAGAAATTCACACGACGTGGGGACTCAAGATGGCCTTCTTGGTGGACAACGGGAAAGGCCCGAACCCGTCGCTTCTACCGCCTCCGAGCGATCTTCCGAAGTGTTGATCCACGAGGAAAAAATTCGTATGCGGCAGCTCGAGATGAAGAGTGTTGAGAAGAGAAAGGAGAGCCTGACCACAAAGGAAATGGCTTATGTAGGTGGTTTTGACTTAGTACAATGAAGATCGGAATTGTTTCTTGAGCAGATGTAGGGAGACTATTGCTCAAGCATGTTGAATTTTTTTTTTTAAAAGAAAAGTCCTTGTTTTGATTGCAATTTTTGTATTTCGTAGGAGATTATTTTAATCAGAGAGGTGCTGCAAATTTTTTTCTGGATAAGAAAAAGATTCTGCCATTTGCTGAAGTTGCAAATTCTTGACCAGTTTCTCAAAACAGAGGCTACACGATCTTGGAAAAAGACTGGATGGTAGTACTTGTGGATGAAGTATTAGAAATTCTATAGCCGTCGGCTAACATCAATCGGGTAATATTTTGTTTTGCGAAAAAAAAAGGCCGTTGTAAAGCAAATAAAATTTATTAGAGACAATACTAGATACTCATAATTCAATTACATGATCAAATCACATCGGGCTTTGTTTTATATATATAGCTAAACTCTCCTCTCCACTCCTAGCACACTTGTCCTAGATTGGAGAGGAAGACCGAACCCAAAAGGGATTGACCAAAACCAAATTCCCTTAGATTCCATATATTGAATTATCCATGTGGGCAAGAGCCGTCACAAAGACAACAATGCAATTATTTGGAGCATTCTTTGCCATTAAACTAATTGCCTGTCGTGCGGGCCTTCCCCGAGGCCCGCTATGTCAAAAGCAGGAGAAACCACATACCTCTGTTTCCCTTTCAGCACCTATATCGCCACGCCGGAGGGGCACAGGGATATCTAAAAGGAAATCCTATCAATTTGTTCCAACCTAAAATAATAAGCTTGCGAGCCTGGTCTTACTTCACCGTCCATAAACGAAAGATAACTTCCATATGCAAGTTGAACTCAATGTAGCTCGCCTCTTTTCAGGTGTAAAGCAATATCTAACCTAAATATCCGACAAACATTAGCTCTCCCCAAAAAGGAGGTGATCCAACTGCACCTTCAAATACAACTACCTTGCTACAGAGTCACTGACCATGTCTTTGGCATCCCCCTTATTGCAATTAAAGTAACGACTTTGGGTACGGCCAACTCTCATAATGAGATCAGCAGTGTGTGATTTGATTTCATCAAGTGTTTGTTTATCGAATTGTTATTTAGGTGTTCTAAATCTATATACCAATTTTGGATTGAACATTTTTAATTACGTTGGATCGATGATTTTTTTACATGACGCTCTTAAATTTTTCTTTAGAAAGCCTACTGACGTGCATTTACATACATTAACTTAAGCAATGGCACAAAGTTTCACTCCCTATACTACGCATTGCAAAAAATTCAATATCGAGACCACCCATTTGGATTTTGACTCGCGACATACTATAATGTCATTTATACCATTAAGGGGAAGAGTAGCAGATCAATAACTAAAGCACCACTGAGCCAATTTATACAGTTCCTGATGAGCACATGAAAGTGTCGAAATTGCACCTAAGACCAGGGCGACACCATGCCCCTCAAAGAATAAACTTATAATTTTATTAGTATCTAGATGGACTTTTAACTTTTAACTTTTGTTTAACTTTAATCTTGCGATGCATCACTTTGAAATTTTTTCATCCTAATCACTCGAAACATGCAGAAATATTAACGCGTAAATTCACATACAGAACTTTTAAAAAAAATTAAAATTTGGATAATATTTCAAATTTTTAGCGGCAAAGCATAAAAGTATTATTCACTTCAACTTAATTCTAAATAAACAAGTGGGTGTCAGATTATTATTCTTGGGAAAAAGTGTTAGAAAAGTCCTAAACCTATTCTATTTGTGTAAATTTAATCATAAACCTTTTAATAGTGCTAATTTAGTCATGCATCTTTTGACCTATAGCCAATTTAGTCCTTTCCACTTATGTTGACTAGATATTGTTGACGTGGATACTGGTCGTGTCACGTAGGCCAGTCGGCACTAATGTGGATAAATTTTAATAATATTTAAATATTTTTTCTTTTCTTTTTCCTTTTTTTCTTTCTTT
This sequence comes from Syzygium aromaticum, assembly GCA_024500025.1. Taxonomy (NCBI): domain Eukaryota; kingdom Viridiplantae; phylum Streptophyta; class Magnoliopsida; order Myrtales; family Myrtaceae; genus Syzygium; species Syzygium aromaticum. The sequence goes on along the minus strand of CM044886.1, from coordinate 35,393,478 downwards.
TTATTTTTTTTTTCCTTCCCTTCCATCTTCCTTTAGTCAATCATTGACCTCTTTGATTGGCTAGAGGCGAGGGCCGGCAAAGTCAACCTTTCTAGCCTCTAGTGAGCCTCACTTTCACTAGATTTGACGAGGGGCGAGCCTTGCCGGCCATGGGTGCAGCCTAACCTCGCCAAATCCAATGAGGTCGTACTTTGCCCAAGTGCTGGCGAGGCCAGCCCTTGCTTTTGGCTAGTTGCTGAGGTCTGGCGACCAGCTAGAGGAAGAAGGAAGGGAAGAAAAGAAAAAAAAGGAAAAATAAATAAATCAATCAAAAATGAAAATATTATTAAAAGTTGTCAACGTTAGCGCCAATTAGCGTCCACATAAGCAATATCCAGCCAAAATTAATTGGAAGGACTGAATTGACTCTAGGTCAAAAGGTTTAAGAATAAATTGACATCATTAAAAGGTTTAAGACTAAATTGGCATAAATGCAATAGATTTAACACTTATCTAACAATTTTCCCATTATTCTAGGTTTTTCCTATTTGATATATTCCATAATTCCGATTTGTTTCTGGTTGCTCGCATTTTTCGTTTCTTATCAAGCAAGCCGTCGACACTACAAATACACTGTTTAGCCTGGGATTTTCTTTTCATTTATTCGTATGATTAAGATTACACTGATATTGAGTTACTCCTTCCGAAGTTCTTGTCTATCTTTTCTAAATTTCTTCTGTGTTTCTTCCAAATAGTCAGATCTTTTCGCTTGTGCCCCGATCATGAAAAAATAAAATAAAATTCTTCTGTATTTCTTCCCTTTTATCTTGCATCTCTTCTCCCACATCAGTTCCTCATGAGGACGCAATTTCTCAAGGACAAGGATGTGCTTACTGGAATAATTATGTGTTCTAGTCCCTAGATGTCTTCCTACCAAAAGAAAAAGAATCCCCAGATGTCAACATGTTCATTTCAAAAGGTGTTATGAAGGCCCATGGACCCAAAGAGAGACTGTAGCTCATTAGCCCACTATTGGGTATTTCTCAAACCAGTCCCAAACCCTATTATAGAATTTATAAATAAAATCCCAAACCCGTCCTACTTGCGTTTTTTCAGGTATCCATTGAGTTTTCAATGGGTTTTCGAAACTACTATGCTTATTATTTTCTCCTATATAATTTCTTATTAAAAATTTGTTTAACACAAAATAATTAGTAAACCATCTCATAATTACACATATGTAATCTTGCAAATCCACAATTTCACAACCATTTTAATTTCAAATTCTCCGATAAATTTGAGGAATCATAAAAAATGATGTGGAAACTATGAATGTTTGCAATAAGAATATAAATGGGCACAAGTAGGATCTATTTTGGGTGTATACAATTACATAGGTGGCCTTATATTCTTCATGAGAATACAAATACTTTAGTGAAATGGCTCTCGGGGTATATGTTTCAGGGCAATGACAACACAAATCCTGAAGCCGTCTCAAACCCTATTGGGTTTGGTAACTGAATTTCATCCTGCAATCCTTAACTACAACCGCAAGCTTTATCAGGATTTGGGACGGGTCTGGTACCCTGTTAGTGCCGATCCAGTGCCATCGAGATTCAAAGAGATGAATTCTCAATGTGGTGCAAAATATATCTTATAACTCACTAGAATAGAATGAAGTTTAAAGGTACTTTGACTAATTCACATTGCCTGAGTTTTCGAGCACGCATAAGAAAGAACTCCAGTCTGATCCAAGCTAAATGATACGTGCTCATTGTACACAAATATGGGCGCCAAGTATAGTTTGTGTCCTATATTATTTTCCATCCACCTCACCGTAGTGATCGAGTTTCGTGATTATTACACATTTCCAAATGCAACTTTTCTGAGCAATATTATTTGGCTTTGCCTATACATATTCAATGGCCAAAGAATATTACGATAATGCCCTCCTATTTTTTTAGGGTTTCTTTGATTCCCAAGTATAATAAAATAACCAATCAACCAATTTTTGCATTGAGAATTTCAAATCAAGATCTACATCTCGAAACAATGGCACCACCCAGTTGTACATCATAAGTGATATAACATGTAGTATGTGGAAACAAGGTGGAAGAGTGTTGAATCCATTAATATAATTATTAATGCATTTTACAATGTTTTTCATCCATATCCTCTTTGAGAAGACCATTAAAGAATAGGATCCAACGGTTGTTGTCTTGAAAGATCAGGAGTCCTTCCGACCTAATGTAAACGATTAAACACGAATTGGGGCTCCCACTTGACCAAATTCGCACGAGAGGCGCAACACGCCCAAGCGCAATCGAGGAAACTCTCGAGCAATTTATATTTTTAGAAAAGAGGCCATATTGAATGTCCGAGATAGACAAAAACAAATAAGAGTACCTTTAAAAGCCTAGGAAACCCTAACTAACACGAAAATATGTCCTTAAAAACAGCTAAACTATAAACATAGTAAAGATTACAAATGGGCCAAAGGAGTTCTAACAAGCGGGCTCAACATAGGAAGTTACCCCAAATATGCAAAAAATGATGGATTCTGCTAAAGTATAGCAACCTTAAATGAGCTTTCCTAATTGATGTGATGGGCTTGTTAAACGTTATGGCTTGTTCATGCCATAACAAACTCAACCCACTTCCTCGCTCGTCTTTTTGAATTATACCTTTTTCATCATTCTAGAAATTTCGTCACCGAATCGCATTTGCTACACATTTGCATGCGTTAAAATTTTTTATATTGGTCACATGTTTTCGACTGGGCACGCAAACAGATTTTTACACTGTAAATGGAAAAATTCAATTGCTAGAGGCTGTTAAAAAGTCGTTAAAAAGTTGTTAAAATTTACAACAGAAAGATAAAAAAGAAAGAAAGAAAAGGCCATTCCAAAGCATGCCAGGACCATAACAAATATCTGTGCTAGCACAAAGGTATATTTTACTTTTTTCGTGATTCTAGAAGTTAAGTGATCTTTGAAACTGCTGTGCTGGTTCTTGGATTTAGATATCGCGTGGCTATACCATGTATCACCTGACAGCAACATGAGATGCATCAAGCCAATTAAAATTGAATGTTTTCAATATTAAGCACCAAATAAGATGAGACACAAATCACCCAGATAATGTGATTGGTTGATTATACCACGTCAGTTTGTGTAATCAACATATAAAATACCTTATACTATCTCTGATCTCTCTCGCCTTAGTTTTCACTCATCTTTACTTAGAGAAAAAGGTCATAATTGAACGGGAAAGACAAGTTTCTAATTACTTCATTGGGAAGCACCCGCACTTGGCCCTACCCAATTTAACGTAAAATTAGAATCTAACACGTGGAGATGCACGGGACTGATTAAATTTTACACATTACTACGTACAATTTGTATTGGAATTTGCTTCAAAAAAAGAAAAAAAATTGCTTGCAAAATACATGAAGAACTCAAAATAACATAATTAGGTAGCATCACGAGTCATGCAAAAATACTACTATAATATTAGCTCAAAAGTAATGCGAAATCAAAAGTGAGAACAAAAACAAAATAATAAAGTGTGGATCTTATAGAAAGTAAAACTCTGATTAAGAAACTTTTCCAGCACCTCCTTAATCTCTTACTATTTAAATTTTTGTATTTTGCATTGATTTGAGTTCATTTCGATAATAGAGCTAACGTGGATAATTTTTTAATATTTTCTTTGAATTTTTGAATTTTTTTTTGCAAATTTTTTTTTCAATGCCAGCGAGGGTCACCGACAACCCTCGTTGGCTTGGAAGGCCTAACCTGTGGAGAGGCCATCACGGCCTCCCCCATGACCGGCGAGGTTGCGATGGCCTCGCCACAGGCTTTTGCGGCCTTGCCAGATCTAACAAGAGCCTTGGCCGTCGACTGGCAAGGCTGCGATGGCCTTGCTGCGGGCTTTCTCGGCCGCGGGTGAGGCGGCCTCGCTAGATCTAGCGAGAGCCTTGGCCGCTAGGCCTGCAACCATGAGGCCGCGATGGCCTCGCCACGGGCTTTCATGGCTACAAGTGAGGCGGCCAAGGCTCTCGCCAGATCTAGCGAAGCCGCCTCGCTCGTGGCCGCGAAAGGCCACGGTGAGGCCATCAAGGCCTCGCCGGCCGTAGGCGAGGTGGTGAAGGCCATCTCACCAAAGGCAGGTGAGGTCGCAAAGGCCATCACCAGATCTGCCCCTCACTCACGACGTTTTCATTTTGCTGCCTGACGGAATAGTATGCCCCTCGGCACAGGAGGATGTCACTTTCGAGGAGAGCGAGGCGGCGGCTAGGTTCCTAAGGTGTAGAGTGCAGAGCGATCAGTAGCCAAAGAAGGCGGCAGAGGCGATGGACACGGAGACTGTGTGGAGGAGGAAGACGAGGAGTTCGTGATTTCGAGGTCTACATCGGCGCCGGCAACGAGGAGGACGAACTCGCCTTAAGGACCTGACGAACCAACTGTTGGCTTCGTTGCCGGCAAAGGTGGGGAAGGAGGTAGGGGGCGGCATCGCCGAGCCAGGACAAAAAATAAGAAAGAAAAAGAAAATTAAAAAAGATAAAGATAAAGAAAAATTAAAATAAATCAATAAAATAAAATAAATAACATTAAAAAATCCACGTCGGATGGAAAAATAATTAAAAAGGCCACATAGGATTATTTGTTAAAATCAGCACTCAAGTGATCTTTTTTTGCCGAAAGTGGCACTCAACTGATTTTTTGTTGCCGGAATTGACACTTAAGTGAACGAAAAAAAAGTTATGACACTTAAGTGAGCGCACCATACAAAAGTTAAGGCACTTATAGTGTTCTTATCCTGTGATAATTCTGACATTGTGATCAAGTCCAATAGAGTTGCTGGAGCATTGACGGGCTAGAGTAAGAAGAAGTTTTCTGATGCTCATTGCCAAATTGAGCATCTAAAGAAGAAGCTTATTGAGCTAACCAATCATCATGTTGGAGATGCAAGCAAAGAGGAGACTCAACAAATAAAGGAGCATATAGAAAGACTTTGGAGACAAGAAGAGATGTATTGTGTTGACACCTGAATTTTGGAGACCCAATTAGTTATTCATTGCATAAAAAGTAGGGATTGATCCCGGTCCCTAGAAAAAAATTAATTAGTTAAATTGCATATAGATATTAGGAGCATTTCATTAATAGGCCCATATAGTTTGCATATGTATCGGACCGACAGCAGATGGATTCGAGCGAATGGTTCTGAGCTTAATTGAATTGATTGAACCAAGCCCATGGCTAAAAATTGCCTCTCGCTTCGCACATGTTGGCTAAATTACACGTGTAAAATACATGTGGAGTGCTCAATTTAGAAAAATCAACTAAACTACTAAGTTACCAAAACTTTGGAAGCTTAAGCAATCACCAAGCTTGTGAGCAAGAGATGGGAATATTATTTTGATCATGAGCATATATTAGTGTATACACTTCAGCCAACAAAGAGGAAATATCGAAAGAAACAAAAGGAAAAGAATAAAGAAGTAGTGGATCTTGAGAGAAGTGGACTAAGGAAGAATCGGTTAATATCAATGAGAATATTTGATTGAAGGAAAATATCCAGCAAGGAGTCAGTGAGCAGAGATTATAAATTGAGGTATTTCTTACAGAAGAATGGGGGCCTCTCATAATTTTCAAGAACACAATCCCTGAGAGCATGAGAGACACGCGTGAGCGAGTGTAAGAGTAAGAGAGAGAGAGAGAGAGAGTCGATTGTGCTCACCTCATAGTAGCGTCGCCTCACGACCGTACTGCACAGACCGCTGCTGCTACTGTTCTGCGACATCGTTCGTGTCTACGCTATGCTCGCCGCCGCCGCTGCTCAACGTCTACTACCACGCCGATCCAGTGACATTAATGAGTTGCCGCTGCTGTGTCCAGGCCTCTCTGCAGCCGTACCTCACAGCCATCAGTGTACTTGGCTGTCCCACAGCTTCCTTGTCGATCTATATCAGTTCAGTTTTGGTTCTTGACGACATCAACGAGTCTGTACGTGAAGAACCTAAAAGGAATACACAGCATAAATCCAAAAGGAGTCAAAAGTCAAAGAAGTGATCTTATAAAAAGGCTTGCATCATCAATTCCAGTGAGTTTGGCAACGTGCAATCTAGCCACTTGCCTTAGTCCTTGGGGCGAAATCAGAATTTCTAGCATCAAACCAACAAACAATGAGCAATTGTTAATGCACTCAAGTCAATTCAGACGACTCCGGAGGCCCTCCATCAAACCAGGTTCGCTCTACAGCAACTAGCATCGCAAGTACAACCGAGACAAACTCCAATCCGTGATCCATCCAACGACGAAGCAAACTGAGCCAAGTCGTGACTCGTTCCACTTTTGACTGTAATCTGTGCTCAACAACCATACCGGTTGCGAGCCTGTCAAGTCGCTGCTCGCCGCTACCTTAGCCGAGTCACACCGCAAGCAATCATCTATCAAATCCCGCCATCTACAATTTGGATCCGTCGTTCGTCTGAAATTGGAAACATTATCCAGGTGGTATTGTGAATTAGGTAAGAATCTTTATTAATTCGATTTTCGTATATTTTGTTGCCTAATTTGTGAAATTGCATTATTGTTTGAATCTTCAAATATTATTCATATAAATGAAATCCTCAAGTAGATTTAAATTAGGAATTATTTCCTAATTTTATAACGTGTTATGGTCGTCAATCCGATCTCCTGACCGAGATACGATTTGCGATTGCACAGAAAATTGTCAATCTGATCTCTTGCCCGAGATACGATTCGCGATTGCATTGAAAATTGGCCGATCCGATCCTCATGCCCGAGATGTGATTTGTCAATTTATTTTCCAAATTTGAATGAATATGAATGATATCTTGGGTGATTAGATGCTATCTTTAGCTTTGGTTTGAATCTTTGTTTTGGTTTGATTTGAAAATCCCAAAAAGAATGATGCATGTTTAAGATAGGTTTAGAATAACTTTCTTTGAATAAGTCGATAGGATAACTTTTTAATTTAAATTAAGAAGTAGAGTAATTTATTTCCTAGTTTAATTTAGATATTATCTTGATCTCAATGGTTCATTTTAGGATAATTCTTGATTTCAAATTTTCATAAAAATACCAAAAATGAATCACTTTAGGATAGATCAAATCATATTCTCTAGGATAGATTGCATGTTAATTTGAGTAATTTTTAATTCTGAATTTCACTTGAAATTACCAAAAATAAATCATTTATCCGTAATTAGAATTATGTTACATTGTCGCATGACATATAGTTTGCATGTTAGGTTGCATTAATTGCATGTTACTTTTTGCACGTCATTACATATAAGTTAGCTTTCATTTAAATAAGTGAAAATCCACAAAAATATTGAGTGAACTGCTTGTTAATTAGAAATCATATTAGAATTGTTGATGTGATTTTCTAGCTAACAATGCAGATGCTTACGTTGCTTCAAGGTATGTAATTCTCATAATCTTGCAATTTATTTAATGTTTTGATTATTGGGTGTTACTTTGGTGATTTACGCACCCGTATGATCACCTCACATACTAGTGACTAGGTAATAAAATGGATCCGAATTGCCTGCATAAATATTTTTGAAAAGAAAAGGTACCGAAAGGGCGTTAGATTAGATCTAGCGTAACTAAGTCCCCGAGCTTAGAATCTCTGGTTCGTAGGAATAAAATATATCTCCCTATGTTTTATTTAGGTTTCTAATCAATTTACCACAAATAGATTAGTGGCGACTCCAAGTATGAAAATTTTTGCATGTTAAAAACTTAAACCCTAAGTTACGAATTGGTAGGGCTTGGGAGGGCTCGAGTTAGGCTTAGTCTTAATAATCCATTAGTTTGAGAAATTTTAAGTCACGACATATTGAAGCATGAGATCCCGAATTAGTTGGTTGAGGTGGGGAGACAGGAACACTAAGTGTTTTCATTCTACTACAGTTCAATGTAGACAGCAAAACAAAATTTCTATGCTGAGAATGGATGATCATAGCTGGAGCCGAGATCCTTTGGTGTTGAGAACACATTTTGGCAACTTTTATCAATCTTTATAATGGTCCAAGGAATTTTCAGCCTGTGTTAGATCAATGCCCTGCCTTGCCAAAGATGTGATGAATGAGGCCTTAATGACTGGGGTATCGATGGAGGAAGTGAAAGCAGCGGTATTTGAAATGGGAGTAACTAAGGCACCAGGTCCAGATGGACTGAATGGACAATTCTAACATCATTTTTTTGGAGGAAATTCAACATAATGTATACCATATGGTGGATTGTTTCTTCACTTCAGGTACATTCGACCCTATGTTTAATAGAACCCATATTGTTCTCATCTAGAAGGTGGCAAATCTAGAAAGTATCACCCAATTTAGACCTAACAGTTTACGCAATTTCAACCACAAAATAATTTCAAAGGAAATGGCCAATCGTCTTAAACCTTGGCTTCTTGAACTCATTGCCACATAACAAAAGTGCCTTTGTGAGTGATAGACAAATTCAATATAATATATTAATTGTTCAGGAAGTGTTGCATCAACTAAGGATTAGAAAGAGGGAAACCAAAGTTCAAGCGATTCTCAAGCTGGATATGCAGAAAGCATATGATAGGGTCGAATGGGATTTTCTATGTGCATGCATGTTGAAGTTGGGCTTTTTGTGAATGGTGGGTACATTTGATAAAATAGTGTATTTCTACAGTCTCTTTTAGTGTGAAATTCAATGGTGAATCTCTTCCATACTTCTAGCCTTCCTGGGGCATCAAACAAGGGGATCCTTTACCGCCCTATTTATTCATCATCATGGCCAACACCTTGTCTTTCTTATTGCACAAGGCAATTAGAGATGGTACTATATAGGGTATTAAACTGAATAGGTGGTGCCCAACTTTATCTCACCTATTATTTGCCGACAATGCTATCCTTTTTTTGGATGGGACGATTAAGGAATGTCAGAATGTAGCCAATATCTTGAACCAGTACTGTTCTGCATTGGGACAAGCTATTAATCTGAACAAGTTCAATATTTACTTTAGCAATGGCGGCCCTAAACAGTTGAAAAGGAATATGGCAGAGGAGTTAAGGGTCCCAATCATTGATAAAACTGGCAAGTATCTCGGAATTCCTTCTGACTGGGGGCAATCAAAGAAGCAAATGTTTGCATGGATCCTAGCTAGGGTCAATATGAAAGTGGAAGGATGGAAAGAGAAGTTGATGTCTAAAGTGGGAAAAGAGATTCAAGTTAAAACAGTCGTACAAGCCTTGCCTCAATATGCAATGTTGATATTCAAAATTCCCATCTCGATTTGTAAATCGATTGAGAGGAAAATTGCATCCTTTTGGTGGAAGCAAAATGGAGCCAAAGAAGGAATTCATTGGAGGAAGTGGAAGTAAATGAAAACCAGGTGTCGCGCTGTGCTCTCGCACACTTTGGAGGTACTTTCGTGTAAAGGTCTCTTATGGACCACACCTCATGTGACAGCGGAAGTTTATTTCTATTTTCCTATTTGACCTGAATCTTAATTTGGAGTCATCACTAGCCATTTTTGGTAGGTTGACTTGAAACCTAATCGAGGTACGGGAGAAATACCGCAATTCTACGCACCAGAGATTCTGAGTAAGAGACTTGGCTATGTTAACAACCTCAAATTGAGATTACTAATGCCCTTTTGGTACCTAGAACGTTACTATTCGTCTAACATGTCATGTAAGTTTCCAAGGCCTATTCACTAATTCTAATAATTCTATTTGCAAAAAATCAATTAATCAAGAATTAAATGCGCAATCAATTTCAATCAATCACAACAACCCTGATTTGGTCTCTAGAAATGAAAATCACTCAAAACACCCAAACTCTAATAAAGCTCTAGAGGCTTATTCATTAATGGATTTTGTCATTTTAGGGTTTTATGGTTTTTTGGGTTTTTTAGGGGTAAAAACCCCTAAACTAAGAATTTTCTAAAAAATGCCACTAGGGCACTTCCAAAAATTCTAATTTCACTCGCAAAGGTTGATCACAATATTTTTGAATTATTTTGTGAATTTTGTGAATTTTTTTATTTTTTTTGAAAATGTTTTTCTACAAATTTTCATTTACCGAGACTAGTTTTTATGTTTTTTTTTGAAATATTTTCGAATTTTCTGAAATTTGAAAAATAAAATTTATGGGTTTTCAAATGTTCCAACTTTTTATGGATTTTCTAAATTTTTCACATTTTTTATTTGGTTTTCTGGATTTTCTAAATTTTTATGAAATTTTCTAAATTTTTTTGAATTTTCTAATTTTCCTAATTTTCTCTGATTTTTTATATTTTTTTATAATTTTATAATTTTTATTTGATTTTTCTGATTTTTTAATTTTTTAAAATTTATTATTATTATTTTTTTTTTTGAATTTCCCGCCGAGAGCTTGACCGGGCCGACCCGGGCCGGTCGAATTGAACCGAGCGGAACCAGTGCCAGTCACCTTCTTTAGTGGGCACGACACCAAAAATGGCGCCGTTTCTTCCCTATTCTCATTGTGACATTTTTCCGAACAAGTGGTAGGCGCAACTCCAAATCTAACGTGTTCGAGGCCGTCTGTTCGGACTAAGCTTCGACGACCTTCCAACGACCTTTTGATCATCATTTTGAGTTATACTCCAACCCTACATCATCTACTTATTATCTAGCCTTCTAAGTTTGTCGCCAGAGCATCGCTAGCTAGCAAAAACCGAATTCAAAAACCTTAACTTGCAACCTATTTTAACATAGCTATTCAGGCTCTCAAATCACAACGCAAAGCGCCCTAGCCATATAAATCGGTCAAAATAAGTTCTAAATCATCAATCAAAGTCAAGAAATGCTAATTTGGGATAGCTTGTGGCCACGGTAACGCTCCGGCGAGGATCTCCAAGCTTCGGCAAAGGGTTTCAATGGTGGATTGATTCGGTTTATGCATATTTTGAATAAAAAATGCAAACAAACAACACAAATGTGATTAGAAACGTATTCTAAACATCTAGGAATTCAAAATCTCAGAGAAGATTGCACGATCAACAAAGTTGAGTTCAATCATGTTTTCTAGAATTTTTGCTAAATTGTGAGTGCAAATGATCTTTACCTACTTTGTTTGATGATCAAATGATATCTCTGAGCTAATCAGAGTTCGCAAATATGTTCCCTAACACTTGTACTTTGAACTAATGATCTCAAATTAGCTTGAACACCTCTGGATGTGCTAGTCAGGTTGAAGTTTCAGGCTATGGCGATTAGTTGCTCACTAGTCGTCTCAGGTGAAGAGGTTCACCACCTAAACTGATTTGCTAACGCTTTTCTGGCTGAAAAAGGGTCGATCGCTTGATTCAGGGAGCCTCAACTTACGTCGTTCGCTCTCTCTCCCTTCCACGCAATCGTTCTCTCTCTTCTCTCTCTCTCAAAAATCGTCAAGCACTTGGCCTTCCTTCTATAATGTTTTTTTCCCTTTTGTTCATCAATTTTTCCCGCCTAAAGTTAGTTTCCACTGCCTTCCGATCGATTATAACCGATCTCCAATGCCAACTAGAGATTATCTAGCTGGCACAATCGATTGACACGTGCTATATTGATCAAGTCAAGTCAGTGAAGTAGCTAGCATGAATAGGATTTGTTTTCTGGGTTTATTGCGTTCTGGCAAACCGAACGAAGGGGATGACTAACCCAAGTCAGGTCGGGTCAACCCGACTGACTTGGCAAGCCTAGTTTAGTCTAAAAACTTGAATTAAGCCCAATTTTGACCAAATTTTCCAAATTAAACCCCAAAATTGAATTCCTCATCACATTTTACACTAAATTATGTGATTTTCCCTAATTTTTGTCTCAATTAAACCCAAGATTTTCAAATTTTTGTATTCGCTTTACCGGGGTTTTGCTCAATTCGATATCTTAATGACCTGATTAGGTAAAATTGGTGCCAAAATTGAATTACCTACATCTGATTAACCCTAGAAATGATGGTCTCATGATTCAAAAATTTCGAATTGGACATAATTCCCAATTTGGGTTTAAAATTCCTAATTTTTAATCGAATTTTGGGGCTTTTTTAATTTTTTTGGCAAATTGTGCAATTGGACAGATCATTATGTAATTCAAGGTTCTTAAATCATTTGTTGTGAAAACACTATGACGTAGAAATGACTAGAGATGATTTAATTGAATTTTTGGCTCTATTTAGGTTTGATTTTACTCAATTTTGGGAAAAATACAATCCCGATTAAGATTTTTCAAAATTGATGCTGTATTGATGAAATTGGATTTAAAATAAAATTAATGACTACTTTTATGGAATTTTTGGATTCCATTTGCTAATTTTCTTGATTTTCTCCCTTATTTTGACTAAAAGAAATTAAGAAAAATTCAAGAAAATTCTGCAAAAAATTATTTTTGGTTTAGAAATAGGTTCCTAGGCTTAGCCAAGGTCCCTAATCGTAATTTTGTGATTTTTGGAAAAAATTGAAAAATGAGCTAAAAATCAAGTATCAACATCAGGAAAGACTCGGGTGAATTAGGATTTAAAGACCCTATTATTTTTAACAAGGCGATGCTAGGAAAACAGGCATGGCATTTAGCACAATCACCTAATGCCTTATGGAGCCAAATATTGAAAGGAATATAATTCCCGCGAGGAGGGTTCTGGAATGCAAACATGGGCATCCCCCGTCTTGGTGATGGCAAAGCTTACTAATGGGTAGGGAGGTGATAGAGCCGGAAGTGAGATGGGTTGTGGGAGATGGAAATAGTATCAACATCAGGGAAGACACATGGTTAGCCATAGGTAAAATCGGAGGCCCAGCAAACCTAAATGACCCCAACTGGTACGGGACTTGATAAACCAAGAGACAAAAGAATGGAAGACCCTATAGCTTACCGAGCTATTCGATGAGTACGTGGTGCCGGAGATATTGTCTATTCCAATCAGCCCAAACCCTTCGGCAGAAAAGTTAGTGTGGACAGGCAATGGGAAAGGGGCATATTCAGTGAAAAGTGGGTATAATAAGCTATGTTCTCAGGATAAGTAACAAAACGCTAACCAGGCATCATCATCATACAAACCTCCTAGAGCATTATGGACAACAATATGGCAGATCCACTCCTACCCTAAAATTCGATTTTTCCCATGGAGTTACGCACTTTCCACAAAAGAGAATCTCTACAAAAGAAACATGGTACCTGACCCACTTTGTCCATTGTGCCGTCAAGCTCCGGAAACCCCCGAGCATCTCCTGCTTCTATGCGACTGGACGAAACACATTTGGTCAGACCCCCGACTCAACCTCGGCACTTCCCAGATAAATATAATGAGAATCGAGAAATGGTTATTTGAAAACTTATCTGATCGAGCTGACAGTTCCTCACAAGCTCTCCTAGCCGGTGCACCATGGCTAATCTGGAAAGAAAGAAACGCTGTGGTGTTCAGAAATCACAAACTGAGATCTGCCCATCTAGTCGATGAAGCCACCAATTTGTATATGCTCTCTATGAAATGGAACCCAGGCAAAAGGCAACAGAAGGGAGAAGACACAGTACCTCCAGATCACGGAAGATGGCTCCCACCGCCCCTGGGAACTCTGAAATTGAATGTCGATGCCTCCCAGTGTCGCGAGTCTAGAGTGGGTTTAGTGGCTGGGATATGTAGAGATGCTAAGGGTGCGCATGGAATGCATTCCAGAATAAAAATTCTGTTCCGAAATACATTCTGGAACAGAACGACGTTTGTTAAAAAATTTCCGGAATGCATTCTGGAGAGATTTTTGCATTCTAGAATAAAAATGCGTTTATTAAAAATATTTAATTCTAGAATGCATTCTTGATTCCATAATGAGTTTTTGGCAAGAAAAAGAAAAGCTACTTTTTATAGCTTCTTGATTCCGGAACGCATTCTCCCTATTTTCTCACAATTTTTTTGAAAAAATGCATAAAAATTGAAAAATTCTAGAAAAATTCATAAAAATTTCCAGAAAATGGCTTAAAAAGAGTCAGATTTCGGGAAAATATGAAATTTGGTAAATTTTTTTTAAATAAAAAAATTAAAAATTTGAAAACTTCACAGAATAGCTTAAAACACATGTGGCCACCTACTTTGAGTAAAATTTAAATTTTTTGAGGTGCCCAAAAAAAATCAAAAATTTTCAAAACTTCATAAAATGGCTTAAAATACATGTGGCCACTCACTTTGAGTGAAATTTAAATTTTTTGAGGTGCCCAAAAAAAATAAAAAAAAAATAATAATTTTAAAATTCCACAGAATGGCTTAGAATACTTGTAGCCACTCACTTTGAGTAAAATTTAAATTTTTTGAGGTGCCAAAAAAAATAAAAATAAAAAAATTCAAAACTTCACAAATTGGCTTAGAATACCTGTGGCCACTCACTTTGAGTGAAATTTAAAATTTTTTAGGTGCCCAAATAAATTTAAAAAAAAATCAAAAATTTCAAAACTTTACAGAATGGCTTATAATACCTGTGGTCACTCACTTTGAGTAAAATTTTAATTTTTTTATGCAAAAAAAATTAACAAATCAAAATAGATTTCTGTTCCAGAAATCAATTTCTAGAGCAGAGTTAGTCATATTTTACCAAATATATTTTTTATTCAGAAATCAATTTCTGGCAAGAATTTGATTTATGAAGCAGAATGGTTACCATTTGTACCCTAAGGGGCTCCTTGCGGCCGGCTTTGCTAAGAAAATCCATGCCCTGTCGGCCCTCGTAGCTAAAACCTAGCAGTGAGAGAAGGCATGACTTTCTTGTTGAAGATAGAGGACTTGCGAAGTGCACGAAGTGGAACCGATACATGGAGGAAAGGAGATGATCTGCAGGTGAGAGTGGAAAGTGATAGCTTATCATCAACTCTTCATATCTTGGGCCAAGTAGAAAGTCCATGGGTAGTCCGGTCCATCATTGAGAACTTTCAGCAGATTATGACCCAAATACCAGGAGCGTCTCTCGCCTTTTGTTCCAGGGAAGCTAATTAGCCCGCAGACTGGGTTGCGAAGGCCTACCGAAATAAATCTCGGAGCCCGAATTGGATTTTCGATCCCCCCATCCTCTTCGGTCTTTGTTATGCTATGTGTTGATACCTAAATTTTGATTAACCATTTAATGTTAATTTGCATAGAAAATTAGGGATTAAATTTTAACTCCTAAACAAAAATATTAAAATTGCATAGCACATAGTTTAGGTTTATATAGATTAATTGCATTCCACATTGAATTAGCCATGGCGAGTATGCTGAAATTAAATTCATCGTGTAAACCGAGCTCGGGCGCCCAACAAAATTCCGCTCATTCAGAAGATGGGGCAATGGGTCTTGATTGTCTTATTTTGAGCTTAAATTAGCTCATTGAGCTTAATTAGAGAAAAGCTCAAATTAATTGAACCTATTCAGAATTAAAATAAAATTAGATAGTACAGCCTAAGCTGAAGCCCACTAGAATTAAAAAGCCCAGTCAATTAACCTAGGTATGCGATATAAATATATCGTTATACGTCATAACCAAGAGGGCTCTTATAATTCCTAGAAGATAATCCTTGAGAGCACGAGAGATACATGTGAGATTGAAAGCGAGAGGAGAAGATGGCCGCAAGTGCCATGCCGCCGCTACCCACCGTCGCACCAGCCACCACTGCGGGTGCTCCTGTGCTGCCTCCCTTTGCCGCACCGCTACCACAGTGCTGACTCTGCGCTGCTCGTAGCCACTGCCCATCACCTTGCTATTGCTGCTCTGCCACGTCTGCTCCATTCCACTGCAACCGCCACAGGTGCCCGTGCTCCGTTCAAGCATGCACCACCGAGAAGTCCCCACACAGCAACGTTGAACCAGCCCTCTGACAACGAAGCCGCAGAGCGTCGTTTGCTGTACTGAGATCTCAACCCCGAGGAGCATTCCCGATACTAGCCGCTGCTAATTACGTTGCCGACAACACCAACAAGCCATCAAAAATTTCAGATACAAAAGACTCTACTTTCTTATTTCCATTGAGATATAGAAGTGGCCAAAGAGGATTGCTCGATCAAAGTTTTCACTAGAGACTCAGACACATCAACTCACGAAGAGATTTGCACATTAAAAGTTCGCATCTGGCTTGGTTGCTCAAAGCTCACCAAGCTCAATAGCCACACTCTTTCACCACTGTCGAGCGCCACACCGTGAAGCACCGCATTGCTGCCATTGCCACATCTGCTGTTGACCGCCCGTCACCGGTCACTCGCTGTCGGTCACCATCCGATCCGCAAGCCTGAGTCCGATCCAAGTTCAAATTAGAAATATCCGTCAAATTTGGTATGATTGATATACAATATTTTTTCAGAATATTTTAAATTCCTAGTTTAGGTGTTTTAAATATTTGGTGGATTGCTAAATCTTAGGGATATTGTTTGCTCTATCCGCAATATTCTAAAACACTCAAAATTAGGAATTATTCTTAATTTGGCAACATATCTGGATGACTATCCGACATTCTCTTTAAGGTACGATACACAGCGATACAGAAAATCGTTATCTTATCCATAATTACTTGGATACGATAATAGATTTTATTCTCTTTACAAACTCAAACAATCAGCTTTTCATCAATATATATAACCCTATAGATATAACCGTTAGTTTGATTTCTTTTCCTAATTCAAATTTTCATAAGAAAAATATTGCGGATTGCATGGATTGTTTGAATGCGGTTGTTATCTTTGTTTGATTCTTTTTTTTAAATAAAGAAAATCCAAAAATATGTTAGTTAGGATTTAAATTAGAAGTTTTGCATGTTTAGGGAACCCTAAATGTATCTAGAAGATAGGATAATTATTTAATTTAAATTAAACTTGAGATAATTTATTTCCTAGTTTAAATTAAGTGTTATTCTAATCCTAATAGATTATTTAGGTTATTTTAAGATTCCGAATTTCCATGAAAATCCCAAAAGAATGAATTACTTTAGGATAGATTGGGATAGGTTACATTCTTAATTTGAGTAACTTTTAATTTCGAATTTTAATAAAAAAAATCAAAAAAAGAAGTTGTTAGATTGCGTTATTTTAGACATTTTTTTTTAATTTCGAATTTCATTAGAAAAATACCAAAAATAAATCATTTGTCTATCATTAGAATTAGGTCACGTCGTCGCATGACATATAGTTCGCATGCTAGGTTGCATTAATCGCATGTCATTTTTTGCATGTCATTGCGTATAAGTTAGTTTGCATTTTAATAAAGCACAAACCCTAAAGAACATCTTGAGTGCCTTGCTTTGTTAATTAAAAATCACATTAGCATTGTCTATGTGATTTTCTACTAACAATGCAAATGCTTACTTTGCTCTAAGGTACGTCATTCTCCTAATCTTGCAATTTATTTATTGCTTTCTTGGGTGTTAAATTGGTGGTTTGCGCACTCACGTGAACACCTCACATGTTAGTGATTAGGTAATAAAATGGATTCAGACTGCATGCATAAACATTTTTTGAAAAGAAAAAGTACTGAAAGGGCGTTAGACTAAATCTAGTGTAATTGAGTCCCTGAGCTTAGAATCTCTGGTTCGTAGGAATAAAATATATCTCCCTATGATTTATTTAGGTTTCTAATTGACCTACCACAAATAGATTAGTAGCGACTCAATGCATGAAAAACTTTTGCATGTTAAAAAAAACTTAAACCCTGCATTGCGAATTGATAGGGCTTGGGAGGGTCCGAGTTAAGCTTGGACTTAATAATCCATTAGCATAAGAAATTTAGTTCGTGACACTACGATTTTGAACCCTCTTGGGGTCTACTTTCAAGTTATCAATGAAATTAAGGCACTTTTCCAACCAAAAAAAAAAAAGTTCGGTATTGAAGACGTTATTTGTACAAAATCATAACAAACAAAGAGCCTGAAAATTTTCATGCATTCGGGGTACATATACACACTTTTTGCTTTTTGTCTGGCATCCCCCAAAATTTGGAAGGACAAAAGGTGCCGTCTTTTGTATGTCCCTGTAACGTCTTACAATTCTAGAGTAAGAAACAATCCTCAATACGAACGCCATGATCTTCTCATATTCATATATGATCAATATAAAAAAAAATTGTAATTACAGATATATCAACGAGTCTGTACATTTTTTGTGCTTGCCACCGCTTGAAGAACTTGCTTCAGATACAAACTCCTCGCTGAAAAAACCGGCCTGTTTAGGATGAGGCAATGTGCTCTCACTGCCCAACATCATAACCACGGATGACATCTCCAGTTTGTCTCTCAAATTTTGTTGAACGCATAGCAAAGACACATGGATCGATCGCAAAACTTCCACGGGGATTGAATGTGGACGTAATCAATGGATCAACCAGCTCCATAGACTTTCGATCTCTGAACAGTGTCCGAGCCTACATGATCATTTGATTATGTCAGTTATCTAGAGTAAGAGTAAAAACTAACCTGAAGATAAATAAACAAATAGATCTGACAAATTTTCCGACTTACATATCCAAGAAGGCTCAAATGGCTGTCAGGATGAGTGAAGCCCCTATTTCTTTTCCCGCTCACGATTTCCAGCACTGAAGCACCAAAACTGAATACATCTGATTTTATCGAATATAACCCGTGGACCGCATACTCTGGTGACAAGTAACCGCTATGCAAAAAAGCCATTGAAAGGAATGATTAGTTTTTGAAGCAAATGGACCAGATCCAGTGAAGATCACTTGTTAAGAGAACTCACTATGTTCGCCCCACTCTCTTCATATTCACTTCGCTCTCATTACCTCTGAAACTCCTTGCCAAACCAAAGTCTGATATCTTTGGATTCATTTCGTTGTCAAGCAGAATGTTTTCAGCTTTCAGGTCTCGATGAATTATTCTTAATCTTGAGTCTCGGTGATGGTATAGGAGCCCTGAAGCTATGCCGTTGATGATAGTGAAGCGCTTAGGCCAATCCAGTGAAACACCCTTCTCTTGGCCTGCCAAATTATTGGCCTTATAAGTTATTAAGGGAAGCTTCTTCAGTCCTTTGCTATGACAAAAGCAATGAAAATGTAGAGACTTGAGCGAAGCAAACCGAAAATGAAACAATCCAAGCTCCGGTTGGCAAGAATTCATAGATCAACATCTTTTCATCTAAAGGTTGAAATAAATCCCATTCCGAACGCCCTTTTGGTCAACGCTGGTGATCACCTAAAGGTACATATAAATAAATTCATGTTCCATCTTTCTAACCTCCCTCATTGTCTTGCGAGGGAGGTCCGATACGTTTCAACATTCATGCAGATAGTGTATGTCTTTATGGAGGGGACACTGTTATTATACATAAGACCGTAGTTCATATAATTGTCCTATAAATTTGCTGAAACAAACTCTTTTCACTTTGTTTCTTTCACTAGGTAATAATCAGTTAAAAAGTCGATACGGATCTTTGTGATTTGCTACTTTTTTCCCATCGAACCAATAAAGCTTGTTGCGCCTAATTTTTTTTCTTGACACTAATCAACTAATC
This sequence comes from Syzygium aromaticum, assembly GCA_024500025.1. Lineage (NCBI taxonomy): Eukaryota > Viridiplantae > Streptophyta > Magnoliopsida > Myrtales > Myrtaceae > Syzygium > Syzygium aromaticum. Next base: position 35,374,021 of record CM044886.1, on the reverse strand, counting down.
AAGATTCTGAGCAATGGGAAATACAAGAGTGTTCTACATCGAGCTGTCGTGAACGACAAGGCTACAAGGATATCGATCGCTCTGTCTAATGGACCATCGCCTGACACTGTCATCACGCCAGTGGAGCAGCTGCTGGATGGCAAGAACAACCGAGCCATGCACATCGGGATGAAATACAAGGACTTCCTGGAACTTCAACAGAGCATCGTGCTCGATGGAAAATCGGGTCTGGATGGGATTATAAAGCAGCCTGAATTGTCGGAACTTCAATAGAGCAGTGTACCCTATGGGAAATCGGGCTTTCTAAATGGCATCCCCCAAAATTTGGAAGGACAAAAAGGCGCAGTCTTTTGTATGTCCCTGTAACGTCTTGCAATTCTAGAGTAAGAGACGATCCTCAATAAGAATGCCATGATCTTCTCATATTCATATATGATCAATATGAAAAAAAAAAAAAACTGCAATTACAGATGTATCAGCGAGGCTGTACGTCTGAAATAGTCATTTCGTTGGCCGAATATTTTTTGTGCTTGCCACCGCTTGAAGAACTTGCTACAAATACGGACTCCTCGCTGAGAAAACTGAGCTGTTCAGGATGAGGCAATGTGCTCTCACTGCCCAACATCATAACCACGGATGACATCTCCGGTCTATCTCTCGAATTTTGTTGAACGCGCAGCAAAGACACATGGATCGATCGCAAAACTTCCATGGGATTGAATGTGGATGTGATCGATTGATCAACCAGCTCCATAGACTTTCGATCTCTGAACAGTGTCCGGGCCTGCATGATTAATTGATTATGTCAGTCATCTAGAGTAAGACTAAAAACTAACCTGAAGATAAATAAACAAAGAGATCTGATAAATTTTCCGACTTACATATCCAAGATGGCTCAAATGGCCGTCAGGATGAGTGAAGCGTCGACTTCTTTTCCCGCTCACGATTTCCAGCACTAAAACGCCAAAACTGAATACATATGATTTTATCGAATATAACCCGGGACCGCATACTCTGGTGACAAGTAACCGCTATGCAAAAAAGCCATTGAAAAGAATGATTAGTTTTTGAAGCAAATGGACAAGATCCAGCGAAGATCACTTGTTAAGAGAACTCACTATGTTCCCACCACTCTCTTCGTATTCGCTTTGCTCTCATTACCTCCAAAACTCCTCGCCAAACCAAAGTCCGATATCTTTGGATTCATTTCGTTTTCAAGCAGGATGTTTTCAGCCTTTAGGTCTCAATGAATTATTCTTAATCTTGAGTCTCGGCGAAGGTATAGGAGCCCCGAAGCTGTGCCGTTGATGATAGTGAAGCGCTTAGGCCAATCCAGTGAAACACCCTTCTTTTGGTCTGCCAAATTATTGGCCTTATAAGTTATTAAAGGAAGCTTCTTCGGTCCTTTTCTATGACAAAAGCAATGAAAATGTAGAGACTTGAGCGAAGCAAACCGAAAATGAAACAATCCAAGCTCCGGTTGGGCAAGAATTCATAGATCAACATCTTTTCATCTACTTGAATGCAGCATCCAAGAATCTTGACGAGGTTTCGGTGTTGGAGTTTGACGATGTAGACGACTTCATTCTTGAACTCAGCCTGTCCCTGACCTGAGTTTTCCGACAGCCTCTTCACAGCAATTTCTTGGCCACTCTTCAGAACACCCTAAAAGAAAGAAATTTTTTGTTCTTTTTTTGCCATTGTGCATTTGTATTTGTATGAGCAGATTTAGAATTCCGAAAAATGAGAATAGCAACCTTATAGACAGCTCCAAAGCCTCCCTCTCCGAGTTTGTTGTCCTCAGAGAAGTTATCCGTTGCGCTCACTATGGTTGTGAGGTCGAACACAGGTAAGTCTAGATCTTCACTACGGCTTTCATGGGAGAATCCAAAGATTTGTCCTGCAACTAGAAATTAAAGTGAGTGAATTCATCAAATAAAGAGAACTCATAATTGAGCTTTAAAAATCCCAAAACAGAATTCAAAGCAACACAAATTTGGTTCATTCATATTTTTCAGGCCACTTGGTTCATTCAAATTTCTAAAGGGAGACGATCTGAGGAAACTTTGCATTTGATGCAGAGCAGCAACATTTAAAACCTATGCTAACAAGAGTAAAAATTGACTCTTGTGGACCAAGAAAAACATCTTGCTTGGAAACCATAGTATCTGGTGACGACTTTAACATCTCTCCCATGCTCTGTAAAAGCAGCCGCAATGCCGAGAAGAAGCACCGCAGACAGCACAGTGCTGACAATGATGCCATGCTTTTCCTCGCGCCATCATTTTTGCTCAAACTGCCACCTTGGTACACATTACAACAAATTGAAGACAGAAGTTACTAACAATCGGACTGTCATTTCGAACTCATTCTCTTCCTCGTGTCATCGCCTCAAAAATAACTTAGGGTTTGAACACGTGCCAACTTCTGATGTGCCCATCCTCACGTAAATGTCCTGGCCGTTCTCGTTGAACTGTCTAATATCCATCAGGTCACCGAACCAAAGCAAGCATCCACTTCCTTGCGCTCGAATATCCAAGTTTGAATAAGGAGTGTGAATTTGAAATTAATTGAACTCAATTAATGGGCAAAAATATCTTATTTTTTTAATAGTATAAGATATCTAGACTTTTGGATTCACCTAATTTCATAAGCACTGGCAAGCAAAGCCTCATGTCCACCTGCTTCGCAAGGGTGACATTTCATCCGTGAGGCGGCGGCAAGGGACACCTTAAGATTATTTTACGTGAACGGGTCGGGATTAAATATAAGTGGCTATCTCAATATAAAGTCTAACTTGATCCAAAGCAATAAAAACAATAATGAGGACTCATCTTAGAATGATGCACGATTTACAAAATTAATCATAAGATTATAACATCCTAATATTTTTGTGTTCCATTTTCCACCGTTAACATGTGGTCTCTTACGACTTAATCTGCATTAATTTTTGGCCAAGCAACTTGCTTCTTGTTGCAAGAAGAAGAAGATGGGAAGTAGCAAACCAGTAGTTGTTTGAACAGTTTCGAAACTATTTATGTCATTATCTAACTAAGACACCTAAATGGACCAAAATAAAATAATTTATCATTCTATACCTACGAATAACTTAATTTAAACCTTCAAGGTCTTACTATTCTCAGTTCTTACCGGAAAATTCAATAATTTAGTATAAAAGGGGTATGATTCGAGTTGCTAAAGCTATTACCAAATGGTCTTATAAGCTGATAAATAAATGAACAACTCTGATTGACCGTGGTGTCGTTGAAGGAGAGAAGAGTTCAACAGATTCCACTCTTTGAAAAATCTAGAAGATACCCAAAGATATGCTCACGAACCTTGAAAATAATTAAGACATAATACAAGTTGGATTGTTGTAATGTCACACGGCTAGTGGAACCCGAACCCCGGCGTCCACGGAACAGATTTTGAAAATTTCAACTAATTGATTAAAGAACGAATATTTAATTATGGTCAATGTGTTCATAATTTTAATAAATATGGGAAAATATTATATATTCGCATGATATTTCGGTTGAATAAAAACAGGTTGTGACGAAGTTAATACAATCCATGACGATACTAGATATAGTAATAACAATAATTATGGTATAGTCCCTTCTTTGGAATAATTGGCAAATCAAACCTAAGTCTATTGTACCTATAGCAATTTAATCCTAATTTTTTCAATTTTACTAATAAAGTCCTAAATCTTTGAGCAAAATTTCAGTTGAGTCGATTCAGCCAATTGCCACTAGAAATCTCTGACGTTGCTAACCACATAGGATGTCCTTTCGAGTAAAATTGTCCATGTCAACGTGACAAGTAGGACGACCGATGATGACCGGATGCCGTGACAGCAATATCCAACGAGTATTAGCTGGAAAGACTACATCCAAATTTCGTGTAAATATTTAGAACTAAATTGGCAAAACTGAAAAGTTTAAGATTGAATTGTAAGCTGTGCAATAAGTTTAGGAATGAATTGAAATCCGTGCAATAAGTTGATGATTGAATTGATAGTTTTTCTTCCCCTCTTCCCTCCTCATTCAAAACACTTTCCATCCAAACATTCAGAGAGGAGAAGGAGAGAAACACCTAGTCTAGGACTCGTATGGTCTCATCTTTATCGATCGATTCAACGACGATGATTAGCTAAACCAGGTGCGTTTCGATTGAAAAATATATATTCTGAATTCTATATATGGGTTGGCACCTCTCAAGTCATTACTATCAATTGAAATATATGATTAATTGATCCCATCCGGTCGAAATGTCCGACATGGTCTGTCATAGCAAGATATGACTCCAAGGACAAATTATACAGTAGACTATGACACGTAATATAGTACGTTAAAGCTCAAATGTGGATACGGATTGAATTACAATTTTTCTGCTACAAACACCCAATTAAGTTATCAAGAATTTGAGGGTCGATTAATAAGAAATCATGCAGATTTTTAACTGTTCTCTTGAAGGATGGTACTCATACGAAAGCCAACTGAATATGAAACCACAGTGATAACGTCGACTCATGACCTAACTCGCTTTTCTGTACATAATACATTGATTTTTGTCCTGGAAAATCAAATATGTTATGCATTGTTCAAGCTATTTTAAAGATGGTATATACATAAATAAAACTTTTGACCCATAAATTTATAGAAAATTGACGCTTTAATTTAGAAGCGATGGCTAAATATTTACTAAGACTCCCCCCAATGTAAAATACAATTTCTTTAAAATTAATTTTTTTTAAGAAACGGTGGATACATAGTTAACGATTTGTTATTTCCACTTGTTTAATGGGTGTCAACGGTTTGGGGTTTCACGGTTCTCAAACCAACCCAAACATATTTGGCACATGTGCGTTCGCAATCTAAATTGTACAGTACTTGATCCGAGATGCAAAAGATAACGATGAAGAAAACTTTCTCGGAGGGCGCTCTCCAGGAAGAAGACAATGCATGATTTAAAGTGTTTTCGATTCGGTTCGGAACTATTCCTGCACCCATTTTTCTGTCGATTACCCGAACCGGAAGGAACCCGATCTGAGGAGATCCGAAAATTTCGGTTCAAGTATTTTTTACGCCCCCTAGCTTTGACGGTCTACTTTTTATTTGAATAAACTTAGCGCAGAAAAAATATTAGAAAAAAGGAAAAATACCACCAGCCTCTGAAAAGCGGACACGTGTACACGCAACACCAGCCCGAAATAATAAGAATCCTCTCTCGCCCACTTTTCCCCTCTCTAAAATCTTCTGGAAAACCGAATCTCCTTTCCGCGAAAATGGTCCAATCCTCAAAGTCCTACCAGCCGTGTCACTTCGCTCGCCATCGAACCGAACAGCCCCCATGTCTGCCGGCACTTTCACGGTGACCTCGCCATCGTGGCGTCCGATTCCGACCCCGCGGCCAGCCAACGGAGGCAGAGCGGCGGCGAGGGTGACGGCTCCGAGAGTGGCCCTGGTCGAAGCGAGGCCTCTAGGTCCGCCCCTGGAGGTCAGGGACGGCGGCAGCGGCAGCGGAGGGGGAGGCCGGGGCGGCGTGATCGTGCCGGTGCTGAGAGTCGATCGAGCTAAGGACATCCAAGCCGAGGCTCGAGCCATGGCACGCGCTGCCAATGCCACCATTTACACTCCCGAGCTCCTCTCTCGCCGATATGGCCGTCGCCCTCTCTCTCTCTCTCTCTCTCTCTCTCTCTCTCTCTCTCTCTCTCTCTCTCTCTCTCTCTCTCTCTCTCCCGGTATTAAGCTGTAATTTATGCTGGATATTACTTGTTCATTCGCGTATTGTGCGAGGTTACGTGCATGGATTTTTGAATTTCGCTGGAGAGATTGCAATCGGGGTTCATTTGGTTGATTAAGTGGAATTCAAATCTCGCTAGGTGGCGGGGAGAGCGCTGGAGATAGTGGTTGCTCTAGGTTCTTTCGCAATTAAGTTGTTGGTGGATCAAAGCAATGGACAGATTGATCAAAATAAGAGGAAGCGAGGTGCTGAGTTGAGTAGGATTTTCACAAGATTGGGGCCGACTTTTGTTAAGATAGGGCAGGGGCTGTCGAGGACCCCCGATCTCTGCCCTCCCGAGTACTTGGAGGAGCTCTCCGAACTTCAGGTACTGCTTAATGTCTGGACATGTGCATCTATGTGCTCCGAGATTGCAGTTTAACGTAATACGTACATGTTACTATGGCACTGCCTGATTCCTTTTAAGAATTGATTGACCTGAATTCTAGTGCGTGCATGAGTTAATGCATTTATGTCGATTCAGATGCGAAGATTGCATTAAAATCAAGAGGGCATTTTTGTTTACGTTGTTCGCATTTTATTTTGTTGAGTTTGTAGATCTCGAGTCCCCGAATTGGAGTTTCTACATCTCGTTCGTTTATACAATAGGTTGATGATTTCACCCCTAGCATTGCTCATTGCATGGAGAATAATACGAGACACACCAAGACTCGGCTACTAAATTTATCGGCCGAGCAATGTGACAAATGCTTATTGCACGCTTAAGTAGGCTCACTAATTAAAATGACGACTAACGGAATGCCACACAAATTAATAAACCCATTCGCCGGATGAGTATCGGGTTCACTAGATTTGCTTTGATCTAAAAGCATGGATCATAAGCAATTAGATTGCAAAAAGAAAATATATTCCGTTAGATTACGGATTGGGCCCATTCGGGTGCTGAAAAGAAAGATAGAAAATCTTTACAAACCTAAAAACTACTAAGGATGGGCCCGAGGAATCCGCGCCCCGCGGTGCCTTCCCTTCGAATGGGGCAAATTTTTCCCGTGAAAAATGTCCCGCGGGGTATTTACTGTGGCACGAGGCTAGGCGGACTGACTCTTTTAATGACCATGGAATATGAATAAGTTTAAAGTAAAATGATTCATAAATTGTAATCGATATTTTAGCGATTACATTTTTTTGATACATAATAAATGGAAAAATGAATGAATGTCCGTAATGTAGATATAGGGCCTTGGGAACACTCGAATGCACCAACCACTTGTGTTCTGGTTTGCTGTAACCCTGACCTGTATTGTAGTGCTTACGTTTTGTTTGAAATATATTGTCTGATTATGAGTATCTCCCATATCATGATCTCGTTATTCTGATTATGAGAGATTATGATTAGAGAGATACTCAAAATCAGACAATATATTTTTAACACGTTTGATTTTCCTTTCGAAGATTTCTATTTCCAGCGCGAGGGCTCGCTCTATACCATGTGAATCTCTTAACATCTTGCATCTTTGGGCAATGAATCTTCAATGGCTTGCTATTTCCTTGAAGTGGAATAGTCTTAGGAAAGTCTTACTGCTGGTGCAATCGTTTTTCCTCCGTTGATGGAAGCAAAAGGTTTCTTTGTTCACATGGCTAGACAAAATGAAAAAGCTTTCTACCTGGCTAGACAATCGTAAATCTATGTGTCGTGGTCTCTCCTTTCATCACTCTTTGGGATAAACGGTAATAATTGAATTTGTTAAGCTAATTTGCATGGCAAATTGTGCAAGTTTAAGTACACTTGCTCAGACGTTTCCCTATGAACTTTTGCTAAAAATATACGAACAATGTAATTGCAATGTGTCGTGACCTACCTCTCGAGGGTCGAACTCGATAAGGAGGGTTTAGAGATAAGTGTTTATGAAACGGTCCATATGGCACATCACAAAAGATAGCTTTACCGAAGCATCGACCTTTTAGTTATCCATACGATCCGCATGGCACATCATAAAAGACGGCTTACCAAAGCATCAATCTTTTAGTCATCCGTATGGTCTGTTTGGTACATCATAAAAGAAGGCTTATCGAAGCATCAATCTTTTGGTCATCCGGGTGGTCCATTGATCATGAGCGTGGATTTTCCCTAAATCCATACCTCGCGTTACAGCGGATCGATTTTATCTTTTTAGGAGTTGCCGCTAGCCTAAGTCGGAGGTCGGCTAGAATACCCAATCGAAATGCGGGACTTTCGTTTCGGTTTCTACGAAAACTAGAGATCATGAGTTCGGGGACTAGTTTACTTTAATATTTCTATTAACGCCCTTTCGGTACCATTAAATTTATCAAGATTGTTATCTAAGGTGTCATGCATTTGTTTTTTTACCATTTTCATGTCAAAACCTCGGTCTACTAAATGATCATGCATCTTGTTTTTGTGTTTTTATTTAAAATTCTAAGATGATCCTATCTTAGTCTAAAAAAAGAAACAAACAATTGTATTAAAAAAATTGCGTAAAGTAAACAACCAAGATGTTGAAAAGACAAAGCCAATCCTAAGTGTAAGAAAATAAAACCCGCAACTCATCGGGTGTTTATTACAACATGAATTGAAAGCCCGAGACATATGTCGGGTAATGAATGAATTTTTACAATTGAAATAGTCGAAGAGGACATCAACCATCACCGTATACAAGGAATTGGGTCGGAACGGACATCGACCTCCGCCATCTTCAAGACCGCCATCTTCTTGGACCTATTCTAATTCTAAAGCTAAACTAGACTAGGTACATACAAGGGAAATGAACATCATAATGTTCACAAAACACACAATAATTGCCCATACAAGAGAACCAATATGCAAGAAGATACAAAGGTGCAAATGTAATCACAACAATGGCCTCTAGATCGGCCTTTGATTTAAACATGCGTCGTCCCCATCTAACGACCTACCCACTCCATTTTAATGATGACTTATGTACATTAGCCACCAAGCACATTCGTTTATAGTGACTAACGTGACATAGTCCCTAATTGGGGTTCTATGTGAAGCCATGGATATATCCTCGAGCATGCATCGATTCCTATCATATATCTGGAAAGCACATCCATCAAGCTTAAAATAAGCATGCAAGTAGGTCACAAAGACCTTGATTCTCATCCAATCACTCAATTTAGTGAACCGACGTCGGGTCACTTCATTCCATTCATCATGCACCAATTTATTAAGAGAAAGACAAAAAAAAAAAAAAACAACAAAACAGGGGATACATATTGTATCCCCTGTTTTGGAAGAGGACCCATGATTAAAAAATTCTGGGAAATTTATAGTGGCCTAAGCATACAATGAGGAACAACTTTCGTAGAGAAAGTTTTCCCGAAAAACGTTCACATGATTTTATAAAAATTCGGGAACACGATTAAATGTGTCAGAAAAAGAAGATTACTGCAGTTTTTGTTGCAAAGATGAGGCCATTTGCCCTATCATTTGTTGTTCAAAATTTCTGGAAGTTTGACACAAGATAGTTCAAAGAGTTTCCTACAACTTTCATTAAGGGTTTGACCTCTGATTATTTGTAGAAAAATCGATGAAAAATTAACAAGAGGTCTGACTTACCTTGGACAGAACAGAGGTTCCGAATTTGCAAGTTGCTAATCCTAATGCAAACTTGTCGAAAAAATGAAAATGTCCTAATTGGCAAGCAAATAACATGTTCCCGGTGTCTATGGAAGTTTCATAACATGTATAACGACTTACCAAGAGGGCATGAACCCGATTAAGTCCAACTTTAGATTTGATTTTCATGAAAGCATGTCAATGCATTAACTAGTATCAACGATATTTCATGGATGGCAAAGATGAACTAAAATAATGCATGAAATGTATGAAAATTTAACATGGATAAGGACTAGATGCGATCAATGAGCAGTCGAATTGGAGCCGAGCTTAACTATCCTTGTCAAGAATGCACACACAGTTCAAAGATTATTAATTTTCCAATACGAAATTGACTTGGCCGGAGTAGATCCACCCAAATTGGATAGGTTCAAAAGGAGAGTTACTTGCCCATTTTGTTTCCCTTCAAAGTCGGTAGAGCCTGGCCAGGCCTAAGCAAGCCAAGCGGGCTGCCATGGTAACCTCTGCTTCAGAGGCTTTCTGCCCCGATGATAATTACTTGGTTACAGTGGGGGGAAGTTAGAGTTGGTAAATGAGTCGAGAACCCACATATTAACCCATATTTAATTATTGTGGGTCATAAATGGTGGGAGTTGGTGTGCATGAAGAAAAATGTCCAATCAAAGAAAGATGAAAGGAAGTTCATATTCGTCCATTTTCAGCTCATTGATTAATGCATGCACATGGTCACGTGCATGCAAGCCGTGTGATTGGAGGAAAGAGGACAACGGCCCACCTTGCATTACGTATGTTCACTTCTCGCCTTTTGTCTTCTTTGACAAAGGCCATGTGAACAAAGGAGCGCGGAAGTTGCTTGAGGACAAATTCTATTATTATAAAAGGGAAGAAAAGGAACGAAGAGCGCCAAGTACTTGGTGGCCCAGAGAGAGAGAGTGAGTTTCATCTCAAATGGCAACTGTTTGTCCAGTTGCTCCGCTCCACCAAGAAGTCTCGATCCAGGTAGCTTTCCTTGGAAATACCTCTAGAGTAGACGTGATCAATGAGCAGTCGAATTGGAGCCGAGCTTAACTATCCTTGTCAAGAATGTACACACAGTTCAAAGATTATTAATTTTCCAATACGAAATTGACTTGGCCGGAGTAGATCCACCCAAATTGGATAGGTTCAAAAGGAGAGTTACTTGCCCATTTTGTTTCCCTTCAAAGTCGGTAGAGCCTGGCCAGGCCTAAGCAAGCCAAGCGGGCTGCCATGGTAACCTCTGCTTCAGAGGCTTTCTACCCCGATGATAATTACTTGGTTATAGTGGGGGGAAGTTAGATTTGGTAAATGAGTCGAGAACCCACATATTAACCCATATTTAATTATTGTGGGTCATAAATGGTGGGAGTTGGTGTGCATGAAGAAAAGTGCCCAATTAAAGAAAGAGGAAAGAAGTTCATGTTCGTCCATTTTCAGCTCTTTGATTAATGCATGCACATGGTCACGTGCATGCATGCCGTGTGATTGGAGGAAAAAGGACAACGGCCCACCTCGCATTACGTATGTTCACTTCTCGCCTTTTGTCTTCTTTGACAAAGGCCATGTGAACGAAGGAGCGCGGAAATTGCTTGAGGACAAATTCTATTATTATAAAAGGGAAGAGAGGGAACGAAGAGCGTCAAGTACTTGGTGGCCCAGAGAGAGAGAGAGAGAGAGTGAGTTTCATCTCAAATGGCTATTGTTTGTCCAGTTGCTCCGCTCCACCAAGAAGCTAATGCTTCTCTGCTCAAAATACGAAGTGCTAAGACTCTAGCTGAATCTTCCAAGCTCACTTCCATCCCCTCCCACTGCACCTTCACCAACTCCACTTCCGGTGATCAAGCCGTTCATCCTGACCACCATGACTCCATCCCCATCATCGACTTCTCTCTCCTCTCCTCAAGTGATCCCAATCAACGGTCTAAAGTCGTCTCGCATCTTGCAAAGGCTTGTCAAGACTGGGGCTTCTTCATGGTACTTATGTTCCTAGCTAGTTCATTAGTTCATCAGCTCCTTCATAGAACTTTTCTTTATTCTATTTGTTGCGAAGATGCAAAACAAACAGTTGGCAAATTTGGATCAGCTTTCGCTTATGAAACTTGTCATGAATACCGAAAAGACTAGCAACAGTTTAAATTAAATTGACTAGTTCAACCGATGATTGTTTATTCCCGCCAGAGCTAAAGAAAATTCATGAGAAATTATTTATCGTGCCCTTGACTCCGAGAGATTGGGCGCTGCAAGTAAATCAACCCCAAAACCTTGTTTTTGTTTTTTTTATGAATCTATTTTGCACAAATTGGTATCAAAGCTGGAGTCATTATTGATCAGTACGACACACTCTCCATAAATGATTCGGCAGCGTCTTGTGTGCTATGTATTGATCGTGGCCCCCGGTTTACGTGGATAGGTGATCAACCATGGAGTCCCCGAGAGCCAAATGAAAGCGATGGTCAACATGCTGACGGGATTCTTCGATCTGACCGAGGAAGAGAAGATGGAGTTCAAAGGGAAGCACGTGTTGGACCCCATAAGATGCGGGACGAGCTTCAATGCTTCGGTCCACAAGGTGTTTTCCAGGAGAGATTTTCTAAGGGTGAGTCTGCATCCGAAGTTTCACTGCCCCACCAAACCAGAAGGCTTCAGGTATCCACTCTCTCTCTCTCTCTCTCTGTGTGCGCGCGAAGATGGTACTCAGCAGATAATTGTTAGATATATCAGAAAAAGAAAGCATGATGAGGAATTTGAACAAAATTTTATTCCCTGGTAAGACGGGAATCCAAATTCGACTCGATTGCTTCTGGTATCTGTCCATACATGAAACTCTGTCCACTTTGGTTGCGCACTCGAATTCTAGAGTTACCTAAATCCGAGATGTCGTGATCTAGAAACCAAATTTGCCATTTCTACATGACGCAGCATACCCCTCAATTGATCCTATTGGATCTGAACCGAAACAACTTCAACCTGTCCGATGCGCAAGCTCTTCAGGATCTTGAGTTCTGGTTTGTTAGTTTTGTAAAATAGCTCTATATTTATCGAGAAATCTGGGAATCTTGAAACATAGCAACAGAAGCTACACGATTCTTATGCTAGGTTTGCATTATTTTGGATCGTCTTGATGGCAAACAACGACAATTTTGTACACCTATAGAAAATCAACAAATCCAGGATTCAATTTGATAGAGCAGGACAATTAGCAACACACCAGATAAAAGATTGAGTGACACAAACTTGTGACATCCATAAAGATGAAAAGAACACCACCGTGGCATTTCCTCTGATGAATGAAAGCAATGTTTGTTGCAGTGAAGTTTTAACAGAATACTCTGGGGCGGTCCGGAAATTAGCCAGAGGACTGCTCAAGGGTATTTCGGAAAGCCTAGGACTCGAACCGGGCTATATTGACAAGGCCATGAACATGGATTCAAGCCTACAGATATTAGCGGCGAATCTGTATCCGCCGTGCCCGCAGCCAGAACTCACTATGGGCGTGCCACCGCATGCAGACCACGGCCTGTTGACCATCGTTCTGCAGAATGGAATTGGCGGCCTCCAAGTGCACCATGGCGGGAAGTGGGTTGAAATAAATCCCATTCCGAACGCCCTTTTGGTCAACGCTGGTGATCACCTAAAGGTACATATAAATAAATTCATGTTCCATCTTTCTAACCTCCCTCATTGTCTTGCGAGGGAGGTCCGATACGTTTCAACATTCATGCAGATAGTGTATGTCTTTATGGAGGGGACACTGTTATTATACATAAGACCGTAGTTCATATAATTGTCCTATAAATTTGCTGAAACAAACTCTTTTCACTTTGTTTCTTTCACTAGGTAATAATCAGTTAAAAAGTCGATACGGATCTTTGTGATTTGCTACTTTTTTCCCATCGAACCAATAAAGCTTGTTGCGCCTAATTTTTTTTCTTGACACTAATCAACTAATCAAGATTCTGAGCAATGGGAAATACAAGAGTGTTCTACATCGAGCTGTCGTGAACGACAAGGCTACAAGGATATCGATCGCTCTGTCTAATGGACCATCGCCTGACACTGTCATCACGCCAGTGGAGCAGCTGCTGGATGGCAAGAACAACCGAGCCATGCACATCGGGATGAAATACAAGGACTTCCTGGAACTTCAACAGAGCATCGTGCTCGATGGAAAATCGGGTCTGGATGGGATTATAAAGCAGCCTGAATTGTCGGAACTTCAATAGAGCAGTGTACCCTATGGGAAATCGGGCTTTCTAAATGGCATCCCCCAAAATTTGGAAGGACAAAAAGGCGCAGTCTTTTGTATGTCCCTGTAACGTCTTGCAATTCTAGAGTAAGAGACGATCCTCAATAAGAATGCCATGATCTTCTCATATTCATATATGATCAATATGAAAAAAAAAAAAACTGCAATTACAGATGTATCAGCGAGGCTGTACGTCTGAAATAGTCATTTCGTTGGCCGAATATTTTTTGTGCTTGCCACCGCTTGAAGAACTTGCTACAAATACGGACTCCTCGCTGAGAAAACTGAGCTGTTCAGGATGAGGCAATGTGCTCTCACTGCCCAACATCATAACCACGGATGACATCTCCGGTCTATCTCTCGAATTTTGTTGAACGCGCAGCAAAGACACATGGATCGATCGCAAAACTTCCATGGGATTGAATGTGGATGTGATCGATTGATCAACCAGCTCCATAGACTTTCGATCTCTGAACAGTGTCCGGGCCTGCATGATTAATTGATTATGTCAGTCATCTAGAGTAAGACTAAAAACTAACCTGAAGATAAATAAACAAAGAGATCTGATAAATTTTCCGACTTACATATCCAAGATGGCTCAAATGGCCGTCAGGATGAGTGAAGCGTCGACTTCTTTTCCCGCTCACGATTTCCAGCACTAAAACGCCAAAACTGAATACATATGATTTTATCGAATATAACCCGGGACCGCATACTCTGGTGACAAGTAACCGCTATGCAAAAAAGCCATTGAAAAGAATGATTAGTTTTTGAAGCAAATGGACAAGATCCAGCGAAGATCACTTGTTAAGAGAACTCACTATGTTCCCACCACTCTCTTCGTATTCGCTTTGCTCTCATTACCTCCAAAACTCCTCGCCAAACCAAAGTCCGATATCTTTGGATTCATTTCGTTTTCAAGCAGGATGTTTTCAGCCTTTAGGTCTCAATGAATTATTCTTAATCTTGAGTCTCGGCGAAGGTATAGGAGCCCCGAAGCTGTGCCGTTGATGATAGTGAAGCGCTTAGGCCAATCCAGTGAAACACCCTTCTTTTGGTCTGCCAAATTATTGGCCTTATAAGTTATTAAAGGAAGCTTCTTCGGTCCTTTTCTATGACAAAAGCAATGAAAATGTAGAGACTTGAGCGAAGCAAACCGAAAATGAAACAATCCAAGCTCCGGTTGGGCAAGAATTCATAGATCAACATCTTTTCATCTACTTGAATGCAGCATCCAAGAATCTTGACGAGGTTTCGGTGTTGGAGTTTGACGATGTAGACGACTTCATTCTTGAACTCAGCCTGTCCCTGACCTGAGTTTTCCGACAGCCTCTTCACAGCAATTTCTTGGCCACTCTTCAGAACACCCTAAAAGAAAGAAATTTTTTGTTCTTTTTTTGCCATTGTGCATTTGTATTTGTATGAGCAGATTTAGAATTCCGAAAAATGAGAATAGCAACCTTATAGACAGCTCCAAAGCCTCCCTCTCCGAGTTTGTTGTCCTCAGAGAAGTTATCCGTTGCGCTCACTATGGTTGTGAGGTCGAACACAGGTAAGTCTAGATCTTCACTACGGCTTTCATGGGAGAATCCAAAGATTTGTCCTGCAACTAGAAATTAAAGTGAGTGAATTCATCAAATAAAGAGAACTCATAATTGAGCTTTAAAAATCCCAAAACAGAATTCAAAGCAACACAAATTTGGTTCATTCATATTTTTCAGGCCACTTGGTTCATTCAAATTTCTAAAGGGAGACGATCTGAGGAAACTTTGCATTTGATGCAGAGCAGCAACATTTAAAACCTATGCTAACAAGAGTAAAAATTGACTCTTGTGGACCAAGAAAAACATCTTGCTTGGAAACCATAGTATCTGGTGACGACTTTAACATCTCTCCCATGCTCTGTAAAAGCAGCCGCAATGCCGAGAAGAAGCACCGCAGACAGCACAGTGCTGACAATGATGCCATGCTTTTCCTCGCGCCATCATTTTTGCTCAAACTGCCACCTTGGTACACATTACAACAAATTGAAGACAGAAGTTACTAACAATCGGACTGTCATTTCGAACTCATTCTCTTCCTCGTGTCATCGCCTCAAAAATAACTTAGGGTTTGAACACGTGCCAACTTCTGATGTGCCCATCCTCACGTAAATGTCCTGGCCGTTCTCGTTGAACTGTCTAATATCCATCAGGTCACCGAACCAAAGCAAGCATCCACTTCCTTGCGCTCGAATATCCAAGTTTGAATAAGGAGTGTGAATTTGAAATTAATTGAACTCAATTAATGGGCAAAAATATCTTATTTTTTTAATAGTATAAGATATCTAGACTTTTGGATTCACCTAATTTCATAAGCACTGGCAAGCAAAGCCTCATGTCCACCTGCTTCGCAAGGGTGACATTTCATCCGTGAGGCGGCGGCAAGGGACACCTTAAGATTATTTTACGTGAACGGGTCGGGATTAAATATAAGTGGCTATCTCAATATAAAGTCTAACTTGATCCAAAGCAATAAAAACAATAATGAGGACTCATCTTAGAATGATGCACGATTTACAAAATTAATCATAAGATTATAACATCCTAATATTTTTGTGTTCCATTTTCCACCGTTAACATGTGGTCTCTTACGACTTAATCTGCATTAATTTTTGGCCAAGCAACTTGCTTCTTGTTGCAAGAAGAAGAAGATGGGAAGTAGCAAACCAGTAGTTGTTTGAACAGTTTCGAAACTATTTATGTCATTATCTAACTAAGACACCTAAATGGACCAAAATAAAATAATTTATCATTCTATACCTACGAATAACTTAATTTAAACCTTCAAGGTCTTACTATTCTCAGTTCTTACCGGAAAATTCAATAATTTAGTATAAAAGGGGTATGATTCGAGTTGCTAAAGCTATTACCAAATGGTCTTATAAGCTGATAAATAAATGAACAACTCTGATTGACCGTGGTGTCGTTGAAGGAGAGAAGAGTTCAACAGATTCCACTCTTTGAAAAATCTAGAAGATACCCAAAGATATGCTCACGAACCTTGAAAATAATTAAGACATAATACAAGTTGGATTGTTGTAATGTCACACGGCTAGTGGAACCCGAACCCCGGCGTCCACGGAACAGATTTTGAAAATTTCAACTAATTGATTAAAGAACGAATATTTAATTATGGTCAATGTGTTCATAATTTTAATAAATATGGGAAAATATTATATATTCGCATGATATTTCGGTTGAATAAAAACAGGTTGTGACGAAGTTAATACAATCCATGACGATACTAGATATAGTAATAACAATAATTATGGTATAGTCCCTTCTTTGGAATAATTGGCAAATCAAACCTAAGTCTATTGTACCTATAGCAATTTAATCCTAATTTTTTCAATTTTACTAATAAAGTCCTAAATCTTTGAGCAAAATTTCAGTTGAGTCGATTCAGCCAATTGCCACTAGAAATCTCTGACGTTGCTAACCACATAGGATGTCCTTTCGAGTAAAATTGTCCATGTCAACGTGACAAGTAGGACGACCGATGATGACCGGATGCCGTGACAGCAATATCCAACGAGTATTAGCTGGAAAGACTACATCCAAATTTCGTGTAAATATTTAGAACTAAATTGGCAAAACTGAAAAGTTTAAGATTGAATTGTAAGCTGTGCAATAAGTTTAGGAATGAATTGAAATCCGTGCAATAAGTTGATGATTGAATTGATAGTTTTTCTTCCCCTCTTCCCTCCTCATTCAAAACACTTTCCATCCAAACATTCAGAGAGGAGAAGGAGAGAAACACCTAGTCTAGGACTCGTATGGTCTCATCTTTATCGATCGATTCAACGACGATGATTAGCTAAACCAGGTGCGTTTCGATTGAAAAATATATATTCTGAATTCTATATATGGGTTGGCACCTCTCAAGTCATTACTATCAATTGAAATATATGATTAATTGATCCCATCCGGTCGAAATGTCCGACATGGTCTGTCATAGCAAGATATGACTCCAAGGACAAATTATACAGTAGACTATGACACGTAATATAGTACGTTAAAGCTCAAATGTGGATACGGATTGAATTACAATTTTTCTGCTACAAACACCCAATTAAGTTATCAAGAATTTGAGGGTCGATTAATAAGAAATCATGCAGATTTTTAACTGTTCTCTTGAAGGATGGTACTCATACGAAAGCCAACTGAATATGAAACCACAGTGATAACGTCGACTCATGACCTAACTCGCTTTTCTGTACATAATACATTGATTTTTGTCCTGGAAAATCAAATATGTTATGCATTGTTCAAGCTATTTTAAAGATGGTATATACATAAATAAAACTTTTGACCCATAAATTTATAGAAAATTGACGCTTTAATTTAGAAGCGATGGCTAAATATTTACTAAGACTCCCCCCAATGTAAAATACAATTTCTTTAAAATTAATTTTTTTTAAGAAACGGTGGATACATAGTTAACGATTTGTTATTTCCACTTGTTTAATGGGTGTCAACGGTTTGGGGTTTCACGGTTCTCAAACCAACCCAAACATATTTGGCACATGTGCGTTCGCAATCTAAATTGTACAGTACTTGATCCGAGATGCAAAAGATAACGATGAAGAAAACTTTCTCGGAGGGCGCTCTCCAGGAAGAAGACAATGCATGATTTAAAGTGTTTTCGATTCGGTTCGGAACTATTCCTGCACCCATTTTTCTGTCGATTACCCGAACCGGAAGGAACCCGATCTGAGGAGATCCGAAAATTTCGGTTCAAGTATTTTTTACGCCCCCTAGCTTTGACGGTCTACTTTTTATTTGAATAAACTTAGCGCAGAAAAAATATTAGAAAAAAGGAAAAATACCACCAGCCTCTGAAAAGCGGACACGTGTACACGCAACACCAGCCCGAAATAATAAGAATCCTCTCTCGCCCACTTTTCCCCTCTCTAAAATCTTCTGGAAAACCGAATCTCCTTTCCGCGAAAATGGTCCAATCCTCAAAGTCCTACCAGCCGTGTCACTTCGCTCGCCATCGAACCGAACAGCCCCCATGTCTGCCGGCACTTTCACGGTGACCTCGCCATCGTGGCGTCCGATTCCGACCCCGCGGCCAGCCAACGGAGGCAGAGCGGCGGCGAGGGTGACGGCTCCGAGAGTGGCCCTGGTCGAAGCGAGGCCTCTAGGTCCGCCCCTGGAGGTCAGGGACGGCGGCAGCGGCAGCGGAGGGGGAGGCCGGGGCGGCGTGATCGTGCCGGTGCTGAGAGTCGATCGAGCTAAGGACATCCAAGCCGAGGCTCGAGCCATGGCACGCGCTGCCAATGCCACCATTTACACTCCCGAGCTCCTCTCTCGCCGATATGGCCGTCGCCCTCTCTCTCTCTCTCTCTCTCTCTCTCTCTCTCTCTCTCTCTCTCTCCCGGTATTAAGCTGTAATTTATGCTGGATATTACTTGTTCATTCGCGTATTGTGCGAGGTTACGTGCATGGATTTTTGAATTTCGCTGGAGAGATTGCAATCGGGGTTCATTTGGTTGATTAAGTGGAATTCAAATCTCGCTAGGTGGCGGGGAGAGCGCTGGAGATAGTGGTTGCTCTAGGTTCTTTCGCAATTAAGTTGTTGGTGGATCAAAGCAATGGACAGATTGATCAAAATAAGAGGAAGCGAGGTGCTGAGTTGAGTAGGATTTTCACAAGATTGGGGCCGACTTTTGTTAAGATAGGGCAGGGGCTGTCGAGGACCCCCGATCTCTGCCCTCCCGAGTACTTGGAGGAGCTCTCCGAACTTCAGGTACTGCTTAATGTCTGGACATGTGCATCTATGTGCTCCGAGATTGCAGTTTAACGTAATACGTACATGTTACTATGGCACTGCCTGATTCCTTTTAAGAATTGATTGACCTGAATTCTAGTGCGTGCATGAGTTAATGCATTTATGTCGATTCAGATGCGAAGATTGCATTAAAATCAAGAGGGCATTTTTGTTTACGTTGTTCGCATTTTATTTTGTTGAGTTTGTAGATCTCGAGTCCCCGAATTGGAGTTTCTACATCTCGTTCGTTTATACAATAGGTTGATGATTTCACCCCTAGCATTGCTCATTGCATGGAGAATAATACGAGACACACCAAGACTCGGCTACTAAATTTATCGGCCGAGCAATGTGACAAATGCTTATTGCACGCTTAAGTAGGCTCACTAATTAAAATGACGACTAACGGAATGCCACACAAATTAATAAACCCATTCGCCGGATGAGTATCGGGTTCACTAGATTTGCTTTGATCTAAAAGCATGGATCATAAGCAATTAGATTGCAAAAAGAAAATATATTCCGTTAGATTACGGATTGGGCCCATTCGGGTGCTGAAAAGAAAGATAGAAAATCTTTACAAACCTAAAAACTACTAAGGATGGGCCCGAGGAATCCGCGCCCCGCGGTGCCTTCCCTTCGAATGGGGCAAATTTTTCCCGTGAAAAATGTCCCGCGGGGTATTTACTGTGGCACGAGGCTAGGCGGACTGACTCTTTTAATGACCATGGAATATGAATAAGTTTAAAGTAAAATGATTCATAAATTGTAATCGATATTTTAGCGATTACATTTTTTTGATACATAATAAATGGAAAAATGAATGAATGTCCGTAATGTAGATATAGGGCCTTGGGAACACTCGAATGCACCAACCACTTGTGTTCTGGTTTGCTGTAACCCTGACCTGTATTGTAGTGCTTACGTTTTGTTTGAAATATATTGTCTGATTATGAGTATCTCCCATATCATGATCTCGTTATTCTGATTATGAGAGATTATGATTAGAGAGATACTCAAAATCAGACAATATATTTTTAACACGTTTGATTTTCCTTTCGAAGATTTCTATTTCCAGCGCGAGGGCTCGCTCTATACCATGTGAATCTCTTAACATCTTGCATCTTTGGGCAATGAATCTTCAATGGCTTGCTATTTCCTTGAAGTGGAATAGTCTTAGGAAAGTCTTACTGCTGGTGCAATCGTTTTTCCTCCGTTGATGGAAGCAAAAGGTTTCTTTGTTCACATGGCTAGACAAAATGAAAAAGCTTTCTACCTGGCTAGACAATCGTAAATCTATGTGTCGTGGTCTCTCCTTTCATCACTCTTTGGGATAAACGGTAATAATTGAATTTGTTAAGCTAATTTGCATGGCAAATTGTGCAAGTTTAAGTACACTTGCTCAGACGTTTCCCTATGAACTTTTGCTAAAAATATACGAACAATGTAATTGCAATGTGTCGTGACCTACCTTCTCGAGGGCTCAACCTGATAATATAGCTTAGAGATAAGTGCCATTATGAAAAGGTCCATATGGCACATCACAAAAGATAGCTTTACCGAAGCATCGACCTTTTAGTTATCCATACGATCCGCATGGCACATCATAAAAGACGGCTTACCAAAGCATCAATCTTTTAGTCATCCGTATGGTCTGTTTGGTACATCATAAAAGAAGGCTTATCGAAGCATCAATCTTTTGGTCATCCGGGTGGTCCATTGATCATGAGCGTGGATTTTCCCTAAATCCATACCTCGCGTTACAGCGGATCGATTTTATCTTTTTAGGAGTTGCCGCTAGCCTAAGTCGGAGGTCGGCTAGAATACCCAATCGAAATGCGGGACTTTCGTTTCGGTTTCTACGAAAACTAGAGATCATGAGTTCGGGGACTAGTTTACTTTAATATTTCTATTAACGCCCTTTCGGTACCATTAAATTTATCAAGATTGTTATCTAAGGTGTCATGCATTTGTTTTTTTACCATTTTCATGTCAAAACCTCGGTCTACTAAATGATCATGCATCTTGTTTTTGTGTTTTTATTTAAAATTCTAAGATGATCCTATCTTAGTCTAAAAAAAGAAACAAACAATTGTATTAAAAAAATTGCGTAAAGTAAACAACCAAGATGTTGAAAAGACAAAGCCAATCCTAAGTGTAAGAAAATAAAACCCGCAACTCATCGGGTGTTTATTACAACATGAATTGAAAGCCCGAGACATATGTCGGGTAATGAATGAATTTTTACAATTGAAATAGTCGAAGAGGACATCAACCATCACCGTATACAAGGAATTGGGTCGGAACGGACATCGACCTCCGCCATCTTCAAGACCGCCATCTTCTTGGACCTATTCTAATTCTAAAGCTAAACTAGACTAGGTACATACAAGGGAAATGAACATCATAATGTTCACAAAACACACAATAATTGCCCATACAAGAGAACCAATATGCAAGAAGATACAAAGGTGCAAATGTAATCACAACAATGGCCTCTAGATCGGCCTTTGATTTAAACATGCGTCGTCCCCATCTAACGACCTACCCACTCCATTTTAATGATGACTTATGTACATTAGCCACCAAGCACATTCGTTTATAGTGACTAACGTGACATAGTCCCTAATTGGGGTTCTATGTGAAGCCATGGATATATCCTCGAGCATGCATCGATTCCTATCATATATCTGGAAAGCACATCCATCAAGCTTAAAATAAGCATGCAAGTAGGTCACAAAGACCTTGATTCTCATCCAATCACTCAATTTAGTGAACCGACGTCGGGTCACTTCATTCCATTCATCATGCACCAATTTATTAAGAGAAAGACAAAAAAAAAAAAAAACAACAAAACAGGGGATACATATTGTATCCCCTGTTTTGGAAGAGGACCCATGATTAAAAAATTCTGGGAAATTTATAGTGGCCTAAGCATACAATGAGGAACAACTTTCGTAGAGAAAGTTTTCCCGAAAAACGTTCACATGATTTTATAAAAATTCGGGAACACGATTAAATGTGTCAGAAAAAGAAGATTACTGCAGTTTTTGTTGCAAAGATGAGGCCATTTGCCCTATCATTTGTTGTTCAAAATTTCTGGAAGTTTGACACAAGATAGTTCAAAGAGTTTCCTACAACTTTCATTAAGGGTTTGACCTCTGATTATTTGTAGAAAAATCGATGAAAAATTAACAAGAGGTCTGACTTACCTTGGACAGAACAGAGGTTCCGAATTTGCAAGTTGCTAATCCTAATGCAAACTTGTCGAAAAAATGAAAATGTCCTAATTGGCAAGCAAATAACATGTTCCCGGTGTCTATGGAAGTTTCATAACATGTATAACGACTTACCAAGAGGGCATGAACCCGATTAAGTCCAACTTTAGATTTGATTTTCATGAAAGCATGTCAATGCATTAACTAGTATCAACGATATTTCATGGATGGCAAAGATGAACTAAAATAATGCATGAAATGTATGAAAATTTAACATGGATAAGGACTAGATGCGATCAATGAGCAGTCGAATTGGAGCCGAGCTTAACTATCCTTGTCAAGAATGCACACACAGTTCAAAGATTATTAATTTTCCAATACGAAATTGACTTGGCCAGAGTAGATCCACCCAAATTGGATAGGTTCA